>OY776298.1:6911520-8140525 GCA_963675345.1 Trididemnum clinides
AAGTGTAATTTATATGTAAGAAGATCGGGAGTAGAATCAAAATTAAATGTAATAATATCCCAAGTTTAGGAAAAGATCAAAATAAAACAATAATGATATCAATTTGTAAAACTAAATTTAGAAAGAATGTGTTAGCTTAAAAATAACGTAATTTACGCGTATTGGAATAGGGTGTATGACTTTGGGTGAAGGTATGTCCCCTTTTCTCGCTATGGCCGAATTGAAACAAACAGCGCATTCAAAGAACTTAAAATCACAAATATGAAAGCAAAAAGCGCCACACTATATCGTCAAAGAGGCCTACCATTAAAAATTTGATTTCTTTAATTATGAATCTACCCCGTTTGGGCGCCACTACAATATGTTACTGCGTTCCCCATATCCCCCTTACACGTTTCAAAAATAAAAATGATAGTTTGTGAAATCATACTTCGTTTGTGAATATTACCACTCTTCATCAGTAGACTAAGGTTTTCACCATTATGTGTATAACCATTTACAACAACGTTTTGTTGCATTTCTCACGAACGTTTGTATGGTAAAGTCGGAGCAGCTCCCTGAACTAACACTTTTAGACTTGGCACATAAAATCGCACCACATCTGCAAGAAACAGTTTTTTTCTTTTGCCTTACAATAATCTCATAGAGCTTCCGGGATCAAAGCTAAAAAAAATTGGGGAAAAGCAAATATCATTATGTAAATGCTGCCAGTTAAGTTTTCTAGGGCTATTTCTATACTATAAAGCAATGATTTTCTCTTTTGCTGATATGCTGCCTGTTAAAAGTCTATATCTATACTACAAAGCAATGTAATGAAATCCCAAGGTTCAACAAAATTCAAAATAGAACCATATACCTATCAATTTGTAAAATTGAATCTAGAGAGAATATTTGTTTGAAAATAGCATGGCCTGATGGTCCTGTACTAGAGTATGGAAAAGATTTTGGAGAAAGTACAACCGCTTTTCTCGCTATATAGTAAACAGGGCAAATACCGCAGTCAAATAACTTAACACCACAACTACAAATACGAGAAGGGCCGCACCAAATCCCAAAATAGGCTTACCACTAAATAGTTTATTGGGTGGAATATGTTATATTTAAAATGTATGTTTGAAAATATAAGTTGTTATAACGAAAAGTTTGTTTGGTGAAATCACATATTCAATTGCAAATTTTTAAGGAGAAACTGTATCATTCCTCCCCCTTTGGGCCTTGACAATAAAGAAAAAATCAGCTTAATATGCGTATCCCTGATATACCCATACCACCAAAAAACTATCAACTCCAAAAGAAGACAAAAGGTCTTCAACCACAAGTTGGTCTGCAAAAAAAGAGTTTACTAAAAAAGGAGCAACAAGGTTTCCACCCCCATTTACCTTGATCTCCACTAAACAGGGACCGCTATCTTCTCATCAAACAGTAAATCTGACACTAGTACCCTACGCAATATAAACTGTTTGCTTGCTACAGAGCGTGGTTTCAAAAAAAACTAAAAGAGCAAGAGTGTTTTTACAGTATTTGCAAGGGACACAAAATTCAAGTTTTCTTGAATCCGCCTTGGTTTATATGATTTAAAGACGTCATCTGATCAACACATTGCACATCACTTGCACCTAAAAACTTAATTATCAATCAATTAAATCATAATTATCTTTCATACACGGGATTACCCAAACTATTCCACTCTGAGGTAATTTGTGATCATACAAAAAGCGAAAGTTTCCGTGTGGAAGATCTTTTTCCAACTTTTTACCTACATTATGACTAATAGTCAGATTTGGCAAACGATGTTTCAAAAATGCTTCCACCCAGTTGTCTTGATGAATTTGAGTCTTTGATAACGAGAAACGCATTTTGTCTGCCACTAACATTGTAAGCAACCCAGCAAAAATATAGTGTAAAATGCCTTTTCCATGGGCAAACATGCGGGCATAGAACTCATAAGTTGCAAGGCATTGCATTATTGAATTGAGTTGCGCGGGCTACTGATAAAATTATTTTTCATCAGGCTTTACCCCACCAACAGCGTTGAGAGGGGTATTTAAAGAATCGAGCATAATATTTATATAAGATTACAACTTTTCGGAAGTTCCGCATTTTTACTAAAAATGTTGAAACACCACTCAAGCTCTCGTCTAAATTTCTCCCCTAAACGCCTATTTTTGGCAAAAATTAAGTGAACTATAAAATGTTTTGACCTCGCAAAAACGTTTGATGCCAAGTCGGCATCAGACTTTCAATACCCATGACCTCACCTCCAACAACATTGTTCATTAGATTGCCTGACCTACAGCGAATAGCAAATGACTTGAATGACACAACAAATGACCAAAAACATATGAATTAATGAGCAATAGGAAGGTTGCATATGACAACACACATTTTGCGCCAAACAACTGGCTGACCAAAAGCTGTAATTTATGCTGGAAAGGTATAGGGCGAACACCAATTTTTGAGGTTATTTTAAAAATTAATGAGAAATCAATTAAAAATTGGAATAAATTATTGCTAGCTTGCGACTTGGAAACAAATAAATTAAATTAAAAGCAATTTGGTTGAGATTAAGTCTTTCAGTTGGCTAGTCTAAGCTTAGTACCGGTATTGTGTGCCAATTCGCCAAAAAATCGGCCTTGAGAAAAGTGCCATTTAAATAGCATTTGCTCTTTAAAAATAACTCTCTGCCAATTAGATACTCGGGAATAACAGCAAAAACAACTATTATCAGATTATTACTACCGGCTCCATAAGTTTTTAAATTACCCTTGGTCCAGCAGTCTAGGCGATAGCCCAAAAATTGTTTAAAGAAAAGTTTAAAAAATTACTTCTGATATATCATATAATTGGTCTGCAAGCATTATTGACAAAAATTTTCAAAGAATTACTGATTTTATGCATCAATATCTAATCCAACATATGACAAACAGTACAGAAATATGCTATGTCATTTAGGCTTCAGCACAAGTTAGGTTTACAAGTTTTCAGTATGCTTATGCTACTAAATATGCTGAATTAGTTGCACCTTACTGTTAACTTAAACTCAGTATTCCCAAATACGCTGATTAATCAAAGATGAAACCCTACCAGAAGCTGGCTGCAAATAAACCTGCATGTTTAGCCCATAAAATTGGCCTAAATAGTAGTAATAACAAACAAACCTTAATACCTCTTACCATATTTTGACTTCAAATTCATTCCATAGCATTAGTAAAATATCATATTTAACGTTCATTTAACAACTTTCACGTTTATCCATTTAATTTGCAAAAAACGATATCACTCCTATTCAATTCAATGCAAAAGCATTGAAAGTGGTCAGCCACTGTTTTCAAAAGCGCATTTTGACGACGTTTAATCACGTGCGTGCAACCTTCCTATAAAAAGTTAGGAAATTGTGGAAAGTCGACATCCGTTTACTCGCCGCTTCCTTCGAAACCACCGTCACCACTTACCGACGTTGACACCAATACCGCTTCCACTACCACTTTGACTATCGACATTGCCACCGGTACCGCCACCACCTAAAATGCATTCGATCATGATTTAAGTGCATCAAATAAACTCTTAAAGCTGAATAAAGCCAATTAGGCAACAAAAACTAATCTTTAGGTAAGAAATTTTGCTATTTTGAATCAATCACTAGTACAGATTTGTTAGCTCAATGGACTTTATCAAACATACACTACTGTGGCAGAAAAATTAATCTAGCTTCAAAGTTAATATGACCAACTTGTGCTCAGGCCCAGCTTGAGTCACCTGTCTGCACAGTCCATTTCTGCGGCATACATCTACTACACAGCAATCAAGAGCATGAATAGAGTTTGTAGCACCCGAGATAGCCATTAAAATATGTCACTCGTAAACGTTTTCGCTGAATTCAAGATTGATCTTAACTAAGTACATGAATAGATCTTCGAATTCACAATATTTGTGTTAGTTTACTCTAAAATTCAAAAACGGTGTTTTCGAAAAAGCGTCACCCCTTTAAGAAGAGTCACTCGGTAAACATTGAGCACCTAGCGACGCCATGCATTCACAGTAATCAAGCCATAGCAACTCCCTAATGCACTTTATTCAATAGAAAAGTGATCCAGAGAGCACTCAGGTGTCGCTCTCTTCTGCAAATCAGAGCCTGCTTGTTGTCTACTGCGGTTCCCGCACCAACAAGAGGAATTCTCCCCAGGGATACAACCGTAGACAGGAAATCAAGAAAGATCAAGTCTTCCATATCATGTCATTTAAGCCATGACCACATTTTCGAAAACCCACAACGCCGCCTCAAAAATCAGGCGCAATAATTCTTTCTTCAGATACATTCAGCGACAAGAATTGCTTTCAAATTGAGAAAAAATTTTTTGAGACATTAAAACAATACTTATGTTAGCCCCCCTTATAAAAATTATGACTAAGCTCGTAATATTGTCTATTGGCTCTAGTTTTGGAGATATTTCTACTTTTATTTTATATGATTTTGCTTGAGCACGGTGCATTCTCAAACATTCCGAACTTTTTTAATGTAATATTACCGGTTTCCCATTTAAAGTTTAGTGTCCATTTACTCCATACAACTTAGATGTATATCGATTCGTATAAAAGCAAGTCATAATGTTGATGATTCATGAAAGTTTGATGCAGTTTAGAGCATTACTATCAGCTAATAACAATAAAATTTACGACTTACTCCTATCAAAGGTTTCTCTTTGTTATGTTTGTATTCCTTCTTAAAAAAGAGTTATCACTTTTAGTTTATTTGTCTTCCCCTGTACGTTAAAACAACCATGATAAGGCCTATAGGCAGCATAGTGTGGAAAGCATGCATCACTCAGCAAATTAAAGTGCTAGATTTTGTATATTTAAGGACATAATAAAACAATGAATTGCTGCTTTTTGGCGAACATTTTAATGAGTACTGTATATTTATTTGCACAAAATATTAGTTACATTAAAATAAAGCTGTACATGAGAAAGTAGTTGAGATGAGCACTAAGCGAAGGCAATGCTGCAACAATCCAGACGTATTTTGTTACATTTGTGGTGAATATGTTATGGAAAAATGTCAATTTAATGTGAGAGATTTTACCAAGAAAGCTTATGAAGCATACTGTGGCATAAAGTTAGGGGACCAAGACAAGTCTTAGGCACCCCACAAAGTTTGCAAACATTGTACAGAAACGCTGCGCTTTAGGACCCAAGGCAAAGTCAGTTTGATGCAGTTTGGGGTTCCTATGGTATGGCGTGAGCCCCAAAATTACCATGATGATTGTTATTTTTGCATGGTGGATATGTCTGGATGAAATCAGCGAAAGAAGAAAGATTATCCTGATATTGAGTCTGCTCGACGACCCATACCACATTGCGCTGTATTTTGTATTGTCCATGTTTATCCTCCATTTACGAGAAAGCGAATTGTATCACTGTATTTGGACGGGACGTCCGGACTTGCTTGGGAGTTCCCATTTCCGAGGTTTATGGGCCACCTGTCTTCCACATAACGGTTGGAGGCGTCTTGTTAAGTGCCTTGCCCAAGGACACAACAAGCGAACTTGCCGGCTTGTTCTCCACAATCTCCCATAAATGCCGAGTGCCAAGCAGGGAAGCTGTGGATACCATTTTTAAAAGTCTTTTGGTATGACTCAACAAGGAAAATAAACTCCAGGACTACCGACTGCGAAGCAAAATATAGCAATACAATATAGTCAAAAATATGTTGCTTAAAATCAGACCCAGATTTACATCATTGGAGACCCAGGTTGTTTTTGATTAAGTAGCTTCTCGTATTCTATTTTTCAACAGGTGACAGAGAGGTTTAGCATGTAGAGTTTTGATCAACTTTGGCGAGTTTTGATCATAAGCTTATTGTAAATCACTTTTAGTTGTATCAAAAGTTTCCAAATTGGGCATCGTGACGTACTAGTGCGTCGTTTTCAGACTGCAAGGACGTCGCAAGCTTGCATTCTTTACAACTTCTTATGAGAAATTGTTGTACCTTCAGTATTTTTGGCTAAATGATTTTTTGGAGGTCAACATGTACGGATAGCTTTTTTGCAAAGATTAACTTCTGCAGTGCATTGCTTGATTTCTTTTTGCTTTGGTTTGGTGCGTCGGGAGTAAATAAAAGCCAAAAACTCCTGTCTCATGCCAATACAATTCAGTGAGAAATAAATGTTGATTTGTTTTGAGCAGCATAGCTCAGTGCGATAGAGCGTAGACCCCTTGCACTAGTATTGTATTGCTGAGCTGTGGGAAAAGGCGCTTCAACGGGAAGGCTTGAGATAGAAATCCATTATGATAGCGTTCTGACAAACAGCACATGTTAAGAATGTCCAGGTAAACTTCATTTTGGAATATGGAATTCTTTACGTATGGAATGGAATATTTTATTTTTGGAGTGGAATGAAACATTATATTTCTACACAGTTTCCATTCTAGCACTTTTTGTAATGTTATCTTTCTTTTTGAGTTTAAAGAAGCAAGCTCTACTGAGAATGAGCAGTTTTTCAACAAAAAGATTTATTACCATCATTACCACCATGATATTAACAATGAAAAATAAGACTCGGTGTCAATGCTGTGGCTTTTGTCCAGGTATTTATAAAAATTCTGTTGCTTCCCGTTTGGCTTCTAGCAAGAATTACTAAAATACAAGCTTTGTGATTTTCTTTTTCCTTGTTTCGGTTGTTCCCTTTCAGTGGTGGCCACAGCACATCTTTCTTTATCTCTCACGGTCTATTGCATCCTTCTACGCATATCTAACTGTTGTCATATAATCTCTCACCGCATTCATAAACCTTCTCCTCAATTTTTCCTTGTTTCTTTTATGAGATGAGTCCATTTCCATCATCGTTTTTCAAATGTTTTGTTTTCCTTTTTCAGAGCGTGTCCAAAAATCAAACAAACTAATGCACAATTTACAGCCACGCGCACAATTCTCAGATTAATTTGAAGTAGGTCTCCAAAAAAAATTAAGTTATTACCTTTCATGAACTGGGGGTAAAATCTTAATTTGTCTTCTGAAAGTTGATCTCCGAAAAAGCAAAGACCTTTACCTCCGCAGGAAGAGAAAAAATCACTCTTCAAACATTGATTTCGATAAAAACCAAAGGTTTTGCTATTAAGAATAAATCTCCAAACAAATCTCCACTTTATATAAACAGAAAAATAGCCAATTTGTCTCACTTTTTGCTGTGAGCAAATTGAGCCTGTAATGTGACCTTAAATAGGATGAGAATTGTCCTGTGTTTCTTCCCTCACCTTGTCTTACTCTTCCGACATGTAGACTTGGCTGTGGGCATTATTAAAAGTGTTGTGTTCCCATGCCATTGTTCTTGTTGAAAATCACTAGTATTTAAACACTAAGAAAACCAGAGCGATTGAAGCTGAAAAAATGTTTTGACAGTTATTAAGGTAATAATTGAAAAAAAGGAGGTAAAAAGTATGGCAAGATAAAAATGTTGAGTTCAGAAAGGCAGTAAGAGTTTGCGAGGAAATAATTCTAACTTCAAGTTTGTTTGATTGAAGAGTAAGAATGAAGAATATGGATCATGTTTGAGCCTTTAGACTAGTAGGTTTGCTGCTGACCATTTAGTAAACTTAATTTACTAACTTAGACCTTGCGATTAAATTTCATTTGCTATTCAAATTTCCAAAGAAATTTTTTAATTGATGTGTTTGGCTCTGTCTCAAAGAACTCAAACATTGCGTTGGAGGACGCAAAAAATCTCGAAGTTAGTTTCAATATTGACAAGGATACACCTTGGCTACAGATATCTGGGGATACTTTATCTTACAGCGCTGTTTCACCATTTTGATCTGGTGAATCTCGTAGAAGCTGCTATTCCTTTAAGCCAGTGGTTCTCAAACTGTGCGTCGCGACGTCCCGGTGCGTCGTTTCAATTTTCCAAAGGCGTCGCGAAATATTTTGGTTTTGTGCCATCAAGTCTAGGTTTTATTGCGTCAAAAGAACTCTGATCGTAGATTCCTTTCTTACTTTCTTCTGACATTTTCACAATAGTGTTTTTAATACACTGTTGCAACGATTGACTTGTTATTCAAGAATCAAATTGCAGAAGTTTAACTTAATTGGCGAAAAATATATAAAGAATAAAGCATTCAGTTGTATATTGGACGAAAACAGGAAAGATGAGTTACGAACTTAGAAGAGCGTAATTTTACGATTGAAGATGACAGACCAATCCAAAATCTCGAGAGCATCTGCATAGGGGCAGTCATTATGTAGATTATGGGTCACATTTATCTCGCAGTACGGCAAACTAAACTGTAGGATGCTGTCTGGTGCGTCGCAAAGTCTCGCAAGCTTTTTTAAGTTCGTCGCATCGCAAAAAGTTTGAGAACCACTGCTTTAAGCAGATTCTCAAGATTAACATAATCAAAATTTTGTAGCCTAATTCAAAGAAAGATTTTAATGTATTGTAGAAAAACAAAGTATAATTATTTTCTTCAGCTTAATATATTTTTTGATCACTTTTTCTGGCTAAATGTGCTTACACTTATAATACGAGTGCTAGGCCCTACTATTTTTTCTGTATAGCCTCCGTGGTGTAGTGGTGTTGTTGCGAGCTTCAAAGAAAAAGGTCTGTCGTTCAAAACTGTATACAAACACCGCTGATATTCGTCAGGAAGGGCATCCGGAATTTGAAGTGCTACGTTGCTCCAGCAAGCAGTCTGGTTCGAAAGCGAGTGTGTAGTGGTAGACATACATTGAATCAGCACGTCTCAGCCTGCAAAGCGCGAAAAAAATGATGTAAAACCGACTTTCTTGTTTAGGGCTTGGATAATACAAAGCAGTGTTGGAAACGAGTCGCTTTAAGTCGAGTCTTCAGTCAATTCGTTTCGTGCAAACGATTCGAGTCATTTTTTACAACGACATGAATCGACTCGAATCTTTCCAACACAAATTGCCGGTGTAAGCTTTCTCCTCTTGAGTATTTTAAAAAATGTAGTTAAGGGCGTGAGTTGTGGTAGCGGTGTACTTCTACCACAAGTATTGTACCAAACAGGGAAAATTGTCGTGAAAAATCCTGTTCAAGGACACAACAATCACAATGCACGAGGGTTTAAACTCGCAATTTTTCGGTCACAGCCATTGTTTTATCGCATACAGCTATTGTTACCAAGAGAGATCTTGGCCTTCTAGCACGGTTACTGTCTGTTACGTTACTCACAGATTTATTTGATTGGTGCTTGTGAATATTACCACAAAACATAAGATTAAAAAAAAGCAAATTGTTTGTGTCATCATTTTACCAACACTAAAATTTTTTTCTGGAAACTGTGAAAAATATCTGCTTAACTGTTTTGCATTTACAAAAACGAAAGCATTATTTTTATTCTTGTTAAGTTTTTCATCTTGTTAGTTAAAAACAATTGCAGTCGAAAGTAAGCCATCAACTGTTGAATTTTATCGGTTTGATTAACAATTAACTCCAAACCACATTTTTCCAAAGCTTTTTGTCTGTAACTTCTTTTTAAAAAGAAGGCTCACCTCTGGTTTTCTTCAGTCAAAGAAGCGAATACCTCCTCCTTGCTATGAAAGTGCCATATTCTTTTGTAGCCTAATTTTTCTTCTGGCAATTTCCCTTCAATGAAGTCACAGACGAATAGCTTCGGAAATATGATACATCGAGCAATCTTTGAATTATGTACCACCAACTATCTGTCCAAAAATTCTTACTGGTCATAAAAACCTTGCAATATACTGTTCACTGTCTCTTAAAAAAATCTCTCAACTAGATTGTCACTCAGATTCAAATACTAATGTCCTGCCAAGTGAATAAATATTTACAGCAGGTAGTCCGGGCATCACCATTTTCACTATTACAGCAGGTCGTCCGAGCCTCACCATTTTCACTATTACAGCAGGTCGTCCGAGCCTCACCATTTTCACTATTACAGCAGGTCGCCCGAGGCTAACTTGTTGGATTTACTCAAGTGCAAAACTCGATATTTGCTGGCAAACTTACCGAAGCATTTGTTCCTGTTTTCATTTCATCTCCGCACATTTCCTTCACATGTAGTTCGTTTTAACCTTGCAAGGTGTTGCTCACAACTTAGTGAAATTATGTGATATGCTATTTGTGAAATACCGTATCACTTTTTATTTTCATAAACAAAGTTAGGTGCCAAAATACATTGAAGCAAATACTTTGAAATTCCTGTATGTCATATTACTTGTAAATGTTTTCATTGAGATTTTTTATGTGCTTTAGCCCATAGAAAAATTTTTTTATCACGTTGAATTCGGAGTGAATTTTCATGATATGAAATATGGAAAACTTCCATTCTTCTCGATAGAATGCTCTACCGGCAACACCAAAGAGAGGAATCTGAACACAAGTTGTACCACGCATAGCCATAAAGAAATACATCTCATTGGGAGCCAATAGTAGGCAATGTCGTATAATATCGCCAGTGTACCTGGCTTTGGTTATACGTTTAAATGTTAAAATACGCTTAGCCCATGGCGTCGAATCTATACTTTCCACCATCGGTAAATTACCATAATGTAAAAATATGGTTATTTCTCTTTTAAATAGTACATTAAAAACTAATGGAAATAACTTTTTATTTCAAGCTTAATTGATTTTTGCGTAATCAATTTTTCTGGTTTGATTTTCAGTTTTTCGAATGAGGTCAGATCTTAAAAAGTGGGCCACCTCAATCCTAGTCGGTCAGTAGCAATCGTGAAATACAGTATTAACAGCTTAACAGCCTAAAAAATGAAGAGAAGGGTAAAGGAAGGCAAGAACAAGAGAAATAATAGGAAAAGGAAAACAGGGGTGATATGAGATAAGTGGAAAAGGGAGAGAGGCAAAAGGAGGGAAAGGGGTGAAAGGAGAAAAAAGAGAAAAAAAAGGAAAAGAGGGATGAAAAAGTAAAGAAGAGAGGTGAAAGAAGGGAAACTGCATGAAAGAAGAAAAAGAGTGTTGAAAAAGTAGGAAAAAAAGGTCGAGAGGGGATGAAAGAATAGCGAGCGGTGAAAAAAAACCTAGACTAACAAATTGGAAATAAAGAGCAAAAATTCTAGAAAGGGAAAAAGAAAAGGAAAGGAAGGGAGATAAAAGGACAGAAAAGAGAGTCAGAAGACGACAAAAGGAAAGAGAAGCTGAAAACATCGTATTTTAAAAGCCCTTCCACCTCTAGTTTTTGAGGTGAAAACTGTTGCGTTTAGTTCAAATTTTCTCGAATGTTTAAAAAATTATGGCATATTCTTACCAAAACTTTTCCCTACGAAGAGAGGGTTGGTGGCAGGAAGGGCATCCGACCGTAAAACAAATGCCATGCCATAAAAATGCAGATATCTGCTATGGTGACCCCTAATCGGGAATAAGCCGAAAGAAAAAGAAGAAGAAGTTTCTTACCAAAGCTAGAATTTTCCACATTTAGTGCTGGAAAATAGGACTTTCTGTTAGTGTTCTAGGAGTCATGCGCCATAAAATCAATCAGTGATTTTTGCAATTTTGAAGAGATGGAACCTTGCTAGCACTGACTTAAACTTTGTTAATCCTGCACGAGACAGTTCTTTGTAACAATCGGTTAGATGTAGGCTTGCAGCGATAAATGGAGGGTTTGCAAAAGAAAAGACTGCGACGGATTTAACTTAATTCGTGAATGATGACTTTTCATATTTGAGATCAACTTTCTGTAGAAGTAGAAAAAATTTTTAATGACCTTGTCCTGCCCAGAAAAAGGCATGGCACAATATCCTCCTTGGAATACGCCCATCGTCTGATAGCATAGCCAACACCTAACAAACATATCCAAATAGGCTATTTACATTTCTCAAAAAACAACAAGTTGGAGACAAAATGAGATTGCCGTCGTATACGTATAGTCTGTGCTGAAGCCAAAATCACACACGATAGGTTGCACCACTGGCGTAACACTTTGTTTTTTATGAGGAGGGCTGAAACATTTTTGTCTCAAGCGAAGTTAAAGACCTTTTCACTGGAAATTGAAAGTGAGTATTCGCGCATTTTTGAAATTTTTCCGAGAGATTGAAATATTTTGGGGACTTCAGCTCTACTTTTATGTCTATGGATTGTAGACATAAAATATAACACAATTAGTTATATTGACGGTCTTTGCCGTCACCATGTGACCATAAATGTCAAGCAGTGGCTATTTGGCTGAATTATGGCGTCCCTTAATTACTAACGCTGAAATAGCCATATTTTTGTAGAGAAAAATCATTAAAGCAATTCATAAAGATTCATTAAACTTCTCACCGGACAAACAAATTCATTGCCGCGATAATTTCCGACATTTACGCAATACAGTGTTTTGACCACCCACGCAGAATTAGTCTACCCAATGACAAATCTTATACTATATAGGAAAACAAAATTCTTTTGTGCTTACTCCTCAAAACTACTAAACGTGCAAACATCAAACTGGGCATGACCATGCCTCCCCGGAGTGGGCCTTACAAGGGGGTTGTTGACGTCATAACCAAAGATAGTTTTGTTAAGATCTGCCTTTCTTGACGGAGGGAATCCGCTTTTTGCTCAAAGAAATGTCAATTTCCAACTTTCTAACTTAAATACATTTTACTCCTCAAAGGTGTTAGATGACGTTACAATTAACGCATGATAGCAGAATCTGTTCTTAGTATTTTCTCAAAAGTACTGGCTAGAGTAACGTGATTAACAGCTTTTTCGGGAGATATTGATAAGGTACTTCCAATGAAAAAAGATCCCAAACAATTGGAGCTGAATTGACAATACAACAAAAGATTCAGTTTAAAACATTTTAAGCATGCTTTTTTCTTTTTACTTGAACGCTTTAATGTAGTTCTGATTCGTCGTAATGCTGTCAGGTAAAATTATATTGCGCTTAAAGTTGTTTTCTAATGGCATTTCGATGTCAAAAAATTGACATGCTACCTGTGAAAGAAAAGTGATACATCACAGTACGAACATACTGTTAGGCAAAAAAATCTGTTTTTTAAATAATCCAATGGCAAGTCAGAATACCTTTGTATAGCTATTGGCAAACCCGAGTAATCTCAACCGCTGACTCATATCGATCATATGTAGCACGGTCGAAGCAATTGGAAATTTTTCAAGTAAAATCTTGCAGGAGTCACAAAAATTATCCGTGTCATAGCGTAAAAACCTGGTCGATGGATCATACTCTCAAACCATAATCTAATCTATTTGCAATGACTTAGCTGTAAGTGCTTGACTTTGGGTTAGTATGATCTTCTCCTAGTTGCGCTTATGCCAGGACTAAGCAACATACGTGCAGCCAGAGGCTGTAGGTTGTTTAAATAATCATACGATTACCAAAAAGTGTTGAGTTGCAAGTTATGTCTAATATTTGATAGCTTATCTCAGTAAACTGTTGTGAAGAGACCTGATAGGTTGAAACAGTGTCACTGTCGGCAGTTTGCTAAGTGCATTGCTAGCCTCTTGCATTACTATAAGTGCTTGTGACCACTAAGCTGTGACAGCACTATTGTTTTAGCAGTTGCTAGACTTAATGCACCTGCGACATCCGCCACTCATTCACGAGTGATACGGCTTCGCAGAGCTCTGACAGATCTTCCACCAAGTGGATCTAGTGTAGATCCCGCAAGTGTGGCGGTCTAAGCTATGCTTTATTAAAAGCCTCTAGCTTCTCGTCGGTCACCAACTGCACTGAAGAGATCTGATAGGTCGAAACAGTGTCACTGTCTGCAGTTTGCTAAGTGTTGTCAATCACTTTGGCGCTTTCCTTTAGCTTTAAATTTAAGCTTCCAAGCACTTGGTGAAATGAGCGACAAGTTTGTGAAACTATTGTCTGTTTTACTTGTGAGCAAGTTCAGTTCCTAAGTACCCATATGTTGGAAACAAGCAAACAAGACGTTGCCCGGGACTTCAAAAACCTAGGGGGAAATATAGCGGCTACACGCTACCCGCAAAATGTTTTTCGACTGGATTCCCTTTAAAAAGCGGTACCTTTGATTTAGGAACAACAATTGGATATGTCAAAAAGTAAAAAATTTTTATTAATGTTCTTGCGACTATCTTAAACCGGTACAGTTGGATGAACCAATATTCTTCGCGCCGACATTACTAATGGAAGTCTTGCTATTGTAATAATGTGGTACTTGACCTAGGGTTAATTTGCTCTTTGTTAGCTGCGTTTATACCATGACCAAGCAACATACACGAATCCAGAGACTTTAGGTCATACAATTTGGCCAACAATTACGAAAAAGTAGTTTTTAATAAACCTACAGTAACATCTAATTGCTTAATCCTGGAAAATTAAATCAATCATTTTGGCTCAAACAATTTATGCTTCCATGTACAATTTATGCGTACATGTACTCCATAAACGGACAAAAACCTGTTAGATTACCAGCTATTTCAGTTGTGAGCGAGTCTGGTACCAAAGCAAGCTTATGATGAAAACAAGCCAAACAAGACGCAGCCAGGGACTCCAGAAATTTTGGGAGAAATATGGCGACTATGCGCAACCCCCATAATGTTTTTTCTTGTCGACTTTCTTTCACAACAAGTTACTTTTGATTTTGAAACGGCAATTGGCTATGTCAAAAAATATTTACTTTTTAATATTATTCTCACAACTACTCATTGGGGGGAATAGTAATTAGAGCATCCACTTTGCTGTCGGTAGACCTGGGGTTCATTTCCCAAGTCGAGTCATACCAAACGACTTCAAAAAATGGTATTCATTGTTTCTCTGCTTGGCGCTCAGCACAAAAGGGATGATGTGTAGAACAAGCCGGCAAGCTCGCTTGTGGTGTCATTGGGCAAGGCACGCAACGGAATGCCTTCATCTTTATGGCAGACAGATAACGGGGCCAAGCAGGGTAGCCTACCCGTCGTGGCGGTCCAATCTAACCGAAGACTAAGAAAAAGGGCTAATGAGAAGCTCAAATGCATGAATGAAAACTACAAGATCGTTGTTAACGTGCTTAACTAGCATCAGTGACGGATCCAGAAACTTTTGGCGGAGGGGGTTTAAAAAGTCTATATTGATGTATTTTTAATCTAAATAAAAAACGAAGACTTTTTTGTTGCAATTGAAGACCTTGTTTTTGAACATCGACTTTTTTGAAGTCCATTTTTTGGAACAGCGTTATTTTTCAGTAGAAAAGTAAATATACAAGTAGACAGAAGCATGACTTGGAAAGACTAGTGAGGGATACATCCTTTTCAAGGCCACAAGCCGCCTGCATCTACCGCAGTTTAGCATGCTGCATGAAACAACTATGATTACTTTTTAGCGACCGTCGCCTTGTTAACGGCGAAACTACCAGCGTACCAGCTGTAGCCTATTTAACTTTAAGGATCCATGTGACACATATGTTACATGATTGTTGATTGTTATATGATTATGACGTGATAACCAGTTGTCTGAAATCCATCATATTTCCGTTGTTACCAAACAATTGCCGCATTGTTTCAAATTTTATGAATTAAATTCTTAAAATCCTTAAAGGGTTAAGTCTGATACGAAAATCCTGCCTCTGCAGCCCTAACCCAATAAGCGTGTTCCTACAAGCTTGATTGCTTTGCTGAGGTAGGCTTGGATATTCTGTTCTTTTTCCAAAAAAAAGGAAGGGTAAACAGTAAACTAATTATTGTCATATAAAAAACAGCGATTACTTGACTATGTTGTTGACAAATGCAAAACGTATATAAACAAAAAATCTTCAATCATTTCTAATAAACCGTTATCTTACCTTTCCCAGAACCAGATTCTTCACCAGTAAAAGTTTCTTTGCACTTATCGCCAGCTAAAAAAGTCAAAAACTTTAACATGTGATAGTCTATTATGCTGTATAGCCTGGGCTAAATATGTCATGAAACAACAATGACTGTAAGCTGTAAGCGCTAGATAGCTTGTATCTTGTGTTCAAACAAATGCACGTATGGTTGCTCTCATGTTGAAAGGCAAATAAGTATCATTAACGTTTTGTCCAGCTCAATCAGAGTGATAAATGAAAGAAAATGTAGAGTTTATTGGTGCTTTTTACCCTAATTGCTTGGCTCTTTAGTGTCTGGTCATCGTATTTAAACCATCTAAAATATACGGGGCAATTCTGTCTGTATGTGTGTACGTACGTACTTGCGTGCGCTTTAACTCCTCCGAAACTACTGGAAGTACAAACATCAAACTTGGCACGATTTGATTACTATCTTGAGGTGAGTGTAATTATCGTCATGATGACGTCATAATCAATGGTAATTTTTTTTATTTCATTTCTTGACAGAGCAAAACCGTTTTGTGCGTAAACAAAAGCCAGCACCTAACCTATCCTCTTATAAAAAATTCAAGATGACGTCACAATCAACGTTTGATTGCACATTGTGTTAGCTATATTCTATGTCTACTGATGGTTGAAACGCTATTAAACGCTTTTTCAAAAGATATTGCTCAGGCAATGTCAATAAAAACAACTCTATAACAATTAAAGCCCATTTGACAATGCAACAAGCAATTCTTTATTTATGGATTTTAAACCTTTTTAGCATGCTTTTTTCTCTCACACGATTACAATTTGCTGTATGATGCTATAATGCTGGCTGGCACGATTAACACAGTCTATTGCTGCCAGAGATCACGTAATGATGTTTTCAAAAATTGCAACATATTTACAAAATCAGTTTACTTAAAATACTGATTTGTAATTTCATTTCTCAACCAATTTTTGCAATTTTTTCAACAAATTAAAGGTTATTTCAAGGCAATTACGATAGTATATATTAAGTGCGATTAATATTTGTTTTATATCAAAAAGATTAAACTTTAACACCAGTGATGTAACTTTCTACCCCTCCCGAAAAGTGACAAGCTGAGTAAAAGCAGGTAAGTTTCATACAAAAGCGTTATAATAAGTTACTAACAAATACTATCCTTTGAAAGCTTAGTAAATTGCTTTCCAGCAATTTGTAATTCCAATTGCTTAGAGCTAAGGATTAGTTTATAATGGCTGATAAAAAATTGGTTGCAATACATCATGTTCTATTATTAGATTAACAATTAGTCTACTACACCTAACCAACTTGCAATTATTAGACAAAGTTAGTTCTTTGGTGCAATTTGATTACTTTTCCTCAAAAGCGTGGTTCTTTTGCATTAAACGTTCGCATAAATTGCAACTTTTGTTAAAACTAAATGTAAATTTTTCACAATTTTATTGAAACAAAGACTAGTAATAAGTAATAATGATTTTGTTGCTGTATGATATGTCTTAGGGAGGGAATAGTGTTTTGCTGCGGTATGATTTGTCATGAAAAGCAATAAAGTTTTTGTTGCAGTAGGCCTGAGACATATCTTTGGGAAGTAATAATGTTTTCATGAATTATGATTTGTTTTTGGGAAGGCATAATATTTTCGCTTCAGTATGTTTTATCTTGGAAAGGAATGACGTTTTTGTTGCCGTATATATGCCTTTGGAAAGGAAAAACGTTTCTGTTGCAGTGCAATTTGTCTTTGGGAAAGAGTAGGCTTTAGCTTTTCGTTCCAGCCTGATATGCCCTAATCACTACACAATTTTTCTTCTATTAGTTTTTTTCGTTTGGCAACATTGCGCTGTCCCGCAAGAACCTCCTTATTGCGCAAATGCAAAATCGTGTTTGTTACAGTAGTTGGCCTTAGTTTGGTCATCCTTTGGCAAACTTTACGTTGATTGATTACGCAAAACTGCGGCGTAAAACATAAATTGTATTTAAGATGAAGTGGAAACGCAAACCTGGCAACATACGGCCCATAAGACTTTGAGGCCCGCCGGGCTCTTAATACAAGTTGACCTCCAAACAAACAAAAGAAATATTTTCATCAAGTCGAAAATAGGGACAAGCAGCTTTTTGAAAAAGTTAATTTCCAAAAAAATGGTTTTCGTGTTTTTACGAAATCAGACAGAACAAAATAATTTCTTTAAAACATTTTATCTGCAAAAAAAATGAAAAAAGTTTTTGTGGTTGTTTCAAGATAAAAAGTTCGACAACCTCCGCTCGCTGCTCGAGAAAAAATATTTAATTAAGCCTGCGCGGCTGAGTCTGAGCCCACATAAAACAAATAAACAAAGAGGTTAACTCACTTGGCCTTAGCGTAGACCTGCCTTTAATTTGGCTGTTTTACTGTTTTGGATTGCTCAGTCTGCTGTAGCCCAATGAAGTGGTCAGGCGTTTATAGTCGATGAACTGGGTACAATTTTTTTTTGAGTCAAATCAAAAATTTTCAAAATAATATTTACAAATCTCCAGCCTTCTACATAGCGATGGTGCAAAGCAAATCATGGTGCCATGGCCCCTTTTGGTCCTAGATAGTAGAAATTGTAAAGCCTTGCACCTAATTGGTAACGCAGCACACGAGCGAAAAAGGGCATTAACAATTTACCAAGTTCGAATATACAAGAAAACAACAATGGATATGATTAGGTGGAAGGCTTTACAATTACCCAACTTCGTCTATGATTTCCAGATACAAGAAACGAAAACAATTACAAAAAATTTGCCGAGAGCTGTTTAGTAAGAATTCATGAACAAGACTGCGTTTGCACATTTAGTAGGAATACATGAATGAGGCTGCGTTCGCACATAGCGGTTTTCGCAACCATGAATAAAACTTCTCACTCATATTTGAGAAGAGGTTTTGCTGCTTGATACTTGCTGCAAAAGAGAAGGTCGCTCTGTTCGCTCTCAGTGCCAAGCAACGGAACCTTGCCCCAAAATTAGTTCTGCCTATCGATAAGAAATTTTATTTGTGGCTGCAAAAATCGCTATGTGCGATCTCCACTTTGGTATGAGAGCTTCTTACTTTCAATTACTTTCAATAGCTTTTGCGATGAAAGAGAATCTCGATGTAGGCTTGCCTTATGGTCAGGGCTACCAATTGCTGCTTGTATCTACAATTTGTGCTTTTTTTAAGGACCATGTCTTGGAAAATAATAATGTGCGTATTTCTAAGAAACGCGCTTATTGTCCTGGAGCGTGTTTATTTTGTCTTAGAAATGGATTGTGTTTCTGATGAACCGCAGTTGATATGTGGAGCTACCGCAGTTGATATGTGGACCCGCAAAACAAAAAGTGAGGTCTTTTCCCCAAATCGGCTGTGAAATCCCTGCAGTCATAACGAAAATATCGTTTTTAAACTGCATGCTCATCTGTTCTTCTGAGGCAATCGTAACCTCGTTTATACTCGTAGTCCTCTGACATCAAAATGCCATCTGTCTGGAGAATAAAGCAAAACAAGCAATGCTTTCTCTTTTTTATATCGATGGAGCAATTAAGAGTTTGAATGCAGCGATGGTTGACATTTCTTGGGCCCGCTGAGCCCACGACCAGCCCCAAAATGCAATGATGAGCCAATGCATGAAAGCTGTGACCATAGGCTCCTGCCAAAGTCAACCAGAATTCAAAAATGAGTTGCAAGAATTAGAAGAGGAAAAGGGAGACGTACTATACAGTAATCTAGTATATAATGCTGAGTGGAGATTCACTACAAAATTTAGTTAAGCCTGAGGCAAATGGCGATGTGATTCGTTTAGGAAAAGGTTGTTACACGTCCAGATTTTCCTTGACATGCACTGGTGTTTCCACAAGCTATTTTTTGGGGGCCAAAAATACGAAATTTGGTGGATAACGTTTTTTGGAGATCGACTTTTCGAAAGTAGCTCTCTTCCTATCTTTGACCCAAAACGAAGATGAAAATCTTTATTTAAAGGTCTACTTTTTAAACGAGATTATTTTCGGCCCAAAATGCCCACAGCCCTTGATCGGATTTAAAAAATTGGGGGCATGGCCTCTATGTTCCCCTTCCCTCTTGCTATGTTTATGCTGACGTATCCGAAATTTCCACATTAAACTTGAGAAATTCTTAAAATGTATTCGCAGGATTTTACCTCAATTCTTCGGAAAATTGGTTCAGAAATTAGGAACTGATTATATATAACTTCTCCGTTGGAAGCAAAAGACCATATTTCTAGAGAACATTTGAAAAGTTGTGCGAGAGAGAGAGAAAGAGATCCAATGTTTTAAATCCGGTTTGGTCCTCATTAAGAGAGGTAGTCGAATTTACCTCATGATTCTCGAAAGTTTGTTAACACCATTGCGCCACTTTATTGACAGCGTGGGTGAAACAATGGAGATATACAAGTACTTGTGACAATTGCATGGTAATGAAACACATTTTCTTGTTCTTTGTTTTTAAAGAAAACACATTTGAAAACTCGATTTAAATAAAAAAGATATAAGGCTAAAGGTTAGGTGAATAGTATAGTCTTTCATAAGGCCGGTTGGAGTACTTTGTGAGGGATGATACGGATTTCATACTTTTTTTTAAGATGCACTGAGACGAACGTAGTTTTGCGCAGAGCCTTGGTGTGTTCTGTTGACGGACATAATGAACAAATTCGCCCGGTCTTCTTTGTTATGCTAAGTTATTTTCATCGCTCCCGAAGCCATATTGTGTAGCAAAGCGAGATGCGCGTATTTGGTCAATTTTGCGTAAAGCTGTGCTGTTTTGTAATGCGGACGTTACGAACAAAGTTACATTGTTCGTAACGTCCGCATAATAAACAAATTAAAAGTTGCCTGTGTTGTTCAAAAAAATCCTAAACCTCTTTCCTTCAAGAAATAATGGATGCACCGCCCTACAGAGGTGATGCAGAAGATGAAAAATGAAACCACATTCACATAATCATTTCTAACTGTTTTGACGCTAACCGCCATTGCTGTTAAAAAGTGCCAAAACCTCTATGATATTTCGTTGTAACAGCCTGCACCAAGATATAGCAAAGATCACTGAAAAGAAATTCGAAATTGAAAGTTAGATCAAAGCATGCCGTAGTTGCCGATTTTGAGCGGCACTCTCCGAAAAAGTACTATTGCCTTAAGAGGTTCTGAAAAAACTGCTTAACATGTCAAAATTAGTCCAAATCTTAAGGTGTTTTTTTTAAAAGAAATGTAAATAAGGTAATCTCTATAATTTGAGCAATGATTTGTCCAAAAATTTAGGAGATCATGGCCTGCGTCAGGGAACAGATGAATTAGGGTAACCGTATTTTCGGCTTGTAATAGAGGAACAACATATTGAGATCGTTTTCCCAGAGCTAGTACATTGGTTTCTCACGTAGAAAATCTGCTTGATAAATGTCAACTTTCTGAAAGCAACATTTTGCCCAATTTTTACACTCAGAGCTCTTTTTTCTTCAAAACACCAGTCCAAGCATGTTATTTTGGAGATTAATCTTTTAACCGCGATTATTTTTTTCTTTTTTCTATCGTTCTAATTTGGGAAACATTTTATTGACTCTTGTCTTAAACTATGCAGTTGATAGCAATATGAAGGACATTTGCACATTTTTTGGTGCCCTGGTAGAGGACAATTGTTTTTTTTTAAAATGAAAGACATGCCCTATTGAAAAGAAGACTATGTTAATCCTAATCTGAAGTGGCATTGAGAGCACGGTAATGTGCTAGTGAAAAGATCAAGATTATTTTCAAAATATAATAAGATAGATGCTTCAGTTTTTAGAAAGAATACTCTTGATTGAAGGCAATTTTTTTTATTTGGGTTTGACATTTTTCGAAGCCGTTCTGGGTATGAGGATTTCAAGTGACGCTAACAGCATGAAGCTTATGACATCATAAAATGTAGCGTTGACTACAAACCGCAAACTAAAGCGGTAACGAAGCAAAGAAAAAATGTAACAAATACGCAAGCTGTTCAATTTCGAATGACTTCCTGGTCTGCATAAGCAATTGCTATTTACTGTAGGACAAATTTTTGCTGCAGCGCAAAACTAAAAAATTGCAAATTGGTTGAAAATAGTTATTTTGAAGAAAGTTTCCCACCACAGTACTTCTGGCTACTAGAGCTCGCTCTATGTTTGCTTCTATTATATGTCGCCGGTTGGCTAAATGCAATTAAATCGTGTTTTACACTGAATTGACCTTGGCGCACTTGGCAAGACTCTTACATTTTTCAGTTTGGGACTTACTATTTATATTTCGTTACTCAAACACATTTGCTACGGGCAGCGACTTGTTTTTAGGTTGGTTATTTAAACCAAACATTGTCCCGACCAGTGATTCTCTACCTGTGGTCCATGGCCCACTTAGAGGTCCATAGCATAAATTCAGGTAAGCTACGATTTCAATTTGCAATTTAGAACAGTGGTTCTCAAAGTGTGGTAAAACGTAGACTTCAAACTCAAAATCTTCACTTTCAATTTTGCTTGAAAGAGGAAAATATAGATTATGAAAAAATCTATTTCCAAAAAAACTTCACTCCATATTGAAAATGTGAGGCGGGACCAACAAAATATTTTCCAGACCAAAAATGAGACACAAAAAGAAAAAGGTTGAGAACATTTGTTTCAGACCTATTGTTGACTGGATCGTTGTGGGTTGAATAACCAAACCCGGGGAAATAATCATTTTCAAAATGTTGATCCTCATGAAAAAGGTCTTCTTTTGTTTGAACCAAAAATAAAAAATAATTTAGTACTTTTAAAATAAACGATTTTTAAAAAAAACGGTCTTAACTTTTATTTTGAGCCAAACTCGATAAACAATGTCGGAAAGCGGCCCGCGGAAAAATAGTTGGTTTTTGTGGCCTTTTAGTGTAGAGAGCTGTGCACCTCTGTACTAATAGCCTACATCAAAGATGATATTGCAATGGAGACAATAGTATTTATTATTCTTTGCGATATTTTTTCACTCAACATTTGATTGAACTTGTAGAGAAAAGCTCTAATAAAAAAAAGGAAGAACTTGCTTTATAAGATTTCTGCAAACAGCCAATAAACATATTACTAACAAGATAGATTATGAGTACCTGAGGACAGTAAGTCGAAACTTGGGATAAATTTTTCCCTTGTGGTACCGGAAAAATTTTTTATTTTGGAGAAATATTGCACTGTACTTCCTTTAACAATATTGTGACATTGATATATCATTTACTGTATTGACAAGTTTGCTGACAAGTAAGTGTTTTGGGGTAAGTCTAGTAAATTAAATTGGTAATCTAAACGGCAAAAAGTTGAAAAAAGTTAACAGCCACTGATTTTGAAAGATGCCTCCCCACTGAAAAATCTGGGTCAAAAGGATGATATATCGTCTTAACTACGAATGCGTTCATTAAGCCGTAATCAACATTACGTAGCCAATGCCACTGGTAGGCCTACTAACTGTTTTAGGCTAAAGATATTAAGCCACAAAGTTACCGGCGCATTGGTCAGGGACGTCCCCTAAGCTTTTCCAGGAGGCGCACAAAAACAATTTTCACGCTGTTTTGCGAAATCTTACTCAATATTTAGTTCAATTGTGTTACAACCCAGGAAGACAAGTGCCAGGAAAGCCAGCTTCTCCGACGGACGCCCATGGCGGTGGTACAGTGATTGGGGTCCGTTTTTTAGTCGCATTACTTTGGATCAATACTTTTGTCGAGTCATACCAATGACTTCAACAGTGGTATTCGCAGATCTTCTGATGAGCTATAAGAGTAATGTGGAAGGTAAAATATGAAACTGCGTTTACTTAGTCGTTATTAAAAAGGTGTAATGAGTCTCACGCAAATGCCATAAGCAAGAAAAATTAATCACAATCTTTGGTATGGAAATGCAGTATAGCTTATTTTGTTGCATTGTTTCTAAATGCGGTCTCATAGCTAATATAGAAAGTAATTTTATACTTACACCCTGGTCCTTCTCCACTTTGCACGCAATCTGGCACGGATCCTTCTCCATTCGCTTGTCGTTTGGTGAGGAAATGGACGTTCGTAGAGCGCTTTTTAGGAAAACCGTTGACGCAAACTGTAAAACAAAAAATCTTGCAGACGGAAATCGCGGTTAGCATGAGCCTAACGTATTTTTTCGTAAAGACTTGCTGATGATACTTAATTTATTTAGACTAAGCGTACATTTTGAACCTGGGCTTCAGGCTCGTTTGCTTGGCCAGAGAAAATGGAAATGAAGTTTGAAAAAGCGTTCACAGCTTGCATGACCCAGGTAGGTAAAAGGACAACTCTGCTGGACGGACCGCTTTGCTCAAGTGGACAGGTAGATATATTCAAATGAGGACTTATTCAGAAAATGTTTTTTGGAAAGGTTTACCGACTTGTTGCGCGGTCTTCAGAGAGAAAATTATCTCGTACCAAAGCTGGGTTTTCGCCCGGGTTGTCGATTGTATAGCAAAATAACAAGATCTTTTCGAGCTTTGAGGGGAAAGTAGCCAGTTTTATGAGTGAAGTAGTCAAGAAAAATGTAAAATTTTGCGCTTGGGTAAAGTTTTTTTCTGTTTATGAAGTTGCTCATTCCGAGTCCTCTTCATACAAATCACAACAAGTTTTCAATTGTTTGAAAAGATACTAACAAAACAAGTAACAATGCTGCTGAGATGTTACCGATAAGATCTCAAGCACATAGGTTAGTCACGGAGTTTGTGGGGAGGCCGAACCAATCTTCTCACTTTGAAAATTCGTGCTTTTTTCCCTAGCTTTGGCAAATACATGTACATTACACTCTCTGCACTGGACATCGGTACTGCGCAAGTTGAGAAGTCTTCCTGGTAACATTGCATTGCCCTGCAATTATGCATAGCCTACTGCTTGTTCAGTTTGAGCATCCAGCGACGCGGTGTGAAAAAGTCGTTGGGTATGACAAACAAAGCATCTTTTTAGCAACATGTCACGTGGGTCAGTAGTGATGTCAGAACACTACGTGCTCCGCCAATAACGCTACAATGGTGAAAACATCTGCCGTTCTGAGATTAAGTGTATATGGAATCCAATATATTAGATCTTGTGCAGTTCTTGCGTTCAAAATTGTATTTAGGAAAAAGATTGAAAAAAGATATGCTATATTAAAGTTAGCGCGTAGGTCCTTTACGCATTCCTAACATCACGGAAAAGAGATTTTATGTATTATGGATTTTATGTATTATGACAAAATATCTACAACTGTTGCTCCGTAGTCAAATTATGTTTCATTACAAGGAGGCCGTTGTCTGGATTGAGAAAAGGTTAGAGTGCTTTTGGTAGATATTGATTTTGCAATATTTTTTTTGTAATTACCTGAGTGTTCGTTAGTGTGCTTATTCGTTGAGCATTATTAAGCATCGACGTTAATCAATTGCAGTATCTTTGTAACGATGTCTAAAAATGCTCATGGCTAACACATCGTGTGCTACATAAAAATAGATTTGGCAACTTGCCCAATGGGCTTTGATAACCAAGACAGCTTCATCCAAATTGTCTTAGCTTTTTTTAGCTATTTCTTGGCCCTTTAAAAATATGTTTCTTATTGTTGAATGTATACCAAACATTTATGAGATAATTGCTGAAGACGTTAACTAACCATAAATATAAAAAACTGATTGAAAATTGACCAAAAACAAGCAAGGGCGCAAAGTTTGAAAATTAGTTACAACCAGATCGCTGTCTCCCCTACTTTTAATCCCTAAACCATTCTGATCACGTGAGAAAAAATGACGAGTTTCAATGTAAAATCTCGTTGAATTCGCAAACAAATATCTTAATCATCAGCACAAAAGGCTAGTCGATTGGCTCTCCACTTAACCGGTAACCTAACTTCTAGTAATCACAAAACTGTAGATGCTAGACTCTGTACTCCACATCAATTTACCTTCCCTGGCTGCCTTTGTTTTGAAGCTAAAAACATAAGCACAGGCAAAGGTTTTTACAAAAAATCTGTTAAAATAGTAAACCTATTTCTTCAAAGCATAATTATTCTAAATACTGTATATCAATCACTTCAGCGCCCTTTCATAAGTTTCGTTTTAGATCCCTAAAGTCCAATAAACGCATGGAAGTTTTGAAATTATTCGCTGTTTGTAAGTAAGTTCAGTCTTAATTTATCAATTGGGAGGTCGATATTATGAGGATACCTTACGAGATCTAAAGTTTGAGTAAGAATCAACCGAAAAAATAAGTCTGCAGGGCTACACCATTGCATGAAACCAAAGTTACAAAATATGCAATCGTACCAATGGCGGAATATTTTTCTGAAAATGGATTATTAAGGCCAAACGTGTGATGAGATGCAATGCATTGGGAGCGGTATAGTCTTGTTAGCAATAGTCAGCATCCGCAGCACATATGTGCAGCGAAGGAACTTGGTGTCCCGGATATGATTACAAGTGGAATTGCACGAAGTCGTGAAACAACCTATCCCCCCAAGTGATTTATTTCTAAAATCGCAAAACAAAACCCATGACGGCGCCTAACCCTAAATTTAAATTTGTGCCTCAAAACCCAAAAGAATGGGTAGATTTCGCGAAGTAATAGAGAACTTGTTCGTAAGACGAGTTTTAATTCAAAGTGCAATAATCGGGATTGGGAGCATTGGGGTATGCTCCCATTTATACCAACTTTTTGTTTCTGCTCTAAGAAATATTATTTTGGTAAAACGGGCGAGGCAAGCTAAACCAATATTTGTAACCCAATTTATCTGAAATCCCGTCAGAATCGGTAGCCCTGCTGGGCGACGCCGGCAGAGCCGATAAGTAACTTGATGAACTGAAGCTTATATCTGATAAGACACCTAAAAATTTTGTGTAGAAACATCGGAGACCATCGTTAAAAACGCTCAAAAACGGATACAAACCACTTCTTAAACATGCCAAAAATTTCGCCTTTTAAAAACGGTTTTGTAGATTTGTGATTTTGGAGATGACTAGCCCATGGCTTTTGGAGGGCTCTTTGGGTTTCTTCTCGGGGAACGTCAATGAACAAAGTGAAATAACTCCAGTACTGGTCAGGTCGACTCGTTTTATGTTTACCGACAATGCTGCTGGTCTACGAAATAGTAGAAAGAAATATTTCTCTTCCAGTCTAAACAAAATGATTCGCTGCAGATGGAAGTAAACAGCAGTGGCATTCAGCCGGTTTATACGAAGCAATTCTTAAAATTTTATGAGCTTGTAAAACCAGTTGCTAGAAGTATTTCAACGTAAATTTTCTCTTTGTAAAACTTGATTTCCAAAATAAAAGAAAGACCGATCATCGCCTTGTCGGCGGGAACGTTTATCATTTCCTTTTTGTGATAGAGCTTGTTCTTACAAATTTTGAACCCCACCACTCGGCGTGAGCAAATACTTCATTCTTGTACTCAATCTACATTACACAAAAACATAAAAAACAAATATACAATGATAAAAATGAGTGCGATTTACGGTAGGTTAAGCTACAACCAGCTAGTAATACCACCTCTTCAGCGAAAGATCCTTGATACAGAAGTGATTACAATGTACTCGTACATGATATCACACAATTTTTGACCTACTGTAGCAAGAGCGTAACTGACATTAGAAATTGGTGAGTGGATCTACTTAGTTACGTAAAATCATCACAGCAGTAAGTGAAGTGCTAAAAGCAAACCTACTCAATCCTAAGTTTTCTAAATGAAAAAACAAAAAACAATTGAATGTAATTAAAACAAAACATGAGCTACTAACCGGCCAACACTAGCAGTAGGAAGAATACTCCAATATTGTTCATACTTGTCGTCGGATTAATCGCCTGAAAGATCCTTTCTTTTTGAGAAATATTTTTTAAAATAAATTTCGCCAGTCTCGTTTACCAACTTATAAAAATTCAGGTAAACATCAATTTTTTCTTTTCTCACGAAATTCAGCAAATCAATAAGGAAGCAATTCTAAAAGAGCTCGAAGCATTTTGTATAATAATAGAAATTCAAGACGCTTAAAAACAGTAAAAAATGCTTTCGTTTTGAACTGTTCAATTCTGATAAACATTTTGGATTCTGGATCCATTTAAAGATTTCCTCCGTCAGGTGTGCCGCCAAGGTTTCGTAAGGGGGTTGGGGGGAGCAAAAGAATCTATTTAAATCTATAATGGAGCAACTTTGTTTCAACGACGATTGTTTGTCAAACATTTTTAAGGGGCCAAACTTATTTAGAAATTGTAGATAGCAGTATTCTAAAACGAACATTTAATTTTAGCTGTATTTAAACACGAGATAGATTATTGTGGGAGTTTAATATAGCCTAGCTCCATTAAAAAAGGCACACAAACAGGATGGTTGAAAAGTAACTAGGCATTAAAAATGGCATATGATATTACTTTTGTCACTGAAGTCCATACCAAAACTGTTTTAGATCTGACACCAATAATAGGATTTACACAATTTTCCGATGTTGTTAATTGTGTTTATGTTATTTATGGTATGTGTTAGCATATTCCAAAATGACCAGTCGCTTAACCATTCAGGAGCGAGCCAAAATTACATCACGTTATGAAATGTGGAATTCCATTGCTCTGGTGCAGAGATGGTGGCTTGCATGTAAAGGTAGATGTTTGATAGTTATGGATGGCCTGCCGTGTCTGGTTGCGACAATGCTGATGACTTGATATTGACGCAAAATGGTGCGCCACCCCACCTTGCTATTAATGTGCTTGCGTGGTTAGACCAAGATTTTCCAAGACGATGAATGGGACGATGCGGGCCTCACGGATGGCCTCCAAGAAACTCAGGTCTTACTCCGTGTTATTTCTTCTTGAGGGGTTACACAAAAGAGTAGGTGTAAAAAACAAAGCTTTGAACACTGGAAGATTTGGAGATGCGAATAGAGGAAGTTCCCAACAGTATCCCAGATGACATCCTTCAAAAAGTTGTTCGTTCTACCTCTGTTTGTTTGAGAAAGCTAGTTACAGGTAGCGCTGCTTACGTTGAAATATGACTGGTTAGTTTCATTCGCCCATTTGGAGTCATGTTTCAATGTAATTAAATTTTCCATACAATATTAAACATGCATCATTAACTTTCAACAAATTTAAAGCGAGAATTAGGAATTTATTACAAATTTTTAATGCCTAGTTACTTTGCAACCATTCTGTAGACAAATTTTGAAAGAAAAATTTGACCGAAATTGAATCACTTTAATCCACATTTTGCATTTTTTCCGGTAAATTTGACTTTTTAAATAGCATGAAATGAAATTAACTGCTCTGCCTAAATAAGTTGACGGGTACACTAATAAATGAATATAAATTAAACTCAAGGCATGAAGAATAATTTCATGAAGAAATATTCATGTTTTACTTTCAACAATTTTAATCGATATTTGTCTAATAAAGGGATTGAAAATGCTCACACTTTCATGGATGCGCCAGCAGGTGGGTGGTAACTAGTGGTGTACGCAGGGGGGGCTCCTACGCGTGACTCCTCAGGAAATTGTGGAGCGTGATTGTCGGCTGCCGTGATTGTAACTGAACCATGTATTTATTCACATTTAGCGTTGTTGGACGCTCGATCTCCAAAACAAAAAGTCAACATTGCCTATTTTGCTCAATTTTGAGCACTGCGTTCATCGGTCGCCGATTTTCAAAATGAAATGTCTCACGTTCCCCTTATGAAATTTTTGTGTGCACCCCTGGTGGTAACTGTAATTGTTGAAAATTATTTCATATTTTTTGTCCAATTTGACGTGGTCAACAACTTTTCGGGTTTGGAATTACGCTGAAAAATTAAAATATAGTTGCAAAGTTCGCAGTGCTATGTATAAATATCATGCCTGAAAAATAGTTAACAAAACCTGTGGTTATGTCAAGACATTCGTAGAGGACAAGAAACGATTTTATAATTTCTTAAAGCTGCCGGCTTGCACTCAAATCATTGCCACTTCACTCAGAAATTTCACATGTTTTATCAAAAGGTTTTCGACCTTCTGGTTAAACATTGACGTTAAAATGGGCTGCCGATTCCATTTGTGCTGACACTTCATTGACTTTGCAATGTACACTGTTTCCGCTTCTCCGTAATAGATACAAGCGTAAACGGGTAGCTAATCTCAATTTCAATGTCGTTGACAAATCTGGCGCAAAACTGAGGCATTAGATAGAAATCATTCCAGTGTACTTTGCTTGTTTTGCGGTACAGACCGCAAACAATGTTTGTGGTTTGAGTTTAAATGTCGTTAAGGTGATCGAGTGAATGAAAGCGCTGCTTCATGTCACCAATAGTCGCAAGGCCGACGTTCAAAGCTCACTATTGTTGCGTTGTTGTATTCTTAAAAAAGCAGTTTTGGACTTCTTCCTACACTTTTGCATTGCTTGTGGTAGAAACCTGCTAAGCCAGCGGCGGAGAAGGAAAAACCACCCCTAATGGTTATAAACGTAGAAGTTATTTTTGTGAAACCAACAAATTTTTTTCTATCTAATAGATTTTTTCGAATATCTGGAATCGCTGCGATGTCGTATACGTATGTGTACAAAACTTAAACACTTAATGACTGCCTGTTGAGCTATTGAGGCCAAAAATTCAGTTTATCTGTTGTTCTACAGAAAGTTTATAAACAGATTTTCCAAAAAATTTCACAAACAAGTTACAAACAGATATCACGACCAAAACATTTTTATCAGCTAAGCAACGTAAGCGACCAAGGAAGAAAAGGATTATTAAACCGCAAAGATCTCTTTTGTGGCAATGCTTAGTCTTGAAAAACATTTTTACTTTTTTGAGCATTTGTTCTAGCTAAAAAATGGCTTTAGCTCTTTTAGTCCGATCGCGCAACATCGCGGCAGCTAACGAGTTATTTTCATTTAGACTTGTAAGCAGAAATTCGTTGAAGGAGGGCGCGAAAATGCTTTTTTATAAATTTTACGGGACAGTCGCGGCGAAGCTCTTTTTTTTAAGATCAATATTCTTAGAGCTATCGTAGAGGACTTATTTGCTACTGCTATCAGCACAATAACTGAAAATGACGTTCTACGTTTTCCTAAGGGGGGGGGGGCGCGCGCAAAAGAGCTTCCCCCTTCGTACGCCACTGCTTCCATTCCTAACAGCTTCAATTGGAATTGAAATGTCATGAAGTTTTTTGTCGCTTTTCAACTGCATCGGGTTTTTAGCGCCATGAGATATTTTTAGTTATGACTGATTGAACTTAGTTTCTTAGTTCATTACCCACATCACCCCTAATACCGAACACCAAGTAAGCAATTGATGAATGCCACTCGGATATTTTTGGCATGACTTGACAAAGTCATCGAATTCAGGCCTACAGCCTGTAAAGCGGATACTCTAAATGCTGGTTTCCATTGGGTGTAGATTGCAGGCGTAGCTTGAGAATGCTCCGCGCATAAAAATAAATAAAGAAACAAAGGATTTTTCATGCTGCGCCTCCAATCTACGCCTAATGGAAACCAACCTTCACCGTTATAACTCGGCGACGACGTTAATTTTCATCGCGTAGTTTGTCGATGTGACAGCAGCGAGCTCAATGACCGAGTCAGAGCAATAGAATAATATTTAATTGTATTATGCAGCTCTAGACATCGCGTACTTCGCCGACTCGGTCGCGCTGATCGCTGTTGCTTTGTGAGATTCATTGAGTCAAATGCTCAACAATGTTGTAAGATAAATGGAGCGCATCATGTCGGTAAAAATTGCAGAGTTTTGAGTTCAAAACTCAAAAGCTCTGTCGGGTATTATACTATCTGCTTCGTTTGATATCGGTTGCATTATATCTAAAATAAACGCACTCTGCTTTTTTTGGCTCAATGGCCGCATTGTTGTGTTCTTGAGACACTTCACTCCTTGCTTGACCACCGTGCATATAATAAAAACCCACTGTACCTGTAGTACTCCCGAATGAAGCTGTTCTTTCAAGACATAGAAATTCTGTTTCTCGGAAACTAGCTGTTTTCTACGTAAGCAAAACCAACATAGTTTTCCAACGCTTAGGCCTTAGAGGATAGAAACTCACTGTTATAGATTTTTATCTGATGACGTGCGGCAATTTTATACCGCACTGATTTTACTCAAACATCTTCGATCGCTATAGTTTCGTAACCAATTGTACTGTTGTAATCTATGAAAGTACTGAATTAATATCTTGCGGTCTAAATACAACCAATGAAATAGGTCGTGTGTTGTTTGCAGTAAACAGCACATTCAATCGAGTAGTACGAAATGCCATTTATATATCGTATACCTACTCTTGTGGTGATGAAAGCTACAGCAGCTTGACGTAGTGAAATAACTCGCAGCTGGTAATCATGCTATTGTGGGTTTAGTGCCTGCATTAGCTTAGCGTTGATGTGCTTTGGAAGCGGTACTTTGCAGCAACTTCTTTAGGATGGGAAGAAAAGCAACAAATTGTATGACAAAAACAAAAAATCTTTATTCCTGTTTGGAGACAAACTGGGCAAAATTTTTGCTTTGAAAAAGCTTTTCCACAATAAGGATTTTACGTCTGTTTGGAAACTAAATCAGGCAAAATTTTCGGTTTCAAAAAGTTAATTTCAAAGAACGAAAAGCTCCGAAAAGATTTCTTCTTATTCAGCAGCAGTTAGTTATTTATGTCCAGCAGTTAGTGGTAGAAATGCACTGTCCCAGCAATCAGTGGTAGAAATGGACTGTCCCAGCAATCAGTGGTAGAAATGCACTGTCCCAGCAGTTAGTGGTAGAAATGCACTGTCCCAGCAGTTAGTGGTAGAAATGTACTGTGGCAGCAATCAGTGGTAGAAATGCACTGTCCCAGCAGTTAGTGGTAGAAATGTACTGTTCCAGCAGTTAGTGGTAGAAATGCACTGTCCCAGCAGTCAGTGGTAGAAATGCACTGTCCCAGCAGTTAGTGGTAGAAATGCACTGTCCCAGCAGTCAGTGGTAGAAATGCACCGTCCCAGCAGTCAGTGGTAGAAATGGACTGTCCCAGCAGTCAGTGGTAGAAATGCACTGTCCCAGCAGTCAGTGGTAGAAATGGACTGTCACAGCAGTTAGTGGTAGAAATGCACTGTCCCAGCAGTGCTTGATAAACTACGAAGCGGGTCTAAACATAAGTGTTCGCGCAAACGTAACTAGTTTTTCCGTGACCGGACAATAAAAGTAAGACCACAAAAAATACGGATAACCCTTAAGACGTTAATTGAGTTGAGTTAAAACTCGCTTTGAAGTTAACAGCACTGCCAGTGCAATGCAGAGAAAACAAAAGTTGCCCGGTCTTGTGGGGTTGAAACTATGCAGAATTGTGGACTCAAAAAGAGAAGCTTTAATTTGACTTCAACTTCGTGCAAATGATATTTGGTTAAGCGGGTTTTGAAACGTACATATATTCAATGCAAACTTCAATCATCATATAATAACTGTGGGCAGATTTCCGCATTTTAAAAGAGGTAGCAGCGCCAAGAAAATTGTGTAGTAATATTTGATGAAAGAAACAACGATTTAGCTTTTCAAGCGCTATTGTTTATAGAAGCAAGACTTCGAGTCCTAATTCTATACAAATGATATATTCATTTGAAGCTTTGGACTTCAACACAACAGGTGACCACAAAATATTTTTCAGAAAAATTGACCATGACTTTTTGAGGTGTATTGGGTATGGGTAGTGAGTTTTTTTGTCAAGGAGCAGAATATTTTTTGGGCACAAGAGCTGAAGAGCCAACTAGTTAATGATTAATTGAAACTAAATGGAGAATAAAACTAATTGGACTGAAGTCCTTTTTAATCATGACAGTTTCAGATCGGGTGAAGACATTTTCAAAAAACCTGGGACCCCTAAAAGCATTTTAAGCCTGGGGTCCGCAGGTAAGGTTTGGACCCTTTCCAATGTTAAACTTGGCCAAACTGGTGTATTTGGTAGAAACCATTTCAATGCACTTTGCATATTTTGTGATACAAACTGCAAAACTGTGTTTGAGGCTTTGGAGTAAAAATTCGCTTCCATGGATGTTGAACGCTGGCTCAATTTGTTGAATACACTCTCCGTCTGAAGTGGTTTTCTATTAACTAAAATTAAATTAATATCAAATAAACCAATAAGAAAATAAGATCAATGTTACATTGATAGTAAGTAAAACAATTAGCAAACAAGCGGTGATCACAGACGCAAATTCGTTCCGCACTGCCCAATCAACACTAAATAAACTAATTACAACAGCAATCGAAAAATGCTAATTTCAATTAAACATATTGCTTACCAATTGTTTTGGAACTCGCAGCCAAAAACTACTTCAATACATCCAACATCGTACAAATACATTATAATTACCAAACTAAACATATAGACTCAATTAGCTTTTAATCATCTACAGCAAGGGTGGCCAACCCACGGCTCGCGAGCCGCATGCGGCTTTTTGCCTGGTTTTATGCGGCTCATGCCTTCCTTCTTCTATCAGCAACCTAGTTCTTCTATCAGCAGCCTGGTTTTAGTCAAAGTCTACCTGCAGCCTTTCTAGTTCTGTAATATTTTTTTTCATGTGGACAGGCTAATCGTGTTTGCGTTTTTTTAGTTTTTAGTATATTTGAGTAATAATTTAGTATATTTTAGTAATAATGGCTGAGAAAAAATGCACAGCAAAACGAAAATATAAGGATGAACACAGGACGTTTTTAACAGAGTGGGAGAGCTTATATTTTTTGTTGAACGTAATAGCAAGCCATTCTGCCTTACAGTATATGCCAGGCGTCATTAGCGCATTTCAAAGCTTCAAATCTTCAACGCCACTTCAGGTCACTCCATGCTAACATCAACCGTGAATTTCCGAAAGAAAATGAACTTCGCAAGCATAAGTTGATCACTTTGAGAAGTCAAGCAGAAAAGCAGATACAGGTTTTCCAAAAATTCACGAAGCACTCAGAGACTGTAACGCTTGCATTGTATCAAGTGGTTTGGAACATTGCACGGGCCAAAGAGCCATAAAGTGAAGGGGAGTTCGTTAAAAATGCCTCTGTGACATGGTTGAAATCTTGTCCTCTAAAAACGACAAACTGAAAAGAATGTTATCAGATGTCCAACTGTCCCGCCACACTGTTGAACGCAGAATATATGATATTAGCATAGCTATTGAATCACAGTTGCACTCTCACTTCCAAGCTTGCGAGTATTTTAGTGTCGCATTAGAGGAGAGCTGTGACATACAAGACAAGCCTCCATTGGCAATATTTGCTCGATTTATTTCAACAGATTGTTTGATCAAAGAAGAACTCCTTGATATTGTGCCATTAAAAGACAGAACCCGCGGCATAGATATGAAAGAAGCAATGATGGCTGCAATCGAGAAAGCAAATCTGCCCATAGCAAAACTAACTGCAATAGTCACGGATGGAGCGCCAGCCATGACGGGATCTGTGAACGGACTTGTGGGATTGAGCAAAGCTGACCAAGCATTTCCTGAGTTTTGGAGTTTTTCCTGTATCATTCACAGGGAGAAACTTGTGTCTAAATCATTGAAGTTGGACAACATCATGAAGACTGTGATGTAAATCGTCAACTACATCCGTACACATGCGCTTCACCACCGAAAATTCAAGAATCTCATCGCTGACTAGACCAAGGGCTTTCAGGTGACCTGCTGCTGCACTGCACCGTAAGGTGGCTGTCAAAAAGCCAGGTACTCTCTCGCTTTTTTCAGCTTTTAGATGCTTTGAAACTGTTCATGAAAGAGAAGAACAAAAACCATTCTGAGCTCTCGGGCCTCAAGTGGATTATGGATGTAGCTTTTTTGGTCGACCTGCTGTTTCACTTGAGCAGATTCAACCTGAATTTGCAGGGTAGGTTGAAATTGCTGCCTGACCTAGTGAAAAGTGTGTCTGCTTTTCTCAACAAACTAAAGCTGTTTAAGGAGCATATTAAAAGGGGAGATTTAACGCATTTCCCCACCCTGCTAAAAGCCAGCGGGCAAGTCACTATCACCACCCTGAATAAGCAAAGGGCTTGATATGCAATACTTCTTGAAATCCTGAAAGAAAGCTTCATGTCGCGGTTCCGTGATCTGCAAATGAAAAGGCCGCACATTATGTTCCTTGTCGACTCATTTAATTTTGAGGCAGACTGTTTGAAAGCCCCTCTAGTCTCAGGTGAGGCTGCGTCTGAATTGGAGATGATCGATCTTTGTGAGGAAGACAAACTAAAACCTGCTTTAAGGAAAGGGACCACTGAGTTTTGGAAAAGTGTGCCAATGGAAAAATACCCCAATATCAATCGGGCTGCCCCAAAGGTACTCTCAATGTTTGGGTCAACATACGTCTGCGAGTCAGTACTTTCTTCTCTAAATCACGTGAAATCAAGGGATCGATCTGTACTGATTGACACCCATGTGAAAGAGTTGCTTCGAGTGGCAACAACGAAATACAACCCCGCTTTGAAGAAGATTGCTAAAGAAAAGGAATGCCAGAATTCCCACTGACTAAGTAATATGCATGATAACAAATAACTTGTAAATTTCTGCCATTATCATGTTGGTGTGTGACATTTACAATAAATCTAGCTGAGCAAAGGTATGTGTTAATTTATTTGAGTAAGAGGTGGGGGTGATGTTTATGCGATCATTATTTCTTGTGTATGATGTGGCTCTTTGCAGAAACACTGTAAGAAATGTGGCTCTTGGTTTCTGAATGGTTGGCCACCCCTGATCGACAGCCTTGAACTTTATCACATCACAATTAAAATGAACACATGTTTGTCACTTAAAACCACTCGTTTCAAAGAACAGTACTCTTCAGTAACCAACAAGACCAAGACAAACTCTCATTTACATACTCTTAAAAGCTCGTATTCTAAGGTCCAATGCAAGCGTGTAGTCAACGAAAAACGTCTTCAAGCGAACAAAATTTGCCTGCGTCCATAAATCAATTTAACGCGCAGTTCGCACTAAAAGCTCCAGTAACAATGGATTTCATTCGAGATTGCAACATTTTTCTTGGACATCAGCAGATGTTATGATTTCGTAATCAAACGATTTGCAATATTGCTGAATTGATGAATTCCGGTATGATTCATAAAATAAAATATTTTCTTGTCTCGCTGAAAACACTGAATAACAATGTGGCCGGGCGGGCCATAGCTCAGAGAATAAATTTAAGGGCCATGCCTGTAGCCCCTCGACCAATTTCTTGAACCTAATTTTCTATAAGCCCATTTATAACTAATCTGAAATAAAAATATTTCGAGCTTTTTAAGATTCCACGAAGAAAATTATTTTCTTTAAATTTTCTCTTAAACTGGAGATTCGATTAACTTTTTCTTAACCCGAAAAGCTCGAGGTAGTTTTTGGGATAGCCTGCTCAACGTTTTACTGCAGTGGCACATCAAGTTTGTATCTCAAATACCACCAAAGATTTCCCAAAGTTTTATTGCAACTGTGATCCAAGTTTGTTTCTGAATATGATAAACTTCTTTGGTGTGCAACATGAATTTTATTAAACTTGAGAAATTGAATTTTTGTAAAAGTGTAGCAAATACGGAAACAAACTACGTGATAATCTAGTTCGAGCTCAAAGCTGTGGGGAGAAATGAAGTGGGATGAGCCATGTCTTAAAATGGGCCATCCACTTATTGAAAAAATTATAAATTGTTCCATGAAATGGTATACTTTCGATGATTAAAACTAAGCAAGTTGCCATACTGAAAATTGTAACCTACAGTTGAAAACAGCAAAAATTTTATGGACAAAAATACAATTTTTTAAAAAAATTTTCTAAATTTTTTGGTTAAAAACTGTTAGCTAATAGATTTGAGTCTGAAGTATGAGGCGAAGTTTGAATGAAGTCAGGAAAGCATAAGCTTAAAATTCTGCAAATTATAGAAAACTATCCACCATAGTTTTTGAGTAACGAAATATTTTCCCCAGATGGTTTTTTAATTTGCAACATTAGGCAAATTTTTGTTGGGCCTGGCCCAACCTAGGATACTTGTTGGGTGTTTGGTCAATAAAACTCGTTGAACGTTTTCGGTTTTATTAGCAAGAAGAAGAATTTTTGAATTTTTGTTTATGTTTGTTTTGTTTTCTGTCTAGTTATGCTTTTGCGTTTAAACTTCGACGGTAAGCTACAGAAAAAGAAGTGTAGTAGACTACCGCTAGCACAGCGCATTTCTAGCATAAGCAAGCAACCAAACGGCAAAATTTTTCTTGAAAGCACAACAACCAGAGCTCATGCTGCACCGAAATCCATATCTGATAAATTTGTGGATCTGAAAAGAAAAAAGCAAGTCAGTGGATTTGCCACTGCGAAAAAAAATGGGAGACCAAAGAGCGAGATGTAAACGGTTTCTGCAACACGACCGTTTCTTGCTCTAGTTTATCGTAGAGAGTTAATTGTAATTGATTTTATGTCATCAATTTTGTTGGAAAAAATGAATTCTGAATTTTGGTTTACTTTTGTTTTGCTTGTTAGGTGATTTATTTGAGTCATACCTTTCCCTCAAACACTAAATTTTGTCGGTATAACAAGATGATAACTTTGTATAAGATTTAAATTCAAGACAACTCTATGCAATCAACTGCGCCTGATAATATTACTTACAAGGCATTAACTTAATACAGTAGACGCCACTTATTAACCCTAAAATGCACAATGCTTGTTTACCCCCTACAATGCAAAATGTGGGTCAAAAATGACCCGTATTGGTTTTAATGGCATTTCAAGCCTAAATTGTGCTAAAAGTGTTTCAGAACAAATTTTTCTCAAAATCTCTGTGTTTTACTAAAGAAAATCATTGAAACAACGTCTAAACGTAACGAAACAATGTGAAACATATAAACAGAAATAAAAAGAAACAGCAACAAGGAAAAGACAAATACCCTTTAGCAGTCCCGTAGCACTCCAACTTCGGGCCCCCCCCAAAGTAAGCGCAAGAGCCCCTGCTCACAGGTCATATCACTTTAGAGGTGTAAAATTGAAAAGCTGCATTAAGAAAATACACCACAATTTGTACATAAGTAAACAGGCTAATGTCAGAATAAAGCATGCCGATACCGAAGGTGCGAGTCATAAAAAATTCGGCACCGATGCCAGAGTTCAGTAGGACATTTATGCAGACACTGCGAAACGAAAGCAATGACACTGAAAAACATGAAAAAGTTATAAAAACACAGTATCATTTAAATAGTCTGGAGCGAACCTTTTTGTTGGCAAATGCTGATATGACATTGTCATAATCAAGAGATCGGGCGCAGTCATTTTCGATTGACAACATGGCTAATGAAGATAGTCTACTGTCTGTCATAGACGTTCTATTAAAAGTTTTGATCAGTTTCAATTTGCTGAAGCTTCTTTCAGCGCTGGCAACAGTCACGGGGCAAGTTAGTAAGATTCGAAGTGCGATGTACACATTCGGATACAATTCAAATAAATGAGTCTTTAGAAGATAGTTCAGAAAGTCTTGAGCCGTATTGAGATTGCGTTTTTTTTGTAAAATTAAAACAAACCGCTGTAGCTCAGCGCTCATTTCATCAGAATCAATGTCACCGAACTTTTTTTGGAACTCTTTACAGCAAGTAAGAAGAGCATTTTCTTGTTGCACAAGCAAAAGTTTGTCTCGTGTGTACAAAAACGAAAAGGCGGAAGAAACCTCACGTAACAAATTAAAGCGCTCCTTTATTGACATAATAGCCTGGTCTACTAATGAATAGAAAAAGTTGCTTTTAAATTTCAGTTCAGGAGTAGCTCGTTGTTCCTCTTCACCTTGGTAATCAAACAATCTTTTTTTCTTTCCACTTCTTGACGGAGGAAAAGAAGGATCAATATCCAATTCCTGTGCTATTTTAACAGCAGATGTTGCGGCACTGTCATAACCCGTTGTGCGATAGTTTTGCAAAAACTTTTCAGTTGCCTGGATTTCCGTTTCCATTGTATGAAGGGAGACTCCATACGATTGAAGAATCTTGCTTGTTTTATTGACTTGGAATAGGATATCATACCAAATAAACACCGACAAAAGAAAACTCCATTTTGATAAATGAGCTATCAACGATTTTGTTTCTGAGGCAGCTCTTCCATCTTTTCTTTCTATGGAAATGGCTTCCAAGTCTTTCAGTGCCAGCAACACCTCTTTTAAATTGTATCGAAGAGGTTTGATGCTTTTAATTCTGCTTTCCCAACGAGTATCAGATTGTGACTTTATGGACAGCTCCACATGTTTCTTCAAAATTTCCCAACGCTGAGCAGAGGAAGAAAACAGCACATACAACCTTGTAAGTACTCCAAAAAATGTCAATGCTTCAGTCGATGAATTAGCACTGTCAACAACAACTAAGTTAAGGGTATGGTTTGCACAGGGCACGTAAACAGCTTTGGGATTGATGTCTAGCATTCTTGCTTGGACCCCAGAATGTTTTCCTTTCATGTTAGCACCATTATCATATGACTGACCTCGACAATCAGACAATTCGAGTTGCAGTTCGGTCGCTTTTTCTAAGAAAGCGTCCAACAAGCCTTTCCCAGTACTGTCACTTATTCTCAAGTAGCCAAAAAATGTTTCTTTAACAACAGCAGCTTCTTCATTACATAGTACATAACGGAGAATGACAGACATTTGTTCATGATGTGACATATCTGGAGTGCAGTCCAAAATTATAGAAAAATATTTTGCCAATTTCAATTGCTGTAAATTTTCTTTTTCAACTTCTGTCGCTAGCAATTCAATTAGTTCATTTTGTATGGTAGGACTCAAATAGTGATTTTTAGTGTTTTTATTCTTGATTCTGTCTTGAAGCTCTTTTAGGATCGGATCTCTTCTTGCCAAAAGCTCAAATATACCCAGAAAATTTCCATTGTGAGGAGATCCTAAGACTTCTTCAGATCCTCTAAAAGCAAGATTCCTTTCCGATAGAAACAAGGCAATGTCGATAAGTCTCTCTAAAACATTTCTCCAAAAACGTCTTTCATTGAAAAAAATATTCATCTCGCGTTTGTCGATAGTGGATGAATTTCTTATCCCTTCAGCTAGCAACATCCATTGACTGCAGCATTCTTGGTGGGAAATGCCGTTTTCATGGTCTTTTAGTTTTTTCGAAAAACCCTCCCATGCATTTATACCACTACAAAAGGGGCTTAGTGTTTTTCCAAATAGCTTACAACAAAAGCAAAAAATTTGATCTGATTCCCCAGAATAAACTAGCCACGACCGTGAAACACTTTCACCATTAGGTAACACACGTTTATAATGGTTGGAGGAAAAACATCGCCTTGGAGTTGTGTTATTATATGGAAAATTCATTATTAGTTCATGTGGTCCACGCTTTACTATATCACATCGTTGAGCATCAGAAATACTTTCAGGCCATTTACATGGGTCATCAGGGATAGGGGTAAATTGAGATTCAGATATTTTTGATATTGAAGGTTGCTTATTGGCAGGTAAATCACAACTTACATTTTCTGGAAATTCACAATCACTTTGATGCTGATCGTCATAGTCTTCTTTTTCTTGTACACTATAGTTTTCTTCATCCCTCTCGGTACTAGTGCCAGGTCTACTCTGCTCAGTAATCTTGAAAAAATCTGTCATCTTGGGCAATTTCGCTACAGCATCTCGAGCAGTGGCTGCTTCTTTTCTCTTTTGAGCACCACTTTTTGAACGTTTCATTCTATACAATGTCAATAAAATACTTTATCTTCACTCTGCAGTGTATATATATTGTCCCGGTATTTATAGCCAAACAGAATTCCAGACCATTCTATGATTGTTGCGTAACAACGGCATTGTTACGTCAATCGAATATTCAAGATTCTACCAGAAAATCAATCGAAATATTCTAGATTCTGCGAGATAAAATGACGTAGCATTCACTTATGATGTCACAAGCCAATTTCTTCCTACAGTTTAAATCGGTTGTAAACAAGTCTGCTGAACTGAAAATAGTCACGTAGCCAAAAAGCAATTTCAGACTAACTTGGGCCCCCAAAGTTGGCCTGGGCCCCCACAATTGGGGGGTTTGGGGGGCGGCTGCTACGTCTCTGGGTCGGTTAACAAACCCACCCGCTTAACAAGCTCAAAATCGTTCGGTCCAGAGAAGGGCTTAATAAGCGGCGTCTACTGTATTTGCCTTATGACTCAAGTTGTGACATCTGGCCCATTTGAAAATCAGGGGTGACTTAACTTATCCAACGAATTCCAAAACTGGGTCAAAATACAATTTTTCTTTAAACGTAAATATTTTGTAAGTTATCTTGCCAGCGATTCCAATTGCACCTTCGCTTTAAGGTACATTTGTAGAAATGTTTTTTGCCAAAATTCATTCAGTTTTCTTCAAAGCTCTATTATTTAAAATAAACTTTGCTTAAGTGGCCCAAATCACGTCACTTTTACCCTATTTGAATGTTGATTTTGAGACGTTATCAGCATTGAAAACATGTTCATTCATTGGTGAGGTGTTAAGAAATTTTTCTTGTTCCTTTTTCCTCTAAATATAATATTGCTTCCAACTTTGTTCAATATCTCCACCAGCGTCAATTCTCGCCACGAATTACTAGGCTTTGGCAGCTGTGTCTTGGTTCACTCTCACTATTTTGTTTGATTTCTATGCTTGCACATCAGCATTGGCAGTGATGAAATTAAACCTGAAACCAAATTGACTTTAGTTTTTAGGAATAATAAGTTGAAAATTTGCTGAGATTGTCAACAAATAAATCGAATCTAGTTCACTGCTGCAATCAATAAAACACGATTCAGTGGCTAAAATGATTTCTCGGTGATTTACTCTATTTCACTTTGCAGTAAACCGGGCCTCCTACAGTGAAACTCATGCCAAGAGTTGGCATTGATTTGCCCGTTTCACTTTAGGAGGCCCGGTTTACTGCGAAGTGAGATAGAGTGAAAATTCGTTGGCATGGATTTGCTCGACACGTCTATCAAAGGTCGCCCGGCTCCCACCTTGTGAATTGTCAACGCACTCGCCGCGAGCATGATGACATTTCAAAGACAAGGCGCTAGGCTATATATGCAGCGTTTAATCTGCTTTTTCAGATCAGTGTGTAAACTGATCTCCCAGTGGATATGCAGCCAAAATCAACCAATTTGTCAACCCGCCCTGTTAAGCAACGCAATACATTGTCGGTTGAAGTCTCAGTGCTTCTGCGTGTGCATAGTTGGATTTTTTTTAAGGATAACGTTAATGAGTGGGTTACTTTTGCTTGTGACGGGACGGGCCCTGCTGATGAGTCCAAAAGGACGAAACGCGTCCAGGGAATGGACTCGTCTAAATTGGTTGGGTGGTATACTCATTATTGTTTCCTGGCATATTTATTTTAATAAATTGTTAATGCTCCTTCCGCCCGTATGCTGCTTTGCCAATTAGGTGCAAGGTTTACAGTATATTATTCTAAGCTTAATTGATTTGCATTTTAAATTTGGTATAACATTAAAAACCAACAAGTATTAGACAAATGAATCAAAGTAGTTTCATTCAATTGAAAATGCAAGCACATTTAATTTTCAAAGTCTATCAATGAGGAAAATGCACCCAATCACGTTTTTCTACATTAATTAATTTTTTTTAATTATTTGCTTGAGGCTTTCGCGGGCCGCATAAAAGTTCGTCGTAGGCCACAGTTTGCCCACCCCTCTTCTAGGCCATTTGGCGATTGGGTCTTGTCAATAGACCAGAGTTGCAAAATTAGGTCAACAACAATTATTTGGGTGAATCTTTCAGGGTCACATTCAAGATAGTATACAAGTTAGTGCCCCAAATCAAAATTTTGTCAAATCAAAATGCTTGCAAAACGATAAATGTTTTTCATCATACAGATCATTAACGGAAATATTGTTGTAATAGCAGATGTTAAACTTACGATTAAATTTTGAAATATTCTTGGAGACGTAATCTTTTGATTTAAAAACTGAAGTTGAATATCTTACATGCACTTCAAATGTTGTCGAATTTTTGAAATGTCACAGACTTTCGACAAACAAAATAATACAATAGAAATTTTATAATGCATTCATAGTTTATGTACAATCATACTAAAGTACAAAAATTTATCAACCTTTAAATTTCTTCATTGGAATATTGATGTTTCGTCAAGGTTTGTTACACAATTGTTAAAGTGGTTGAAAGAATTTCAAGTTATTTACGTTTTTGAAGGTTTGTTATTCTAAAAGCGGAAAATTATTGTGTATTACTCACAATCACTACAGATCGGGTTTATACAAAGTGACTATAGAAATAATTGTTGCATATTCCATGCTGAGGTTAACGCCTGTATCCGCAGCATCATTTATTACTATTACTGTTTGTACAAAGCTTTTTTCGTTGCAAAGTCTTCTGAAGCAGGGGCACCAACCTTTTTGAAACCGCGATTTACTTCCTGGGTACTGATTAAGGTGGAAGGCTACCAATTTAATACACACATTAGAAACAGCCAATTTGCTCAATTTACTTTTAACTCTATGTTATTGTTAACTTATTCATGATATTTAGCGAAGACACTGATTATGTTAATGATTTCTCGCAATAAATACCAGCAATAATTCAACACAAGGTTTCTCAACCTTTTTTATTTCCGTGACTTATTTTTTACGAAAATATGCCGAGGCCCGCTTCTTCAATTTCTAATTCAGGTCGAAAGTGAAGGTTTTTTTTTATTTTTGAGATCCACTGTTGACTCATCGTTTTGAAGAAATTTTGGGCCGTAAGCAATATTTTATTATTCGCCATTGACTTTTTCGAACTCTGAATTTTCGCACTTTTAAGCCAAATCGAAAGCGAAGACTTTGTTTTAAAGTCTATGCTGTTGTGCCCTCGGAGATTCACTGATCTATTTTTAGAACAGGTTGGTGGGTGACTAAGGGGGTCTTTGGAGGCAAACTGGCGCCCGCAGGCACCATATTAGTGACCCCTGCTCTAAACTTTTTCCATTTTTGGCCTAGTAATGAAAGTTAGGTCATTGTTGATGCCAACCTTTGAGAACAAAAATCACAATTGTGAGATGGTCAAGTCAAACAGCGTGGTTGTTTGATCAATTACTGAATATGCAAGCTAGCTAGTTATAAACACTTTTTACGTAGGTGCTATGAATAGTTTTTCGGCCATTCTTTCTTTGTCTTGGATTAAAAATCTTTTTGCGGCTAAATTATCGCAAGATCGACCCATTCTTCTGTCAAATACCATCGGTGCTTTAGTATTTTTGGCTGTGCTGTTTCTGCGACTTCATCATGTTAATCCTTATGCTTATGCTAATGACCTTATGCTTCACTCTTAACTCGAAAATGAAGCTAACAAGACGTATAAAATGTATTAAAGTCGGACAGGAAACCACACATTCCGCATCTTTTGATACTTGCATGGTGTTTCTAGCATATGCGGTTAAAGAGATATGGATGTTGAGGCCATTCGGGTCCCTCACCAAATGTGGGGGCTAGAACTACCTCTAAATATCAAAATTTTTCAAAAATATTTTGCAGGGGTTATTTTTATCCAAAGGAATTACTATAAAGGAATGGCCAACAGAAAACCCAAAGTAAAGTTTTTTAAGAACCGCTCTAATATGCCCTACGGCCAACGGTCATCTATTTTGATATGACTTTAGGCTGTTCGTTTGCACATTTTTTGCTGATAAATTTGTTGGCCTCATATTGGTCACCGCGAATTTTCGTTTCCATTCCAGTTGTCATTTTTTAGGAATGCATGATTTATTGACAGTTGAAAATTGTTAGAACCTGGTGCGACTCAATGACAACAGGATACTTTACTTTTACTAATAAAAACTTTGACTTCTGTAATATTCAAGGTTTGCGCTAAAGTAATACAGGTAACTAGCTAAAAATTTCGAATAGAAGCAAAAGAAAGAGAGAGCAAACTTTTTTCTGCTCTACCGCATTTTTTGAATAATCTTTTTTATTGTTTTTATAGACCTCACACAGGATTTTGAGAATGAATCTGAGGTATTTAGTAATGTTAAAGGTATTTGTTGTGGTCAAACTCATGCAGGGTTGTTGAGAGCTTGAACCAAATCAGATACCAATGTTTTTAGGTCAGAACAAGTGACGTAAGAAGATGAAATTTATTAAAAATCTTGCGGTATGTTATACCCTGTTCTGAATTGAAGCCATTTTTGAAGATTAACTCCCTCGAAGGAAATTATTTGCCTTTTTCCAAGTGGAAAACCGTTTTTTGGAGATCAACTTTTAAAAATTGTAGTTTTGGCCCTTTGTACCATAAATGGGGGGTGGAGTAGAACAGCATGCTCAGCAGATTTCATAAAAGATTTCGCGGCCGAGTGAGTCGGCACCCCCTTAACTTTATTCTCTGTTAACAATAATGAGCTCAATAATCCAAGAGCATTAATAACTCATCCCAAAACGGAGAAAAGAGTGATATCATTAATTTTCCGGAAAGGCAATTGCCACTTTGCCGTTTGGATTTTGTAAATTAACTAATATATTGTGTGGGACGCATAGGAGTAGGAGAGGATGGAGCAAGGAAGGAGGCAGTCCCCGACTTGAAAAAATATAGAGAAAACCTTACTTTCAAGATAATTGTTAAGGAAATCGTCTTGAAAAAAAAATGGTTTTGAAAAATTATTTTTCCAGTGTTTGGAAACGTTGACTTACAAAAAAATCTCCACTCTTACATTAGCATGCAAATAGAGTAATTTAAAATTTAAAAACTAACGATCTCAAAATAGGAAAGTCTCCATTATAAATTTGGAGAGCATATAAGTCAATGTGAAGACACAGTTTTTTGATTTTAGGGGCAAGATGTTTTTCTTTCCCTTATCCAAATACTACTACACCTGTTGTGGGAGAATGAAACACACTATCAAAGTCAAATCCTGAAAATAGGGATGCCCAAAGTTTTTACGGTTTCAGCCACTTTTTACTTATGGCGAAACGGCTATTGTTTGAGGTTCAACTAGGCTATGTTAGGATTTCCTCATCTAAAATGGTAAAATTAGCGTTTTGAACTTTATTTATGCCGCAAACAATTTCCGCGAGACTAGTTACGAACCGCAAAAACATTTCGCACGGGTCTCACTTAGAGCTTCCCTGCTGTAGAGCATTTAAATTTACTTTTGAAACTAACCACCTTCCAAAACCATAATATTTTATGACAGCATGCCTCACTGGTGGCATCTGACTGCATCTTGCCTAATTAGTGCTGAATGGAAGCAGATTTTTGGGAAAATGGAAAGATTTTGTTAAAAAAGTTCAAAATCTTTTTTTTATACCAACCATATCGCCCAATTTAGTCTCCACATAGACGTAGAATCTTTTTTGTCCATGATGCAAGCAGAGGTCGTTTTTTATTTTTGGCAAGCGTCAGGCCGTTTGGGGGACCTTCGCTTTTTATTTTTCCCCAAAACATGCCACTGAATAGAAGCACTAGTTGGTTTTCAAAATTCGAACCAAAAGTAGCTTGCTTCAATCAAGAATTTCCAGAAAAAGCAATTTAAAGTTGTTCTTAATTTTAACGTATCTCATTCTAAATTAACAGACTTTTAGTTTTTGACATTTACTCAAATAAAAGAGTTAAGTTATAATCTCTCAATTGCCTTTACCTCCCACGCAATTTACTTAAAAGTAAAAGTAGAAGTAGTAAAAACTGAAACTGCTCAAGTAATTACAGCTCAATACCGAAAAACCTAGTTAAGTAGTTTGCTTCATTAGAATTACTTCATTAATGACCATCTCTGCTATTGAGATATCAGCTTGATTTACGAATCGCATAGTTTGCTATTGCCTCAGCTACTAGCAAATAGTGCCTTAAATCAGCCAGTCTAACAATAAGTCTTGCATTTTTAAAAAAATCACACTTATTCTATATCACATATTGATCTATCACAAAATTAATAATTGGATCTTCCTTCATCTAGTAAGACTTTTTATTATTTTGATGCAACGTAACCATCGCGACATTATTTTGTAACATTTTATTAAAGATAGCCATTTATTTTAGTCATTCAGAGTTTAATTCATTATACTTTTTTTGTGCAAACGTGCTTCTAATAGCTGCTGTCTAGTTTTAAATAGTTTTGCCTGACTAAAAAGATTTTATTGTAAATAGTTGGCTTTAGTAGTGAGTAATGTGAAATGCAGCGAATGTTCAATTTATGTGATGAGGGTTTTGGAAAGATATATTATCATAAAAATATGCTTAGCTATTTACAAGTTATCTATTTTGTTGTCCAGTGTAATAACATAGGTGGTCGCAGTAGCCAAAAAATCTATTTGAGTAAAAGTGTTGCTACCTACTCAAAAAATACTCAAGAATAAGTAGAAAGTAATGACAGGTATTTTTACTTAAACAAATGTAACAAAGGAATTGCGAATTTAACTATATAAGAGGTCTGTTCAAAAAGCATCCGACCCTATCTGCTCCCGCCAAAAATAATGCCAGGCCAGCAAAGTGGTTTTGGCTGATTGTAACGTCACAATTACTACACACGCATAAAAAATTTCAAACCGATAGTTGGTGTCATTTTCTTTTTTGAAGTAATTAGTGCAGTCGTAGAGTGCATTATTGTCAATTTTTCGCTCGCAAGCGTAATGACAGAAAGCATCAAAGATATTTTATCAAGTCCTCCCTAAACTCGATAATAATCAATCTAAAACAATTCAAAAGATTTAGCAAGCTTTTGGAGATGAGGCCTTAAGTCAAACTCAAATAAAGGAGTAGTTTAATTGCTTCAAAAGCGGTCGAATGTCAGTGAAGAATGAGACACGCTCTGGCAGGCCATCCACAAGCCGAAACCAGGAGGTGATTGAAAAGATTTGCCGAATTATGATAGAAAATCGCTGTCTAACACTCAGGGAAATTGTTGAAGCAGTGGAAATAAGCACCGGGTCAGTTCACTCAATTTTAACTGAAGATTTTACGTCACCTTCGTGATGCTGTGCGAAGAAATCGGCCATACGTGTGGACAGGGAAGAAATGGCAGCTTTACCGTGACAATGCTCCCGTTCATTCCGCCCAAGCAATCAAAGGTTTTTTGGCCAAAAACAATATGGCACTTGTGCGACAGCCTCCTTACTCTCCTGATTTGGCATCATGCGACTTTTGGCTATTCCCCAAGTTAAAAACTATGCTAAAAGGAATGCGATTTCAGTCACGTAAGAACATTATGGATAAAACGACGGCGGAGTTCAGGAGCACCGCAGAGGAGGAGTTCAAGAGGTGCTTCCAAAAGTGGCAGAGGCGCTGGGAAAAGTGTGTGCACTTGCAAGGGGAGTATTTTGAAGGAGATTAAATAAAATTTGTGATATTCATTGTGTTGTGTGTTTTATGCCCAAAGGTCGGATACTTCTTGGACAGACCTCGTAAGTAGTAAAACTGGAAAGCAGTTGCGTATTTGGAGCAGTTTTGTCCAGTATCTTTCTTAACGAGTGGTCTTCAGTTGAGAGAGCTCGTATCACAAAAGATGCGCGAAATGATTTTCGACGATGGAAACTTCTCTACCTATTTACAACTTAATTTACATTACCAACCAAGTTAAACTTTCATTTATATGGTGCTGAAAATTGCGTCTTTATAAAAAGAGGCTTGAAACAAGGGACACAAAATTAGACGGTTACGCCATATCAGAAAACTATAGAAAGAGATTACCTTAATTAAGGTCGCTGACTTTTTTCTTTTGAAAAAACTTTGTAAAATTAAGTTAATTATTTTCATTGCTACTACTTCCTCTTGTAGGTCAATTTGATTAAGTATAATTTTTGATGTTTGTGTTATGCTTTTTGTTACAACTTTCGTTAACAGGTAAATGCAGGGCGTCAAACCATTTAAAATATCGCTCCGGATCTGGTTCGGGTTTAGCAAAATTAATTTTTGGCGGTTCAGTTCCGGTTCCGGTTTACCGCTTTATAAAAGTTTCTTTTCAGGTACGGTTCGAGTTCACCAGAGTCAAAGTTTAGAGGTTCGGATTTGGTTTGTGTTCAAGTTCGGTTTGCCTTAAAGAATGACTATAATCTAAAACTGTGTTTTGGATCAATTTTTTTGCCTGCTTTTATTGCACATTTCATTGGTATTTGTTGCATTTCCTTTTTTCGGGATTGTACAGTTTTTACAAACGAATATTGCTATAAACTTAGTTGGCAAAAGAAATATAAAACGAGCTCAGAAGAAGTTTGACTGGGTTGATGACCAGTGTTTCCTACAAACGCGAAAAACGTGCGAATTTGGGAAAACATGTCAGGAGAATTTGCAGTTTAAATTCAACGATGCATGAAAAGCCTTAGGTATGAGATAACTTTTTCAGTTAGTTAAAATTTTTTAATTTGCTAGCAAAATTTTTAACCAACGGAAAACAGTGAACAGGAATCCAAAATTGGACCAACGCTTTTTTTAGGGTAGTGCAACGTCTCGCGTAAACAGCGTGTGGCTGCAACGCAAGAGTGAGTGATGGCGATTTAAATATTTTATGTATAACAAGTTGTCTCTCATGCAATTAACATAAGGCAAATCAAAGAGTTTTTTTTCTTTACTTTTTCTGACCAATTTCAATCGTAGCTAAAGAGCAATAATTAAAAAGACCTCCTAAAGTTTAGTTTAACACTAGACATGAATTCTCGAGGGAGTTCGAAACTGGAAATGGTTAACATAAATATGTTTTCTTTACGCTTTAATGCCAATTTCAATCGCGTTTGATAAGATAAAAAAAGCACATTGCTATCGGCTTCAGGTTAGCACAAAAACACCATTTTTGACGGCGCATTTTAGTTTTGTTAATTACAAATAAATAATCTTCTCATACTTACCAATTAGATAAACTAAAAGTAAAAAGAATACGACTTCTAACCAATTTTAGTTTCAAATACCCCCAAAATGCTGTTTTTCAAATAAAATGTAGCTGACAGCTATGTGCTGTAATAGCTTACCAGTCATGATTGAAATAATCCCTAAAACGTGAAGAAAAAATGTGGATTCTAGTTTCGATCTCTTTCAAACGTTTTACATTGTGGCCTATTTACTTTATGGCTATTGTTGTGGCCTATTTACTTTATGTCAAGGTGATTTTTAATACAATAAAATTTACCTACAACTTTAGGGGATTGTAATGAATTACCGTTCACGATTGACCATTCCAAAACTGTTTTTTGATTCAACTTTAAGGTGTATCATCTAATCACGTTTACCAGTATCAAGAAAAGTCACTAAATAGTCAAAAACTCACAGAAAGTTGGGCACTGCGCAAAGAAACCTTCCTTTAAAGCGTAATTGCGCACAAGCGTCTACTGTGGTTTTTTACATTTGTCTGTAGTCAGTGACTCCGGGTGAGGTAGGCGAGGTCTTCCAAAAATTTTATCCGGAAAGGTCAGCCCCCTCGCAAATCCTGTAAAAGTTTACTTGCAATTACAAAATCCTGCTGTTTAATTGATTGCGATTAAGAAATGTAACTAGTTTAATTATTTTACCATGATCAAGCAACAATTCAAATTCCCCAGTAGTTTTTGTTTTGGTGTCACAGTCGTCGTAACCTACCTAACATCTGACTATTTAAAATAAGTTATATTTTTCATGTTCATGTCGGGCGTCGACATAGAATTAGGCTAATTTTATTTACATGCACTGTCAACCTGGCATTATGTAGTGTTTACAAATTACTGTTACACAGGTTGCAGAGTTGAAGTGACCAAATTCAACTTATTAAATAGAAATAACCAGGTATTTCGCCACGGCCATTCAGTAACGAATAAGCTACTTGTTTGTCAACTTTTGTGGCGCTATATAATCAAGCGAAATATTACGTCACAGAAAGCGCAACGTCACAGTTCTCTCTCTTCTCCCCTTATCTCCCAGGAAATTTTGAAAACTGCGCTTACGCACATGCAATGGTTTTTAGTTCATCTTTAAAGATTTTTGACACACAGCTAACTCCAGTTCGTGGTGCGAAAGAAGTAGCACAATAAACAAACTATAACTTGCAAGCTGACGTCTTAATCAAATTAAAAATAGAGATCATTTGTGACAGATGATAATGATGGCCTAGATCCTAGATCAGGGAAACAAATCTTTAACATCAAAATTTTAATTTTTATCGCTTTCTTGCTCTAACCGGAAATAAATTTTTGGTCACTAATCCTATTTTTCAAATTCGTACTTTTTGATATTTTTTCAACTTCCTTCAGTTCTTTTTGGTGACTGAATATTGAAACATGCGATGGCAGAACTTTGCAAAATACTAAAAGCCGAAGAAAAGTTTTCGCAAAGTGTTATAGAATATGTTATTTTCAATGGGAAACATAATCTATGATAATTGACAATGCAAACTAATGACAATATAATTTTTACACTATACAAGCTAATGCCTTTTTTTCATTAGGGGTATGTAATACCTGACTTTCTCTGACAGTGTACCTCAAAACTTAAGGGACGACATAATATTTTGTCCAAATGCTTAGTGTCACAACCTATTGCAGTTACTATAGTGGCGCGGTGATATAGAGTTTTAGCGTCCACTTTGCGGTCGGTGGACCTTCCTTCATTCCCGTGTCGAGTCACACCGAAGACTTTAAAAACGATATTCACAGCTTCCCTGTTGGACGCTCAGCACAAAAGGTATAATGAGGGAAAAAAGCCAGTAACTGTGCTTATTGTGTCATTGGGTTAGACATTTAACGAAATAACTCATCTATATGTGGCAGACAAGTGATGGGGTCTAGCTATTTATTGCCATGGTGGCTCAGTTCGACAAAAGACTTGCGCATACAGCATAACCTCATAAGCATAAAAGGTTTGATCTGCCATTACCATTTGATCTGCCTATGAGCAGCCAACCGTGACCATTTTGACCAATCAGGAGTGTGTGACGGCAAAATAATCTCCAAGGTAAAATGCCGTCTACGTCAAAATTTTGTTTCGAACTATACTGTAATGTATTTTTCAAATTACGGTGTATTAAAACTTTAACAAACTTGTTGTAACTGCAACTTTTATCCTTTAGTCTCGAACAAACTTGTATTGTAAGTTGCAACACATCTAAGAAACCGCAGCAAAGACAGCAATAATGATAGCGATTGCACCGCGCTTACCTTACTAACAATTATGCTCCTATGAAAAACAATAAATTTATTATGTATATCAATTTGTTAACCGACGATTCTTCACATAACAAATCCAAATCATGAGTAATTAAATCCAAAGAAAAGCTTAATGCAACGCAGAGAAGCTTCGATGTAGTAAAAACGAATTTCAGAACAATGCCAGACAAACAGCTAATTTTCATACATAAAAAATTAGGTTGCACTAAAAAGCAGCGTTGTAACTAATTTGAATTCTTACTAACATAACAACAAAACGAAATGCTCAATAATGAAAATAAGAAGTAACTTGTAACTGACTGAGTTTTAATGAATTTGCGGAGCTGTAGTAGAAGGTGAAAAATACTACTTAAAAACAACACAGGAAATATTAACCATTGAGGTGAATTATTTACAAAGATAGAAAAAATTGAGAGCCACTTTTTTAAACAAGAAACTTAGATCGTATGATATTTAAACTTTGGTGTAAAAAACTAATGGCCAAAGAAAGGGTGTAGTGGTTAGAGCGTCCGTTTCACATTCGGTAGAACTGGGGTTCATTTCTCAAGTCCAAACATACCAAAAAGACTTTAAAAAATGGTATTCATAGCTTTACTGCTTGGCGCTCAGCTCAAAAGAGATAGTTGTATCCTTGAGTAAGACACTTAACGGGATGCCTTCATCTTTTATGTGGCAGACAGATGGCGCGGCCAAGCAGTCGTATACCCGTCGTGGTGGCCCAGTCTAACTGAGGACTAGCAAAAAGGGCTGACGAGAAGCTCATAATTTGAAAAGCTACACCAAAACTCGACGAAAAGGCAAGATAAGCACTTCGGAAATAGCAACTCCCAAGCAAGTGCGGATATCCTGTCCAAAAAACAGCGATACGATTCGCTTTCTTGTGAATGGAGAACAAACATGGACAACATAACCATGAATTGGCAAAACGCCTTACAAGCCTTAAAAAAAAAAACACAGCAGTTCATTTAACATAAAACAGAAATAAATTTAAGATCAAGGGATACCGAATACACCTTGCAGTTGATGAGTGAGGTAGCTCCTAAAATTTCGATAGCTAATAAATTGCATGCATAGTTAAAGCATAAAGAGATGCAATTAGCTCATAATGTAAATAAACTTGTGACTGCAACGTTTAAAATTGTGGTTGATTATATAACAATAGCATAAGTATAATGCTTTAAAGATTAAATTATGACGTGCGACGTAGGTATAACTCAAGTTAAACGCTGTATTTACCGATTAGTTTCATTTTTTAATTATTTTTAAAGGAAAACCCCTCAATTTTTTTAATTCAATATCTATTGCGAACCATAGTTTTACTCCTTTGTCGGCCAAAATTTAATTACTGTAAGACGTAGCGATTTGGGGTAAATGAAATTTTTTGTTAGTTAGTCTTGTGCTATGGCTGTGCGAAGTGAATAATTTTAGGAATTCTTTATCTAACTTATGAGCGATTTAACCTTTATGAGCCTTGTTCCAGTTCTAATCGGAAGATTTTTTTTAGTTTTAGAATTTTCAATAGTGTGAATGTAGGAGTTATATGACAACATTTATTTTGAAAAGTTATAACTTTCATGACATTGTTTAAACCTATACATTGTTTAAATTTAGTAGTTTTGATTTATTAGTTGAGCCCCAAGTCATTATACCATACTGTAATTTGTAGTAAACGAAGAAATAATAGAGAGTTTTCGTTGTATGATGATTAAGGTAATTGAGTATTCTATAAAGCACACCAGTATATTTTGCAAGATACGTTTCCAATTTTTTTATATGAGTGGTAAAATTTAGATTATCATCTAGCCACAAACCAAGATATTTTACAGATCTGCTACGATGAATTTCCGTGTTAACTTCAAAGTCTGCTTCAATAGTACGTTGAAAAAATTTATATTTATTAAATGCACTCGACCCTCGTTTTTCCGGATTTTGATAATCCGGACAGTGAGCTCGCACGGCCGACAAATGAACTCAAACAACCTGCTCCTCGTGTACTGCCAGAAATGCCACAAAGGTGGCTACCGACGCTCGTAAATACCGCATTTTGTCGGGTATCAGTGAACAATTCTGATATCAGGAAACAATTCGAAAAAAAACGCAACGTGAGTGAGCGGAAAATTGTATCATTTTATGAGATAACAATGAAAATATTGTTAAGGACGGTTATTTTATTTTATTTGCATTACATAAATACTTGCACATTGGTGTTATCCGGACAGGTTCCTGCACCGCTCAGTACGAAAAAACGAGGGTCAAGTGCATAATGCTTTTTTTAGTTTCGAGATAGTTTTTTGGCACAAAGCCATTCGTCGACTTAAGCCAAGTCCCCGTTGACTTGACTTTTAAGTCTAACAAAGAGTTGCTAAACAGAGATAGATAAATGTCATTTGCAAAGAAAGTGGTGTCAAAGTGAATTAACTTTGGTAAGCCATTGACGTACATTAAAAACAATAACCAGCCAAGGCTCGATTCTTGTGGCACGTTACATTTGATTGTTTTCATTTTTGACAAAGAATAGTTTATACGAACGTACAGCTGGCGTTTTGACAGATACCTTTCAAAACATTTAAGTGCTGGCGCTCCAATTCCTAATTAATCAGACTTTTTTGCGAAAAAAAATATTCTGGTCAACAGTATCGAAAGCATTTGTTAAGTTTAGAAACAAGCAGCAACTAAACTGTTTTTTGTCAGCGTTCTTCAATAAATCATCGAATACAGACAGCATTTATTGCGTGAGAAGTTGAGACGTTACGTTGAAAACCAAATTAATTCGGAGAAAGTAAATTGGATTTAAGGAGATAGTTGTAGATCCGTTTGTAAATTAATTTTTCAAAAATTTTTCTAACGGAGAATAGCAGTGGTATTAGTCGTTAGTTTGAGCAGTTTATTGAATTATCGTGCTTTTGTGTGTGTGGCAATTACTTTAGCGACTTTTGCAGCGTTAGGAAATACACCTTTGCATACACACAAGTTGAATATTTTACTGATAATTGAAGCTATAATAAAGTTGGCTATTTTGATGGAAGTTATGTCAATATCAACGGCCAAAGTTGCCTTTTTAATGTTTAGAGATTTTATTGTATCTTCGACTTCTTGCGGAGACGTCGGAGAAATAAAAAAGAATGAGAGCAAAAGCTTTATTTCCATCTAAATTAAAATTAGTTGGCGCAGTAATATTTTTGTGAGATTTTTCCTATATTGACAAACTAATTGCATCATTTAAAAATATTTCAAACTCGTCAGATAATTAGACGGGGTAACCATATACTACAACAAAAACTAAATTTCTTGGTTGTAATTGCAAGGATAGAAATAACTCTTCATTATCATGGAGCTGATTAACGTATATATCAATGCTGGTATTTAGCGTTAGTTTAACGTAGACTCCCACACCCCTAGCACTATATTTACTTTCATTATGAAAGAATGCATAATCTTAAATTTCAATATCAGGGTTAGTTGATCGCTTCTGAGATTGGCTCTGCTGCTCATAAGAGCTGAATTAAGTTAATGAAGATACGAGCGTAATTTATCAATGTTTTTGAAGGCTGGTCGTATTAAAATGAATTAAAAAAACATTATTTTTGTTTCTCATCGAATAAAATAGTGAATTTATTGCTTGGGTATTAAGCTAATTTGTATTCGCTACGAAATTTATTTGTGGATTGTTGTACTACTTATCCATTTCAGTGTCATTGTTAATTATGTTATTTAAAGAATTTAAGTTGTGAAGATTTGTATAACTGCAGCTTTGGTGCAATTAGTCAGCAGTTTGTTGAGTCGCAAACATTTTGCAGATTTAATAATGAATTTTTTAAGTACGAAACTGTGCTAGTTTGCGGGTCAACAACACATGCGTTTGCAATATTGACGGAAGTTTGACAACAGTTTCGATAGTTGCAAACGTTACAGCCGCTTTTGGCATGCTTACAGCAAACCAAACATCAAGTGACTCTAACCATATAGAGCACGCAACCATTAAATTAGGTTTGTAATTAACATCAGTACCATTTTTGTGCTAGTTTGCGGGTCAACAGCACATGCGTTTGCAATTGTATTGACGGAAGTTTGACAGCAGTTTTGATAGTAGTAAATGTTGCAGCTGCTTTTGGCATGCTTACAGGAAACCATGCAAAGTGGCTGCAAACATACAGAGCACGCAATCATTAAAGTAGGTTTGCAATTAACACCAGCACAGTTTACGCAACAATTTATAATTCTTTTCAAGTTAGAAACCATTGTTATTTTCAAGAGACCATTAACGGGAAAACAATCGTATTAAAGATTATAACATAAAAATAATAGTATTAAAGTTATGCTAATTCATCATTGTTATTGCGAATATTCAAGTGCAATGGAGCAAAGTTTAATTTTCTAAAATCAATGTCAGCATTAAGTTAAAAAAAGTCATCAATACTATTGACATAAATCCAGTCACCAAAACCTTCGTACTTTGGATTTCCTACTAATTTACCTGCTTTACCAACTAATTTTTTCATCCAGATTTTTCCAATTATCGTGTGACATAGAACGAATTTATTGTCACGTTCACATTTACGTATTGTAGTGGCTTGCATCGAAGCGAAGTAAGTTCTTCGGTTATAAAAGACTTCTGGTACATTTTACTGTTATTCAACTTTGCTTTTCCAAACACAAACTCATTTCTTTTCTTCGTTGAATAAAAACCAGCAAATATCAGACGTTTTTTCGCTGGTCGCTTTTTACCAACACGATGCACAGGTTAGATATCATTTTCTTTTAAGTGAATGTTCGTTTCTTGAGCGATATTCAATAAGGTCTCTAAATCGTCGTCTTTATTGTCACCGATCTCTGGTATTCCATGTATTCTAATATTTTCTCTCATTCCATACTGTTCAAGCTCGTCGAGTTTATAGATGTATTCAGAGCTTATTTGAGCTGGTTGTCATCAATTTTTACTGAGTTTACCTCAGCTGTAGTGTTTGTTAACTCACTATTTAGGTCCTTAATTTCTTCAATTAATTCATTAATCGAGTCAATAATATAGCAAAGTTTCTGACGGTCTCTTTATTGAAATTTTCAAAACGCTGTTGACTTTCAAAAAGGCATAACTAGGCGAATATGATGGTTGAATCTTTGCCACCCCAACATATAGCGCTGCAAATCGTTCCAGTTATGCTTCAGAGCAGAAAGAAAAGCTGAAAATCAATGCTCTTTTAAACGACGCTAGCACAAAGACTTATTTGAATGCTGACGTAGCTGAAACGTCATGACTATGAGGACAAACAGACAACAAAGATATCGGTAGGAGTGCTGAATGAACAGGTGGAAGCATTTGAAACAAGACCGGTTAAGGTTCGAATTCTAAGTTTGAATGGAAACGTGTCTACTATTGTGGCAACTTACAAAACAACTCGTGTGGCCGAATTTATGCAGGTAATAGATTGGAATAAAAATCGACCTCTGGAAAACATTGCATTTTCTACAGTGAAAAAAGAAATCGAAAATAGATAGCTGTTGGGAGCAGATTGTTTGGAGTTGCAATGCTGCTTAGAAAAGCTTAAAGGTGGCCGCGGGTATCCTGTTCCTAGAAGGAATTTTTTGAGCTTGACATGGGTAGGAGAAGTGGATGAAATCGATAACAAAAAGAAAAACTGTGCGGCTTTCACTTTTTTTGCAAGAGATCGGTTTAGGCAATTGCAGGAATTGAACGCTAGCTTGCAAAGGTTTTGGGAATTGGAAACAGTCGGAATAGAGGATGATACTTTTAAATTTAACAACTACTATAAAAGAATGATTAAGAAAACAACACATTTCTAAAGGTATGAAGATCGACGGCATTAAGGGACTATTTCATTAAAAAAGCAAACCTGTTTTTCAAGCACTTATGTCACGGCTTATAGACTGCTTCAAAGCTCCAGAAAAGATTTAGGCAGAAAACCTGACTTAGCGAAAAAATATTTGCTGGTAATCAAAAGATATATCAAGAAGAATTATGTAAGAAAAGTAGGTTGTGTACTACAGCCGTGCCATGCGGTGAGGCTCATGGTTGGTGAGACACCAATTTTTCAAAAATTATGTTTGCAAAAATTTTTAATCAATAACGAACAAAAAAAGTTTCTTTAGCTACAAAACAAAATAAAAATCAACATGTTTACACATTTTTTGAAAATAAAATTCATTCGCCAATACTTTTGGACAAAAGCATATATGACTTTGTTGAAGAAATCACTTTTGTTTGGTTGCAACTTTTAAAGTCACTCCATCTCAATGGCAATTATGGCCAGTGACGAAAGGCACTCTTCTATTCGCTTTCTATTGTATGTTCTGATCTGTTTTCAGCGCAGAAAAAGATTTTTCCACCAATGCTGTTATGACGGTAAAGTGAGCATTAGCTGGAATAACTTTGTCGCCTTTGAACCTGTCTTATTAAATTTTTCTGGTACAAAAAACTGATAAGTTGTGCAGGATTTTGCATTCATTTCTGACTATTTGTAAACTATAGAATCCAACAAGATTAGTTTTAAGTTTTGCACAGTCGAAGACTCTGGCATATTTGTTGACATACTCTGCAATCTAATATTATTAAACTCTTGAGCCATTTCGGAAAATTGTAAACAATCCACAAAGTTCAGAAAGAACAGCTCACTGAAATTGTAAAAACTTGATTTTACCTGCACGCATCCAAAATAGTGTAAAACGTTTGTTTTCTTTTATCTTTAATTGACGTGAAATTTTGAATATCACCGGTATCAGCAAGTCCCAGTGTTGCGCATTTCTGTTCAAATCGCTGATAAAAAACTGTCAAACTCTAGTCTCTTTCGTTCCACATAAGCGATCATGTCGCATATTTGCCCACAGCAAAACCCGTCATTTATCAATTGGTTTTGCAGCCCTCTATACAACCCATCAGTCTTATGAAATATTCCCTCATGACAAAAAAAGCAGGTGGTCGTTTTTGAGAGCCGCCGCTCGTATTCAGCTGACTTTATATTACCGAATAATTGTTTCGCTTGTCTTTACCTTCACCAACAACAGGGGAAACCGTAAGCAGATCAAGAGTGGTACATGTGTTACGTTTTTGTCACTTAAAATCTTTGTTCGTTTGTAGCTCAATCTTTAATCAGACCGAAAGCAGATAAAGAAATATTATTTTAAAAACAATAGCACAACGCCGGGGTCTACAAGATGCACAGGTCCAAACGTAACAGTTCTACAATCCTTCTCAAATCCGCTTGCACCACCCCTTATCAGCTTAATTAGTACACCCCTCCAGAGCACCTGCTCAAAGATGGATCGTGCCATCAAAACAACATGTGGCCAAATCGACGTGAAACACTTGCTTGCTGTCAGCAATAATCTAGAATATGAGCTCCTTCTTGGGGTGATGCCCTTGGCAACGACCCTTCACAACTTTAATCAATAAGTAAATGCGCTTAATGGATTTACACAAAATGCGCTTTTCATCCCTCCAGTCTTTTATAAAAGCTTTGCAGTCGGAAATGCATTGTGCAAAATGTAAGAGCACCAGGTTTAGTTCGTGCGCATGACATTGCATAAACATAGTTTCTGGTCCTTTACCCACGTTCAATTCAGATGACATTATGGATGCTCCGTCATAAGTCTGCGCTGCCAGCTTTTCCTCGGAGTTGAACTTTTGTAACAATCCCAAGACATGTTGCGAATTGCAGAGGTTGGCATGTCATCACTCACATCATTAAACTCCCAAAAAGCTTCCTTGACGCAATACGAAGTCCCACTTAACAAAGTATAACAGAGATTTGGGCCTTTTGGGTAACATTTGTTGTCTTTTCGACTTTTACGGCAACAAACGAGGCTTCTTTAGTCTCGTTTCTAATATCGGTTCCAATCACCCCCACCAATGCTTCAATTAAGTCTTTCTGTATTTGATTAGACAAGCCAGAAAACACTGTGGATGTTTTCAAATGACGAAAAAGCCTTTCATCATTTTCAGGAAATGCAAAAATCAGTTTGACTTAATTGCCACTATTAAAAAAGTTTGCGCTCTCATAATTTCCGCGAAAAGGAACCCTTGATTTGCTAGGAAGTAAGCTTATAAGTTCCTTTAATAAGAATCTTTAACATTTTTTGCTTTTCTTTAAGTTTAGAATTATGAAGGCTGATATTAAGTTTCTGCTGGTCATTTAAAGCCAAATCAATTCTAGAAGTTTCAAAAATTTCTAAAGAAATTTGACTTTGAATGTAATTATTGGATTTTTCATGCTTGCTGATTTGGGCATACCCAGGGTGTTTCTGCTCAAGCTCGCTGGGTTGACGACAAACCACCTCAAATGCCAAACTTCGACTATTTATTGACGTAACCCGAAATAATCATAAAATAATAAGCAATATGCTCCTGCAAATGGATCTAATCATAATTTCAAACAACTAATTTACAGAAGAGACGAGCTGGAATACGAAAACTAGAAACAAAATGATGGCAGATCGAATATCCGAGGCCCAAATCTATAGCTTAACACTCTGCCAAAGTTGCAAATACAATATTTATCAAAGTCTGAATTCAAATAAAATCATTAGCTTAGATATAAACTGTGATTACCATTGCTACAAATGCTTTGACAACAGTAAAACCAATTTTAAACAAGTGTCTAGCTTTCTGAACGATAAAATTACAAGTGATCTACTGCAACTGTCACGATAATTACATTGGTTGTGAAGCCACGTCACGTGATAAGGTGCGCTAGGCAACCATGCAAAGCAAGGTTGATAGCGCGAATAATGAGTTGGAGGCAAGCATGCAAAATCAGTGAAAAAAATGTAGAAAGCACGAGTAAACCAAATCTAAGGCTTCTTGGCTAATTCTTCAAATCACAAAACCCGGTGTTAGTCCAAACATTATCATTGTTTAAAAACAAGAGACAAGGAAAACAAAAAAGACAATTTCTTAAAACCCAGCCACACAATCATTTCTTTCTTGTGTACCAGTCCCTCAGGAAGGAGCAGTTTATTTTTTTTCTCCAGTTGTCTAAAATAAATGTTTTAGGTCTGGAATAGGCCTTCCTTTATTTATGACTTCAACTTTAAATTGGAAGATTACTTTTAAAAATCTCTTATTGTTTATACTTAATTTTTCTCCATTTTACTTAAACTTACAGTGTAGTCGGAAACCAATTTAGTACATTACGCAATGCTCTTATTCCAACTAAGCAAAGAAAAATACGTTTGATTTCTTTTCTGAAACTTCGAATTTAAGGCTTGCCTCAAAACGTATCAGTAGTAAATGCGCGGCTATATTGCTGCAGAAAAAAGCAGGCACTATACAGTTTATGAAACTTCCACTATCTATGAGGAGACAGAGCTCCATTGTGCCGCATCTCGCGTATTTTAGCAATTTTAAGCACAAAACCGCTTGATTTGAACAGCGCCATAGGAATAAAAAAAATTGTAAAGCTGTGTTCAGCTGTTAAAATGGCAAAGGCAAAGCTGGTGCCAGAAAAAAATTCTCCTTTCCATTGTTTGTGTCTGCTTTGCCACATTTCGGCAGGGGAGGCTGTGCCTCATTGATTTAGCAGCTACTTGCAACGGCGTTGAGCTCAACAACTATGCAAACACTGGACCGAAGTTACAAAATGATTTGTTTGACATCGATTTCCGATAGCGTTGGTTTGTGATATTTCAGAAAAGTATCTTCAAGTAAGTGCAGAAGACTTTGATAAAAAAAACTCATCGGTTTTTGTAATGAAATCTCGAATGCGGTAGGTCTTCGGATGCCTATGAATGTCAACGAGTTGTGTTTGGTGTGAATGCTTCACCGTTCTTAGCTTCGTTAATCATAAAACATCATGCTAAAACAGCCTGCTCCAGAGTTTTTCCAAGTGAGTAATGTTTATTGTACACTGTTCCCTTTAAGATTTTAGTAAGTGCGTAAGCGCGAATTTGGTAGCAATTATACGAAAACCGACGGACAAGTTATGGTGGACATTGCTGAACAAACCTCAACACCAGCCTAAGTAACGTTTTTGAAGTAAGTAAAAAAGACGTTTTTAGTAGCCTACTGCTGTTCAGTATATACGCTGAGCTAAAAAAATGTCGTTTACCCCAATTCACATCTCGGGTTCTTTGTCCAAAAGTCTTTTGAAGGATCTAAGCGTCTGACGTAAACATCAAGTGAGAGTATAGCAACAGGATTTGCAAGCACTGTTTCCACGCTTTTATTGTACAGTAGAATTAGTCTAACGGGTTCATTTATGACTTTGACTTGCCTATAATAACATAACGTATTCCTCAGCCCGGTAGAATTTCAATATCTCGAATACTTTAAAGTTTGCTTATAACATTGTTTCGCGTATAACGGCACCCTTTGTTTTCTCTCAAACGCATTTTTTTTCGATTATGGATGGCATTTTTAACCGAGTTCAGTTCTTTTTAACTGATTTTGGCATGTGGCCCATTTTCGCAACGCATAGAGGCATGTGGCCCGATTACATATTTTTTTCAATTTCATAGGCGGCTTCAACAAAGTTATTAAAGTAAATTTCAGGAATGTTGTCCAAATAAAGCATAAAAACAAGTCGTCAAAAAAATGTTCCAATTTTACTTGATGTGAAGAATAAATAAAGCACTGGCCCCGTGAAGATCTTTGTCCGCCAATTAAAAATCTCTGATCTAGGTCATCATCATCATCTGTCACAAATAATCTATATTTTTAATTCTATTAAGACGTCAGCTTGCGAGTTGTAGATTTTGTATAGATGTAAGCCTAGAGTTTTCAAAACTCTCGGGGGAAGGGGAGAAGAGGCAAATTTGTGACAATTGCAATTCCAAGTAAACTTTCCATCTAAACTTGAAAGTACTTGACCACCAAAGCGGCCTAACTTAGAAGGAGAAAACTAAGATTTTTGTACGAGGTAGTAGTGATACCTGTGTGTGTCTTGCTTTTTTCCTTCAACTTATCTCAAAAAGCAATATTATTGATAAGCGACAACAAATTTCACCCGAGTCTTGTTAACCAATTTCACAAACCACGCATGAAAACAAACTAGTTAATTTTAAAGAAGTTTTGTCAAAAATTCAAAAAATTTAGCGAAATTTCGTTATTTAGATAGATATTATGACGAAAGCAACGGTAGTTTTGAAATGCTGCCGATGTTTTTTTACAGGATCCTTGATGATAATTGCGGTAACATTGCTGGCAAAATATTTTTTTGCTCCTCGTGAGTTTTAATTAACCATTGACCGAATGCGTGAAAAAGAATTCTATGTTTATGAAAAGCATTTGAAACGTGACCAAAGTTCTATGTTTGTTAAAAAGCATTCGAAACTTGACCGAAGTAAAGGAAACAGAATAATTTACGGACGCGGATATGCACGAGTTTGGTAAACGCAGCTTTTTAATGGAGCAAAAAATTTAAAAGCTTATATTTAAAACTACGCATAAAAGTACAAGGTCTCACTTAGAGGTGCTTCCTACAAAAAAAAGCAAAGTCATCTTCATTTAGAACTACATAGTTTTACAGCATTTGTGAAGGGGCTGCTCTTTTCGGATAAAGTTTTTGGGAGACCCCACCTACTTTACCCGGCGCCACTGACTACAGGCAAATGTAAAAGATTGCAATAATCCCGCACACACAATTACGCTTTAAAGAAAGGCTTCTTCGCTCAGTGCACAACTTTCTGAGAGTTTTGATTATTTAATGATTTTTCCGTACTCTGATAAACGTGATTAGATGATACGTTTCAATGTTGAATCAAAAAAACAGTTTTGGAATGGTCAATCGTGAACAGTAATTTTTTACAACCCCCTAAAGTTTTAGGAAAATTTTGCTGTATTACAAATTACCTTTCAAGCGATTGACAAAAAAAGGCTACATTATAATGAAAAACGTTTTCAAAGAGATCGAAACTAGAATCCACATTTTTTTCTTCATGTTTCGGGGCTTATTTCAATCATGACTAGTAAGTTATGACGACACATAGCTCTCAGCTACATTTTATTTAAAAAATAATTTTGGGGATATTTAAAACTAAAATTGGTTAGAAGTCGTATTCTTTTTTACTTTCAGTTTACATAACTGGCAAATATGAAAAGATTATTTATTTTTAATTAACAAAAACTAAACCGTTTCCTCAAAAAATTGGTGTTTTTTGTGTTAACCTACAGCCGAAAGCAATGTGCTTTTTTATCTTATCAAGCGCGATTGAAATTGGCCTCGAAGCGTATAGAAAAGATATACATTTTAATTACTTCAAGTTTTGAGCTTTCCTCAAAAAAATGATGCCTTGAAATAAACTGAAGTTTGAGAGCTCTTTGATATTACTGCTTTTTAGCTACGATTGAAATTGGCCGGAAAAGCAAAAAAAGACTCTTTGATTTGCTTTAATGTTAATTGCCCGAGAGAAAATTTGTGATACAAAAGATATTTAAGTCGGGATTACCGGAAGAATCATCACCCCTGAGTTTCCACCTGAAACTTTTCCATCTGAAGAATCATCATCGCAGAATTGTAAGAAAATTAAACAAATTAATGCTCATCTGAAGAATCGTCACCCCAAATTTTTCCCATCTGACAAAACGTCATCCCAGATTGGCTTGGGGTGATAATTTTTTAGGTGTTCCTTAAGTCGCCGTCACTCGCTGTTGCGTCACAACTGTGCGATGTTTACGCGAGACGTTGCATTGCCCCTGAATGATCAGATGACAAAAAGAGCAATATCCGCAGTTATGAGTGATCCGAACGTTACTGATGACGAACTCACTACAGCATTTAGTGGAGCTGAAGCTTTGATTTATAAGCATCTATTAACTCACCAATCTCCCGATCCTAGAGACAGCACCCCCTTGACGCCAAATCATTTTATATTTAGACAAGTAGGAGGTTGTTTTTCACCATAAACCGTTGATGAATAAACATTTAACTTACAAAGTAGTTGGAGAAGGGTGCAAGCAGTTGTGAAGCGCTTTTGAATTTGCTAGATGAATAAATGGCTAACGATGTCGCATTGACGAAAAAACTCTACAGCTCCATTCTATGATTTGAAACAAAAAGATGCTGTGTTACTGATACAAAATGACCTTGGCAAAGGACATTAGCCATTGGGGCGTATTTTAGAGATGTATCCTAGTAAGAACGGCCCTGTAGTGAAATTCGGCAAGGTAATGCATTTATGCTTCGACCAATCGATGAAATTTGCCCCATGGTATTAAACTAAAGTTCACTTTGATTGTGATGTTTTTTATGGTGCTTGTGTTAGTCTATGCAAGCGTAGTGTTTTGCATAAATATGGATTGAATAATGTTAACAATAGAAATTCGAGCTTAGTCGTGCGCTCTTGATTGATCAGCTATTTGCTCAAATTAGTATGAGTGGATTTTGGAATGTTGCCCCTTAACCCCTCCGCGTCGCTTATTATCATATGATGATGGCGAAGAGAACGCCGCTCATCCTCATATGATGATTTGCCGGCTACGGCGAAATGCGTTTATTTAAAGCTCGCTTGGGAGAGATCTTCCTTTCCTTTTTGACATCTCTCTTCAATACACGCATTTCGCCGTAGCCGGCAAATCATCATATGAGGATGAGCGGCGTTCTCTTCGCCATCATCATATGATGATAAGCGACGCGGAGGGGTTAAAAATTTTTCTCCATCGATTTGTCAGTAATGGATGATGTTTCACCATGATAGTCTAAACATTTGCATTTTGTTGCATAGAAAGGCCTACGTTGTTTTGTGGGTTTTTGTTTGTTTGCTTAGAGTTGTCTATCTATTCAGTGATGACAAATATTTTTGGTATTTATTACACAACTAAGATTTATAATCATAAAAAGAGCTTGTAATTTAGATCAGAGGGGTGTACCTGTGGTCCGCCGAAGAATTTTGTGGCCCGTGGAAGAAATTTGAAAATTTTGGCAAAACATTGATTTTCAAAAGGAAAAATGTCATCACTGAGGGGCTGGGGAATATAGGTGAATATAGCTTTGAAAACTGTGACTTACCCCAAATAATAATTTCACTGCCTTATTCGATCACTGCTTAATTGAGCTCGGATGCAAACTTCCACACAATATTGCGTTAAAATTCGTATTTTGATATTGCGCTTGCAGAACCGCAAAATAGCGGCATCGTCTACAAAGACGACAATGGATTTCAAACACCCATCACTTTGCTAAACCGAGGAGTCGAAGTTCAAGACGTTTTTATAGGAAAAAATGATCAAGAAAAAATGGTATCAACAGGATCGGTAAGAAACAAGGATAAGTAATTTGAAAAAAGTTACTTTCCAAGCAAATCCAATCCATGCACATATTAAAAAAATCTAAGCCATGTCCAGGAGGTAACTAAACCACTATTTCGAAATTGTCCTAACCTGGTAACTATGAACAAAAATGTAATTTCTAGTAAAAATATTTGTAGATATTAATATTTGAACAGCAAAAAACAAATACCTATGCTGTGAGAGATAAAGATAATTCAGAGTCTTAGTTGCCAGAATGAATTTTAAAGGATTTGGGCTTAATTTGGCAGTGAGATATAAGCCAAAAAAATGCAAGAGAAATTACTGGAGCAAATATTTATACTAAATTTTAAAGCTTTTGTGAAAAAATAGGCCGGAATTGATTTTTAATAACAGCATTTTTCTTGCATGAAGCAACTATCAACAATTAACAATAAAATTGCAAAAGTTACTCCTGATCACCATCTTGCGGGCGAAACAGTTAGACCAAGCCGGAAATTGGAACAGAAATCAAATGCATTTAATCTGGAAATAGTCAGCTGTCGACGCATTCATCAAGCATCTCGTTTGATCAGAATTCCACAAAAGAAATTCAAGCTTAGTTTTATATTTGACGCGATAACGCGCTCCATCTACACCAATAATGCTCGTCCAGAACCAAGTTATCCTGTTTCGCAACTTGCAGAATGAAAAGCTCAGAATATCACCTTTCTGCAATATAGCTACGAAAGTGTATTTTATGTAAAAATTAAATGGAGACTTAAATGTGAAAACTCTTTATTTATAAATTTTTGCTTCAAAGTACTTCACTAGAGCAAGAAATTGTCAAAACTCGGTTTTACTTATAATAGAATTAGCCGGCGTCGCCCGGCCGAGGCCCTCCATCAGTAGCGTCGGGATTGGGAGTGTCGATTCAGGCGGCCAAGCCGGCTTCACATATCAGGCTTTTGTATGAAGAGTTATCGAAAGTTTATGTGTCTTTTGCACATAACATGTTCACGATTTTTTGTACTCTTTTTCCTGATTGAATATCTCATTTTAAGATCCTGGCTATGCCTTTGGTCTAAATCACGGGTTCCCAATCTGTGGTACGCGTACCACTGGTGGTACGCGGAAGCTTTTCTAGTGGTACGCGAGATGTTTTCCAAAAATGCAAAAAAAATATTTGTTTTCACAGAAATTACAACCCAGACAAATCTAGCAATGTAAATTTGGCTCCAGTTCATTTTGTTTTGCTTCTCAATTGTGATACATATACATAAACATCTACATACAGTATATGTACGATGTAGTATAGTGTTACGTGGACTAGATAGCTCGATTTGGGCTTTTTTTCTTTCTATAGCGTATCTGCAGCAGCAGCAGCAGCAAGCTGCAACACGATCAAATATTCTAGCTAGCGTGTTACACAATATCTCCGATAACGAGCTCACATTTGGTTTAGACTTATTATGATGTATCAGATGCGAAAAGAACTGGTTTATACAAATTTTTTTGAAAGAAATGTCATAGGCTTATTAGTGAAGAAACTTCTCGAAAGTTCTATCGTCAGTACATGTACTGACTTTTGCTTGTGCCTCATATTTTGTTTATTGGCGTTTGGGAGTTCATTCAGTGATAGACCGATAGAGGCTTTGTGAGTTTTGAAATAAAATTCTGCCGTCCTAGCTAGCTATATTTTATCTGCTGTTCTACCAGACTATATTTTTCTTTGCTGTCGGAATCTGGCAGTTTAATATGCTCGTGAAGCTGCGATGGGTGCTCGGACCTAATTTTTGTACCTCAGTTGAATACAGAAGATTGAACCCCAAGCCTTGCTGCAAATTTTGTCTTTCTTTTCCAAGTTAGTTAGTAAAGCATAATCGAAGTGCTACTCCTAACTGCTTTTCAACAACCTTTTGTAAGTTGGCGGCATAGACTCAGGAACGCAAACACACACATTCTGCTGACTGAGTAGGTACAGTGCTGTAATTAATTAATTTACTTAATTATTTTTATCAATTATGTAACTTATTGCATATATTTAATATATAAAAAGCAACATTTTGTTTTATTTTATATTATTATCGTGTCAAATCAAGATGCCCAAACGACAGTATAGCGATCAATATATTAATTTTGGTTTTAATGAATTGAGGAATACGGGGGGATCTATGCCACAATGTGTGGTGAGTATGAAAACATTATCAAATGTATCAATAAAGACAAGTCTTCTACAACGCCATCTCCAAACTAATCAATCAGACAAGAAGGACCGCGATCTTAATTATTTTACGCGACTTGGAGAAAATCCAAAAAGACAACGACTAGACAAAACGAAGAAGCAATATCAGCAGTCGGTGGGGATAAGGACAGCCTCCTATGAAATTGCACTTTTTGTGGCGAAGAACAAAAGCCTCACACAATAGCTGAGGAACTCATCATGCCTGCAGCAAAAGTGCTGGTGAAGCATGTGATTGGCAATGAAGCAGTGTCAAAATTAAACAGTGTTTCGGTGTCAAATAATACAATACAGCGGCGTATTACAGAAATGTCTACTGATCTCAAAGAACAAGTCATTACGGAAGTACAGGGATCAAAATATGGATTTGCCATACAACTGGTCGAATCAACCGACGTGTCAAATTACGCACAGCTTCTGGTCTATGTGCGTTATGCTACTAAAGATGCAATTCGAAGTGAAATACCATTGATCAATGAAATGAGAACTATAACAAAAGAAAAAGATCTGTTCGAGCTTGTTGATAACTTTTTCAAAAAAATGGTCTCCAATGAACTAAGCTAGTTGGTAGTGCCACTGACTGCGCTCCGGCTATGCTTGGCAGAAAATCTGGGTTTCAAGCTGGGGTGAAGGCAGTGTCTTCATCTGTCACTTCCATTCACTGCTCTGTACAACGATTCGCTCTGGCTGCTAAACTTTTACCTTCCGGTATAAAGACAAGCTTGAACCTGGTTGTTAAGATGGTAAACTACATTAAGGCATCTGCCTTGAATAGTTGTCTCTTCAAGGTCATCTGTGAGGATATTGGATCAGAATACACGTCATTGCTGTTTTATTTGGAAGTGAGGTGGCTGTCTCGAGGGAATACCACTACGCGTCTTTTTGTGCTGAGAAAGGAGCTGCTTCAGTTTTTCCAAATAAAAGATCACAAATTTTAGAAGATTCTTGAAGACAAAAACTTTATTCTTCACCTTGCCTACCTGTCACATATTTTTGGAGTCATGAATCACTTCACTTGTTCTCTTCAGGGGCCTGAGAGTAATATCATTGATTTTTCAATCAAATTGATTGCATTTACCCAAAAACTCGATTTGTGGATAAAATACCTTGAGAACAGACAATTCGGAATGTTTGAGAACGTGGCGTCACTTGCAGAAGAACCTAGTATTGCGTTTGGTCAAGAGATCATCAAACATCTTCTTCTGTTGAAAGATGAAATCAAGCAGTACTTCTTTAATGATGGTGATGCACAAACATCCACTTACCTTTGCAATCCATTCATTGTCAAGCCTGGCAATCTCCCAGTGGAAACTAGTCGAAGAAATGCAAGCGTAGCCATCGTTTTGACTTAAGAGTACTTATTGATCGATAAGTTGAATATTTTGCTTGTTTATGTTTATGTAAATATGCAAATAAGTTGAGTTAAATTTTGTATATTTTTTAATTGCGGACTCGTTTACTTGTATTATGTTTGTTTGTTATTGTGTATGTTAACCTTTTTGTACAGTTCTTTTGTGGACAAAAGCTAATTGTAAAATTAGGTGGTACGCAGCTGCAGAATAACTCCATAAGTGGTACACAGCAACAAAAAGGTTGGGAACCCCTGGTCTAAATGCTCTATTCATTGCTGACACGAACGCAAGAGAGCCTTGCATTTCCCTTAGAAGTAGGGGACACATTTCTGATATTAAGCTATTCTAAAGCAAAAGGGCAAAAATGTCTTTCGTGTGGTGCGATCTGACACAGTGACGCTGTTTTCTTTTTATTTCCCATTAAACTTTCTCGAGTCCTCGCTGGCTACGCATTATGTAGCATGTTTTTTCTCCCTGCTTGTCGTGCCCAAGGGAGTTCAAAGTATCCTTGCTTTTCCTCAAATGTTTGCTTTGACCCCGGCAGCTCCATAAAGCTATTATAAAGCAAAATACCAATAATATCTTTCATGTAGGGAGATTTAACACAGTGATGTTAATTTTGATTTCGCCTCAAACTTTCTTCAGTTCCTGCTGACTACGCATTATGATTTATATTTGTTTTTCCTTGCTTAAATATGCTCATAGAAACTAAATAAGTTCTTGCTTTTCCCAAATTTTTAGGTTTGATTCCGGTAGCTCTATAAAGCTATTATCAAGCAAAGTAGAAAAAATAAATGTTTTTCCTAACGATGGTGCGATTTAACCCCCCCGGCAGGCTATACTATCACCCGTGGCGATTTAAAACGTATCAATTAATGCAGCTTCACCAGTTTAACTGTACAAACATTTATTAGAGCCACAACAAAATGTTTTAGTAAATATATGCCATAGCTCCTGTACATGTAATTGTGATCATGTTAGTCTGTTAATGATGACTGAAAGTATTCAAAAAGAAAGAACGATGACACAAACTACCAATCGTAATTTATAAAAGTGTAAGGAGTGTGAAACATAGTCAAAACTGATGGCGTCGCCCAAATAGTGGTCGTTTTGACTGATTAAGATTTTTGCCTGCGCTATTTGCTTTAATTTGGCCGTAGCATGAAAAGGAGCGCTGCCTTTCTTTTAAGTCATACAACCTATTGCAATTGGCGCTTATTACGCTCTCTTCAAACAAAAATATTTCCTCTCAATCCAGTGTTACAGATTGATGCTTATGATGTTTAATTTTGAAGATTAGTGTTTTGTACCGATAGGGCTATCCTTGCAATTATGGGCTTTACCATTTATGTTTTACCATTTATATTTTAGTAATGGGCTTTACCATTTATGTTTGCTATCATAATGATAGTGGATAATTTTGCTGCCTACTGCTGTTTTCACTACATAGTGGCAAGAATTGTGATGTCATTTATCATTATGACTTCACAATGCGTTTTGAACCATTGTTGTTGGGATTGCTTATTAGGATTGCTACTTACCACTTCTTCACTGTAGGAGAATTCGATTTATGGAGTTATAAAGGCAATCTACGCGCTTTATATGCATGTTCACATGAATGACGTGGTTATTTCACAAAGTAATAGTATTACAAACAATAACAGCCTAGCTCCCATAATTTGACGAGACCATCACTGGACGCGTTTCGTCCTTTTGAACTCATCAGCAGGGCCTGTCGTGTGCCGTCAAAACAACATGTGGCTAAATCGACGTGAAACACTTGCTTGCTGTCAGGAACAATCTAGATTCTAGAATATGAGCTTCTTCTTGTGGGTGATGCCCTTGGCAACGAAGTTTTGATTTTCTTTCAAATGCTTTGATGCGGCAAAAAAAATGTGAATTAGCTGTCCTTTTTTGTTGAAGCTTAAGGTTTGGAGTCATTAAGTGATAAAAGAAATATCAGTAAGAAATGCAAAATGTGCAATGCATTCATGGTCGTTTAATTCTGGCACTGGTTTTTTTTTCGAAGTATTTGCTCTTGGATAGAGCGTCTTTGAGTTTGGCAATTCTATTGAGCACCTTAGCACTACCTAACGAACGTACAGCACAATGGTAAACAACATCACCATGCTCACATTTCCACTTTTTGCTGAGAAAATTCTAATATTGGCGGTGGTTTAAACCTCTTGCTCGAATAAATTCGATAATTGTTGCAACAACCTACATGACGGAATCAAATCGTAAAGACTTGGCTCATAAATTTTCCTGGTGGGTAATGCTATGATAAATAACAATGCTGCTTTCAGCCTTATCCTCTTTCTTTATAAAAGCAATTTACCCCGAGTGCTAACCGATCATGGACGGCGTTGCTAACCCCGTAAGATTCTCCAACCCTAATCTGTTATTTTGCAAGACATTCTTGAGGGCTTGCAAAATATCAATGCCTCTGGCTTGTACTTTCAGTAAAGAAAGGGCCAAAAGATCTATAATAACATTAAAGTTGTCATCTATACCTTGAACAAATATTACCAGTTGAGCAGTGTCTGTGCTTTCCTCAATGTCAAAAGAATAAAAATGCATCTAAGCAGTTTTTCTTATAAACTGCTTTTTAAGCTGCCCACAAGCTTCTCCACCCTTCTAGTGATTGTATTGCGTGATGGGCTAATTTTTTGAAGTTCTCGATGCTTTTTGGACAAACATTTTTCACTGCATTTTTTACATACTCCCCATCGATGAAAGGTTTCGAGTTTTAGCAACCGTTTAGTTTCGGGCAATTGTTTTAGCTATAGCGTAACTCGCTCAAACCACGCTTTCATTATTTGAAATAACTTTTTGAAAGACAGCTTGCTGCGAACGCATGAATTTTAGTAATAGCTTAATTTTATCTTCTCGCTCCTGATTTTTAATATTTCTAAACTTCAAGTGCTTGCCAGTGTAGTGCCAAATTGTATTCTTTCATTAGAGATACCGTTTCCTGACAAATTACACTACGTAATACGATTTTTGTTTGGCTACTTTTTTCAGTGCCCCTTTATGTGTTTTTGAGCGCTGAGTTTAAAAACCCGGTTAGTTTTATGTATCGTCGTTGCTTTTTGAGATATTCATACTTTTTGTTCATCCGACCTAGCAGTAGCTAGCAGATTGTGTTCTACCTTGCTGTAGATTCTAACTGCATATCACAGTTTGGTTCAATACATATTTAACGCAAAATCAGTTTGAAAATGGTTTATAAAGAAGAAGGCGTGAAGATAAACATAACACAGTTTTTTCAAAAAGTAAGAGTCATTCAAAAATGCACTGTTAAGCGAGCTTTTCTTTAATGACCACTCTTATCTTGCCTTATCAAAGACTAAATGTAGTCTCCCATCATTGCACTGTCCCAGCGGCCTTTATATCGTCTTTCCCTTGGCTCAATATTCTGGTGAAATCTCTCATCATGCTCCTTACTGAAGTCAACAAGATTTTCTTGAAAGAAATCTAGATGAGAGCATAAAAAGTGAAGTTTTACAGACATGCGACAACCCATGTTTTGGTAACTTTTGATAAGCTTTTTCACTAACTCTTTGTAATTTGAATCCTTTATATTTCTCAAAAATCCATCAACCACACCTCGAAATGCTTGCCACGCTTCCTTTTCTGTTTCATTCAATTTTTCTTCCAAGGTTTTAGACTTTAACATTATGTTTATCTGGGGACCAACGAATATTCCGCCTTTTATTTTGGCTTCTGATAGCTTTGGAAGCATTGAACAAATTTCTTGAAAAACTTCTCCTTCAAAATCCAAAGCTTTAACAAACTGTTTTACTAGACCCAATCTAATATGAAGTGGTAGCAGTAAAACCTTTTCCCGGCATATAAGAGGCTCCCTGATGACGTCATACATTCCTGGTGTTAGTTCTTCCCGTGTCGGCCAATGAATTTTCTCGTAGTGCTCACCATCAGCTCTACTATTCCACAAGCACAAAAAGCAAGAGTATTTTGTGTATCCACTCTGCAGATCCAGCAAAAATCCTAGCATTTTGAAGTCACCACAAACATACCACTTAAACTCGGCATAATTGATTTTAATGAAGAGTTGCTTGACATTTTCATCGTCTTCTTTCATCTGCAGTGAAAAAGCAAGTGGAATTGATGGATATATTTTGCCATTGTGAAGTAACTCCGCTTTAAGACATTTGGTAGAACTGTCAATGAAAAGCCGCCATTGAGTAGAATCATGATCTATTCCAACAGCACGAAACAGGCCTTCTACATCTTTGCAATAGCAAAGGTCTTCAACAACATCAAAATAGAAAACTCCAAGTGCCTCTTCCTGTAGGCAGTTCTCTTGCAGTCATCGCCAAGCAGATTCCACTCATTCAGTCTTGATGTTAATAAATCTGCTCCAGATTTTGTAAGACCCAGATCACAAATTAAATCATCCAATTCTTGTTTAGTTGGAAAATGAGGTTCTGCACTTGTTGATGGATATTCTGCATCAATGTCTGAATTTCACTTGCTGAGTCTTCACTGAAGTATGTTTCTACCTGAAATGATAAAGAACAAGTACATAGCAAGAAATTGGATCCGGTATTAGAACATATAAATTACTGTTAGTTACACTTACCCACAGAAAATTACTCACATTTGATTTTGGTTTGGAACCGGTAAGGCGTCACTGTGAGGAACAGGTACAATGGATGAACATATACTTGGATACGTCATAGCTCTTCTTCCTCTAACCTTGCAATACTTCGAAATGTTTATCATGCAAAAATAGCAATCATCACGATGACTTTGGAGCTCTCTCCAAACTCTGGGAACTGCAAATGGCATAACTTTTCCAGAATCCATCAACTATCCTTCAAGATTAAATCAACAGCCGCCACAGATTACATGTGGTGCCCAAGACTTGTCCTGATTGCCAATGTCCATCCCAAAATATAGTCTATACGCTCACCAATACTTTGTTCCTTTCACAATTTTATACGAAGGTGTTGGCCGGCCAACACCTTCGTATAAAATTGTATCCACATACATAACAAAAGTATCCACAAACATAACAAAAGCACTCTGGTGAAGTTTTGCACTGTCTACTAGCCATTTTTATTGCACTATTTAAACGATGAACTCAATTAAGATTAACACAAGACCTGACTCTATAAAATATAATCATAGAGGGCTACTGAGTAGGCTGTTGACGTACATGGCTAGCTGTTAAGTTCCTGACTACAACGCGGAACTTCTCTCTGCAAGCACTAAACATGGCTTTCTAATCAGACTAATCTGAATTTTATTGGTTGAAATAAAACAAAACTGAGGACTGATAAGTAATAAAAGCACTTTTGTCAGTGAGATTTTGCACTACCATATGCCCATTCACTCCCTCAAGTAAATAAAACACCAATTTACAACATGATAATGCTGACAGAGATAGATCACAGCAAGCATAACTGCATCAGAAATCTACAGTTAACGGAAAATCATAAAAAACGGAAATCGCTGTATCTTTAAAACAATCGATGATAGAAAAAAAATGATAGGATTTTTGGATTCAGAGCTTGAAAATCATACAGACACTTTAAAAAAAAATTAGCCAAACAAACTTTTTTAAAAATTTTGTTACGAAGTGTTATGCACAGCAGCAATCCGTAATTTTTAATAAAAATTATTTGCTTGTGCAACTATCTTTGAAATTACCCCTCTCGTCAAAGTAAGTCCGCTTCCTTTTGGTAAGTGAAGCTATTCCACTTTCTGGGATTTACAAAATTTTAACTTAGAACAGTATAAAATGGGCGTTAATTTTCAGCCAGGAAACAGAAGCAAAACAAACGAATCAAGTTTTTTAATGATACATTTAAAAATTGCCAAGTAAATCAAAACGATCATAGTTTTTCGCTTTAGTTTGTAAAACAGCAGGCTATTTCGGCGCTTTTGATACTGAAGAACAAAACAAAACTCTGCTTTTATTTCTATTCTGTTCTTTGACAGCAGCAGGCGTACACTTGCAAATGCCAAGTAAATCAAAACCATTGTAGTCATTTGCTTCCACTTCGAAAACAGTACGCAATTTCGGCGCTTTCGTTTCCTAGAGAACAGAACAAAACCCTGTTTTTGACTAAATCTTTTTCTTCAACAGTGGTACATTTGCAAAGCAATAAAATGCAAGTTGTACAACTAGTTTTGGTATCTAATTAAGAGTCACTTCAAAAGGCTTTACGAGCCGCATGTGGCCCGAGGGTCACAGGTTGAGCAGCCGTATTCTAAGCCTTATAATTCTTAGCTTGTTAAAATGAACGTTGGGAGTGGGATTCGAACTCACATCTATACTCACATCGAACTCACATCGAACTCACATCGAACTCACCTAGCGTCGAACAATGGTCATGGCTCATAGATGTTAAGCATTCATCGCAATTTGACCGCTAAGTTGTACTCTGTACCCATAACCCATGATTATTATCTGACGGTTGGTGTAGCTCTGGGTTTGAATCCCTCTCCCAACATTATTTTTAACATGCTGAGTGTTATAAGTCCTAGACGTGGATTTAATTGTTAATTGTCTTGATATACTAATCTGATTTGCAAAGTAAGAGATTTGTAGTTTTGAACACCCATGACAACCCATTTTTCCTAAGAGATACAACAACTGTAAAAGTGTGGTGCAAAACAGCAAATTGTGGATCATGTCATTCTGAAGTGTCCTACCTAAAAAGCACCCAATAGAGCACATAGAATAGAAATATTGGTTAAGATTCTTAAGTTTGGCTATCTACCATCTTCCCACAAATCTAGTTCAAACAAAATCGGTTTTAAACAAAACAAGTGTATAAGAACAAAATAAGGTCAGCAAAGTTTCACAGTGACGATTGCAGAATGTAGATTTATTGTTTTTTAGTTTCAAACCCGTGTAACTGGGTGTTTGTAACAGTTGCTTTCATACTTAGTTATACTTGAAATGATTGCAGTTTTGTGTGATTTGGTGCGAAATAACGGTTTGCGAAATGTTTTTCCCAGGGCATTGAGTTTTTGTTTGTCGTTTATTAATGGGCTGTCCAACAGTACCGTTTAGCAAACCTGTTTATTGATTTTGTGGTTTTATCATGAAGTTTAAGTATATCAAGCAACCCGATGAGCATTTGCTCCATCGAACAACTACATGGCTTTAAGCAGCTGCCACTGGTTTGGTACAATTGATACTAACGTGATATATTTAATGAAATAAGTGCTATCAGTTGACAGGTTAGACTTCTGCGATAACTAATCAGTGCACCATAAATGTCAATATGGCGCAGGTATTGCACTCACAGAACCGTAGCTTAGCGGTATCGACCACCAAGACGATGACAGATTTCAAACACCCACCGCTTTGTTAAGCATAGGAGCGGAAGCGCAAGACGTTTTTATAGGAAAACACGATCAAGAAGAAAGGTGTCCCGACAATTCAAAGTCGCGACAATTCAAAGTCGGAAATTCAAAGTCGCGTTAGGATTTGAACTTGACTTTGAATTTCCGAAATTTCCGACTTTGAATTGTCGCGACTTTGAATTTCCGACTTTGAATTGTCACAAAACCAAGAAGAAATGGTATCAACAGGAATTGCAAGAGCAAAGAAAAGTAATTTGAAAAAAGTCACATTCCAAGCAAATCCGAGACATGTGCAGATTAAAAAAATCCAACTCATGTTCAAAAGGTAACTAAACCACTACAATACTTTAAAACCGTCCCAGACTTGTAACATGAACAAAAATGTAAATTTTTGTAAAAATATTTGTAGATATCATTACTTAAACTGCAAAAAATGAATGCCTATGTTGTGAGAGATAAAGATAATCCACATCTTAGTTGTCAGAAAAATATTTAAAAGTTTTGGGTTTGCTTTGGCAGTGAGATATAAGCCAAAAAAAACGCGAGAGAAATTAGTGGAGCAAATCATTTATACTGGGTTTTCCAGCTTTTGTGAAAAAAATAGGCCGAAATCGATTTCAAATAACAACATCTTACTTGCCTAAAGCAACTATCAACAATTAGCAATAAAATTGCAAAAGTTACCGTACTTACTCGTCGATGGGTCACACCCTTAGTTTGAGGCAAATAAAGTGTGTATTTGGGTTTGACTCGCAGATAGGTCGCACTAAAATCTAAGGAATCAAACTGTCATTGATAAAATCAAATGTGAAATATTTATCTTCATTTCAAAAATTTGCTGACATTTTGCTTACATTTTATATTTGCTTACATTAAAACATTTTCGCTATAACTTTAAACTAGACAATTACAACATTATCATCATCACTGTCAAACATTCTACGAGAATTGGAAACGGAAATATTATGCAATTTCGTTTTAATAAATGTATATATTTCTAACAACATCAGATCAGTATAAAACTGTGAATCGGTAGGATCGTTTCATACATGATTTGTGCAGAGGACAGCTTTCCAATGCTTCATGTACGCATTCTGATACTTGGATTTAGGTCTACGAGTTACCGCAAAGACAGTTACTGAAAAGTTAATGCCAATTTTACAGATATGTCAAGTACTGTAGATAGGTCGCATTCCCAGTTTTTGAAGAAAATTTTGGTAAAAAAGATGCGACCAATGTAAGAGTATGTACGGTACTCCTGATCGCCATCTTGCTGGCAAAACCCTTGACCAAACATTAGTCCAAGCCGGCGAAAATTGGAACAAAGATTAAAGACATAAAATGTTGATGAAATTTGCTGATTAGTGCATTTAACCTGGAAATAGTCAGCTGGTGACGCGTTCATCAAGCATCTCGTTCAATCAAAATTCCACAATAAAATTTAAGCTTAGTTTTATATTTGACACAATAACGCACTCCACTACACAAATACTGCTCGTCCATAACTAAGTTATACTGTTTCGCAACGTACAGAACGAATAACTCAGAACATGATCTTTCTGCAATACAGCCGCGAAGATGTAATTTTTGGAAAAATTAATTGCAGAATTAATTGCAAAAAGCCTCTATTTATAAATTTTTGCTTCCAAGTACTTCACCAGAGCAAGAATGCTGAAATCGTTTTCTTGTATTGCTATTTAAGCTTCTAAGATGTTTATTTTATTGGTCCAGTTCTAATGAAAACACAAAAATTTATGATGTTGATCACGATCTGACAAACATGACGTAAGCCTTACCCGAAGGTATTTAATTCGAAATGCCAACTTCAACTCTAGTTGTTTTTGCGGCTACAAAGAATTATTATAGCTGTGAACGCGTTACTCATCAACTAAATAAAGGTCCACGTGGGTGGAAACTACAAAAATCATGTCAGCATTGCTTGATAAGAGGTTTTTACTCCTCTTTTTTCCCAATGACTACATACAATATATGGTTATTGACATGACATAAACTTCCCTTGATTCAACTTCGCTCAAATTTTTTAAGGTCAATATTTTCTTTATAAAGAGCTTAAATGTTGTTAAATCGTCTTGAATACTATTTTTATTCTACTTTTATGATACAATTGGTTAAAAAGAATATTTGCAATCATTTTGGATTGTAAAAAATCCCCAACAAACATTCTAAACAGTCCTGGTTGGTTGGTGTGTATTGTAATGTCGCAACTGATGGAAAAATATCTGTTGTAATGCATTGAGCATACAAGCATAGGTGATAAGATGTATTAAGTTGTGGAAGACTCCAGATAATGGCTTCCACCTAAAATAAATAGCTAGTCTCTATTACTTGATGGTTAAGTTGAAAGATGAGGTTTTGACGACGTAGATCAACAAGTTGTACGCAAGCAATTAATTCAATTCCAGCTCCTTATGTAACGATTTAGAATAATTTCTTAACCCATTTTGGACCATTGTTCCTGTAGAGGAACAAATTATTCGGAAGTATCGACGTAATTTTTAGACAGAGACCTATTGTAATGACCTTACAAATATTATTCAAAAAAAGTTTTTCTTTAACTAGTTATATTTCGTTGCAAACGCTCATCAGAAAACAGCTATTTTTCTCAAGTCGGAATGACCTTGATTTGCGTGAAAATGCTGACTCTGTACAAAAGTGTGAAAAAAATTCACTTACATTTTATGTGACTACAAAGCTTTCAAAAGGTAATGATTTATCAGTTTTTGCGCAATTCTGTCTCTTAAGTAATCATTTTTACGTTTACTTTTTTTGTTCCTTTACAGGAACAATAGTCCAAAACGCTATCACCAGCTAACATTGCGCAAAAAAATTTCGCTGCGCTGTCTTCTCTGTAAGCACTTTCTATTGAGGAAACACTCCAAATGACAGGAAACAACGACAAAAATACCATATTTAAACACAATTTTATCACTTATGATGCACATTTTTTACCGTGTTTTTTTGCAGCGTCCTTGAGTTTCCGCGTTCATAGGGTAGTGGAGACCGACACTGGTGTTTATTATTCTTCTTCCATTAGAGCCCGAGGACACATAACTAGTAGTTTTCAACAAGTCACCTACTACTGACTGAATAAATTTAAGAAATTCTAAACGCGGAGAAGTTTCCAAAGGGATATGGAGCCTCCTCGGAGCCACCGTCAGCATCTCTCTACGCAGTTGACAAACAGGGGCCAATACCACTTCTTTGCTTGAATGGTTGGTCTGTATTGGCTTATGAACCTATCAAGCAGATCGAGGCCTCCCATGCCTTAATTGTATTGGTAGAACCAGAACAGTTGAACACAACTGATATTTTTTTTCACGCTGGTCGTAACGTTTCACCATTTTGGTTGGCTCTATGCTGCTGAAATTTGAACCAAGACAAACGACCTTGTTGTCCTTTCATTGCACTATGGACGCGTAATCGTCCAAGCGATGGTCAAAGAAGCCAGGCTCCTCTTTTTTGATGGTTGCAGTGGGCACTTCATTGTACGGCCTTCACGTATTGTCTCAAGAACCCAGAAATTTTTTTTGTGCAAATCTCGCAGTAAATAATATGTAAAAAATTGTCAAAATAAACACAATGGGAGGCAGGGTTTTCAACTATCAAAAGAAGAGCACATCCACACACAACTTGTGGTCCAAGAGGCTTGCTGCTGTCCTTGATATCAAACGTTCCGGTACAAGTCTCAAATTTGTAAGGGTAACTATCAGTTGATGCTAAAACCCAGTTTTTGTGGCCAAATCTTATTGGCTTGACACAAATGAACATCTTTGCAGAGTGCCTACCAAAGTATGGAACCATTTGTTCATCAATGGCCAGATCTTTTGCAAACACTCCAAACTGCTGAAGTAAAACATTGACTCTATCCTGTAGAGGTCGAATTTTAGCAAGTTTGTCTTCAGCAGGAAGATTATTGTTATCAGCAAAATCGATTAACTTCTTTATATCTTCAAATCTTTTTCTTGACATTGACCTTGCTATCAGTGGGCAGCTGATATCACCTTCTTTGCTTCAGTACAAGCGCTGACGCGGTCGGCTGTTGTATTCTGTCAACAGAAGAATTCCAACAAAAGCTTTGATTTCCTGCGGTGTAAGATGAATGACCTCATTCCAATGAGACGCATATCGCTCCGTTTCGCAAGCAATTAGACTATAGATTTCCTCATTGAATAATAATTGAAAAAGTGCTACTGGCTGAAGCCGGGCAAGATGAGGGTGGCTGTCAGCTAAGCACATAACATGTGCTTTTGGAATTTCCTTCAGGCTGCTTTTCTTCTTCCAGAGCACTGCTTTGGCTTTTTTTCTCTTTTTCTTGGGGAGTGGTTTGCTTTCTTTATTTTGAACTGCTGATACGTCGGAAGCGACTTCGCATTCATCGTTGTTATGTATCTCTAAAGTTCCTGCAACATCGTTTGAAAGCAAATCATTTTTATGGCACTCATCTTCCTTTACACCCGTAGCATAAGCATCACCTTGCGCTGGTGGCAAAATAATAATATCTTTCTCTTCACCTCCTGTTGACCCTAAAACGTCGTCAACTGCTTCCTGCAGAGTCTTTTGTATAACTGGTCATCTTTAACAGAGAAATAATTTAATATCAATTGGAAGAAACTCTTCCAAAAAAGATAAATTTCTCGCAGGGTTTTCAGAGAAAAATAAACACTGGTACTCAGTACGAAGTTTTTGTATCAAATGTATTTTGTAACTTTTCTTTGAAAAAAGTAATATTTGTTTTATCTTCTTAAAGTTGTGTATTGCTGCACAGATGTCCTGCTAGTAGTTTCGTACGGTAGACCAATACAGGCAAGCCATCTCCAGCCTTACTAATCTGCAACAGCTGCACTAAATCTGCAGCAGCTTTGCACCCGTATTGTACCATTGTTCCTGTAGAGGAACATTGCGTTGCTTGGCAACCAAAAGTGGGTGGCAAAATTTTTTTACATTTTTTTTAATTAGATCAACAGTAACCAAATACTAAAAACTTACAAGAAAGTGACTTGTATTTCTGGTAGTGGTCATTAATGGGTTAAAGTTTTTGATTTTGTCTTTGCCTTGATTAAAAAACTCTGTTGATTATCAACAAAAATTTAATTAACCTTCAATTAACATAGAGTTTTTACTTTACAGATATGATTGTAATTTAATACCTATTGCTTACTTGAACAAGACATCTTATTTTATCGTGTTCACGAAATCTATCAAAGATTGCTATGTCAAGACAAATTGTTTCACAGCTGCTTGTGTTGATAGTGATTGCAAGCCAAAGTAAAGGTAAACATATACATATCTACGATAGAAGAGGCAAAAAATACCATGAACTCTCATGTATGTTTCTTGGACTAGCCATCGGTTTTAAACTATTTGCAAGTAGGCCTAAAATGGAAAATGACTTTTTTCGATGTCGTCTCAAGCTTTGGATTTTATTAACTTTCTTGTAATTTTTTGTCATGAAAGAACGAAATTACTTACTGCAGTTTATTTGCATAAAATCAATGAAAAGTTGCAATTAAAGTCATTTCATTCAATTAAAAATGCAACTACTATAAAAAACATGAAAAATCGTGGATTTAATATTATAGTTTTAATCAAATTTTATTAAGAATAAACGTTTGTAAAAAAATTTGCTTCTAAATGTTGTTTTGTCTAAACGACTTTGAAAGTATATAGAGCTAAGTGCATCATATCTTTGAAGTGTTCACAAAAATAATTACTTTAGGAGAAACTGGCAGCACACAAGCTACTGCGCAAAGCACTCAGCCCACGTGTGGAGAACAGAAGTGTCCCCCACTACAATTGCTGGATCCAAAGAGTGGAAAGTATGAATGCACGAAATCAAACAATATTGGTAGTATTTGCAAGTAAGATAAATCATCTACGATAAAGTTTCAACGTTTAATTATTTTTTGACTTATTTACTCTCAACATTGTCGGAGAGAGATCAACTATTTTATTGGGCAATTGTAAATTTCTAGTGTAAATTAACTGCTGGAAACATCGCAATTTTTTTCAAAATCTAATAATTATCCTTTCTATCATCATTTGAATCAATCGAAAAGTTGATTTTGAAACAGGAAAAAACAAGAATGACAAGTTTTGAACAGTTGTCTTTTTAGAAACAAGGGCACAGTAAGGAAAAACCAAACTAATTGTTCTTTTCAAGAAAATTTTTAATGTGCTGTTTTTCACTCAAAAGAGTTGTTTTCTGAACAGAAAAAGCCAAAAAATAAAACGTTTTGAATAATCTTTTTGAAAAACGCAGAGACATAGTTCGAGAAGGAACAGATAGGCTTCAGAAGAAATTTTTGAAAACCTCTTTTTACTAAATTTCTAAGTGCCCAAAAAATAATTTATTACTTCAACTTAATCCCAGCAAACGCTTCTAAAATTTGTTCAGTATTACCTATTACCTTTGATTTTTACCTTTATTCAAAAACGCATCTAAAAAAGAAAAGGTTGTCACTGAAAATAATGTAACATAAGCAACATTTGTCCTTCCCTAAATTTTAAGCTAGCTGTGCCCTTGGGGAGAAGAAAAGATTTTAGAATGTCAACTTTTATCTATTTTAGTTTAATCAAACTCAAACTCAATATTGTAAAATAGAAACAACATATAGTCAAACAATCTACAGCTACTACTATACAAAATAGTATAGTCCTCTACATAACAAACAAAAAAGTTATTTTTCCTACCAGTTGTCCCAAATCTTTTGCTTAAAATCAGTTGGCATTTTGAGGCACAAAATGTTAGTTCGTGCTTAATGGAGATCTGAAACAACTGATTTCGTGCCCTTCAAAAAATGATTTCTTGCAAGTTATGTACATTAAATGCGGCATTTCATTTGTTTATTTTTGATCATCTTGGCCCATCACAGCGCGTACGACGATGAGTTCAAAGTTTCTCTATAACATTAGCGTAATCACGAAAAGATGATCAGTTTACACTATCTGCAATGGCAGCAGAGATGGTCAGTATTGAAGTAGTTTTATTTAAGTAAACTACTTTCGAAAGTTGTTCAGAATATAGAAGTTGCTAGGTAGCAATTTTCAAGGCGATCTCCTATTTAGAAAAATCTGCCCTCCAGCGTCGCAATAAGGTAAAGTAAAAATTTTGCTCAAAAATGATCACCAACATCATACGGTACCATACAGCAATCTATTATATCATGTCAATAACCCACGATCGGTTTCGACCTTATTGGGTCTCATCAGGCGGGTGGAAAAAGCACCCAATAATAAACATGACTGAAAAAGAACTAATTTGCCATTGGGTGCAAAAAAAAAGATGCAATACAAAAAAATATAATACAGCAATACCTATAACATGGGGGTCTCATTTAAGGACACTTACACACACAGATGACATGGACAACAAGTCATATTGATAAGCCCTAATAGGGGTGTAGGATCATTTTTAAGACTTTATGATTTTACAAAACATAGAGATTGCTTTGCAAAACATAAAGGTTGCTAGTTTTTAGGTAGCTTCCAGTTTTGAGGCGATCTCCTATTAGGTTTTTCAATAGCAATCAACGTACTTAAAGTGGTATCAGCTTTTTCTACTTCTGCTTTTGCTTGACTAGATTAAGTTGGAAGTAGCGCTACTTGAGTTGCTATAAACTTTACTTTAGTAGATGGTAAAAGTTTGATGTCTGTTAAAATGACATGCAGTTTGCTAGCATAAAAGAATAGCTTTGAATTCAACTTTTATTTTCGGTAAGTTCTTCATTGAAATAGGCCACTTTTCATTCAAATTCGAATTTTGAAAACCAACCTAGTAGACAAACTAATGTTTAATTCGAATTAGGCGAAGTGCTCTGAGTTATTTTCAGTGAGTCGCTTTCTCGTGCTTTTTGATTTAAAAAAATAATTTTAGCGCCAGAAGTAAGTTCAAATATTATCCAGTGTTTAATTTTTGAACAGTTGTTTACAAAATAGCTTTGAATAAAGCTTTGAAGATCGTTTCATTGTACTTTTTTCAGCGATAAGTAAAAACTCAAAACTTTTCTGCAAGGTTCTCATCCAACGCTATTGCCAGAAGGAAGCAGAGAAGAGAGAGCGTTGGTATTTGTTGTCGGCGGTAATATCGAAAATGTGCGTTTTGAATGAGTCCAAAATCCAAGCTGTTAGTGGACCAATTGCAGTGCATAGACAAATTTTTTTTAACGGCATGATACTGGTGGTTTATGTTTGATATAAGTGGCTGCGAGGATGACTAAATGGAAGGACAATTTAGGTGTTGCCAACATAAAGCATTGATTGCCATTGCAGACGGCGGCACAGTCCTGATTTTCATGTAAATTCTGCGCAGTTGCCAAGTCACAGTCGGAGGGAAAGGAGTTGTCTTACATTTTTGTATAGATGCTTGTCTTTCTTCTAACATTCCATGTTTGATATATTTGGGCACGTGTTGGTTTATTTTATGCTGTAGTCTTTGGGATGTGCGGCCAAACTACTAGCAGTGACAACGGCACACGTATTCTTATACGACAGCGCTTCGTTGAAGGAAAGGTACGGAATCTTTAAGGTTGCAGATGAATTAGATTTGGTAAAAGATACTATCCAAAGTTCAGGTGCTTTATAGCAATTACTTTGCATAGTTTTGATTTGCTTCAGGAATGGCTCATTGAAAAAGTGTTAACGATCCCTAGAAATTTTAGGTATACTGGGAGTTTTCGTGGGACCTAATATTCTGGGGGCACAAAATTTGGCAATGGATTTAGAAGTAATATAACTTAGAAAGGGAAGTAACTTTCAGAATCCATAAAATGATACTGCAATGCAACACTAAATCACTTTTTATTTTTGGTAATTTATTCAGTAGGCTACGCACTCTAAACTTAACGGTTTTGGCTTACATAAAATTCTTGTCAAAGCATCTAAAATATCAGATATCAAAACTTAATTTTGTTATAGAACTAAATCTCGGAAATATTTTAATAAGCTTAGGCCTTAGACTACTTCAATAGGTAGGATTATAAGAAGAAATTTCAGATTACAGCAAGATGTAACCAAATACAACAGATTGCAACGAAATAGGTCAAATGATGACAAAATAATGATTAAATGATGACAAATACCATAGCGAAATATGGCAAATACAATAGATTGATAGACTGTGACGGAAAAACACTAATACATTAAGATATAGTAATGCAAGAGGCTAGCGATGCACTTAGCAAAACTGCAGACAGTGACACTGTTTCGACCTATCAAGTCTCTTCAGTGCAGTTGGTGACCGACAAGAAGCTAGAGGCTTTTAATAAAGCATAGCTTTGACCGCCACACTTGCGGGATCTATACTAGATCCACTTGGTGGATGGTCTGTCAGTACTCTGCAAAGCCGCATCACTCGTGAATGAGTGGCGGTTGTCGCAGGTGCACTAAGTCTAACAACTGTTAGAACAATAGTGCTGTCACAGCCTAGTGGTCACAAGGTCTTACATGTATAGTAATGCAAGAGGCTAGCGATGCACTTAGCAAAACTGCAGACAGTGACACTGTTTCGACCTATCAGGTCTCTTCAGTGCAGTTGGTGACCGACAAGAAGCTAGAGGCTTTTCTAGCAGTTGTTAGACTTAGTGCACCTGCGACAACCGCCACTCATTCACGAGTGATACGGCTTCGCAGAGTACTGACAGACCATCCACCAAGTGGATCTAGTATAGATCCCGCAAGTGTGGCGGTCTAAGCTATGCTTTATTAAAAGCCTCTAGCTCCTTGTCGGTCACCAACTGCACTGAAGAGACCTGATAGGTCGAAACAGTGTCACTGTCTGCAGTTTTGCTATGTGCATCGCTAGCCTCTTGCATTACTATACATGTAAGACCTTGTGACCACTAGGCTGTGACAGCACTATTGTTCTAACAGTTGCTAGACTTAGTGCACCTGCGACAACCGCCACTCATTCACGAGTGATACGGCTTCGCAGAGTACTGACAGACCATCCACCAAGTGGATCTAGTATAGATCCCGCAAGTGTGGCGGTCTAAGCTATGCTTTATTAAAAGCCTCTAGCTTCTTGTCGGTCACCAACTGCACTGAAGAAACCTGATAGGCCGAAACAGTGTCACTGGCTACATTAAGATATCTTTAGCAAAAAGGAACTATAGAGGGTGTCAGTTGCTAGCTAGCAAATATCAGGCAGTCTCCTACACCCCTATTTGGGCTTACCAATATGACTTGTTGTGCATGTCATCTGTGTGCGTAAGTGTCCTTAAATGAGACGCCCATGTTATAGGTATTGCTGTATTATATTTTTTTGTATTGCATCTTTTTTTTTGCACCCAATGGCAAATTAGTTCTTTTTCAGTCATGTTTATTATTGGGTGCTTTTTACACCCGCCTGATGAGACCCAATAAGGTCGAAACCGATCGCGAGTTATTGACATGATATAATAGATTGCTGTATGGTACCGTATGATGTTGGTGATCATTTTTGAGCAAAATTTTCTATTTTACCATAATTAAGTTCTAATACCTGATATTTTAGATGCTTTGACGAGGGCTTAAAATGTCAGTCACAAACGTTTAGCTTAGAATGAGTAGCCTAAAACATGCTTACTTAAATAACGCTGTGTGGGTAGACATTTTTGCAAAGAATATTTTTGATTTTATCCAGCTTTTGTAAGTATGAGTTTGGAGCTGAGAGACAAAGCCTTCTGTGCCAGGGTTCCATTAAGATTGTTCTTTTGTTTAGGTGACAAAAATCCCAACTTGTATATTGTCCAACAAAGGTCGGTTTTCGACATACGGAAGTAAAAATTCTAGGTCAGCTTTCTATGCCAATGCGCATAAAAAGAGAAGTTTACCATCAGCTTTTTTTTCAAAAGTGAAGGTCAAGCACCTTGGAAATTCAGTTTCTTTTTAATACATTGTACCTGCGATACGCATGGCCTTTGGACCACCACTTCAGTGTCTGTATTTTCTCATGACGTCATAATTAGATTTTAATGGCACCGTAATTACTGGAGTTGTTTTGTTTCATTCTATTTGGTCTTGTGTGATGATGAAAGCACAGTGCACTTTCTCTAGTTGGATTACTACTGGCACAGTCAGATTCTTTTTATGGCAAAGTTGTCATGAACTTAGCGGAAACACAGAACCGGTTTGCATGTTTTTCAAAATAATTCTTTCTCGTAGAATTAAAAAAATGTATTGGCAAGTGCAGAGCTAAAAGGAGAGCTTATGGCAAAACCGTTAATCTGCTCGCATGGTGTATTGTTAAACTAAATTCAACTGATGTAGTAGTTGCTGTTAACAGAAGTGTCTCAGTATTGTAGGCGGAACTACTTCTTTGTTGTAGAGCAGTGGTCACCAAACTACGGCCCGCGGGCCGGATCCGGCCCGCGAGGTGATTTTAGCCGGCCCGCTTCATGTTGTTCAAAACACTAAAAGAATTATAAAAAAAAACAATAAAAAAGTTTGCTCAAAATGATCACCAGCATCATACGGTACCATACAGCAATCTATTACATCATGTCAATAACCCGCAACCGGTTTCGACCTTACTGGGTCTCATCAGGCGGGTGTAAAAAACACTCAATAATAAACATGCTAAAAAAACAAATTTGCCATTGGGTGCAAAATAATGCAATACAAAACAATATGATACACAATACCTATATCATGGGCGTCACATTCAAGGACACACACACACATGACATGGACAACAAGTCACATTGGTAAGCCCTAATAGGGGTGCAGGATCATTGTAAAAACAATAACAAATAAAATAAAAATAAATAAAAAAAACAATATATAAAAAACAAAAATATAAATATATAAAAAACAAAATATATAAAATAAAAATATTTTATAAAAATATATAATATTATAAAAAATATATAAAATATATAAATATATAAAAAAACAAAAACAATATAAAATCAAATAAAAAAAACAATAACTTTTATTTTAACTTCGCATTATTTTTTGTCGCAGAATTATCGCTTAAAACTATTGCCGAACACAGATTATTGTAGATAATTTTACTGGCTGCAAAATAACTGTGAGCCTTTGTGACGTCATAGTAGAGACTGATAGAATTTAAATGAGTAAGTGAGTGAGCAAGCAACTGATTCTTATGACATCACAAACTCATTCATACAATTATTTTTTGTTGGTTAAAGCTGTGACAAAACATCTTTAGTTTGCTGCGTGTTTTAATGGCTGCCAAGAAAAGAAAAGTAGATAGTGAGTGTCGCGTGTTTAATGAAAAGTGGGGAGAAAAATATTTCTTTGTGAAAGCAGAAAACAACACTGCAAATTGTTTGATATGTAGCGAAAGCACTGCTGTTTTGAAAAAGTATAATCTTCGGCGTCACTCTGAAACAAAGCACCAATCTAAATATTCAAAGCTTTCGGATAAGCTACGCACTGAAAAATTTCAGTCTATGAAACTGAATTTGCAGGGTCAAAAAAGTTTGTTCTTAAAAAAATTTGCTGAAAATGAATCGATAACTCGAACGAGTTATAAAATCGTTCAGAAAGTAGTAGAACGGGGAAAACCGTTCACTGATGGCAATTACATTAAAGAGTGCTTAATGGAAACTGTAAACGAATTGTGTCCTAAGAATTCCAATTTTTTTGCAAGTATAAGTCTTTCAGCCAGTTCAGTTGCGCGAAGAACGGAAGAGTGACCGGCGCGATGGTGTAGTGGTTAGAGCGTCCGCCTCGTAGTCGGTAGACCTGGGGTTCATTCCCTAAGTCGAGTCATACCAAAAGACTTTAAAAAATGGTATTCACAGCTTCCCTGCTTGGCGCTCAGCATAAAAAGGGATAGTGTGGAGAACAAGCCGGCAAGCTTGCTTGTTGTGTCCTTAGGCAAGGCGCTTAACGGGACGCCTCCATCTTTATGTGGCAAACAGGTGGCCCTCTCGTACTTCACCGGGTTACAATTGTGAAGTTGCTCACCCAGCATGTCAGACGACTCTTGGGTACCCACCAGTGGCAGTCCGCCTTGTTGGTGGTGGGGCTACCAGTTACTCAAGACTGGTTCGAAATGGGCTGCCATCTTTCCCCTAGCCTAATTCCGATTAGGTTGACGGCTGCCGTTCATGCCGTACCTCCATCCCGAGGAAGAGGAGGGGTAAACAAACAAATAAACAAAAGAACGGAAGAACTTGGAGAAAACACTGTAGCACAGCTACAACGAAAGTTGAGAATTTTTTGTGGTATTCTTTAGCTATGGATGAGTCTACTGATCTCACAAGTACCTCGCAACTTCTAATATTTATTCGTGGTGTCAATTTTAATTTTGAAATCACTGAACAGTTGGCATCGGTTTGTAGCATGCATGGAACAACAACTGGTGAAGACCTTTTTCTTAAAGTAGAGAAAACTTTGCAATGTTATAGCCTTCATTGGAACAAACTTCAGTGCATTACAGTTGTTGGAGAGAAAAAAATGGCTGGATTGAAAAAGGGTTTGGTCGGGCGGATCATGTCTAAGTTGAAGACCTTCATCTCAGAAAAGCTCTTTTTTGCAGTGCATTATACATCAGCCAGCACTCTGTTCGAAACATTTGGATATTTCTTGCGTAATGAAACCAGTCGTTTGGGCGGTGAACTTCATTCGGAGTCACGCATTAATTCACCGCCAATTACAGAGTTTTCTTCAAGAAATCGATGCTGAGCATTCTGACTTACCTTATCTCACCGCAGTGAGATGGCTCAGTTGTGGTAAAGTCTTACTTCGCTTTTATAATCTTCGAAAAGAAATAAACCATTTTCTTACGGATAAGAGTAAAGCAGACCCAATCTTATCAAATCCTGTGTGGGTGTCAAAATTGTCATTTTTGGTGGACATAACTTCCCACATAAATGATTTGAATTTAAAGCTTCAAGGAAAAGAAAACCTTATTTGTGATCTCTATAGAATCGTCAACGGATTTCGAAGAAAGTTAGTATTGTTTGTGTCTCAATTGGAAGTCAGAAACTTATCGCATTTTCCCTGCCTTAAACAGTTCTGCGCTGCTAGCGTAGAAGAAATTAACCTTGAATTTTCAAAGAAAATTACACTGAACAACAAAAAAAAATTTATCGCATGTATCTGAGGGTTTTTCAACTGTTTTTGGCTAATTTGGGGGCGCTGATTTCGAATCTGAAGGCGGATTTTTTCTATCACGTCTAGTTTCTGAGATACTGAAAACTGTCATTTTGTGTATTTTCGTTTGAATTTTACGTAATGGTATCACTGCGATAACCTTTATATACCAAAAATGGCATACAATTAATCTAAGTGATCAATGATAATACTTAGCAGTCACAAGAACAAAGTCAGTTAGCACAAACTCAAAATTTAATGAACAACTGACCTCAGTCATACTTACAAATAACGCTACTTGAGTATCTATAACAATTTAGGGCGTTTAGCACTGCGAATATAAGATGAATCATTTTCTCTCTGCAGAAACCAGCAATAGTCACCCATCATGCTAGCGTTAGACTTTCCTTTATAGCGGCTTTCAATCACAGCAATGTCTTGATGGAACCGTTCTCCATGCTCATCACTCACTGCCCCCAAGTTCGGTGGAAAAAAGTCAAGATGAGCATGGAGGAAATGCAGCTTTAATGACATTCGGCAACCCAATCGTTGGTAGGCTTGCAACAGGTTTTCAACAATTTCTACAAAATTTTCAGCTTTATATTTGCCCAAAAAATTGTCGACAACCTGTTTAAATGATTTCCAAGTATCCAATTCTGTAGAATTAAGTTTTTCTGTAAACTGGTCATCCAGCAGTAGTTTTCGAATTTCCGGCCCAATAAACACTCCTTCTTTCAGTTTGGCTTCGCTTTTGAAAAGTCCAAATTTCTCTTTTAAATACATAAATGCAGCGCCGTCATGATTCATTGCTTTGACAAAGGTTTTCATCAGCCCCAGTTTAATGTGTAGTGGAGGTAGAAGGACATTTTCGGGATTTACCAGAGGTGTGTGTTTTACGTTAAACCTTCCAACTGTCGGATTTTCACGTGGTTCCCAAGCTTTTTTTCTGAAGTGGTTAGTGTCATCTCGGCTATCCCACAGACACAAGAAACACATGTATTTAGTGTAACCTAACTGCAACCCAACAAGTAGTGATATAACTTTTAGATCTGCGCAAATCTTCCAGCTATGTTTAGAGTAATTGATAGCCTCCAAGCAAGTTTTCATGGCTTCATATGTCTCTTTCATGTTTACAGCGTGAGCTACAGGTATAGATGGTTTAACGTTCCCGTTATGTAGCAAAACTGCTTTTAAACTAGTTTTGCTAGAGTCGATGAATAGTCTCCATTCATCACTGTCATGTTCGTAACCTAATTCGATCATCAAGCCAGAAACATCTTTGCAATAGCACAAGTTGTCTTTAACATCGAAGAAGGATGATAACTTTTCATGACGAAGTCGAAACTTGGAAATTTTAGTGTCTTTTTCAAGCAAGTTCCACTGCTTTAAACGTGAACCTAGTATCTCAGCTTTGTCTTTAGTTAATGTCAAATCTCGCACCAGATCATTTAACATGCTTTGATTAATCAAAGTCGGTTTTTTAGTGATGCATCCTTCCGTGTCCTCTTCACTCTCACATGCTTCACTGCCTGTCGTTTCATGCTCAGTTGAGAATTCTTCTGATTCTTGTTTTTCAAGTGAAGGGGGTGAAGGAACAGGCAGATCATTTCCATGAGGAACTGGTTTAAGGGCAGAGTTACAATTTGGATATACAATTTTTGATTTGTTTTTCCGGGAAAATCCTTTGATGTTGGTTAAGCAAAAATAGCAGTCAGTTGCATGGTCTGTCTGCTCACGCCAAATCATTGGTACAGCGAAAGGCATTTTCATTTGCTTCTTATTTATCCACCGAAGCAACTGAGTTTTGCATGCATTGCAGCAAATATGAGGAGCCCACAACTTGTTTTGATCACCAACTGCACAGCCGAAATAACACTTGTAAGCTATCTTCACTTTCGAAGAAATATTTCGACGATGTGTAGATGGAGTGTACTTCCCGCAAATATAGCAAAAACTGTTGGGATTATTCTTACACTTTCTTCTATTGTTTGACATTGTCAATGGACACAAGATTCTACACTATACTATAGCTGTAACACAAATGGTAAAAAAGCTAATCATATATTTATATTTGATAAAAAAAAGTTTAAGCCAGTCCTCTTACTCCTCTCCAGCTATATCACGAATTCAGTTGTTTTACATTATTAAATTATTAAATGTTTTCAATCAATAAATTCAATAAAACACTTATTCTCAAACTTTCCTTCATTTTCACACATCTGAACAATATAACCTTATTACTCATACAAGTTTGAAGGCAGTGATATCAATAGCAATGAGTAAAGCTTGCTAGCGTACAGTGATTCAATCGGTGTTGATAGGTGTGGAATGCGTTATAAGACTCCCTTACCGCATAAATTTGATATAGGCTAAGTTCAGATATTAACTCCCATGCTTCTACCCTTCAGTTGGTTTTACAGCAATATCAGCTTAAGACCAGCTGTATCATCACTTTCATATACATTGCTTTGATAGAGTTCAATAAATATTGTTATTTGTAGTAGCAGCTATTGTTCACACTTTTAGGGATGGTGTAACAACATGTTGAACACAGTAATAAGAATGCATTGAGTCAGATTTCATCATATATTCAATATCTCAGAAACTAGACGTGATAGAAAAAATCTGATTGCAGATTTGGATTCAGCGCCCGAAAGTTACCCTAACACGCTCTTCAGGTTATCAGATACAAAATTTTTGTTGGACAGTGTTATCAGCGACTTAAAGCAGAATTTTTCGGAAAGATTTTCTGATCTTGACAAGATTGAGGACGACGTTCTTCTGTTTCAGAATCCTTTCGGCTGCAATCCTCATGATATGCCATCGGAGTTGCAATTAGAGCTCATTGACTTGCAAGCAAATGGATTGTTGAAAGAGAAGCATAGAGAAGGGAAGCTTCTTGAGTTTTACCGTTGCTTACCTAATGATGAATTTCTGAAGCTGAAGAAATTTGCTTCTGGTATGGCATCTATGTTCGGAACAGCTTCCGTTTGTAAACAAACATTTTCAAAAATTAAAAACGTCAAATCGGAACATCAAACGCTATTAACTGATGAACATTTAAAGGCAATTTCCTTGGTTCAGTGCAGCCACACCAAACCGAACACAGAAGATATCATAAAGAACAAAGAACAATTTCATAAATCGCACTAATCGTTTATTAAATTTTGCTTTGTTGTTTTTGTTTCGTTTTATCGATTTCTTAGATTCGTTCAATATTTAAAGTCAGTAAAATTGCATAACCGCTCTATAATATTTCGTTCAAATCTGGCCCGCGATCATAGGTCCTTCTGATGCCTCGCATGCCAGTAGCGCGTTGTCATTTTCGTCAGACAGGGCCTATCCTTTTCTGAACTTTCCACCAACTCTCTTTCTTCGCTCGATCCCTACTCTGATTATGTAGGGGTCAACATCTCTCTAAACAAATCCTCCTCGGTGTCATTTCTTAATGTGTATGCCCCCCTATTCGCTCCTCCCCAACCGATGGCAGAACCGATTCCTTCTCTCCCTCCATTCTTCCCTCCTCCAGAAATCTCTTCATTCTGGGGGACTTCAATTGCCATCACCCGCTTTGGGACTCAAGAGGTACTTCCAACCCCCGTGGGGAGGAAGTATTCGACTGGGTCATCTCCTCAGACCTCCTCCCCCTCAATGACCCTGACACACCCACCCTTCTCCATCGCTCCTCTGGCAGTCGCTCCTCTCCTGACATCTCCTTTGCTCCTTCTACTCTTGCTTTTTCTTGCTCCTGGGAGGTGCTTCAGGACCTGGGTTCTGACCATCTACCAATTTTTCTATCTATCCCTCTCTCTCCGGTCTTTTGCCCCAACGAGCGTCCCCCTTCCTTCAATTTTCAGAAAGCTCGCTGGGATGACTTTGCCTCCTACTTTGACTCTCACTGTTCTTCTGCAGAGGAATACTCGTCTCTTTCTCTTTCCTCTGCAGCTGCTCTCTTTACCTCTCTCGCAATGAATGCGGCCAAATCTTCCATTCCTTTCGGCCGCATCAAACGCCCTCCTAAAGCCTGGTGGTCTGCTGAGGTGGAACAAGCGGTTGGTGAAAGACGCAGGGCTTTCGCTACTGCTCACAGAAGTGATGAAGATCGCCAGGCTTACATCGCCGCCTCTCAACGTGCCTCGTCAGTCATTGCCAAGGCCAAGGCTGAGGCATGGCAGACGACCTGCACTTCTCTTTCACCTAAATCTAATCCTAAATCTGTGCACTCTCTTCTACGCTCTATCGCTGGCTCTCCTTCCTCGTCTTCCTCCTCTCCTAACTTTTCTAACTGTTCTTCTCCCAGGGAATCGGCTTCGGTTTATGCCGCTTACCTGAGGTCTCACTTTTCCGTTTCTCAGCCAAAGGCCCTGCGCAGCAGAGCCAGAGGCTACCTCACTGAGCTCCGCCAAGTCACGTGTTCTGTGGAGTTTCACTCGTCCTTTTGCTCTCCCTTCTCTCCCGCTGAATTTCTTGCGGCTGCCTCCAACCTCTCCTCATCCACTGCCACTGGTCCAGACAAAGTTGCCTACCCCATGCTAAAGCATCTTCCTCGCTCTGGCATGGATTTACTTCTTCACATCTTCAATCTCTCCTGGTCTTCACATTCCTTTCCTTCCATCTGGAAGACATCTTCTATTATTCCCATACATAAGATGGGAAAACCTCTCGACTCTCCTGCTTCCTTCCGGCCTATCTCTCTCACCTCCTGCATATCAAAGCTTTTTGAACGCATCATTCTATCCCGTCTTCTCTTTTTTCTGGAATCTAATTCCATTCTTTCTCCCCGCCAGGCCGGTTTCCGCCCTGGACGGTCTACACTCGATCAAATTCTGTACCTTTCTCAGTCCATTTCGGATGGGTTTAACAAACCCAGGCCGGACTCTCGGACGATCCTGTCTACTATCGATTTCTCTAAAGCTTTTGACTCTGTCTGGCATCCCGCCCTTTTCCACAAACTTATTTCGGCTGGCCTCCCTCCTTGCTTTGCTCGTTGGACTCAATCTTTCCTCTCTGATAGGCCCGCTTCTGTAGTTTTTCAAAATCACAAAAGTGGTTCCTTTCGAGTCCGTCGAGGTGTTCCGCAAGGATCCGTTCTTGGCCCTGTACTTTTCTCTCTCTTCATTAATGATCTTCCGGCTTCTCTGCCTTCTTCCGTCAGCTGCTCTCTTTACGCTGACGATCTGGCCATTTGGTCCTCCTCCCTCTCGGTCCCTATGACGGTGGAGGCCACACAAGGAGCTCTGTTTCGATTGGAGCGCTGGTCTGAGTACTGGTGTCTTCCTCTCAATTCGAGCAAATGTGAGGCCTCCTTTTTCTCAGTGGATCCCCACCAGGCTAACCTCCAGCCCAACCTCCTCCTACTCGGCTCCCGCATCCGTTTTAATCCCATTACAACTTTTCTTGGGATCACCTTCGACTGCACTCTTTCCTTTTCTAAGTATGTATCTTCGCTGAAGGCCAAGTTTTTTCCACGTCTCAAGGCCTTACGCTGTATCTCTGCTTCCTCATGGGGCCCCTCTAAGGAGTCCCTCTCTGTTCTGTATAAATCTTTTCTTCGGTCCCTTCTCACTTACGCTTCACCCGGATGGTTTCCTTTCCTAAGCGCTACCAATATCACCGAATTGGAACGCCTTTACCGAGCGGCCAGTCGTGCCATCACCGGCTCCTTCTCGTCTTCCCCTATCCCTCTACTACTCACCCAGGCTTCTTTACCTCCCCTACGAGTCACTCTGACTCACTTCACTCTTTTTTCTTATGAGCGGGCTCTTCGTCTCCCAACCTCCTTTCCTATCTCAGGTTTGGCCAGACTAGAAGTGAAACCAAGACTCTGCAGATCGTCCTGGAGAGCTCTTGCGTCCACTCACCTGCTCATGCTTCCTTCTACTTGTTCTAGGGAGGCTCTTGTTGCTTGCCCTCCCTGTCCTCCTTGGAATCTGCCTTCCTTCACGGTGGAGTCCACCCTTTCCTCTCCATGCTCTCGCTCTGATCCCCCTCACTCTCGCCAAGGTGCGGCTCTCGCCCACCTTGACTCTCTACCCCCTCATGATCTGGTACTCTGGACAGACGGCTCTTTTCCTTTTCCTTTTGGCAAGGGCGGCTCCGGCGTTCTTGCCAACTGCTCTCTCTGTGGCACTGAGGCCACTCTTTCCTTTTCGGCAGGCCCAGTTTGTTCCAGTTTTTCTGCTGAAGCCTGCGCCATTCTGCACGCTCTTTGCTGGTCTCGGCAACACCATAAAGTCTGACATTTTTCTTCTCTTCTTCTCCTGTCTGACTCTCGTTCTGTCCTCGCCACCCTGTTCTCTCCTCCACCTTTCCTGTTATCTCAAACTCTGTGGCAGATCTGGTAGGAACTGTCTTTTTTCTCCTCCTGTTCCATCAGGCTACAATGGGTTCCCGGACATTCGTTTCTCCCGGGGAACGACACAGCTGATGAGCTTGCCAGACGAGGAGCGCTGCTTGCGCCCTCCGCAATCTCTTGTAGTCTCTCTCCTCTTATCTCTCGTATCCACTCTCGTCTTTTCTCGGACTGGAGGCGTACTGTCTCTTCAAAGTATTTTGACACACAGGTTCCCTCAATTTCCACTGAGGAACTTGTGCTCCCTCGTCATGCTCGCTGTGTCCTCTCTCGTCTTCGCTGCAATGGACACAGCCTTCTTTTAAGTTCCTATCTCTCCAGGATTGGCAGAATTGAGAATCTTTCCTGCAGCGCCTGTGGACACCCGTCCCAGGACATCTCTCATCTCATTCTGCACTGTCCAGCTACGGACTCTTTGCGCCGCTCACTCTTTGGCGACTCTCTGTCTCTTTATGACCTCTGGTCCAGACCCTGGGGAGTTGCCCGGCTTCTGGGGCTCCATGGTCTTCCGCAATGCCCCCATCCCTGGGAAGGGGTCGGGTAATCAACAACAACAACAACAACATCATAGGTCCACATTGTCATTCGGCCCCGTTGAAAAAAAAGTTTTGTGACCCCTGTTGTAGAGCATCAGCACAGATCTAAAAGGTTTCCGCCAGTGAAACATTTGTAAATAGGTTAAGAATATCAAAGGGACAGAAAAAGACGGCTTCTAAATCTAAGTGCAGTTATTGCATAGTTTCAGCAAAAGTGAAAGAATCTTGAAAGCAGCGGCTAGAGACAAAATCTAGAACTGATTAAAGGAGACGTGTAAGCAATTCAGCAATTCATCATAGGCAGATTTGATTATCATGGTAATATCTTGTAATGAAAGCAAGACAAAAATATTCCAGTTTTCACTCATTGCTCTAAAAAAGCGCAATTAATCCGTTGTTTGAAGCTTTCTTCAAAGATATCTTGTTTAATTTTTTCCAGTTTATGTTATCACTTAAACATGCATTAGTCAGTTCATATACCACTTACTGTTCTTTTCAAGGGAACAGCTAGGGGGACAGAGGGGTAAATTACTTTATCAAAAGATTTATAAAAAATTTGTTAGGGCTAAATTCTCCAAAGCCCTCAAAAAACTTATCGCGAAGAGGAGGTATGGGATCTGTGGAGCCAAATTCAAACGCGTTTGAAATCTTAAGATTTTAACGATCACAGGTCAACAAAATTTTTCTTTCTTTTGCGGAAATAGTCATTTCTTATGAATTTTGGTTGCTGCATCCAAAAATGACAATAAAAATCTTCGATTAGCTCTCGTTTTTGAAATATTTTCAATTTTAGCTTTCTACGATGCATATATTAATGCTAATGGAACAACAGAAACGTACATGTTTACAATCGCATTCTTTTAGCTTTCCTGCTCTAAGTCAAGTCTGATTGATCTCAAGCAAGATTCCAACAGTAGTCAGCTAACATTGATGGGCTCCATCTTCTTAGGTACCGTTTTTCCATAACTGCAATATTCTGGCGAAAAGGCTCCCCATGTCACTAACGTCACCACAGTTTGAAGAAAAAACTCAAGTGCCAATGTTAGCAGTGAATTTTAAAGACATGTTGCACCCCATAATTTTTGTAGGAATCTATCATGTGTTCCACAAATTCAATATAATTTGGAGCTTTTGTGTTCCCAAGAAAGTTGCGTGCCACATCTTGAAATGTATTCCAGACAACATTCTTTGTTCCTGACACGGTGTGGTCAAAGTCTTCATCCTTTAATAGCTTGTTGATTTGGGATCCAACAAAGTTACCTTCTTTGAGCTTTGCTTGACTGGATACAGGAAACTTATAACAGATGTACTTGAAAGCTGCTCCATCTTGATTTATTGCTTTTACAAACTTTCATCAATTCAAATTTAATATGCACAGGGGGCAGAAAGATCTTTGATACTTTAACAAGTGAAGTGTACTTAACATTTTTTCTACCTTCTTTCAAAGTGCATTTTTTTGGCCTCTCCTTTCTTGCACGACTGTTCCATTCACACAAAAAACAGAAATACTTTGTATAACCAGTCTGCAATTCCAGTAGTATTGCAATTACTTTCAAGTCACCACACAGTTGCTAGCAGTACTGTTCGTAATTTATGCACTGCAAAAGCTGGTTCATATTCTCGTACGTTTCTTTCATATGAGCTGCATATCCAACGGGAATTGATGGCAACATATTTTTATCGTGCAGCAACACAGCTGTCAGACTTAGTTTTGACAAATGAATTAACAGTTATCATTCTTTTGGTTTGTGAAAGTGCTTAAATTCTTGCATAATACCACCAACATCTGTGCAATATACAAGTCTCCCTTTCATGCAAAAAACTGGGCCAAAGACTGTTGACGTGTATGAAAACTACAAACATTGACACCACTTTGAACTAAATTCAACTGTTTTAATCTGGAAGCCAATAGCTCAGCTTTAACTTTTGGCAAATCTAAATCTCTAACAAGACCATTCAGTCCTTTAATGGTTTTCAGAATATTAAATGTTTAAAATCTAAAATGTGTAAAAATAACATTTTAATTAAATTTTTCTTGAAAAAATTTGAAAAATAACTTTTTATTATTTTTTTCTGAAAAACTCTAAAAATTTTTTCTGTACTATTATCAACAAATTTTTGCAAACACAAGGTAACGTATTACCGTTATTTCTGTTCATGACTTGCACAAAACTGCGCCATTACAACCTTCACACCTCCCTGGAAACTCTCAACGCCCCCCTGCTTAAGAACCTCTAAACTACAGTTTTGTATTGAATTGCTTCGCTTGCTCTTGCTATGAGAGAGCTGAAGAATTACGACATACAGATCAGAATATGCTAACAAAACAGCCTAAAGGATTTACACGTGAAACACAAATAACTATACTGTGATTACAAAGCAGCAAAGGTGTCAATTCAGAAGAAAGCGGTGGCGCAAGTACGTGTGTTGTCAGTTCATAAATTATCACATAGATGGGAAGGGTTTGTTTACTCATTCAAACTGTTTAGAAAATGACGACATTTTTTCGTTTACTTATGTTGCCTCCAGCTGTGCTTTCTTCCAAGTCCACCTAATCGTATTTCGCAAAAACAAAATTTTTTTCTTTGACGCGCCTGTAATTACGTAAGTGCTGCTATTGCCTCGCTTTGATTGCTTGTATAAATTCTCGAGACGGAAGAACCTGTTCACTATGGCTCTTCCCTTACAGTATCGCCACAAGAGCGCCACCAAAAGGTTTGGAAAACAGCTTTTTTCACATTATTTTAAAATTTTGTGTCACGAACAAATTGTTTATTTGTTCGTCCATCTCGAGATTTGCCATTTTAATTGCTTGGTCAAAATTTGCTGTGATTTTTTGTTTCTTATTTCCTTTAGTTTTGCGTCAATTCTGATTTTGACCTGGCTTTATCAAGCAGCCGGATCAGAAATTATAGATTCTTTGCAGCCTCGTCTTCCATATTGCGTGCCTGTGATGCTCTTTGTTTGTACTGTACAGGTCGCGTTTTATGATCAAAAATAAATCTTCCTGTCTGTCTAAATCACAAAGCTGAGAAAGTTTTGAGTGTGTTCGCTTGTTCTACAATAAGGTTGTTTAGATTTTTTTTGATGCCACACGTACCAAGCCATTATGCAACATGGCTTGTTATGTTTGGACCAGCAGTTATCTGCCCTCCTTGCTTTTTTGATTGAATGACTAAGCATTGTACTCGTAGTTTCTTTAGAAAGACTTGTATTCTGCGTAGCTGCAATGTTAGTTGCGATAAAATGGCTGTGGTTCACTTGGTCAGTAATGTAGATTCTTCTCTCCATTTTGTCCAATAAAGTAGCAAACATAAAACGGTTGGTAACATCAAGGCCAATTCAGGTATGAATACAAGTAGTTTTATGTAAAGTTTTATTATCATTTAAAAGCAAGTAATCTAGCTATCAACTTGTAAGCGTATATTGCTTCTGCGCAGGATTATTTGCGAAAAAAATTATGCAAGGAATGGCAGCGAAAAATTCACTTGCAAACAAAAAGATCAAGAAAAAGAAAGAGAGAATACAAATCTGCAGTGTGGGGAAGCAATTTGGTCAGTAGAAAAGTTTCCAATTTGCAAAGGTAAGTTTAATAACGTAGGACTACCAGGTGTATGGAAACTCTAAAACAGGACTTTTTAAACTTTTTGAGACGAGCCCCCTTTGACGAATACCAACATAACCTGTGTTTGTTTTTAATGCAAAATCAAAAAGCTTTGAAAATGGACAACAATTAATTTGCAATTTAACGTTCACAAATGAGATAAAAGTAGCTGGTTTAGGAAATTGAAAGCAAAATTTGAAGCTTTGTAGCAGAAAAAGTTTTTTATATTTCAGACAGAGTTCACAGTTAACTTTGTTTCTAAGTTTTATCTTTATAATAACGAGTGCAGAAAAATCCCTTTCACTCAAATAAGTTGATGAAAACGGGAGAGGTGTTTATAGGCTTATAAACTAGCTACATTACCAAACTTTTGTATTGCAGTATATGCACATATTTTGCCCAAAAATCAGTTAATGGCATTGCTTTCAAGACGTCTTTTGCTGTGGAATTTTCATTATCTCCAAAAATTTATTCTGTAAGTTGTTAAAACGAATGTCTTTGTTTTAGACGAAAAGGATTCCCAAACTTTTTCCTTTCTGGGAGCTTAGTGGCACCTAAGACTCAAAAGTAGCTTTCAAACTGTTTTTTCAAACTTCGAAAATGGGTTTACACTTCAGTATTAACCTCAGCTTTTGATTTAATGGAGTTTTTCTCGAGTGCGGTTTTTAGATTAGGAAACGAAGATCTCTAATCGTTTCTTTTTTCTTTTTTGAACTCGGCGATGATACTGAACCAACATGGTTATGAAAGAATGGATGCCATTGCAGTCACTAATGGAGTTAGTATTCTTGCCTTGTAAAAGCCGATTTAAATTACAAAAGGTTTTTAAAAGGTCTACGTGGCATGCTAACACCAATTGAAACCAATTTCATGTGATTGAAAGAAGAAAATTCTGTTTCCAATGAGCTTCAGTTGATTTCTTAGAAATGTCGTACATCAGTAAATTTTCTATCACCGATAAAAATAACTGATGAGCTGGCCAAGCAAAATGCACAGCTATTCCCATCTGCAGCCCCTTGTACCCCTCTCGTTTTACGTCCTTTATTTGCTCATCTCTTTTCATGGGCTGTCTCACCAATATTTTTTGATACACTGGTCTCCTAAGTAGTATAGGTTAGATCATTTGGTCGCAATATAGGCGGAGGAATTGGGCGGAGGAATTAGGCGGAGGAATGACGTCACGAGTAGGGGAATGTTTGGTCACGAGTAGAGGAATTTTTTTGGTCATGAGCTGGGGATTTTTCGTTGAAGTATGGAAGGGGTAGGAGGTGATACGATGGTGGGGGATGCTACTGATTGGTAAAGGGTTTTGCTTCACTAGAGGTCAGTAAGGAATCAATTGTCAAAAGTTATAATGATTACGTTTTGTTCAGCTGTTTCTTACGAATCTTTGCCTCAGACCAGTCCCGTAGCACTCCAACTTCGCCCCCCCCCCAAAGTAAGCGCAAGAGCCCCTGCTCACAGGTCATATCACTTTAGAGGTGTAAAATTGAAAAGCTGCATTAACAAAATACACCACAATTTGTACATAAGTAAACAGGCTAATGTCAGAATAAAGCATGCCGATACCGAAGGTGCAAGTCATAAAAAATTCGGCACCGATGCCAGAGTTCAGTAGGACATTTATGCAGACACTGCGAAACGAAAGCAATGACACTGAAAAACATGAAAAAGTTATAAAAACATAGTATCATTTAAATAGTATGGAGCGAACCTTTTTGTTCGCAAATGCTGTTATGACATTGTCATAATCAAGAGATCGGGCGCAGTCATTTTCGATTGACAACATGGCTAATGAAGATAGTCTACTGTCTGTCATAGACGTTCTATTAAAAGTTTTGATCAGTTTCAATTTGCTGAAGCTTCTTTCAGCGCTGGCAACAGTCACGGGGCAAGTTAGTAAGATTCGAAGTGCGATGTACACATTCGGATACAATTCAAATAAATGAGTCTTTAGAAGATAGTTCAGAAAGTCTTGAGCCGTATTGAGATTGCGTTTTTTTTGTAAAATTAAAACAAACCGCTGTAGCTCAGCGCTCATTTCATCAGAATCAATGTCACCGAACTTTTTTTGGAACTCTTTACAGCAAGTAAGAAGAGCATTTTCTTGTTGCACAAGCAAAAGTTTGTCTCGTGTGTACAAAAACGAAAAGGCGGAAGAAACCTCACGTAACAAATTAAAGCGCTCCTTTATTGACATAATAGCCTGATCTACTAATGGATAGAAAAAGTTGCTTTTAAATTTCAGTTCAGGAGTAGCTCGTTGTTCCTCTTCACCTTGGTAATCAAACAATCTTCTTTTCTTTCCACTTCTTGACGGAGGAAAAGAAGGATCAATATCCAATTCCTGTGCTATTTCAACAGCAGATGTTGCGGCACTGTCATAACCCGTTGTGCGATAGTTTTGCAAAAACTTTTCAGTTGCCTGGATTTCCGTTTCCATTGTGTGAAGGGAGACTCCATACGATTGAAGAATCTTGCTTGCTTTATTGACTTGGAATAGGATATCATACCAAATAAACACCGACAAAAGAAAACTCCATTTTGATAAATGAGCTATCAACGATTTTGTTTCTGAGGCAGCTCTTCCATCTTTTCTTTCTATGGAAATGGCTTCCAAGTCTTTCAGTGCCAGCAACACCTCTTTTAAATTGTATCGAAGAGATTTGATGCATTTAATTCTGCTTTCCCAACGAGTATCAGATTGTGACTTTATGGACAGCTCCACATGTTTCTTCAAAATTTCCCAACGCTGAGCAGAGGAAGAAAACAGCACATACAACCTTGTAAGTACTCCAAAAAATGTCAATGCTTCCGTCGATCAATTAGCACTGTCAACAACAACTAAGTTAAGGGTATGGTTTGCACAGGGCACGTAAACAGCTTTGGGATTGATGTCTAGCATTCTTGCTTGGACCCCAGAATGTTTTCCTTTCATGTTAGCACCATTATCATATGACTGACCTCGACAATCAGACAATTCGAGTTGCAGTTTGGTCGCTTTTTCTAAGAAAGCGTCCAACAAGCCTTTCCCAGTACTGTCACTTATTCTCAAGTAGCCAAAAAATGTTTCTTTAACAACAGCAGCTTCTTCATTACATAGTACATAACGGAGAATGACAGACATTTGTTCATGATGTGACATATCTGGAGTGCAGTCCAAAATTATAGAAAAATATTTTGCCAATTTCAATTGCTGTAAATTTTCTTTTTCAACTTCTGTCGCTAGCAATTCAATTAGTTCATTTTGTATGGTAGGACTCAAATAGTGATCTTTAGTGTTTTTATTCTTGATTCTGTCTTGAAGCTCTTTTAGGATCGGATCTCTTCTTGCCAAAAGCTCAAATATACCCAGAAAATTTCCATTGTGAGGAGATCCTAAGACTTCTTCAGATCCTCTAAAAGCAAGATTCCTTTCCGATGGAAACAAGGCAATGTCGATAAGTCTCTCTAAAACATTTCTCCAAAAACGTCTTTCATTGAAAAAATATTCATCTCGCGTTTGTCGATAGTGGATGAATTTCTTATCCCTTCAGCTAGCAACATCCATTGACTGCAGCATTCTTGGTGGGAAATGCCGTTTTCATGGTCTTTCAGTTTTTTCGAAAAACCCTCCCATGTATTTATACCACTACAAAAGGGGCTTAGTGTTTTTCCAAATAGCTTACAACAAAAGCAAAAAACTTGATCTGATTCCCCAGAATAAACTAGCCACGACCGTGAAACACTTTCACCATTAGGTAACACACGTTTATAATGGTTGGAGGAAAAACGTCGCCTTGGAGTTGTGTTATTATATGGAAAATTCATTATTAGTTCATGTGGTCCACGCTTTACTATATCACATCGTTGAGCATCAGAAATACTTTCAGGCCATTTACATGGGTCATCAGGGATAGGGGTAAATTGAGATTCAGTTACTTTTGATATTGAAGGTTGCGTATTGGCAGGTAAATCACAACTTACATTTTCTGGAAATTCACAATCACTTTGATGCTGATCGTCATAGTCTTCTTTTTCTTGTACACTATAGTTTTCTTCATCCCTCTCGGTACTAGTGCCAGGTCCACTCTGCTCAGTAATCTTGAAAAAATCTGTCATCTTGGGCAATTTCGCTACAGCATCTCGAGCAGTGGCTGCTTCTTTTCTCTTTTGAGCACCACTTTTTGAACGTTTCATTCTATACAATGTCAATAAAATACTTTATCTGCACTCTGCAGTGTATATATATTGTCTCGGTATTTATAGCCAAACAGAATTCCAGACCATTCTATGATTGTTGCGTAACGACGGCATTGTTACGTTAATCGAATATTCAAGATTCTACCAGAAAATCAATCGAAATATTCTAGATTCTGCGAGATAAAATGACGTTGCATTCACTTATGATGTCACAAGCCAATTTCTTCCTACAGTTTAAATCGGTTGTAAACAAGTCTGCTGAACTGAAAATAGTCACGTAGCCAAAAAGCAATTTCAGACCAACTTGGGCCCCCAAAGTTGGCCTGGGCCCCCCCAATTGGGGGGTTTGGGGGGCGGCTGCTACGTCTCTGCCTCAGACTTGCCCAAGCCTTTTCTCCACACTGTGCGTACATGAAGAAAAGATCTAAGGAAGCTAATTTTATTTGAAGGAGGTCGGATAACCCTAGGTTTATCAATTTTATGTAGGTCTGAGGGACCAATCTAAGGGAGCTAGTTCCAACACAGTGTCATTTCAAAACGTTTGATGCAAAACTTACGGCTTGTTATTGGTTTTTAGATTTTGTATTTCAATGACGTGTTTAACTAGACCGTAGGAATGTATCACTATTGCGCAATCCATGACATAAGCTTTAACAAGACCGTGGGAATGTATCATTCTTGCGCAATCCATGACGTATTCTATTTTGATGTGATTTTTGTTTTTGTGTAGACAGGTCCAGACTTGTCCATAAAAATTTTAGAATATGATGTGTAAAGATTCAATTGTTGGTTAGGATATATTGTTTCTGTCTTGTCCAGACTTGCCCAAGCTTTATCTCTGTACGGTGCTTACATAATGAAAAGTTTTAGGGAAACTAATTTTATTTGAAGGAGGTCGGAGATAGCTAACCCTAGGTTTTATGTAAGGAGGTCTGAGGGAGCTAACTCTAGATCTGAGAGAGTCAACACTAAGCTGAAAGAGTATACCCCAACACGGTGTTAAAAAGTTTGACATCATTCTTATGATTTAACATAACGGTTTTCAGGTTGTGATACCTTATTTCAATGACGTGTTTAACTAGACCGTGGGAATGTATCACTATTGCGCAATCCGTGACGTAAGCTTTAACAAGACCGTGGGAATGTAGTTGCATGCCTATTGCACAACCCATGATGTATTTAACCGTGATTTTTGCTTTTGTGTAGACAGGTCCAGACGTGTCCATAGAAAATTTTAGTGTATAATGTAGAAAGATCACGTTTTATTCACCTGTTGGTTAGGATATATTGTCTCTGACTTGTCCAAGCTCAAATCTTTTTCTCTATATTGTGCTTACATGATGGAAAGTTCTAAGGAAGCTAATTCTATTTGAACGAGGGAACTAACCACAGGACACTAATTTTATGGGGTGGAGGTCTGAGGGTGCTAACTCTAGGATTAAGAGAGCTAACCCTAGGTCTGAGAGTGCCAACTCTAGGTCTAAGGAAGCCAACCCTAGGTCTGAGGGTGCTAACTCTAGGTCTATGTGAGCTAACCATAGTTCTAAGGAAGATAACCTTAGATTTTATTTGAAGGAGTTTGGAGATAGCTAACTCTAGGTTTATTAATTTTATGTGAGGGAGGTCTGAGGGTGCTAACCCTAGATTTTTGTGGGGGGAGGTCGGAGGGAGCGAACTCTAGACACTAATTTTATGTGGAAGAGATCGGAGGGTGCTAACTCTAGGTCTATTTTTGTGAGAGAGCTAATCACAGGACACTAATTTTATGTGAGGGAGGTCTGAGGATGCTAACTCGAGGTTTATTTTTGAGAGAGAGCTAACCATAGGACACTAATTTTATGTGGGGGAGGTCTGAGGGTGCTAACTCGAGGTCTATTTTTGTGAGAGCTAATCATAGGACACTAATTTTATGTGGGGGAGGTCTGAGGGTGCTAACTCGAGGTTTATTTTTGTGAGAGAGCTAATCATAAGACACTAATTTTATGTGGGGAGGTCTGAGGGCGTTAACACCAATCTGAGAGAGCTAGTTCCAACACGGTGTTATTTCAAAAAGTTTGATGTCATTCTTACGACTTGTTATTACATAATGGTTTTCAGGTTGTGCTTCCTTATTCCAATGACGTGTTTAACAAGACCGTGGGAATGTAGTTGCATCTCTATTGTGCAATCCATCATGGTAGAAGCGATGCTGTATAAAGCGGCTAAATGAGAATAGTGATAATATACCATTGTGTGATTCTTTGTGTCCAAAAAGTCACTACCGTTCAAAAATCCATCTATTATCCATCATTTATTTAACAAAGAAGGTGATAAAGTCACTACCGTTTAAATTCTTAATGTAGAAATAAATTTCGATGTTATTTGCATTACCGTTTATTGAGACAGTACTATGAATGTGTGCATTGATTTTCTAAATTCATTACCTAGATATCTAACATTTTAAATTTACAGCAACTTCTCATTCCCTATGTACACAATTCATACTTCATAGTTTACCCAGTAAAGATGGTTGATACAACGTTTGAATATAGGGTTTATAAACAGTGTGTCCAAAAAATCACTACCGCTCAAAAATCTATGAATTATCCATCATATATTGTACAAAGAATGTGATAAACTCGCTTTTAGAACTATCGATACAGTTTTGAGGCTAGCTGTTTTGTAACATTTACGATTAAGATTGTCTATTGCATATTTGTTTCCAATAATGTTCACACGCTTTTATGATGAAAGATTTATCAATTTAGCTAGCTATTCATACGGATTCTACATTACTTAATTGCAATGCTAGCGTTTCAGGCAGACTGGGTTGTTCAATTCAGGAAGTTATAATCGAAACTTCAAATATGTATAAACGCGGAAAAAAGTCACCTGACAATGAGACGGCAAAAAGACCATCAAAATGAACTGCCGTACCTATCATGCAACAACAGAACTTTATCAACAAGAAACAGAAAAACACGGTAAAAGATACAATTTTTAAATAGAAACACATTTTTTTTCATTTACGTCCAAACATCGTCTTATTATGAGTTGATCTACACCATGCAATACGATTTCAGACCAAGAAGCAACTTCGAAGTCATAAGTTTTACTTAAACAGTTTCGATTCCATATGACAGCGTTTTTACTCAAAGGTTCTTGTAAGCATGTTGTTGTATAAACTTATTATGCAAGGGTTTGTGTGATCAAGTCTGTTAATACTTGTTCTTCAATGTTACAGATCTTAGGTAAGAGTCAAATTCAATTTACTAAGAAAGACACATTTAACAATTAAAGCATAATTATGCCTGTAGACTAGGTTAATTTAACGTTTTATAGTAAAAATTTTGTAGTTTATCAGAAACACAACCGACCAATAGTTCTATTTTAAGCAAAACGGGTAGAGATTTAAGTTTAACTTTTGTCATGGAGCTTGAAATAATTCGCAGAGCGTTGAATTTCCAACATTTATACGGCACTACACAACTATGGTTATTTTTAAATGTTTAAATTTTTCTCATTATTTGTAACACATTACAAATAAACATTTAAGACATAGGTTTCTTATCACATAATTCCGACACTTCTCTTCAATTTTTGTACTTTCAGTTTCATCCACCAGCATCGTTTCACTTGTCGAACGTCTTCTCTCAAACACTGTTTAACACGCCTCTTAAAAGGTGTGCATCTTCTTTTCGCGATATTGGTTTCACAAGATTTAGGATTTTCTACATTTTTCAACTTTACTCGCTCAACTGTTAGATCTGCGACCTTAGAGAAATTCTTATAACCGTCTTTGGTCATCGTCAGACACAAGACTTTATTTTTATTATAACAAAGATGAAACGTCACGAATTATGCTTAAAACCGCATCACGCTAACCACTTGATAGATAAGAAAACAGGAATGGATTGGTTGAATTACAGTTGTGGTGAATAGTTGCATCGATTGACGCTCTAAGGGAGTTTTTTTAAAGACTAACCCGTTTGAAACCGAGACGTCATGAATGCGTAAGACAAACGTAACCGATAAGCACACGGTAGGTCATGTTATCACCAATTTGAACGAGGAAGATACAACACACAAAGGTGCTCTCACAGTCGTATATATACAAAACAATTGCCTTTGATTACTGAGGGTGACCTAAAAAGATGTTTTGAAGAAACGTATATTTGACGTCTTTTTCAGTTGAAATATCTTTAAAGATTTGAAATCTCGTTTTTAAATATTGTCACAACAACTGGACTGTTATGATTTAATTTTAACACAACATAACGTATTAATCCTAAACGTTTTAATGCTTGAGCTGAGAAATCAAACACGATTTTTAACCAATGTCATTTGAAACTGAAAAAGAATCTTACGTCTCTCCCTTTATCCGCAATTTTTCTCTATATAACAGCGATTTGCAACTTCTCTTTTTAGCTGCTTTTGATAAAAACCTTAACATTTTGAGCTTATTTGACTTCCATCACATGTTTTTGAGTTATCAGTGCTGCTTGAAACATCACAACCTAACCGCAGGTTTGAAAACTTTAACATTTGTTTTAGCCGATACCTCCGTATTTCTGCAATAATCGTTTTTCCCAACCACACACCACCCTGCTTAATCTCACTTTCACAGTTTTTTGGAATAATTGATTCCAAATACTATCTGATTTTCCAAATTTTAACTTATCTTTTTCTAAATTTTTGAAATCGTTTTGTAGTCTTCTACATTAACACCAACGTATGACATTTTGTGGCTACATTAGATGCAGATTGTTAGAAATTATTTAGGTTAGAATTTTGAAAACATGACAACTTTTTCTATATAAAAATACCAAGTCAGAACTTCAACGAGTTTTAGTCTGTTTGTACATGTAAAATAATGTGAACTTACAGTTTCAACTCTCACGTAAATATTTTCCCAATTTACATCAGTTTTATCAGTGAAAAAACACAAGATTATCGTTTATCAAATATTTTATAAATTTTTCAAGAGATAAGAACCGCACTCACAGGTTTTTTTCAGAGCGTTTGCTATCAACCATAGAATGGTCATACTTATTAACTTTTGTGATCCTTCACTTTAACCAAACATCGAATTTTTAACTCTTTTATGTTGACATAAACCACCACAAATAAAAAACTTGCTAACATTTTCAAAGCTTTACAAAACCTATATGCGTTTACAAAGCAAAAAAATTGTCTGTACACCATTTTAAACCCTCACACTACCGGTTATATGCATTCACAAAACAAAAAAAAACTTCATTGTTAAGTCGCCTGTAATTTTTATTGCATAATCCTAAGCTCACAATAGTTTGGTTGACAACCTTGTTAAACAAAAATTTTTCAATTATAAGTGATCTCGTTGTATAAAAGTGTTGACTAACAATCTTTTTATGATGCATTAAGACAACTTCAACACTCGTGTATTGGCAACTACAAAGCAAAATATTAATCAAAAAAGTCTAAGTCTCTGAACTTATTTCTATGCGCTCCTCATAGTAACCGTTTCTGAGAGCTTCAGCCACAAACTTTAACTCTGAAGCAAATCAAGTTTGACGGAACTTAGCGACTTTCAGCTCTCTTTTTCAACAAACTAGGACATTAATTACCGATATGATCTGCACAAATACAAAACTTTTGTACGTGCTTGCTTATTTTTGTCAAATTCCACCTAACTTTCTTACTAGACGTTGCACTTTTAGCGTTTTATCCTAGTTGATTTTAAAACAAAAACCGTCAATTATTTGAAAAATGACAATTTATCGCTGTGCAATCAAATTTTGTATTACATCTAGACCTAGTTCAAACGCAATAATATAAACGTACGAGATATTTTCCGAACTTTACCCTAATTTCTATACCAAGCATTGACTCGCAAATGCTACTCATAAACAAAATCTGAACTCACTGCCTCTTATTTTTAAAAATTTTGCTAAGTAAACATCATACTTGTGTTTTTATGCTGCTATTACTTACATATTTATAGAACAAACCTTACTTTTTATTTACGTCAAATACCTAAAACTTTGTCTAAGCACTCTCACAAACACTAAATTCGTGATTTCTAACACGTTTATATTTAACTTCAAACACAAATAATTCTGATTTTTCCAACTAATAAAGTAAATTGTGTCAAATTTTAGGTCTATTGTATTTCACTAGGTAATAAACTTACAATTTATATATCTTAATAAGTATTTACATAACAAAATTAGTGCAAATTCTATTAAACACTTAAAAAACTTTTACCTGTTCGCTCTCACCAAAGACTGAACTCAGAACTTTTATCATTTTGATGCAACAAAACTTTTTCATATGTACGCTTTACATTCAAGAAACGTTTAAAAAAACTCAAGCTAATGATTGTTATCAGATTTACCTGCTTCGCCACTCACAAAGATGTAACAAAAATGACTCGTTTAGGATGATTCTTTAAAATTCTGTATGGTATAATTCATTCTTTTAAATCAAAGATACTATTTGTGACATTATTTGAATGTGATTACGGGTAAAAATCTTTGTAAACGCTCCTATCACTAAGCACGACTTTACTCAAAATGCCAAATATTTTCAGAATTACACTCATTATTCATCGTGTTTAAATTTCAAACTCAGTTATATGCAATTAATATATAAAATTTGTAGGTTTATCAGCAAGTCTAAAAAATTTTTACATGTTTCATCAAACGTCTTTTATAAAATATCTTATTATACGGCAAAAAGTCTAAACTTAAGATTTACCAAATAATTTTAATTTCCTCACTATGTTCATCAAACTTGCAACGGTTAACATCAACACATTTGATTTCAAAACCAAATTTTATAAACTTACAATCCGCTTATATCCATTAGTTAAAATTTTCATGTTATTACTCTCGTCACATATTGAACTAGTAATCTTTAAGATTTTTATTAACTTTTAGATACATTAAAGGCAAACTTATGATTAAGTCGTGCATTAAAATTTTCGTCTTCACCAAAAATCAGATTCACATAGAACATACAAGCTTAAAATTATGAAAAATTCTATTACATTCATGCCTAAGCTTGCATCAAACACTAAATTTGAAAACTATTACCGTGTAATGTATTGCCGTAAAACAAAATTTCAAGTTTTTTTTTTCAATTCTAAGGCGTCAGTTATCACACCGTAGTCTTGACAATGCTATTTCTGAGTGTAAAACAAAACGAATAACCTAATACTTTTCAACTAATAAGCATTTTTACATTATTTTAAGTTACAAATCTACCATTTTTGTTGCATTCAATTGTCACGAAACATCACTAGTTTTTGATCTTACATAAATATCTTTACTTGAAAACATTTAGTTGTCTTAGTTTTTGTGTGTACGCTAGATTTTTTGAGGTGACGTAACAAAATTTGATTGAATAAAGGTTGCGTATGTCACGGTTATGTCAGACTCAGTGTAAGTATCACGTGACAACGATGCAGCAAAGCGTCAAATGTGTGAAAACCAACTGGAATAAAGCAAATTATCAATATTCTACAAGCATAACGGTAAAAATATTCTAAATTGTATTAAATTTTTGTAATGAAATACGACGTTGATCAGTTTTTATAGATTTTATTAATATTTATAGCTACTAGTTGGCTAGTAAAAAAATTGTTTTTGCTAAACTATTTTGAAAATTTTTTATTGGCAGCAGCGCTGTTTAGGGTTGGGTAAGCACAGCTCATGACGTAGACATAGGTACCGTTTTCCCCCACCCCTACTATGCACCACCGCCGTTGTCTTCATGAAAAGTACCTATTAACAAAAAAATATTATAGGTTTTGTAAGATATAGGTTTTGTAAAGCTTTGAAAATGTTAGCAAGTTTTTTATTTGTGGTGGTTTATGTCAACATAAAAGAGTTAAAAATTCTATGTTTGGTTAAAGTGAAGGATCACAAAAGTTAATAAGTATGACCATTTTATGGTTGATAGCAAACGCTCTGAAAAAAACCTGTGAGTGCGGTTCTTATCTCTTGAAAAATTTATAAAATATTTGATAAACGATAATCTTGTGTTTTTTCACTGATAAAACTGATGTAAATTGGGAAAATATTTACGTGAGAGTTGAAACTGTAAGTTCACATTATTTTACATGTACAAACAGACTAAAAATCGTTGAAGTTCTGACTTGGTATTTTTATATAGAAAAAGTTGTCATGTTTTCAAAATTCTAACCTAAATAATTTCTAACAATCTGCATCTAATGTAGCCACAAAATGTCATACGTTGGTGTTAATGTAGAAGACTACAAAACAATTTCAAAAATTTAGAAAAAGATAAGTTAAAATTTGGAAAATCAGATAGTATTTGGAATCAATTATTCCAGAAAACTGTGAAAGTGAGATTAAGCAGGGTGGTGTGTGGTTGGGAAAAAACGATTATTGCAGAAATACGGAGGTATCGGCTAAAACAAATGTTAAAGTTTTCAAACCTGCGGTTAGGCTGTGATGTTTGAAGCAGCACTGATAACTCAAAAACATGTGATGGAAGTCAAATAAGCTCAAAATGTTAAGGTTTTTATCAAAAGCAGCTAAAAAGAGAAGTTGCAAACCGCTGTTATATAGAGAAAAATTGCGGATAAAGGGAGAGACGTAAGATTTTTTCTCAGTTTCAAATGACATTGGTTAAAAATCGTGTTTGATTTCTCAGCTCAAGCATTAAAACGTTTAGGATTAATACGTTATATTGTGTTAAAATTAAATCATAACAGTCCAGTTGTTGTGACAATATTTAAAAACGAGATTTCAAATCTTTAAAGATATTTCAACTGAAAAAGACGTCAAATATACGTTTCTTCAAAACATCTTTTCAGGTCACCCTCAGTAATCAAAGGCAATTGTTTTGTATATATACGACTGTGAGAGCATCTTTGTGTGTTGTATTTTCCTCGTTCAAATTGGTGATAACATGACCTACCGTGTGCTTATCGGTTACGTTTGTCTTACGCATTCATGACGTCTCGGTTTCAAACGGGTTATTCTTTAAAAGAACTCCCTTATAGCGTCAGTCGATGCAACTATTCACCACAACTGTAATTCAACCAATCCATTCCTGTTTTCTTATCTATCAAGTGGTTAGCGTGATGCGGTTTTAAGCATAATTCGTGACGTTTCATCTTTGTTATAATAAAAATAAAGTCTTGTGTCTGACGATGACCAAAGACGGTCAAAGACCAAAGACCAAAGACGGTCAAAGACGATGACCAAAGATAAAAAAAAAAAAAACAAAAAGTGTCTTCCCGAGTGGCACTGGTGAAAAAACTGTCGGGAACTAACTGGGGTACCTCATTTGACACTTTGCGAACCTCCACTACAGCACTTGTATTTGCACCAGCTGAGTATTGTGCCCCTGTCTGGTGCCAAAGCACCCACACAAAAACACTAGACGTACCATTAAACGAAGCAATGCGAATCGTCTCTGGCTGCATCCGCCCCACCCCTGTGAATTTTTTACCACCACTCTCGGGAATACAGCCACCAAGCTGTCGCCGGAAAAAACTCTGTCAACGCTTATACTACAAAGCAGATAACACTGACCATCTTCTACACAACATCTTGTACAGCAAAACCGCTCCCAAAAGGCTTAAATCTCGCAAACCTCTTCGCCCATTTCTGGAATCACTACAAGGCTATGACCCTCAGCAAGAACCAATACCACATAAACTGCAACCACACATCCAAGACTGGTCAAACAAACCCCTAGGACACTGCCTCCCACGAAAAGCCTGGGTCCAACTAAATAGATTGCGAACCGGAATAGGAAAATTTGGTGACTCAATGGTGAAATGGGGATTTGGTAATGACAATCTATGCCAATGTGGAGAACCCCAAACTACATACCACATTGTCAATGACTGCAAATCAATAGGACCTCCCTGCAACCTAACCGATGTTGACAACCCTATGCTCAAACGATATCTGATGAACTGCAACTTCTGATGAGATTGTCATACGAACGAACGAACCAAAGACGGTTATAAGAATTTCTCTAAGGTCGCAGATCTAACAGTTGAGCGAGTAAAGTTGAAAAATGTAGAAAATCCTAAATCTTGTGAAACCAATATCGCGAAAAGAAGATGTACACCTTTTAAGAGGCGTGTTAAACAGTGTTTGAGAGAAGACGTTCGACAAGTGAAACGATGCTGGTGGATGAAATTGAAAGTACAAAAATTGAAGAGAAGTGTCGGAATTATGTGATAAGAAACCTATGTCTTAAATGTTTATTTGTAATGTGTTACAAAGAATGAGAAAAATTTAAACATTTAAAAATAACCATAGTTGTGTAGTGCCGTATAAATGTTGAAAATTCAACGCTCTGCGAATTATTTCAAGCTCCCTGACAAAAGTTAAACTTAAATCTCTACCCGTTTTGCTTAAAATAGAACTATTGGTCGGTTGTGTTTCTGATAAACTACAAAATTTTTACTATAAAACGTTAAATTAACCTAGTCTACAGGCATAATTATGCTTTAATTGTTAAATGTGTCTTTCTTAGTAAATTGAATTTGACTCTTACCTAAGATCTGTAACATTGAAGAACAAGTATTAACAGACTTGATCACACAAACCCTTGCATAATAAGTTTATACAACAACATGCTTACAAGAACCTTTGAGTAAAAACGCTGTCATATGGAATCGAAACTGTTTAAGTAAAACTTTTGACTTCGAAGTTGCTTCTTGGTCTGAAATCGTATTGCATGGTGTAGATCAACTCATAATAAGACGATGTTTGGACGTAAATGAAAAAAAATGTGTTTCTATTTAAAAATTGTATCTTTTACCGTGTTTTTCTGTTTCTTGTTGATAAAGTTCTGTTGTTGCATGATAGGTACGGCAGTTCGTTTTGATGGTCTTTTTGCCGTCTCATTGTCAGGTGACTTTTTTCCGCGTTTATACATATTTGAAGTTTCGATTATAACTTTCTGAATTGAACAACCCAGTCTGCCTGAAACGCTAGCATTGCAATTAAGTAATGTAGAATCCGTATGAATAGCTAGCTAAATTGATAAATCTTTTATCATAAAAGCGTGTGAACATTATTGGAAACAAATATGCAATAGACAATCTTAATCGTAAATGTTACAAAACAGCTAGCCTCAAAACTGTATCGATAGTTCTAAAAGCGAGTTTATCACATTCTTTGTACAATATATGATGGATAATTCATAGATTTTTGAGCAGTAGTGATTTTTTGGACACACTGTTTATAAACCCTATATTCAAACGTTGTATCAACCATCTTTACTGGGTAAACTATGAAGTATGAATTGTGCACATAGGGAATGAGAAGTTGCTGTAAATTTAAAATGTTAGATATCTAGGTAATGAATTTAGAAAATCAATGCACACATTCATAGTACTTTCTCAATAAACAGTAATGCAAATAACATCGAAATTTATTTCTACATTAAGAATTTAAACGGTAGTGACTTTATCACCTTCTTTGTTAAATAAATGATGGATAATAGATGGATTTTTGAACGGTAGTGACTTTTTGGACACAAAGAATCACACAATGGTATATTATCACTATTCACATTTAGCCGCTTTATACAGCATCGCTTCTACGATGATGGATTGCACAATAGAGATGCAACTACATTCCCACGGTCTTGTTAAACACGTCATTGGAATAAGGAAGCACAACCTGAAAACCATTATGTAATAACAAGTCGTAAGAATGACATCAAACGTTTTGAAATAACACCGTGTTGGAACTAGCTCTCTCAGATTGGTGTTAACGCCCTCAGACCTTTCCCACATAAAATTAGTGTCTTATGGTTAGCTCTCTCACAAAAATAAACCTCCAGTTAGCACCCTCAGACCTCCCCCACATAAAATTAGTGTCCTATGATTAGCTCTCACAAAAATAGACCTCGAGTTAGCATCCTCAGACCTCCCCCACATAAAATTAGTGTCCTATGGTTAGCTCTCTCTCAAAAATAAACCTCGAGTTAGCATCCTCAGGCCTCCCCCACATAAAATTAGTGTCCTGTGATTAGCTCTCTCACAAAAATAGACCTAGAGTTAGCACCCTCCGATCTCTTCCACATAAAATTAGTGTCTAGGGTTCGCTCCCTCCGACCTCCCCCCACAAAAATCTAGGGTTAGCACCCTCAGACCTCCCTCACATAAAATTAATAAACCTAGAGTTAGCTATCTCCAAACTCCTTCAAATAAAATCTAAGGTTATCTTCCTTAGAACTATGGTTAGCTCACATAGACCTAGAGTTAGCACCCTCAGACCTAGGGTTGGCTCTCTTAGACCTAGAGTTGGCACTCTCAGACCTAGGGTTAGCTCTCTTACAAAAAATAAACCTAGAGTTAACACCCTCAGACCTAGGGTTGGCTTCCTTAGAGCTATGGTTAGCTCACATAGACCTAGAGTTAGGACCCTCAGATCTAGGGTTGGCTTCCTTAGAGCTAGAGTTGACACTCTCAGACCTAGGGTTAGCTCTCTTAATCCTAGAGTTAGCACCCTCAGACCTCCACCCCATAAAATTAGTGTCCTGTGGTTAGCTCCCTCGTTCAAATAAAATTAGCTTCCTTAGAACTTTCCATCATGTAAGCACAATATAGAGAAAAAGATTTGAGCTTGGACAAGTCAGAGACAATATATCCTAACCAACAGGTGAATAAAACGTAATCTTTCTACATTATACACTAAAATTTTCTATGGACACGTCTGGACCTGTCTACACAAAAGCAAAAATCACGGTTAAATACATCATGGGTTGTGCAATAGGCATGCAACTACATTCCCACGGTCTTGTTAAAGCTTACGTCACGGATTGCACAATAGTGATACATTCCCACGGTCTAGTTAAACACGTCATTGAAATAAGGTATCACAACCTGAAAACCGTTATGTTAAATCATAAGAATGATGTCAAACTTTTTAACACCGTGTTGGGGTGTACTCTTTCAGCTTAGTGTTGACTCTCTCAGATCTAGAGTTAGCTCCCTCAGACCTCCTTACATAAAACCTAGGGTTAGCTATCTCCGACCTCCTTCAAATAAAATTAGTTTCCTTAAAACTTTTCATTATGTAAGCACCGTACAGAGATAAAGCTTGGGCAAGTCTGGACAAGACAGAGACAATATATCCTAACCAACAATTGAATCTTTACACATCATATCCTAAAATTTTTATGGACAAGTCTGGACCTGTCTACACAAAAACAAAAATCACATCAAAATAGAATACGTCATGGATTGCGCAAGAATGATACATTCCCACGGTCTTGTTAAAGCTTATGTCATGGATTGCGCAATAGTGATACATTCCCACGGTCTAGTTAAACACGTCATTGAAATACAAAATCTAAAAACCAATAACAAGCCGTAAGTTTTGCATCAAACGTTTTGAAATGACACTGTGTTGGAACTAGCTCCCTCAGATTGGTCCCTCAGACCTACATAAAATTGATAAACCTAGGGTTATCCGACCTCCTTCAAATAAAATTAGCTTCCTTAGATCTTTTCGTCATGTACGCACAGTGTGGAGAAAAAGCTTGGGCAAGTCTGAGGCAAAGATTCGTAAGAAACAGCTGAATAAAACGTAATCATTATAACTTTTGACAATTGATTCCTTACTGACCTCTAGTGAAGCAAAACCCTTTACCAATCAGTAGCACACCCCACCATCGTATCACCTCCTACCCCTTCCATACTTCAACGAAAAATCCCCAGCTCATGATCAAAAAAATTCCTCTACTCGTGACCAAACATTCCCCTACTCGTGACGTCATTCCTCCGCCTAATTTCTCCGCCTAAATTGCGACCAAATGACCCATCCTATACTACTCTCCTAATCTCCATTGTAAAAGACCAGTCAAAAGTTATCCGTACTTTTTACCACAGTTTTCCTTTAAATTTGCCGCAATTTTTCTTGCACGCTTCCTCTGTAGTGTCGTTTAATTATAATTAGCTGATCTACTTGTTGGATTGATTTTTACGCTTGTTGTTTTCAGTTGACAAATATGTCCCCTTTACTAGCCCAATGCACCACCGAAGAACAGCGTGCAGTGATCCAACTTTCATAGTCTAAAGATGTTTCAGGGATGTAATTCACGGGAGGTTCTTAGCACAATATAGAGAACAGTGCGTTAAAAAATAGTGTGTATGAGAGGATTGAGAAGTTTAAAGGTGGCCGGACAAGCATAAAGCACTCACAAGGAGCAGAAGGTTCATCAGCCTCCACCGCCAGTGACGGCAATAGCAAAGAAGCTCAACAAATGATACTAGCCGACCGGCGCGTTACAGTTGATAAGTTAGCGTACTCTTTACAGATTAGTCATGACTCTGCCTATTAAATCATTTATGATAATCTTGGGTTCTCAAAAGTGTTTTCAAAATTGGTGCTAAGAGAGGCCACGGTAGACCACAAGCAAAGACGTCTTGGGATCTGCCAACTATTGTTAAATGCACGCCGATATGTGACCACAAAAACTATCGAAACCATTGGCCAATTGAGCTTTGAAATGCTGCAATACTCTGTTTACAGCCCAGATCTTGCACCTTCCGACTACAATCTCTTCGGTTCACTTAAAGATAATTTGCAAGGTTGTCAGTTTTTTACGGATGAAGCAGCGCGTAAAGCAGTGCACAAATGGTTGCATGACCAGCCAAAAACTTTTTTCTTCGATAGAATTTACAAGCTTGTAGATTGCTGGAAGAAATTCATCGAGAAGGGTTGTAATTATGGGGAAAAATGACGTATTTGTTTTACTCTTGTGTTTCTTCAAACAAATAAATTAATTAAAATCGTGGATAATTCTTGACTGACCCTCGTACTTCCCTATAATGGTCTCTTGTCCTTTTTTGTCTTCACTGCTACGCACACAGCCTTCCTTTTTAACTTTCAAGTCTCCAGATTTCCAGAATTGAGAATCTTTTTTGTAGAGTTTGACTCAGGATACTTCTTACCACATGCTGTCTTGTTTTGCCACAAACTTCTTGCGGCGTTTAATGTTTGGCAACTCTCTCTGCATTTACAACTCTAATCCAGACCGTGCAAGGTTGGCTGGCTTCTGGGACTCCATTGTCTTTCGCCATGCCTTATCCCAAGAAAGGAGTCGCATAGCAACAACAAGGAAAACAAGTTTTTAGACTCATCGACCATTGCAGGCAACTGATTGTCTTCATTGGCCACGTATTTAATTAAAAGTTCTTGCGCACGGTCTCAAGATTGCGATGTTATCAAAGCCAGTGCAATCAATGAAGTTCGCTCCGGGTCGCTTTCACGGCAATAATCAACATGATTCAGTGTTCAAACAATGACGCGGAATTTGCTTTGCTACTCATATTCCTTTTGTATAGTTGTGTTAGCCCGAGGTGTAAACATTCACACTTTCACTAGTTTTATGAGTGCTTCTGTTCCTTCAAAAAATAAATGATTTTTACGCAGCTCGATGTGGATCTTCTGTAGAAAATTAAAACATCAGAAAAGTATTGAGAACTGTAGTCTTAGTGGCATGATCTTAGAATTGTCAGTCGTGTTGCCTGCAAAAAATTATTTGATATACTTTGCACCAAATGTCATTTCAAGCAGATGAAAATTAAATTTTTTAGAAGAAATCTAAACATATTTGAACTAAAATGTCATAATGTTGGTCAAACACTTCTCTAAAATATCCAAAAGTTTCTAGATTTTATGCGAAATTTTGTCATATGTTTTATACAAGGTGGCCAATAAGTAGCCTGACAGTTAGAAAAGCAAAAATTAAATCGATAATCACTCATGAAAATAGCATTAAATGTACTCAATTTAATCATTTGACAAATTTATTCATCTAAAGCGTTAACATTTTATTCGTTTAACAAATTTATAGAATTCACAACAACACGAATAAATGACTGTAATAAATGTTCAAAAGGCCAACCATTTTGTTCGATGCATTTGGTCATACAAGAAATAACGGATTCACAGACTCTGGCGCATAACTCCTTGTTTGAGTTATTACCATCAAACTGCGTAGCGATAGCCATTTTAAAATCATCTAAACTACGGGGTTTGCTGTTGTAAACTGGGTCTTTCATAGCACCCCACAAGAAGAATCCATGGGCGTAAGATTGGGTGATCTAGGGGCCCACTCGATTGTACCACGTCTATCGATCCAATCACCAGGTAGTGTATTCATTAGATTTCTTATACTATTGGCGTAATGAGGAGGAACCCCATCTTGTACGGTTGTATAACTGGATGAATTTAGACATACGTTACACGCTGCGCCTGCGCACACACAAGCTGTTGAGCTACTTATTGGCCACCCTGTATAACAACAAAATGTTTTGCGTTTCAAAATTGTTGTGACACGTTTTTTCAGAAAATACATAGCTTATAAGGTGTATTTGTTTTAACTATTGGGGTTTGTTGTTGGCATAATGTGTTTACTGACGCAAAATTGGGATTTCTTTCAAACCGCACTCAGCCTACATAAACAAAATTATTGCATTTCTCAACATAAACAAAAAAGTTTGTGTTTTAAAATTGTTGTGACACACTCTTTCAGAAATATGTAGCTTGTAAATATACATAATGATGAGGTTCTCAGGTTTACAAATTTTCCGATTTGTAGAGGTGACTTATGCAGTAATCATACAAGTAGATCATAATTGCAAGTTGAGTGTTGTCGCTTAACGTAGCGTAGCGTTGATGGTTTTGGAGTACTTGCGAGAACAGAAATTAGGTGGAGCATAAGGCTTTTACGCACTCAGTGACGGTTCATATAATAAAATTAATAACCACTTCTATCTGCTTTGCATGTGTGCTGCAATTTTATTCCGGTAAGCAGTGCTGGAATTTTATTCCGGTAAGTTCTGCAGCGAAGTGCACTTTGACTAGTGCAGTTTCAGTGGTCAATTTGTAATACCAATACTGTCGCAAATTCATGTTTTTAGGAAACACTTGGCTACGCCGCTGACCATTCCTGTCATTTTTAAAAGCTATAACAACAAAACTTTCTATTTCTTGTTTGTCTTCAGCATGTTGAAGATCTGATTCAAAAACCATTTATTTGGGAATCTAAAAGTACTCATGCTTGCGCCTTAACTTCAAATAGCTCGGAAAGAGGTTCTGAAGATCCAACAATGCAGCTGTAATTGAAGACCTCCCAATAGAAAAAAAGCCCTACAAAAATGGGTTATCAAGTGTCAAAAACTCACCAATCTTTGACATATTAGGTTTACATTTCTCCGAGAGGTTGGTTTAACTTTCCCGTCTTTCTTTTTCTTCCCAAACATATCGCCTTGTGACGAACGGTACAGAATTCAGTAACAATATCCTAATGTAACAGCAAAAAAAATTGCATTTTTAAATACCCATTATTGAAAACCTTTCATCCAAAAGTTTTTATGCAGCGTATGTTTAATAAATGCATTTACTTAAGGTTTCCACAGAAATATCATGATTTCAAGAATTTCCTTATCTTAATTACAAAAGAAAAGTTAAAACAGAGAAAAGTTTTTTCTTTTTACTTTTTAACATAAGCATTTGCTAAATATTGTATAGAATCTGAAAAGCTGCTACAGCATTGAAAGAGCACAAGAAAAATTTAAACTGATAAAGATTCATAAACATGAGGTAGAATATCACCAATGGATCTATATTTAATTTAATAACGTTGGGGTACCAGTTAATTAATCATACTTCAGCGGTAAGATGTCGAAAGTAGTTAGTCCCAACTTTAAAAATGAGGGAGTTACTGCAATTAATTAAACAATCTAACTGTATAACTTGTTTGCATCGGGCAAAGTGCTTTGGTCTTTGATATCTGGTAGCTCGTTTATGTTTAGCTAAACAAGATTTAAGATCTCGCTTAGTTTGCCCAATGTATGCATGTTATTAGTTAAAGCAGGGTACAGAATGTATTAAACAAGTCCTTTTCTTCATCAGTGTGTGAGTGCTGTGGGTAGGATAAAACTTGATCGATAGCCATGCGAACTATTTGTACTACTGGTCAAGTTTTACTCGTTCTAAACACCTACACACTTATGAAGATAACGCTTGTTTAATTTATTCACTGCACTTTTCTGCGCTGCTGCGGTTATTCACAGTCCCTTGCCGTTCCTCGCCGCTAATATCCACGATTTTCTCTTGAACTGAAGAAATAGACTTATTATCTACACAAAACTTTTAGACAAACAAATTTCTCGGTTTCCACTGAAAAATTTGTCTTTTCTTTACTCCCACTGTGTCCTCTCACTCCTTCGGTTCAATGGATGCCGCCGTCTTTTTATTGATCACATTTCCAGAATAAGCAGAATCGAAAATCGTTTGTGCAGTGCGTGTGGTCACTCTACTTGAGACTTTTCCTATTTCATTGTATCTTCTATAGACTCTACTTTGGACGGTGTGGTGTTGCCAATTTTCTGGGGCACCATGATTTTCCACCAAGCTCCCATTCTAAAGAAACTTTCATGCTACAATAACAGTATTAATTGCTCTCCTTCAAAACGTTTTAAATCTTCTCTAGACCGTTTTTAGATCAAATTTGGTTGTTAATAGAGCAGTGTATTTTAACCTTTTTTCAACCATGAAACACTTTTTGTTAACGCTTCTTGTAATGGCGGCTGGAGATGCTAAGGAACGTTAATAGAACTGAACAATAAATTTCTCGGTTTTTGTAAATAGTCTTCAACGCGGATATTTGTTGATTTTATTTTGTAGTTCTTTAAAATTTCAGGCCAATTGAATTATCCGTTTTCCACAAAAAATAAAACACTGAATTACCACACTATAGAGGGCGGGGGTCAATTACACATAAAAAATAACGCACATCCCAGAACTATTTTCCCAGCGAGTTCTTCCAGTATTCCAAATGATAGGTCAACAAATATTCGACTTATTGCATACACTAACTACAATCAACACTTAGTTGTAGAAAGGAACTTATCACCTTAATCAAATTGAAAAAAACGACATTAACTTGCAAGTAAATTCCAAACAAAATGCTTCTAGAGATTTTGTAAATATGTTTGTTCAAATCACCAAACCAAATCATTACTGCATCTACAAGCTCTTTAAATTAAATGGTCACAGCTAAAAGGATTGTCGCGAGTCAACAGCTCTGCAAGAAAAAACGCAGCGCTGATTAATTGGCTCGCTGTCGGTGCAATTTAGATCCAGCGTGAAGAAAATATTTAACACTTTTTGTACTTAAAAAATCTTGCGGAAAATCAAAAGAAATTCAACAAAATTTAAGTTATGCTGCAGCAAAACAATAAACTCATCACAGCTTTTACTCATTATCAGTTATTTTAGTGTAATATTTGGGGCTTCTTTAAGGAGCATAAATATGGTATTCGGGTAGGAACTGACGAAAGACAGATCAGCAGCTTTTCCTCAACAACCTTCAACTTTTCTCGTTTTTTTAACTTTTATGGCTGTCATGGCTGAAAAAGTTGTCTCACAAAGATAAGTCGTGGAAAATGGGAGCAGGGTAAAAACAGCCCTAATTTCCAGCTTGGTAAACTCGTTGAAAAAAATTACCCAAAAACTGTGTAAAGGTAAACCAAACAATCGTAATCTTAATCCATGGTTTTGTCTAAGTTGAATCAATTCTTCTTGCTCCTGCAAAGTCATAGTATCGTAAAATTCTACTTCTGAGCTGTAAGGATTCCTGACCCAATCATAGCAATTGATGGCAATAGAGGGAAAAGAAAAGGTTAATTTTCCCTCAAGAGTAGTAAAATGTGTTTGCATGATCTTGCATAGAGAAGCAGCGCTCACATTTCCTTGACATTTATGGCTAAAAGGGAAGGAAGATCTCAAGATTTTTGTTTTGCGCTTGCGGTTGCCAAAGTGGCACTTTTGAGCGAAATTCATTAATTTTGTCCGTGCTTGTCAAAAGATTTTCATTACGACCTTGATCCCGAGTATTGAGCTCATATTAATGTTGAAATATATCAGCCATATATGCTAGCCTTGCCCACCAATCATCTCTTGCCAGCAGCTTTGCCCCATCACGTGGTTCATTTGTCAAAAATTTATTACCGACGCGATGGTGTAGTGGTTAGAGCGTCCGCTTCGAAGTCGGTGGACCTGGGGTTCAATCCCCTTGTCGAGTCGTACCAAAAGACTTTTAAAAAAATGGTATCCACAGCTTCTCTGCTTGGCGCTCGGCATTTAGGGGAAGTTGTGTAGAACAAGCCGGCAAGTTCGCTTGTTGTGTCCTTGGGCAAGGCACTTAAGAAGACGCCTCCGTCTTCATGTGAAAGACAGATGGCCCAGACACCTCGGAAATAGAAACTCCCAAGCGAGTGAAGACGTCCCGTCCAAAGTATAGCGATACAATTCGCTTTCTTGTGAATGGAGGATAAATATGGCAACTAAAAAAAATAAATTAAGTTCATTTCCCAAGTTAAAAACATGGGCTAAGACTTTAATCTCGTGATAACCATCGGACTTGGCGTGAAGCAACAAATTGTGTTCTTCCCTCATTTTTTCGCATAAAATTGCAAACATGTGACTTTTCAGAGGTTTGTCTTGACAAAATTAGCAATACCTACCACAGTATTAACTACCGAAGCTAGATTTGCAGGCAAAGTTTTTGCCAAGTTTTTGCTCAGTGCAGAAAACAGTGCGTAATTGTAATATCTGGTTGTTTCTTCCTAATTCTGCAAACAAAGTCTTTGTAACGTCCGACCATGGCTGGTGTTTCATCTGCTCAAACACTTATACAGTTCTTCCATTCAAATCCTCCTTATTCAAAATAATCGGAGGTAATACAAAATATTTCTTCTCCAGTTGTATTTACTTTATTACTTCTCCGGTTGTATCTCTTGCAAATCAAAAATTTTTTTGATCGGATATCCATCAATGAAATGCACATTTGCCAAGAGCTAAGCATTTTTATTGATGTCTGTGGACTCTTCAACCTGTAATGCAAACCTTTCGCTGATGTGGACCTTTTCCAGAATATTGTCTTCAATATCCACAGACACATCTTCAATTGTTTTGTCTGATAAAGAATTGTATTGTCTGATAAAAAGAAGCTTCGCCACTTCTTTAACTGCATCAGTACAAAGCATCTCAACAATAATCGTACAAGCTGGTAGTATTACTTTCTCTGCTACAGCATGTGGGTTTTTTTGCTTTGCTACAAGCTCAGCTACAAGGAGGCTTACTTTGAGAGCTCTTTCAGATACTGTTGCTGATTGTTTCATAAAATCCACTTGCTTTTTGTTATTTTTAATAAGGAGAACAATATAATTCGTGATCTTGTCTATAAGACTTGGGTGATTAGCTTCGAGATGACGTTTCATTTTAGCTAAAATCATGGCGCTGTTAGACCGCTCTTTCCTATATACCACGCGTAATGGGATCGTGGCAGTCGGATCACCGATGAAAGTAAATCCAAATAAAATATAACTATCGCTGTATTGTCTCATTATTGATTTTGATTCCTTTTCATTAACACTCTTCATTTTGAAATATTTATCCATCTACACTCAGTAATGCTTTTATTTTGTTTTAACACCAACCTGAAAATATGACAATTTCGTTTTAAAATGTTAACTACGAGTACTCGTAGATCAATGTTGCTAGAAAACTGCTAGTATCTACTATTTGCAAGCTTGCACACTCTTGCTGCATTTAGAACAGCAAACATGCTGACTAATTTTTTTTATTATTGAGGAACAGAGCCTCACCACGATGACAATGGTATTTCACATGAAAGTCAGTTACGCTCTTAACGTCCTGTTGCGCAAAACAAATTTTTGTGACACAACTGACGGTTTTCTGCGCAACACCGGTTGAAAATTATTGGCTTAGAGGACGCATTATTTTGTACATGACTTTCTGCTCTTATTTGATTACCTATTGTAAGGGTAACTGGAACAAATTTATGTGATAAAAGTTTTTGGGTCTGCCTACTTACTTGAGAAATGCCATTAGAGGTGAAATGCACACGCAATAAGTTACAATTGTATATCAAAAAAGGGTAGGAGAAATATGGATGCGAAAATGCTGGATCAAAATCTTCATATGTTTTACTCGTTCAAAGTCCACTTCCTCTTTTTACATTCTTTTTTTGATTAGCATTCATATGAAATGCCTTTTTTTCATAAATTGTGACAGAAATTCACGATACGACATGGTGTTTACCAAATTGAAAACAAATGTTTAGTACTGAAATTCAGGCGACAGCTTGGCTTGAAGCATACAAAATACATCAACCATCACAAAGTCGGCCCGATGGTGCGCTTAAAACCATATGTATCCTAAGTTCTATTATAGTCTTATCAAAAACTTAGAAAGTGGTTATTTATAACTTCCCTGCTTTGCGCTCAGAGCAAAAAAGATCGTGCAAAAAAGCGAGTAAATTTGCTTTCATTGTAGGCTACTAATAAAAAAATTAAATGAAATTCCTCCACCTTTTGGCGGAAGACATGTGGCGAGGCCGCGCAGTTCACCTGACGTAGAGGCCCAGTCCACAATGTTATTCATTACTAGCTCTTACGTCATTTTCAAAAACCTAATAAGTAGGTCTTTCAATATTCTGAGAAAACCAACTATTTGTGCTTCATGTGAATATTGCAATGGTATAAAAACTAAGTTTTGATACCTCTAATCTTCATGATAACTTACATTTCTACTACTAAATTCTCACAAAACAAGCAGCTTTGTCAAACATCAGCAAAAATTACTATAACCTATTTTTTCAAAATGTCCCTTACATGATTCTTGCAAAAGGAGGGAGAGCTCAGAGGCATGAATGATGTGATAAAAACATTGGCCTAAGTATTTTGCGCTTGAACATGTTTTAAGAAGCCCGAATGACAGCGAGAAAAATGTTTTAAAAACATTTTCAACTCTGTTAAAAAATTACTACTGTACTGTATCTCAGGCTGAAGGCAACAATGTAATGCGGACAGCAAAAAACAAAATTATATGAAATATTTGATCACACTTGCTGCACACAAAACGATTGCTTGAGTCAAACCTTTTACATGTACGAAGTAATCAAAATAAACGCGAAGCAGATACAGGGTGAGTCACGGGAAACGGATGTTTTTAGAAAGGCCCTTGCTCTTCTAGAGAAAGTGGTTAGGGAGTGAGGAAGGTAGTCTTTAAACCTGCTTGAGATGCCGTTTAGTTTGTTGTTATTTGTTTATCTTTTATGTTAATTTTTGTATTTGTTAGTCATTAATTTTGAATTGCTTTTCTTCTCAATTTTAAATTGATTTTAAATTGCTTTTCCTCATGCTACCGTGGAGTCTTGAACATCATGTGTTTGCTTGTGACACCTACGTGAAAAATGGTAAATCAGTGACTGAAATCCAACGTCTCTTTAAGAGAAGAATCAACATCGGTCATCACGGTAATGTACCAAGCCATAATTCCATTCTTAAGTGGGTTAATGCTCTAAGAATGACTGATTCATTATTGAAAACCAAACCACCCGGCCCTGCCAGAACCGCCAGAACACCAAGAAATGCGGATCGAGTGAGAGAAGCAATCATCCGAAGTCCCAGGCGCTCTGCTAGGTGACACTCTGCAGAACTGGAAATAAGTCAGAGCACTGTGCAGCAAATCTTACATAAAGACATAGCCTTTTAACCATACAAAATTATGACTGTCCAACAATTGAATCCACGAGATTACCAACAACGTTTGTCATTTCGCCAAACAATGCTCTGCAGTTTTGCTAAATGCGCGACATGTTTGAAGAAAATGAGGATTTGACCCTAATAATGAGTGATAAAGTCCATTTTCATCTAAATGGTACAGTTAACAAGCAAAACTTTCGATACTGGCCTTCAGAAAATTCTCGTGAATTACATCAGCGACCACTATACAGCCCAAAAGTGACTGTTTAGTGTGGTTTGGGAAAGTGCGGGATATTTGGTCCATTCTTTTTCGAAGAAGGAGAAGAGACAGCAACGGTTACTTTCGACCGCCATATTGGAATGTTTGAAAACTGTTTTCTACCTGAGATTTGCAGACGAGGAATCAATAGGGCATCAATGTGGTTTCAACAAGATGGGGCCACTGCTCATACAGCGAGAGCGTCCATGACTGCTGTTCAAGCTGCATTCCGTAATCATGTCATTTCACGCTTTGGAGATCTCCCGTGGCCTCCGCGCTCACTCGATCTTTCTATGTGCGATTTTTATCTGTGGGGATTTTTGAAATCACGCGCTTATGATGGGAATCCCTGCACACTTGGAAAATTGAAGACTGCAATACGTGAGAATATCCGAGAAATAGGTGAAGAAACTTTAGTGAAAGTGGAAGCTAACTTTAGAATGTGACTTCAAATTTGTGCTCGTGAAAATGGCCATCATTTGTCAGACATAACTTTTCGCTTCTAAATACTCCATAATGGCATAGTTTAGTGAATGTTTTTATGTACATTATAAAATTTTTGTTAAAATATTTGAAGAGTTTTGTTTTCCTTAAAAACATCCGTTTCCCGTGACTCACCCTGTACAATTATTTAACCAAAAAAAGAAAATCTCTAATGTCACTATAAACAAGGGTTCTCAAATAGTGGGCCGCTACCCAAAACTGGGTTGTGGTACTATGTATACTCGGTCGCTAGAAAAATTTGAGTAATAATCCTTTTAAATACCCTACTAGAGAAGGTGGCATTTTATGTTAAATAAAAGGTTAAGACCATGTTTTGAAAAACAACACCACAATAAGGAGTGTTCAATAAATTTTTGTGGAATTATCTTTTGCAACACTGCAATGCGCAGTAATGCTTGGGTCGCGAGACTTTACTACTACTTTTTGTGGCGCACCACAAAATATTTAAGAACCCTTGCTCCAAACAACCCCCAGGGCATAATAGCAAAAACAAACAAAAACTGGCTCATTGTTGTTGGTTTAGGGGGTTACTGAATAATAATGCAAAGTCTGAAATAGCATGTTTGTGTACTCTGAACTATCATAAACACTAACTAAGAATTAGTCGCGCTGCAGGTCAGTATCTGATTATCGTCAGTATATCCAAAAACTTTGAAATAATATCATGACGTATGATGGCGGTATAGTTTTAGGAAAAACAAACATTTTAACAAGATAAATCACAAGCTGCTTAAAAAACCCGTTAGTGCAAAATACGCTTCTTTATGAGATATAGCATAATTTTACCAAAATTTTGTTTGGTGCACCACCTGGCGGCGAGAAGAGCAAGTGCTATTTCGAACTTGCAATTATATTAATACATGATGACGATATCACGAAAAAGCAAAGAACTCTTAAAAAGTCAGTGGAAAAAGGGAAAGGAAAAGATGTGAAATGAAGTGCTCCGTGTCCGTAGAGAGGAAGGGCTTAGTAGGAGAAGTTCGTAACATGACAAAGGAGGGATAGGATGTCACTATATGAGAGTGAGATGGAATAAATGCCATAAAGAAAACTGATTTAATTAAACAGCACCCAACAGTTGTGGTATATATGCAGGAGTACTCTTAAGAAAAAGTCACATTTTTTGTAGCAGGGATTATCCCAGAAACACCAGAAATAACGAAAAGAGAGCAATTTAATGATTGTGAAGCAACAGAGAATCGAACTCCAAAAAAACGGAAAAGTGCACCTTAAATGCACCCATTTCCAGGCAGATTACGCATTGCTCTGACTTGCTCTTTCGAATCAAGTTTTTGTTGCAGGCAGTTTAAGAAAATTGGGGCTGAGATATGGATGTACATTACCACTCTTTGCGAGAATAAAATGCGACAAAAAGCAAGCAAGAAAACAATTCAGAATAAAAAGAAGGCTATAAATCAAGAAACAAAAGGGAAAAGATGGCTAATTTTTGAAAAAATATGCTGCCTTTCTGAGGTATTTCAGAGGACTGGATTACATAAATAATCGACAAGGGAATGCCCGATGTTTCTGAAACTATCAGAACGCCAACAGGCGTTTTGGCCTAACCCAACCGCTTTGATTAATAGTTTTGTAATCAGCGATGTGGAAACGGAAGCGGTGGAAGCAGTCCTTTATCTGTGGAAGCGGAAGCGCGAAAAATCTACCGCTTCCGCTTCCGCATAAGTTATTTGACTTGAGGAGTAATTTGACTAAAAAGTTTTGTCCATTTCCCGATGTAGATCAAACGGTGAAGTAGCATTATAAATCTTACATGTAATGAACGTACGATATCAGAAGCGCGAAAGAAAAAGAAAAAGTATAACTAGAATACGGGTAAGAAAAAGGTAATTTGGACAATGAAACGTAGCAAATAAAATAATGATTTGATTAAACTTAACTAACCTTGGTTAGGGGTTTGAAAACGTTGAAAAAAAACTACTCACGACGGAAACAATTTGATCATTTTAGATCAGTGCTCTTCAACAGGGGTTTCGCAATACATGCAGTTTTGTTTCGTGACTTTTACGGGTTCTGTTAGGGGGTTCTCGAAGGTTCTTCGTTTATTATTAATATTTATTCGTTATTTCAGTATATTGAATTCTTATATGTAATGGTGTTCCGTATATATAAATGGTTATTAATGGAATCTTGTGATAGCAAGTTGCAGATTGTGACGTAATTCTGTTTACAACTTTAAGAACGTCTGAATTTACTAGCTCCCTTTGTTAAGTAATAGTGCGTCTGTAATTTCAATTTTGCTGTTGTTGTTACTTGACCCCTTCCGAAGGATGGGGGCATGGCGGGAGGCCATCGAGCTCCAGAAGTCGGGAAACTCCCAAAGGCCTGGACCAGAGGTTGTAGAGAGTCAGAGAGTCGCCAAAGAGCGAGCGGCGAAGAGAGTCCGTAGCTGGACAGTGTAGAATAAGATGAGAGGTGTCCTGGGACAAGTGTCTACAGGCGCTGCAGTAACGATTCTCGATTCTGCCAATCATAAGTTGATAAGAGCTTAACAGTAGGCTGTGTTGTTTGCAGCGAAGACCAGAGGGAATACAGCGAGCGTGACGAAGGAAACACAAGTTCCTCGGTGGAAATCGGGGGAACCTGTGTGTCAAAGAATTTAGATGAGACAGTACGCCTCCAGTCTGAGAAAAGATGAAAGCGAACACGAGTAGTAAAAGTAGAGAGTGACCACAAGGAATTACAGAGGGGACAAGCAGCGCTCCCTGTCCGGCCAGCTTATCAGCCGCGTTGTTTCCTGGGAGAAACGAGTGTCCGGGGACCCATTGTAGCCTTATAGAACAGGAACAGTAAGAACACAGTTCATGCCAGAGAGATTGAGGTAAAAGGAAAGGTGGAAAAGAGAACAGAGTGGCGAGGACAAAGCGAGAGTCAGATAGGAGATGAGAAGTGGCAGACTTGTAGGTGCTGCAGAGACCAGCAAAGAGCTCGCATAATGGCGCAAGCTTCAGCGGAAAAACTTGAGCATACAGGACCTGCTGAAAAGAAAAGAGTGGCCTCAATGCCAAAGAGAGAGCAGTGGGCAAGTACGCCAGAGCCGCCCTTGCCAAAAAGAAAAGGAACAGAGCGGTCTGTCTAGAGCACCAAATCGTAAAGAGGGCATTTAGTGTCAGAGAATTAAAGAGAGCAGTAACAGAGGAAAGAAAAAAAAACGAGTATTTTTCTGCAGAAGGAAGTGACAGTCAAAGTAAAAAGCAAAGTCATCCCAACCAGCTTACTAAAAATTGAAGGAAGAAGGACGTTTGTTGAAGCGAAAGACCGGAGAAGGAGGGGCGGATTGGAGAATTGGTAGGTGATCAGAATCCCGGTTCTGAAGCATCTCCCAGAAGCAAGAGAGGAGGGAGCAAAGGAGATGTCAGAAGAGAGGAGCGACTGCCAGAGGAGCTATTGCTCCCCACGAGATCAGAAATATCTTTTGAGTTACAGTGGGGATGATGGTAGTTACAATCCCCCAAAATAAAGAGATTTCTGAAAATGAGAAGAACGGAGGGGGAAAGGAGTCGGTTCTGCTATCCTTCGGAGAAGAGCGAATAGGGGGAGCCTAAGCATTTAGGAATGAGAGCGAGGAGGACTTGTTTAGAGAAATGTTGACCCCTACACAATCAGAATAGGGGTCAAACGAAGAAAGAGGGGATGTAAAAAGCTCAGAGAGAAATAAGTCCTGTTTGACGAAAACGATGATGCCGCCGCTAGCGTGTGTGGCATCAGTAGAAAATATACCAGATCGGGAGTGGGTGTGGTCAGATCGCCGAGCAGAGAATCCAGGGATTCGGAAAGAGGAAGATAAATTTAGGTTAGATTTCTGGATACAAAAAAGGGAAACGGAATGAGACGAAGGAAAGTGTAGCAGTTCAGTGCTCCTGGCTCAGAGACCCCCAGCATTCCATTGTAGAACCCTGAGGGAGTCAGGAGAAGAAGCAGGAGGTATAGAAAAACAGTCAGAAGCATGAGATGGTGATGATGGTGCAGAGGGAGAAGATACAAAGTGGGCGGAAAAAGGATAGAAGGTTTGAAGGCGAGGATGGTGTGGGAGTGCTGCATTGACCGAAGGGGGCCAGATGGGCCATATTGAGCAGTGGAGGTATACCAGTTGAAGGAATCCGAGGAGGAAGTTACAGTGCTGGTAGATATGGGATCTCCAAAAAAAACAGAGACGTAGCAGGAAGGGCAGCTCCAGGAGTGAGAGCTGCCAAGAGTTCTGAATCTAGAAAAGGAGAGCAGTGAGCACTTTAAATGGACCCATTTGAAGCAGGTGCAGCATTGCACCGACCTACACCGCCAGGTCACATTTCCAGCGCACACTGAACAGGGAAAGACGGGACAAGGGTTAGGATGAACGTTGCCACTCATCAGGACGAGAAGAAGAATGAGAAGACAGGTAAGAGAAAGGCAGGAAAAGAAAAAAGACAAGATTTTAAAGAGGCTGCGTGCTACCCTCTTGCAGTTGTTCAGGGTCAGCACGGCAAAAAATGGTTTGTGTGAGGGGAGTACCCGGGGTAACTGGGACACTCGGAAAGGCCAACAGCCGTTTCGACCTAATCATACGGGATTAGGGATCGCACCACCACGTTTAGGCGGCTGTTGATTGGTGTAGTTCAATTTGGCTCGCTTTTTATACTGTAAACACAACAGAAATTTCGCACTTCACTGTCCAGAAAGCTATCCGTTTACCAGAGCCTAGTCAATCAAATGAAGGAAAAGGCGGTGATAGTATTTGTTAATTTTATGTTGATTCTATAATAAGCAATCAAAGCATCAAGCAGATCCTCTCCGCTTATATTTTGATTGAGGATCCCAACCATAGAGGAACAAGGAACAGTCACAATTTCTTTTTTTGATCTGTCGTATCTTTTGACAGTAGCTATAGGCTGTGTGCAGGCACAAGTGCTGTACAGGGTTACAACTCGGTTATCATACCATTTAACAACTCTGATATCGACATTGTAAATGCTGGCTGCTATATCGTCAAAACTTCTTCGTCCATTTCTTTTTAGTTCACTGTCCACTCCTGCTCCTGCTCCTGCTACTACCACTATCACTACCACCACTACTACCACTACCACCACCACTTCTACTACTACTACTACTACTAAGGCTGTTGTGCCTCATACGATTCTTGCAATGCAAAAGCCCTCAAGAAATCTTGTAATTCGAAACAAGCCTGTTAGCATCTTTCGATGGCAGAAGTGTTTTCTTAGCTATCATAACTAATTTGGCATGCTTCACATTTACTGGGGAATCCAAACACATCAACTGATTTCAGCAGGGATGTGGAAGCGGTTATTTTCCAACAGCTTCTGTTTCCGCTTCCACACCTATCGCTTCCGCTTTCGCTTTCACCAACAAAAAACGAGAAAACGAACGTTGACAATTTTTCAACTTTTGTGGGCCTGTAGCCTGCCTTCTCCTACACTTCATCATTTTGAGAAAACAAAAATCTTCATTTATTGCTATTATTTTACCTACTTCGCTTGAGCTTATTGTTCCAAACTACTCTGTGTTTTTTTTCACAGATATTAGAACTCGTGTTGAATGTAGATCAGTGCTTTTCAATCTTTTTGTCATCGCGAAACCCTTAATGTACTTTCGCGTTTGTCACTGAATTCCCACTAACAAAAATTTAAAAATCACAAATTGTTTGCAAGAAAATCAAATATTTCGTTACCAAAATCCAAAAACCAATTAAACACTTCAACAAATAAACAGTTATTACAAGTTCCTTCACTGACTAAATTTACAACAGTTCACTTAATGCTTCTCAGATCTAAATCGTATGATTACATATTACAGCTCTCGACAATAACCTGTTGTGACAACAACAAATTACACCGTATAGCGCTGAATTTTCCTCTCTATCCTCAACTAACTCGGACTTTGAGTTAAATTTAACTCTAATCATCATTATCATGTAAAGCAAGCAAAATTAAACTGCACCAATCAATAGCCGCCTAAACGTGGTGGTGCGATCCCTATCTCCGTTTAGGTTGGGTAAAAATGGCTGTTGGTCTTCTTGAAGGTCCCAGTTACCCCGGGTACTCCCCTCACACAAACCATTTTTTTGCCGTGCTGACCCTGAACAACTGCAGGAGGGTAGCACGCAGCCTCTTTAAAATCTTGTCTTTTTTCTTTTCCTTCCTTTCTTTTGCCTGTCTTCTCATTCTTCTTCTCGTCCTGATGAGTGGCAACGTTCATCCTAACCCTTGTCCCGTCTTTCCCTGTTCAGTGTGCGCTGGAAATGTGACCTGGCGGTGAAGGTCGGTGCAATGCTGCACATGCTTCAAATGGGTCCATTTAAAGTGCTCACTGCTCTCCTTTTCTAGATTCAGAACTCTTGGCAGCTCTCACTCCTGGAGCTGCCCTTCCTGCTACGTCTCTGTTTTTTTTGGAGATCCCATATCTACCAGCACTGTAACTTCCTCCTCGGACTTCTCCAGCTGGTATACCTCCACTGCTCAATATGGCCCATCTGGCCCCCTTCGGTTAATGCAACACTCGCAATCCACCCTCGCCTTCAAACCTTCTATCCTTTTTCCGCCCACTTCGTATCTTCTCCCTCTGCACCATCATCACCACCTCCTCGTGCTCCTGGCTGCTGACTGTTTCTCTTTACCTCCTGCTTCCTCTTCTTTTCCTTAACTCCCTCAGGGTTCTACAATGGAATGCTGGGGGTCTCTGAGCCAGGAGCACTGAACTGCTACACTTTCCTTCGTCTCATCCCGTTTCCCTTATTTGTATCCAGAAATCTAACCTAAATTTATCTTCCTCTTTCCGAATCCCTGGATTCTCTGCTCGGCGATCTGACCACACCCACTCCCGATCTGGTATATTTTCTACTGATGCCACACACGCTAGCGGCGGCATCATCGTTTTCGTCAAACAGGACTTATTTCTCTCTGAGCTTTTTACATCCTCTCTTTCTTCGTTTGACCCCTATTCTGATTGTGTAGGGGTCAACATTTCTCTAAACAAGTCCTCCTTGCTCTTATTTCTTAATGTTTAGGCTCCCCCTATTCGCTCTTCTCCGAAGGATAGCAGAACCAATTTCTTTTCTCCCTCCATTCTTCCCTTCTATGTGGAAGCAGAAACGGTAGAATTTTCGCGCTTCTGCTTCCACTGCTTCCGCTGCCACATCCCTGGTTTTCAGACGCTTGGACTGATTTTGTGGCGCAATTCACATTTTCAATGTCGAAGAGCCTTGGAAATTATTCTTCCTCTGAGAAGTTGCATAGAATAAGTATCTTGTGAGGCATTATTTCATAATGTCAAAACTTTTATAATTATAATGCTTAAACATTTCGATTTTATGTAAACTAGGCTCATTCTTTTATGATCAAAATTTCCAAATCTCAAAAGAATTGTAAAATATCGCATACAATTTACTTTGTTAAAATATTGTATTTACTGTATGTAGTTAAATATGCTTTTATGTCACGTTCAATAGCAGTGAGAGGGCGACGATGTGGTAACTAAGAACTCTGGCTAGGCATAAATTTTGGAAAATTTAAGATCAATTCAGAAACTCAAATTGTTCAAGTTAGTGCCCATGTTTTCTGCGGTTCTGTGCCACCAAACCTCCCTCGCAAAAAGAGCTCAATATTTGCTTTTCGTAAGTTGATATTCAAAAATTAAAAATCTTCCACTAAAAAGATCGCAATAAGTCTTCTAATTTTACCTATAAAAATTATCTTCTTGCTCCACCGCTGTTGACCCAAAAAGCTTAAGATACCAGGTTTGACTGAGCTTCTCACCACCCATGGTCACTTAAAAGCTAAAAAACGTCCGAGCGTTAGCTGTGTATTGTGCATTTAGGATATCGAGATTATAGCGTTGATGTTTGATGATATCTTCAGGAAACAGGTGGTTTTTTGGCTTTTTGTAATAAACAAGAATTGAATTTACATTATACAACAAAAATATAATTTTATATTTACCTGCTTATCTCCAAGTATCCTATAAATCATTCATTGCTGAAACACTGAAGTGTACCAATCGAATTCGTAAATCATGACACAAAAAAAAGAATTTTTCTCTACAATTCGTTCCATAAAAAATTACCCTCCCCAAAATTAATAATTTCTCACATAAGGAGCCAAAACGCTCGCAATTGAGAACTACCGATCTATAATATAGTGCTTTGAATAAAGTGGCGTGGTGTTCCACGTAGGAGTGAATTATTTCATTACTGAAGGAGAATGAGAAAATAAAACATGATACCAATGCGTCGTGTTGTAGCTTGCAGGTTATAATGTATTGCAAATAAGTTGGGGCGCGACCGATTTTCTCTCTATTTATTTTTTTATTTGCCATATTTATCCTCCATTCACGAGAAAGCGATGTATCGCTATGTTTTGGACGGTGAGTCCGCACTCGCTTGGGAGTTGCCATTTCCGGGTCACCTGTCTTCCACATAAAGGTGGGGCGTCCCGTTAAGTGCTTTGCCCTAGGACACAACAAGCGAACTTGCTGGCTTGTTCCCCACAACCTCCCATAAATGCCGAGCGTCAAGCAGGGGAGCCATAGATACCATTTTTTAAAGTCTTTAGGTATGACTCGACAAGGGGAATGAACCCCAGGTCTACCGACTGCGAAGCGGACGCTCTAACCACTACGCCATCGCTTCGATATTTCCTCTTTATAAACGGCTAGAAACTTACGTTAATGACAATTACCTACATGTTGACAAGCTATTTGTTTTCTAATTCAGCTCTTTTTTGTGATGTCCTGGATGAAATTGCAAATTCAGAAATGACTTGCACGAGAGGAAATAAACTTGGTTCAGTATGTAAGTTTAAGTGCAACGACGGTTATGTGCTTCACCCAGAGGATTATCAGGGTAAACTGTGTTACAAAAAATCAGAATGGATTGGTTCGACCGCTTTATGCACGAAGGGTAAGCATGGATGCTGATTGTACACAAGTTTTCTTTCCTAATAGCTTTTTTCCTATTCTTGTTTCGTTGCTAGCGGCGAATAACTGATCAAAGACTTCAACACTAAACAATTCGCTTTCTAGTGGTAGTGGTACCGAAATGTAGGCTTAACGCAAAAACAAAGAGCATTGTTTTTCTATGCAGTAGTTACCACATTGATTTTTGATTTTTTTTTTGGTCGACTAATAGGTACTGTTTAAGCACTGAACTGCTAAATTCGATTTTATTGGTTCTTTCGTTCCGTTTTCTTTTGTTCCACATAATTAGTTTTTACGCACCAATAATTTCCATGCATCATTTCTTACTGTAACCTTTAATTTAAATTTAATACCGACGTTTCAGTTTGAGAAGTACACAAAGTATTGTTCTCGCTTTGTGTATCAATCATTTGTTTTGTTGTCTATTTAAATAAGGATTAAGATTTATTTAAATTTAATTTATAGTAAAATAGAAAACTTTGCTCATGGAGGCAGATCCCCCTTAATAGGAGATGGCCTTAAAAATTGCTAATTAGCAACTTGCAACTTCTATATTTTGTAAATTTAATTCAACAATCAAGTCATATTGTTGAAATTGCTGTGACAAATTGTTGAAAAGTCGACCTCAACACGCCAATATCAAAATATTGCTTGTGGGAATATTATCAGTCTTAGAGAAGACCGTTGACGACTCTCCCAGCAGCCCAAATTCATATAATCGCTAGCCAATCTAAATAGCGGTTATAGATACTATTTTGGAAAGATTTGTGCTATTCACCAATTGTGAATCGACATGGTGAACTTACACTTAATTGAACAAAACTGGCTGTTTAAACTTTGCTTCGTTTACAATTTAATGCTACAAGCCATTGGTAGTAACTAGGGGCATTTGTACCAAAAATAATTTTTTAAATAAATATTGCTAATTTTTAAAGATTGCTTTTCTTTCATGAATCGATACCTGCCACCCAAATGTAATATTTTGCCTATTGAGACAAATCAGATAAAATTATTCTATCTTAAGCACGGTGAGATAAATAGCAGAAAATTTTCCCAGATGTAACTGATGTTGGCACAAGAAAATAGATAATCTTCTGCTACTAGTCAAATAAGAAGGAGGAGTTATACATGTATGCACTAAAAAATTGGCGTCGATTTGCGCATTTTTTCAAAAGATTTCTGCAGAAATTAATGAAAAGTCAAGGTGTTAATGGATTATGCCATTATATTTTTTTACATGTATATTCACGGCACACTCATAAACATCAAAACTTTCGACCGTGCACCTAAACTAAAAGCATAGAAAATACAAAAGCACATCGTGATTTTTCTTTTTTTTGAAATTCAGCTTTAACTTTGTTTAATCTGGTACTTTTTTTTTGATTAATAACAACGATGAAAAGCTTTACCGGCGCGATGGTGCAGTGCTTAGAGCGTCCACATTGTTGTCGGTAGACCTGGGGTTCATTCCCTAAGTCGAGTCATACCAAAAGACTTTAAAAAATGGTATTCACAGCTTCCTTGCTTGGCGCTCAGCATAAAAAAGGGATAGTGTGGAGAACAAGCCGGCAAGCTTGCTTGTTGTGTCCTTGGGCAAGGCACTTAACGGGAGGCCTCCACCTTTATGTGGCAGACAGGTGGCCCCACCCGTACTTTACCGGTTTATAATTGTGAAGTTGCTAACCCAGCATGTCAGACGACTCTTGGGTACCCACCAGTGGCAGTCCGCCTTGTTGGTGGTGGGGCTACCAGTCACTCAAGACTGGTTCGAAATGGGCTGCCATCTTCCCCTAGCCTAATATCAATTAGGTTGACGGCATGAACCTGAATTACCGTTCATGCCGTACCTCCATCCCAAGGAAGAGGAGGGGTAAACACACACACACACACACATGAAAAGCTTTGTTTGCGCACATGTATTGTGAAGAATTGAAAAGAACTTCTCAAAAAATTTATTCACAGTTGCTCTTCTCTTGCGGCATCTTTGAATGAATTCTTAAATGAACTTTTCCTCTAGAACTTTAGATCGCGCCCTATCCAATGTAATTTTGGTATGGGAGATAAGAAAACTCTATTTTCAATCAAATTTGAGATGGAGACCTTTCGTATTTTGGAAATCGATATTTTCAGACATCGCAATGACGTGTTTTCAATTCAAATGGCAAGTCAAACCCTTTCTTTTTTTATTGATCAATGTTTTAAAATTTCAAACTTTTTGAGGCGGGCCGCTAAACATGGCTGCCCACCCTTTAAAGTAGGTACTGAGGGTGGTTTCTACAACACTGAATGCCTTGCTTAATCGAAAACTACACTTTTTTATCTGTAGAAGAACCTTCACGCTTATAAACATCAATTTTTGACAAAAGAGAGTCAAAATAGCCATTGAGCGTTTTGTAGTCTTAAGAAAAAACGGAAAATGAAAGCACATTTGTAAGACGTTTTGCAAAACTTGGAGAAATTAAGTTTGCAGCGATCTACAATATTACAATAAAACTATGACGTCACCAGTTGTTGCGTTTTGCAATAGAACTTCTGGTTCTACCTCAACTTCAAAATTTTTATTAAAATTAAGGCGACGTATAATATCAATCGGAAAATTAAGTCTGGCTGCACTTAATAGCTAGGAAAAGGTTGGCTTCTACTAAAAATACTTTAAACCACATCAAGAACAGAATAATGTATCCACAGAAATAATACTTCACGACTTCCAGCTCCCTCTCACGCCGATTACAGAAAATTACGCACTTTACCAATCAGAAACCAACCGAACTATATCCACAAAACAACTGTCTGACACTTGTCACAACAACAATCCGCAATAAATCACCAAAAACCATACGTCTTTTCTTCTCTAATTACCTCACTCCTACTATCTACTACTCTGCTCTACTCTCTGAATCATAAAAAAAATCTTGTCGTCGTCTACTCTCTGAATACATGGCGACGTTCTGGAAAAAGCTAGAACAACATCACGTGAAAAAAGAAAAAAGCACCACTAATAAGTTATGTAACAGGCAAACGAAAATTTTTGAAGAAACTAAATTTACTAGATCACTCTAGATTCTAGAACTTCTTACCTTATAAACGATTGTGACGTAAGAAAAGGCGTGTTCGTAGCAGATATAAATGCAAAGGAAAAAAAGGTCTTTTTTTATCAACAGCCGAGCGAACAAAATAGTACGGCAAAACAAAGCAATAAAATTACAGCAATTATACATACATGAAAACCATTCTTACAAGGCAAATTTCCTTATTCTGTTGACGTCACAGCGTAAAGAAGTTCTCGCAGTAACGTTCCAAATAGGTGACTTAAAATGAATGTACGGTATTGGCATTATTGGCATTTAACAAACAGCAAGCAATCAACCATATTTAACCATGTATACTTTTACGTTCATGAGTATGCTGTGGTTGCAAATCTACACGTACCCTCTAATCACTTCATTGGTTCAAGCTAATAGTGCAGTTTTCTTTAAATAAACAAAACATACAAATTTGTAAAATAAATCAAATCTAAATTTTTTGCTTATTGCATCAAATCTATGGAATTAAAGTAAAATTTTGAATTTTTTTTCCTGGGAAGCTACAACTTAAGGTAATGTAAGCTATTCACATTTGCCTTTAAGAGATAAAATTTTCCAAGTTTTATGGTTTATATTTTTCATATTTTACAAGTACGTTCTATTTCACAAATAATCATTTATTGCAGCTTTAAATAACTGTTATTTTGATAGTGCGTAACTGATTATTCAGTCAGACTGGTTTACTTCATTTCGATTGTAAGATTGCGATTGTAAAGTAATATTGGCCCGGCTAGGAATTGCGCAAATTTGTACTTATACCATCACAGTAATTCAAATTACTGTTTTCATAGCAATTCGCAACAATTTCTCACACTGAATTAAAATCCGAAAAGAATTAGAAGTTAAAATTGGTAATTACTGACAATCGCGTGTTGACGTAAATGGATGATGGAATTAGAAAAAACACTCACCAAAAACATTTCAAGACAACAATTATTCCAAAATGGATATATCTTCTTTCTACTGCCTAAGCTAATTGGATAAAACTTTTAGATGTTGACCAACACATTTTCGATACTTCGAATGCTGCTTTTTTACTAAAGGGTTTATTATATCTACTGCCATTAATTGCACTTTTAATAATGGCCAATCCCATACTCTTTTATGTATTGTTTAATCAATTGTTTTCAGTAACGCTATCAGACTCCGATGTTTCAATAATGATCACTCAAAAAGCTTGCAGAATGTACGTGCAAAATTAATCCGAATTAATTTTAATTTGCATGGGATGGAGGACAACAGTAGCAGATTAAGGGGCAGAAAGAGCTAAAATTAGGAGCCCCAAAAATATAACGCCCTTGCAAAATTTTCATTTGTGTCGCGTTACGGGTGCAGTGATTAATTCAATAGCGAATGTTATTGGCAAGTTCTTAATGCAAGAAATGCAGCAATTGAAATTGAATGGTGTAGCGGGCTGTATTTTGTTTTTACGTCACCGCGTAGATTGCTTGATAGAATAATTTTTAATGCTTCACAAAGGTACATTTTTGAGCCATCGACTCAACAAGTCTATTCATAATTCATAATTATAATAATGAGAGTAGCATAAGGTCGCTAGTGCCCACAAAATGCTTTAACTTTAGGGAGCACGTTTTTCAAGAGAAATTATCAAGCGGATACAAAACTTATTTGAGGGCCTTAAATCTTGCAAAGTTATTTCGAAATTAAAGACATTGAAGCAAATTAATATTCATTATAATCCATCTACTGTTGCGGGCCCCTCCTTAGCTCTCAGGCCTCAAGAGACGTTGATCTAAACTTCCTGTAAGACCTTCCTCTCATTAACCCTGTTTACGAATAACTCAGTCAACGTACAGTGCTGTCAGAAATTATGAGACCACCTATTATATTTTTAGTATTTTTGCATTTTTTGTGTTTTTGGAGCATAATAATTCTCGTAAACAGCACATAGTATATATTGCTAAGACCAAAATCTTGATTGGTTTCACTTCTTCTAATTTGACCCCATTTGAGGAATCTTGTGAGTGATAAAACCTTGTTCCTCGAAGCACATGTTACTTCAACAGATTTATAACATACAAAATGTGGTAATACAGTGCTTCCTCAATTATCCGGTGTAGTTGGGACAGCATTTTTTAGAAACCTAAACGGATAAGCGAAAAAACCGGATAATTGAATTCCTTATTTAAACCACAACAACCCAGCAAAAAACAGATTTGAATGCACCAAAACTTCAGCGAGGGCCAACATCAATAACTGCACAGCATTGGGGATTACAGTAAGTACTTTTTTTGAAAGCAATGTAAATTTGCATGACAGTTAAAATTACAGTAGGCCTATTTAATGCCCCGCAATAACTGGAAAATTGCTAAGTTGGTGCATTAATTTAATTCCAAAATATTATCATTAGCATCATTTGGCACAACAGACCTAAAAAATGAATCAATTCTGGATTGTCTTTGCGAAGATTCACGTTTTTCAGCGGCCAACCCGCGAAGTTGTACTAACGTTGAAGTGTTTGCAACTGTTGCTTCTCGTTGAAAACGTAGCCACGTTAGGCAATCATCAAACATTCGCATGGCTTCTGCGTGAGAAACTGGGCATTGCTCCTTTTGATTTGAAAGTTCGGCATTTTTATCTGCATCTTCTTCTTCAGCACTTCTTCATCTTATACATCCTCTGCTGGTGCTATGACAAGATCCACTATCCCCTAGTTATCCATGTGCTCATAACCTGGACCATCATTTTGAAACCATCAGTCAATATCTGAAGGTTCTGATACGATGTTTAATGCAGCAAATTTTTCCACAAAATTGTCATACAGTATACTCTCTAAACACACTGCACTTTCCTCCAGAGAAGAATCTTCGAGTGTAATGAACTTTTGCTAAGATTTCCTTGAAGTTTCTGGTCTTATTTGTTCCCATGCATTTGATATCTTTTCTACAACCTTCAGAATGTCAATTTTTTTTAAGAAATCCAAGCATATCATCCTCTGTCTGTGAGATCAAATCTTTCAAGATGGACTTGCGGTAGATTTTCTTTAGGCATTCTAAAACACCCTGATCCATGGGTTGTATCAAGGACGTGACATTTGGTGGTGGAAACTTGGCAACAATCTGACCATCACTGGACACTAGTTCATCTTCACTGGGGTGAGCTGTGCAGTTATCTAGCAGCAAAAGTCTTTTGGTTCCTATTCTAACTCGGTTAATTTTTTCTTGACATCAGGTACGCAGAAATTTTGAAACCGATTGTATTAACCCAAGCATTTTAATGGCTTCGATACACAACAGGTAATGATGATTTGTCGATTTCACAAAAGCAACGGGGATGTTTTGCCTTGCTGATAAACAGCAGAGGCAGTTTGATGGAGCCACTTGCGTTGGAACAAGCGTTTGTGGTAACACGCTCTTTAGCTTTTTTGGTTTCAGATGGATCATGCATTGTGAGTCGTAGTCAAATTGCGTCCAGGGAGCATTTTATAATAGAGACCTGTCTCATCAAAATTTAAAATTTGGCCTAAGGAATAACCATTAGTAACTTCATTGAAGAAACTAACAAATTTGTCAGCGGAAATTACATCTGCACTTACTTTTTCTCCTGATATGGCAAGGTTTTTGATTCAAAAGCGCCATTGGAAACCATAACTTGCGTTAAACTGTGTAGTACTGTCAGCATAGAGAAGTTTGTGAAACTCAGTTGCCTTTTCTAGTAGAATTGGTCCTGTGACTGGAATCTTCTTTTCACGTTGTTGTCGAAACTACAGATAAAGAGCACTGTCCAGTTTTTGGTACATACCTCCTTTCATGGTTTTGGTTGCCTTTACAGAGTTTGATACTCCTATTTCGCTCTTTCCTACTTTGAAGTTCTTTAAGCTTTCTTCTTTCTTAATAATGTCGTTGACAGTCCACTTTCCAATACTGTACTTTAACATGATGTCAGTTATAAGAATTTTGTTTCGAAACATCTTACACACATTCAGTTTTTCTTCAATTGACAAAACAACTTTTGCGTTTCGCCATCTCAAAATCTGGGATAAGGTTTTTTTGACAACAGACACTGTCTACTAATAACTTGTAAATGGTTATTCCAGCTGTCTCGTTTGAATGGTTCTGTACCGGTGCAATGGAGCTTTGTAAGGTTACGATGACAATTGACAAGCCTTGAGCAAAAATGAAAATAACACTTTATTATTATGTCATAAATTATTATCTGATCCAATGAACGAATAATCGCATGCCGGATAAACGAAGTACGGATAATCGAGGAAGCACTGTATCAAATTTTGAAGCTCTCAATCACCGCTAGACAAAGTTTTACGATGTCATAAGGGTATCCTCTTTGTTTTGTTTCTGTATGTCGTGGCGGGAAAACACGAATAGACAGGTAGAAGGCAAAAGTGAAGTTTAACAGTAGCTGTTTTTAAAGAAGTCAGAGAGCCTCACCATTTTACAGATCAGCAAAGACATTTGATTGTTTACTTGTACCAAAAATAATATCAGAGCGAAAAATTGCATGAGAGGTGAGTTGCACTAAAACCGGGGTTAATGTAACAATAAAGCGATGGAAGGAAGCCGGAAAGTTTTCTAAAAGAGCAGGAAGAGGAAGAAAGAGGAAGTCTACCAAACGCCAAGATCGAAGCTTGTTAAATCAAACTTTGTACTGGAGTCTATAGCATTAGAAAAGTTGTAAATAAAACAATCATAAAGTTTTTTATGGCTAAAAAGCGACTAGCAGATAATCCACTTCGGTTTTACAGAAATTTCACAAAGTTTATGACTTCATTCTGTAATGTTTTTATAATTTGTATTTTGGCCGCTAAAGGTAATATTTCTCAAAATAAATTACATCCACTTCGGTTTTTCAGAAATTTCACAAAGTTTATGACTTCATTCCCTAGGGTAATTATAATTTATGTTTTGGCCACCAAAGGCTATATTGCTCAAAATAAATTATTAAATTGTATGCATTTATGTTACCGTGGCTAAATTTTGGTCATTCATCTTCTGAAAAAATCTAGATAAAAGATGGAAACAGTTGCACAGTTTTTACACAAAACCATATGCTGGCAAAAACATTTTTTCAGAAATTGGCCTACCATTAGTAACTATACTCACCCTAAACAGCGTAAAATTATTCAAAGTTTGTGCACTTGCTGTATATATGTAGCCTCAAAACCTGAAGAAGGTAAAGCAAGATTAAATTGTAAAGGAAAAACAGCAAGACCCTATCTTTTGAAGTGCATGGACTCCCTTCGGGAACCACTGGCTTAGTTGCTGCTACACACTTAATGTGTACTACGCATCTATCTCGATATATTGACAGGATAACACGTTTTAATTCAGGGGTGATAAAAATGTATAACCTCGTCCCTGGATCTCGTCAAAACACGATCCAGCTTAAACAAACCACAAGAAAGCTTTAGTGCTCAATCAAATGATAAACTGGAATCATGTTTAGTGTAAACAAAATAAGAGTTATGAGCTATAAAAGAGTTGTTGCATTATTGGTAGGGTTTGTTGCAATGCTTATAACAGTGGTGGGATTCAAATTTTTTGTCAGCCGGTTCTATTACAAAAGTCATATTTTCTAATCGGTTCAGTTACAAAAAATCATATTTTCCGGTAAATAAATGATTATTTTTTATCACTTCCCAATTAAAATTTTTAAGTAATGGTTAAGCAAGCATTATTATGAATTTATGATGGTGTTGAGGAGTGTCTATATTGCTATACTATATACTCGTAGATAATGAATCTAAAAACCTGAAGGTATATGATCTCTATGTACCAGCATTCTGAATACACATGCTTGAATGTTGTGCTTTTTTGAGTTGTCATCATTTTTCTCATAAAATATTTGTATTTCATTGTTTATAGATTTTATACTTATGTATTAATATATTTTCCAAAATTTAATAATTTAAATATTTTATTACATATTTATTATTTGGCATTAAATACTGTTATTCTACAAAAAATAAACAAATCAAATCTTAAATAAAAAAATTATTTGAATTAAACACAAATTTTGCAATTTTCACTGCAAATATTTGCAAATGGCGATCTGATTATCATCAATTTTTTGATCTGTTTCTTTTTCATCCTGTTGTCATCAGCAGAATGGTTTCTTCTAAGCCACTTCTTCACCGAAGGAGTGGGCTCCAAAGAGCTAAACGGGAGACCAATTAGATTAATTATCATAAGATCAGCTACATTTTCAACAGTAAGGCGACTCCTTTAATCTGAGTATATGATATTCATTCTTTAAAACTCTCTTTCTGCGTCTTCAGAACTAACAGCAATAAAACTGATAATATTTTTAGCTTTCTGTACACTTAAAGGAATCTCAGCCTTCGCAAGGTTGCTAGAATTTTGCAAGACATTTTCCACATAGTCCCGAAATTCATTAATACTGATATCATGATGAAAAACTGTACTAAATTCCCTCAGTTTTTCTTCTGCAGCTAACCCAGGTAAAACTGCTTCCTCAATATTCCAAGAATTGGAATCGAGAAAATTAATCAGATCATGAAATTTGTCATCTTGTTCATCGCTTTTTGATATTAAACTGTCAGAGTACGTCAGCCTCTTTTTTATATTTTCTGTTATTGTTTCAAGCAGCTTTTGGCGAGGAAGGCTAACGATGCACTTAGCAAACTACAGACGGTGACACTGCTTCGACCTATTAGGTCTCTGTAGCGCAGTAGGTGACCGACAAGAAGCCAAAAGCTTTAAGGGTAAGGACTTTGTTATTTTCAACAAAATGGATTTTCTTAAATCTCAAAAATCGGGGTTAGGCAAGGCTAGCTCCAGGGTTTTCCATAAACCTCCCTCCAGTGGGATATTTACCCTCGCGTAAATGCTTTCTAACCTAACCTAACGTGCGTTTTTGTGTGCTCTTCGCAAACTTTACAGAGCATGCGCTTCTTCTACATATGCCCGATGGTTAGTTCGCACGTAGCATGACAATACGATAGCCTACTGCAAAACTGTATACATAGACTAGTCTAAAATGCACTGACACTATGCAGCAATCTTGCTTAGACTTATATTTCGCAAGCCTTATATTTCGCATATCTGCCAACTGAAGAACAGCCGAATGATGATTACTCCTAGCAGAAAATATAAAAGCCAAGTTTTGACACAGATGTACACTATAATTGCTTCAAGCTCATATACAACTTGTTACAACGGCCTCTTTCAAACAACTTGGCTAAACTTCAAGCCCTTGTACCGAGCGGACAAATTCCTTGCTGTCAATCTACAAAAACTGAATACATGCTCTGAACTGCAATTTTACAGCTGTGAGAAACTTAACTACCCATGACGAAATCGTAATAAAATCGCCATAGAGCTAAAACTTGTTCCTTTGAGACGAACGCGTTGACAAAAAAAATGGCAAATGGCATTTAAAACTAAAGTAAAACCCTGTTAAAAAATCGAAACTTCGTACACAACGAAGTACAGACGCAAAATTTACATAACATTCTAACTCTGCGGACGCTGCCATATTAGCATCATATCAACAGGAGAATAAAAGTGCGAGGCGTAAAACGTCAAAGCGCCAAAAAACCACGTGAAGAATTTAAAGGGATACTGTCTCTTTCAATGGCGATTATGCCTTTTAAATCTCTCAGATCGTATTTTCATTAATTTTTATGGAAATAAAGATATCTGCATGATAACGAATAAGGAAAAAAACTCATTTTATAACACTAACCAAACGTAAGATCCCGTACTTATCAGATGAGTTGCAAAAACCCATTGATAGTAACCAATAATGCTAGCCGGTTCGCTGATCTCATAAAATTCCGTGAGACGGTTCTATAGAACCGGTGCGAACCGGCTGAATTCCACCACTGGCTTATACCCTCTATGATAATGATTATGCACACAGCCCAGCGGTCACCAGCTCTTTAAAGTAATACAAGAAGCCAGCGAAGCATTTAGAGCAAATTGCAGACAGTGATACTGTTTCGACCAATCAGGTCTCTTCAGTGCAGTTGGTAGAGGCTTTAGGCAAGTAGCTATAGGTTTTTAGTAAAGCATAGTTAAGGCAGTCACACTTATGATCACTGGCTGAAATTGAAATTAACTTGGAATTAATTGACTAATTTGAGCAGTAATTAATAGAATCTTTTCTGCCAGAAAATGCTGAAATAATTCCACTAATGACTAATAAGCAAATGGTACAACATAAAGAACGTAAAACATAAAATAAAACAAATGCACAAACAATTATACATTAAGCAAAATAGAATATCAGCTAGTGTACAATTGCGTCCTAAAGTCTTGTTTTATTTCTTCATGAATAATGTTTCGTAATTGTACACCCGATTACCAATCACAAAAGAGTAAGTAATTGTTACCATGTACTCTATGCTTCTTGAATTTTAGTTTTGAAATCGTTATTACAGTGTCTAGTCAGTGATGACATTAAAATTATGTAGCTAGGAGTTTGCTTAAACGTTAGCGTGAACTTTAATTGCCCCGAACTATTCACGTTAATTACTTAAATTAGGCTTCAGGCCATGAATGTAAGCCACATGTTCACGACGCGAAATCTATCGCTTATAGCGGCAGTTGACTTTAATAACTTGCTTTGCCATATCTTTGACAATTTTAGCATGCATTTACACCTGTTTTTGCTTCTTAACTAATAATCATAACCTGTTAAGCGTCTCTTTTTTGCCATTTATGCTTTAATGCATTGTCACATTCTTTTTCAATGAGTTTATTCCTAGTGTCACATTTTTTTTGTGTAAGTTTACTTTTACTTGCACATTTTTATGTTATTAAGGAATTGTTATGTTAATATCTATTATATAGCACTTTCTAGGATGCCCCAAAAGGTTTTGCCCCAAACCAAACCCTTTATCATTGACACAGTCTGAAAACTACTTTTTTGGGGTATCATTTGACAAAATTTCAAGCAATAATGATAAAATTTACTTATTCAAATTTTCAAATTTTGAGGGGTCTCAAAACCCCCCCAAACAAATTTGTAGGGTAAGTAAAAAAAGTAGATTTAGTGCGCAAAAAATATGATATGTTGCTAAATATTGGTCTCATTTGAAAGCTTAGGAAATTTGCTTTTCAGCAATATATAACTTTAAATAGTTTAGGCTAAGCAATATATGATATTTACTGATCAAAAATGGGTACTGTACATCATGTCAGTTCAAAACCCCCAAAAATTTGTTTACTTACCTTTTCTAAATTATAATTTTTAGAAAAACTACACCCTTTAAAAAGATAAAATAAATTGCAAATACTTCACCACTAAAGTCGTCATTTCGCATCAAGTTTCCAAGGAAACAAAGACTGAAATACAAATAGAAATGTGTTTGTTTGTTGCTTTACAGCAATGCGCCACTTGAAAAGATGCCAGATATTGCCATACATAAAAATACAAGCTGTAAAGTTAGTAAACTCAATATCAAGTCGATGACAAATAGAATAAAAACCAAACTGGTGTGGACTAAATATTGTGTCGATGACGCTTCCTATAAGTTTTGCGCGGACTAGATATTGAGTCGCTGACGCTTGCGGGATGTTTTTAAAGGACTAGATATCTGGACGGAGACGCTTAACAGGATAATTCTATCCCAACTCGTCAATTGTTTCATTGAGTTGCACTGATTAGTGATCAATTTACACACTCGTAATGCTAAGGAAAAAACTGAAAACAATGAAATGCGAAAAATAGTTTGTTTCAGGTGAGATAAAAGGTATATTGCTTACTGCCTGTTGAACTATGCTTTCAATTTCTTTTTTTTTGATATAAGTAAAACCATTTCGCAGGTCTAGTTGCTTCCTCTGCTGTAACTAACAGTTTTTCAAATTTAAAAAATAGTAACGTAAACCCGCTGGAAATCATCTCTGTGTGTCTCATTACTTAAAAGGAGTCAACTCCTGTTTTACTGCTGCCTCATGGACGACATAAGTTAAAATTTTGTGTGATCTCAGTTTTAGTTAATGTTAAATGAAAATATTTTGGTTATACCAGCGTATGACACGTTTGCATTGCGCGAACCATTGAATTTATGAACTATATTAGTGTGGTCCAACTGCGGGCCCGCGGGTCCCGGTGCACCAGTGGAAAGCATTTATTAGCTAGCGGACTAGTTTTAAAATGATAATGAAAAAAAGTGAAATTCGTGGCAAAATCAGCTGAAAGTTTGTGTAACAAAAAATGACCACAGTTTGCAGGAGCGTTTTACAGCGAGAAAAATTGCTGTGGTGTGCTAGTATCCAGCTGTACTTCAAGCATCTTTGATGTGACAGATTAGTATGACTAGCAAAGTAGCTATTACTAGTGAAGTGGCGTGGTATGACTGAAGCTCTAGCAGAGCCCTGAAGATGCCTTGAAGTTGTTGAAATTGATACAGGCTAGACCATTTAATTGAATTAAATTTTGTTATTAAGAGTATTATTGCTTTATAGTTATCATAATCACTACACAAAATAGCAAAATATTAGCAGCAAAAAATCAAGGACGCAAAGAAAAAAGCACTTTTAAAGAAATCGGAAGAAAATACTTGTTTATCAAAAATGATAGTAAGTCGCTGTGTTTAGTATGCCAAACAATGGTTTCAGCTGCAAAAGAATATAACATTTGACAACATTATTGTTTACAAAGACAACTTCAAAAAAAGCGGCAAAGATGAAAGAAATAGAGCCTTAAAAAATCGTAAAACCGAACAGAAAAGCAAGTATGTACAATGTCAAATGTTGTGGATGGACAAAAAAATACCCTTGCAGAGTCAGTAGTATATAATGATCCATTTGGTGCGATTTTAGAGGGTGCTATCTCATAATGGTTAGAGGTTTGTTTGGGGGTTTTTGATTTGTTTTTTTTTTGTGATAATGATATGAATGTGAAGGTTGATGATTTAGAATTTAATAAACAAGTTGTCATTTTGCTTCATTTAGCGCTCATTATATTGTAGTAGTTGTCAAAATCATTGTTTAATGCGAGTCAACTATCGAAACAAAAAGTTTTTATGATTTTAAGTAGTAATTATTTCTCAAAGTTGCGAGTTTGATTTTTGGTGAAGAAGATGAAAATTTTAACAGGTGCTGTACATCGTCATAGGTTTAACTTTGTACTTAAAAATTATTGCAACATTTAAGATTACTAATTAAACAATCACAAGCTTGATGCATGGTGAGAGTAATTACATGAATATTTTTAAATAATAAAGGTAATTAGATTAAAATTTTTAAAAATATTGTTTTGAAATCAATTGTGTTAATATTAAATGTCACAAGTTTGTTTTTGCTGTCGATGAATGTCAGGAAAAAAATTAGATGAAAATGAAAATTACTTGTTGAGAGTAGATCATAAGTTTAGATTTTTGCAAAAGGTATTGCGTCAATATCAGAAATAAGATCAGAAATATAGATAGATATAAGATAGAAATATAGATAGAAATAAGATCAGAAATAAGAGAGCTTTTAAATTTGTTGATAAACGTAGATGTTTTGTATATTAATTTCTAGTTTGTGATTAGGTCAGATAGGATGTTTTGTTTACAAAAAGTACTGTCAACTAAGTAGTCTCCAATGGAGCTCGATGTGTTTCAAATGAATATGCTAAGGTTTTCCTTAAAAGTAACTAGAAAGAATAAGATCTAAAACCACTATAAAGAGCAGTTTATTTAAGAAAAATTGATGTTAAAGCAAGAAAATCAAGATTTTTTCAATTTCAATGCTGCCGGCTCTGATCTATGATATCAAGTTTTATGAGCTATAAAAATGTTTTGATTTTTTACCTGACTGCTCAAGCATTAAATCATATAAAATTAACCCATTAGGTGGTGTTGATTACCTTAAGTAAATTTAAACTGTAGCAATTATAACCTAGGTATTGTAAAAATCAACATTTGAAAGCAACATTTCAAGCCTTTAAGTTAATTTAATTGAAAATAGACGTCAATTTACACAAACTTCGTTTCAAGCATAGTTTTTTGTGTTGCCTTGATTGTTTTGAATGTCGAATGCTGTCGGTTCTGATCCACAATATTTTCAAGTTTTTTGAGCTTTTACTAAGCAGGGGAAGCATTAAAGCATTCGGAATTAAGTCATTACGTTATGGTAATTAATTTATATGCATGCGTCACCAGTGCATACAAGGAACAGTTATTGTAGAAATCAATATTTGATAACCTTTCAAGTCCTTAAAGCTATTTTAACTAAAAAAAGAGGCTAAATTCACAAATTTTTTTCTTCTAATTACAATTTTAGATCCCCCTTGGTAACCAACAGCAATTGTTTGACGTATCCAACGGTTATAATGAACATCGACTTGTCATTTATATTCTGGCAATTTTCCTCACCGGTCATAGTGTGCATTGCTCTTAGGTAGAATAGTTATAAGTTAATGATATCAGGCTTACAATCAAAAAGCTGTTTAATGTTGTATATTTGATTATTTGTAGCTTGTGTTTATTTTAACCTAACTGAGTTAACTAGATTGAGAAATGTAAAAAAATTTAAAAATTGAAGCTTTACATGAAAGCTAACTCAAGATTTTATGACTTCACAATGACATTCCCAAGCTTTGCAGGAGATGTGCTTGATTTATAAAAATTTTTAAAAATGAACTTTTGACTAGAAGCAAACTCGAAACTATTTAGGTAACAAATACATAGAACATTATAAATTTTGAGGTGACTTTACCAGCTAACTCTTGTTATCATTTTTTTGAAAACCAATCTGTAAATGCATCATCTCTTGAACCAACCTTGCATAAGATACCAAAACTGTCTAAAACGATAAAAACTTAATTATTAATTGCAGAAATCTCATGGATAGCTTTCAATCAGCAAAAATTGATAAATGTTTTGATCTTGAAATCATGTGAATACATTTTGGAAACAAATATGGTACAGATTTTGAACTATCTTAACAGTAAAATATTGAAAACCAACTCCCACTATTTGCCTCGAATCGTATGCTTTGGACAGTTCTTAACGGATGAGTTCACTGAAAAATAGAACTTTAAGTTTATATCTATCATCAAATACTAAGTTGTAGAATCAGGGTTTGCTTGCTTCCAACGGTATCCGGACATTTCGGCTGTGGATGATTTTCACTTACTTTACTTTAAATGTTTGGATTAAGTTGAATCTTTAGGCCTACATGTGTTAATGAGTATATTGTTGTAACAGTTTCTATTTGTGCTTGATAGCGAACACGGAATTAAATAAAAGATGCTATCTTTCAGTGGCAGATCCAGGGGTCATGTGGGAAATGCTTCTCCCACCAGCTTTTCTCTGTCGTAATTTAGTGAGCTTATTTGTTTGTATTTGTCTCAAAAAAATTGGACTTCGAGAAAGTTGATCTTCAAAAAATAAAAGGCTTTCACTTGCAATTTAAACTGACAGTGCGTCAATTTACACATCTTAAACACCCCACCAAAAGTTTCTGGATCCATCACTGCAATCCCTTTGGCATCCGATCCCTTGGTTGGTTTACATGTAGTAACCCATTTTCAAGAAAATATTTTTATCCACAAGTACGATTACACATTGGGAGACTATGATTCCACTCAGTGGTATATAGACCTACTTTTTCTATTAATTTTCCCGCAACCTTTGGATTTTATAAACTACACCCACAACACCGACTTCCCATACTTGTAAATTACGACTGTGCTTGCTTACAATCAGCAATTAATTTCGCAAACTTTTATGGGTTCATTTGACTGCTTGCATAAAAATATAAATTCAAAAGTTGTAAAAGGAAGCTAAAGTGACTGATGTATTCACATGAAAAAACCATAAAGCAATTGATCAACAACTTGCTACTTTTTCGTAACTGTAGGCCTAGTTATACAGTACTGCAAATTATTTGCGCCCGGAGGACCCCCATCAGTAATGTCGAGGTTAACAATATCGATTCAGCTGGCCAAGCCAACTTCACTCAATGAGCAGTTATCGAAACAGTTATAAAAAGTTTATATTTTTTCACATAGTCAAATCTCGTTCCGAAATGAAGCAATCGTTTTTCATACGCAAATGATAAAAAAGCATTTGCGTGGGATTGCGCATAGCCACTACATGTCCCGAAGTTTCTTGAACCCCAGGCAACATCTTGTTTGCATTGTTTTCACCATAAGTGTCCTTTAACCTAACAAACTTTTATTTGTTTAATTGACCTAATGCTTTAATTGAAAGCATATCAAAGTTATGGAAGGGCGCCAAAGTAATTGATATGTATTTTCGGAATTAAGCTATTAAATATTAGGCCCTACTACTTACAACTTTATCATAGCTGTTTGGGTATTTGTATGAGCTAACGCCACTGGCGGGGCGCATCTTGCTAGGTCTTGGCATAAATGCAGCCAGGCAAAAAGCAACTAACCCCAAATCAAACACTCGCGGTTAAGTTGTGAAAATAGCAGTGCTCTCATTAGTATTGTCGAGTTTAAGACTGTTGGTTCAGTTGGCTTCACCAAGTTGATATTTGTGAGAACAGCAACAAAAAGTTAATGTGCGATTGACACAGCCAATTGTAGTTCCAAAATCAAAAGTGCCGTTTTTAAAAGGAAATCGATAAAGCCTTAAAAAACTATTACCGAGGTTGTGCATAACCACCATTGTTTTTCCCAAGTTTCTGGAGTTCCTGACTACAGCTTGCTTGGCTTTTGCTCTACGTAGGAACTGAACTTGCTCGCAATTAAAACAGCCAGCGATTCCAAATAGTTTTATTTGTTCGATTTTGTGAAGTGCATCAAAGCAAAATTTCAACGTTATGGGTAGGAGAGGCGCCAAAGTAATTTACCTAAGTGTTTTCAGGAATACTTTATTGAATATTAGTATCAGTCTTAACAACTTTTTCATAGCTGAATGCCAATTTGTACACCAAAAGTCTTTGGCTGCGCGCATGCTGCTTGGCCTCCGCATATACGCAGCCAACGAAAGAACAAAGGAATCGGAAATGATGCATCTGCAGTTAAGTTACCACAACAGTAGCCATTAGTAGTGATGAAGTTAAGAATATATTAAATCGGACGGCTGCGTCGGCTTCAACCATTCGTAAAGAAAATATGGCTTCAACATTTAGATGATGTATAGCTCGAAACTAATAGTTTGTTGTTAAAAATAGAAAAGGACCATCTTTACCTCCATGATTTTGCAGATCACCAATTTGTTTGTTTGGAGTAGGCTACATTTTAAAATGTTTCGAGACTTCATTTTTAGAAAGTTTTTAGAAAATGTAGATAGCTAATGTCAAAGAAACATGCTTTTTGCGAAAGACTAGTGAAAATATACCACATAACTAACTTTTTCTAGAAACTGCAAATTTTGTGAAATCTAAGCGCCAAAATTTTAGATAATTAAGATCATGTGACATCGCAGAGTAAAATTTGTTGAAGTTGGTAAGTCGGGTACTCGCTTTCGTTCAAGTCAAAAATCGCGTTCCTCGGTCCAAAAAACAATTTTTAAAAAAATTGTATTTGACTATGACGTCATGAACCCCCTTATGACTTTTATTCCGAGAAGATGATTAATCGTGCCAAGTTTGATGTTAGTACACCTGGCAGTTTTTTAGGAGTTAAGACAAACAGGCAGACAAGCAGAATTGTGCTTTATATATTACATTTTGCACACAATCAGATATTTGTTGTTTATTGTTTTTTGATTATGATTTACACACACGATTTCCTAGGAAATGTTTTTAAGAATGAAAAAAACAAAATATTTAATAATTTGTTTGACCTCCTTTAGTCTGTTTTAGAACAGTAACTCTTCTAGGCATGCCAATTGTCGGTGATCTATACAAGGCCTTCATTTTTTCGGAGTGGAACTAGACATGTATCAGATATTTTATGAGCAAATTTCTGTTGGTTATAGAAACTTCTTAAAAATATCAAAGTATCCCATAGTATACTTTAAATATCCCATAACTTTTCTATTGAATTTATATCTGGTAAATTGTTAAGCTATGGGAATAGCTTTATGTAATTATTATTCATCTAATCGTGGACCTTTCTTGCAGTATGGCATGGAGCTGAATCTTGCTGCAATATGAATGGCTTACCCTCAAACTATTTTTTGATTTGTGGCTTCAAGCATGAGCTTAGTATCTCAGTATACTTTCTGCATCTATAGTGCGTTCAACAGTGCCATGTATAGAAAAAGCACCCCACACCATAACTTTAGGCGGAAACTTGGCTGTTTCTCTGATGCAGTTGGGTCAAAATTCTTCTCCAACTCTCCTTCTCTTTGCTTGAACTCTGTCATCAAATACAGCTATGGTGAATTCATTAAAGAAAATAACCTAATGTAAAAAACACTTTCGTTGGTTTGAAACACAGTAAAATACACAACTCAACCTGAAATTTACCTGCTCGCAATCCAGTGCAGCCCTGTCACTGTGCTGCTCAGCTTATGTCCGATGGCATGCTTTTATCTTCTCTGCTAGGCAAGGCTTTTTTCTGGGTCGGTAGGCTTTCAGACCAACTTTACACAATCTTTTATCGACTGTTCATCTGTGAACTACGAATCTCTGACTGGCTAGTACTGATGAAATATTTCTACATTCACTTCTCCTGTCACTAAGAGACATCTTTACCATCTTCCTGTCAAGTCTGTGTGTGATTTTGCGTTTCCTTTTAAATTTTCGAATTTTTTTGGCCTCCAAATATTCACCTCCTCTCAATTTTTTCTCAATCTCTCAATTCGACCAACAGCACGAGGGGAAACATTTAGTGTCTTTGAAATTTTGATTTATTTTATTATCAAATTCTCCAATAGCACCTTTATTTTCACCTTCTTTCGAGGACTCAAGTTACCAGCCCTGCCTATTTTTTGACTAACTATCTTTGGAGCAAAAGTACTAGTTTTAAAATCTTCTTTCATTTACATTATTTTTTTTATATTATGGAACAATATGTTTAATCAAGTCATATGGGCAATTTTTACATAATGATATTGCATTACATTAGTCACAAACCATTCTCACAAAATTTTTTTAACATTGTTGGTCAAATTACTGTATATAAAACAAAATGGATAATAATTTATCCGGTATTGTAAAAATTAAAGTCTTTGGTTACGCTATGTTCCTTGCTCCCGGCATAAATGCACCCAGTGGAGGGGGAAGTAATCCGGAGCCAATAGTCCAGCATCTACAATTTATTTCTTACGGTTAGTTAAGTTATGGTTGAAGTGGATGACTTGCCAACCAGCTTTTGTACTAAACAAGAGGATAATTTATTTTCTACATTCTGCAACATTTTACATTAAAACTTGCATTTTGTTTCATTTTGCTGCACGTGATAAAAACATCTTAGAGATTGAAAATATTCAGGTGTGCAAGAGAAATGTACTGAAGATGTTCTAACGTGGAGTCCACCTACAGTTAAGTTTTATATTTGTTGTACTTGCCATTGCACTATCAAAAAACAGAGTCAAGCCTGTAGGTTGGTATTGTAATATATCATTGTTTCTTTGCAGGCAGCATATTATTAATAGGCATTACTATTTACGTTTGCAAATGACAGTGTATAGTAAGTACAGCTGCAGCCAGCATTTGTTTTTACTGAAGTGTTACCACAGAGCAGTTTAATGAAATTATGCTTTATTGGAAGTGTTTAAAAAGAAAAAACAGGTTTAAAAAACGTTTAAATGCTTAATCGCTTAATGTATCGTCCATACAGCTCAGGTTGTTAAAAAATTATTTTTATCTGAAGCAAATGGTTAATATCTTTTGCAAAAGCTTGCAACCACGTTTGCACGGTTAGTACTTTTTTTAGAAAACAAAAAAAATATTTTGCAATCAATCGTTAATTATCACGTCATCATGTAAAACTTGGTCAGCATAGATAACAGATAAACCCGTTTGATGGTGCGTATAACTCTCTCCCAAATATTATCCATGTGTCTAGAGTACGGTAGATTAAATTTCTATCTTATCCATACACATTTCAATTGCTCTTTAATCATGGACTGGTCGAGGTCGTGCAATGAACGTCGAGGCTCATGGTAATGTCTAACTAAATTTGTATTGTTGTCACTGAAAAATGTATGCTGCATACCTTTTTGACTGATGAAGCGTCGTGGTGCGTTGATAAACGCATCACTATCTAAAGAAAAGATCATCTCCAAGTGGGCTGCACGCAAAGTAAGGCAGGTAAACACGCATCCATATCTTGTAACCTTGCTCCGACCTCGTATTACTGTAATTGATCCAAAGTAGTCGATGCCTGTAAAGTTAAAGTGCTTATTGGCCTACGCAACACAGCACAAAGGAAAATTCGCCATGTGCTGTATTCCGTAGGAGCTGTTTCTGCATCTGCAAACCAAACATAGATTTAAAGTCTTACGCACAGTTGCTACAACTTTTATGACCCAATAACGCTGTCTTAAGATACTCCAAGTGTGGCTTGAACCGCTATGTCCAATATCATGATAAAACCGCGCTATCAATAAGCGTGTGAGGTTGAAGGTAAAATAATTCAAGATGAAACTTTGAAGGAAAGATGATTGGGTGCTTAATGTTAGATTCTAAGGGAGCTTTGCGAAGTACTTCCTATACGAAGCACATCTGAAGCAAAGATAGGATTCAGTTTTTGCAAGGATATATTGATATCTCTACCAGATGGTATGCGTTTATTTGATTGACTGTAATTGTAAGGGAAGGCTTCTCGTTGAAATGCTTTGATGGCGGTAGTTTCAGCTAGAGTGATCTCGTCTGCTGTCAACGTTGCTGTAGAAATTGGCTTCTGCAACAACTTATCCCGTAGTTACGATGTTTGATCTACTGCACAGCACGCTACTAACTGTAAAGAGATAAAAAAAGTTTTTCATTGCAGAAGACTGACTGTGTGGCTCTACCTTTGAAGTAGCCCCTGTGCATTTGAAAACCGTAAACTCATTTGGAAGATTCAAAAGATTACGAGGTAGTTGTGGTCAATGCGATTCGAGCTATTGGAAAAAAAGGAGATCCAATTAGCTAATAACTCAACAAATTGACCAGACAATTGACACGATTGTTGGATTTCGATTATCCTCCATGTACCACCAATGCAAAAAATGGCTCATTTCCTCTACCTGTGCCAAACAATTATAGACAAAACTGAGAAGCACTTTGAATAATTGTTGACCATGAGTAACACCAACATCGAATGAGTCCAAGAAATGGAGTCTGCCACTACGTTGTTAAGATTATGTCTTAAGAGGGCATCAACTTTACTTGCCATGGTACCAGCGAACAGTTGCAGTATCGAAATAGAAATAGAAATAAATTTTGAAGGAACTGGATAAGACTTGCCCATCATAAAGCTGCAAAATGTAGTGCCATTTTGAGCTACTATTCTCAAGTGCGTGACAGTACTGTAACCATACGGAACTATAATTGTCACTGAGATGCATCGATGAAAATGTGTAGTTGGCATTCCAAAAGCGTCGCTAAGTTTGTCAGATGGCAGAATGCAGCGCAGTATGGTAATGGCCGACAGATTATTTAGGTCATCCAATTACGTCTCCAAAGCTTAACATCCCCCTCCAATATTCCGTTGTCCCTGTAGTACTTCCTGAGGCAAAGATTCTGAAACAGTAATCTGGCAGCTGTGCGAAAAATCCCGAAGGATCAAACACAAAACTCAATACCCAAATTATACCTCTGCGGGTAAACGGTCCTTTCGGCAAATTTACATGAAATCTGAAACAGTAGTCGGTAGTATCCCATATTACTCTTAAAACTTGTAGAAATGAAGAAATCAAATTGCCATCCATGTCGATCAACTTAGCTTGATCAGCTTTAGGTAGAATTTGAAGCAAAGATTCGTTGTTTGTAATCCATTTAGTAAGACTGAAACCTTTATTTTGAAAAAGAGTCGACTCTTGTTCAATAAAATGCGCAGCTTCATCAACACTAGATGCTGCAAACAAGCAATTGTCTATATGAAAGTTTCTTGGCATAAGCAATCTTACCTTCTTGTCAAAATCGTCCCTTTGTTTTTCGGCAGACTGCAGTAAACTGAACTGCGCACAATTGGGCGCAGATGTTGCACTAAAAAGATGTATGTTCATGTGGTATATTTGAGATCTTTTGGTTCTTCTGGCCACCTCAAAAAGTGTAAATAGCGCCGGTCCTGATGGTTCACGAGCATTTTCTCGAACATCCGTTCGATCTGACCTATGACTGCAATTTTGTCAACGCGGAATCTAGTTAGTACACCCACAAGACTATTCAAGAAGTTTGATCCACAGAGGAGTTGATGATTGAGAAAACACCCACCGTGCTTCTCTGCACAGTCGAATACCAATCTGACCTTTTCTGTCTTGTACGGTTGCATAACTACATCGTGAGTCAAGTACCAAACCGGGCAAGTAGATTGCTCTGGTGTTAAAGTTGAGCATGGCCTTGTAAAGGTATGAATTGATAATGTTTACATATCTCTCTTTCATCGCAGGATCTTTGTAAGCCCTTTCTTCAAATCTGCAATTGTATTCGAACTCAGTGGTGGTTGTCTAGGAGACGTGAAGATCAAGGTCTCCAAGGAAGTCTCAACTGATAGTGACCCGACTCCACTACAGTCTTTGTTTGTTGCATTGGCTGTAAGCAGGGATGTGAAAGCGGAAGCGAAAGCGGTGAAAGCGGTCCTTTTTCTGTGGAAGCGGAAGCGCGAAAAACCTACCGCTTCCGCTCCCACATACGTTATTTGACTTGAAGAGTAACTTGGCGAAAAAGTTTTGTCCATTTTCCAATGTAAATTAAACAGTGAAGTTGCACTATAAGTATGAATGAACCTGCGATATCAGTAGCGCGAGAAAACGAGAAAAAGTATAACTAGCATCACATTTTATATCGATTACGGGTAAGAAAAAGGTAGTTTGGACAATGAAACGTAGCTAATAAAATGGTGATGTGATTAAACTTAACTAATCTTGGTTAGGAAGTTAAAAACGTTGAAAAAGAAGTTACTCACGACGGAAACAACTTGATCATTCTACATCAGTGCTCTTCAACAGGGGTTTCCCAAAACATGCAGTTGTGTTCCGTGAGTTTTAAGGGTTCCGTGAGGGGACCGCGAAGGTTCTTCGTTTATACTAGTAAATATTCTTATTTCAGTATATTGATTTCTTATTCCATGTATGCAGTATAAATAGTAATGGAGTCTTTTGATAGCAAGTTGCAGATTGTGATGTAATTCTGTTTACAGCTTTAGTATTCCTGGATACAAATATAGGCAACGGGATGAGACGAAGGAAAGTGTAGCACTTCAGTGCTCCTGGCTCAGAGACCCCCAGCATTCCATTGAAGATCCCTGAGGGAGTCGAGAGAGGAAGAAGAAGCAGGAGGTAAAGAGAAACAGCCAGGATCACGAGGCAGTGGTGCGGGTGCGGAGGAAGAAGATACCAAGTGGGCGGAAAAAGGATAGGAGGTTTGAAGGCGAGGGTGGGGTGCGGGTGATGCATTAGCAGAAGGGGGCCGGATGGACCAGATTGAGCAGTGGAGGTATACCAGCTGGAGGAGTCCGAGGAGGAAGTCACAGTGCTGGTAGGTGTGGGATCTCCAAAAAAAGCAGGGAGAGAAGATCCAGGAGTGAGAGCTGCCAAGAGTTCTGAGTTTAGAAAAGGAGAGCAGTGAGCACTTTAAATGAACCCAATTAGAGCATGTGCAGCATTGCACTGACCTACACCGCCAGGTCACATTGCCAGTGCACACTAAACAGGGAAAGACGAGACAAGGGTTAGGATGAACGTTGCTGCTCATTAGGAGAATGAGAAGACAGGCAAGAGAAAGGAAGGAGAAGAGAGAAAACAGGCCGATTTTTAAGAGGCTGCATTCTCCCCTTCTGCAGTTTTCAAGGGGCTGCACAGCGAAAAAATGGTTTGTGTGAGGTGAGTGCCCGGGGTAACTGGGACCCTCGGGAAGACCAACAGCAATTTTAACCTAACCCAAACAGGATTGGGGATCGCACCACCACTTTGAGGCAGCTGTTGATTGGTGCAGTTCAATTTTGCTTGCTTTACATGTATATATTATATATACGACAGAAATTTCGCACTTCACTATCCAAAAAGATCGGAGTCAATACGTGTTTGGGGACCAACAGAAAGTCCGAAATGATGATTAGAGTTAAAGTTAAATCAAAGTCAGAGTTAGTTGAGGATAGAGAGGAAAAGTCAGCTCTATACGGTGTCATTTTTTTGTTGTGACGACAGGTTATTGTCGAAAGCTGTAACATGTTGTTATACGGATTAAATCTGAGAAGCATTAGCTTAACTGTTGTAAAAGCAGTTGTAAGTAGTGAAGGAACTTGTAATAACTGTATATTGGTTGAAGTGTTTAATTATTTTTTGAATTGTAGTAACAAAATATTTGATTTTCTTGCAAGCAATTCATGATTTCTAAATTTTATTAGTGGGGGTTACGTGAAAAATGCGAAAGTACAACAGGGGTTCCGCGATGACAAAAAGGTTGAAAATCACTGTTCTACATTCAACACGAGTTTTAATATCTAAATAAGAGAAACACAGAGTAGTTTCGAACAATAAGCTCAAGCGAAGTATGTAAAGTAATAGCAATATATAAAGGTTTTTGTCTCCTCAAAATGATAAAGTGTAGGAGAAGACAGGCTACAGACTCACAGTGTCTCACTTTTTGTTAGTGGAAGCGGAAGCGGAAGCGTTTGAAAAACAACCGCTTCCACATCCCTGGCTGTAAGGCATATCTATTTTCCTTAGACAGAGAAATATTGCGATTGCAAGTAGGAACTTCCTCCATTGGATTTGAGGATCCAACAATTTTTTTTCTAGTTGCACTTAGAAAGTTACTAACTATTGTAGACTCAACAAGATTCTTTAAAGCGTCGTGTATTCGAGGATTCAAACCCACTGAAGACCACCTCAAAGTGCTTCAAACTGCATAGAGTTTTCCAACATCTTATCAACCTTCTTCCATAACTCAAATAACTTCAGGCGTATCTACACTTATTAACAGAAAGACCTCACCAGCAGCTTCTGGCAAATACAAATCTTGCAGATATGGCCAATCGAATACCATTGAAGTAGTAAGTACCGGGTTAGAGTCCACCAGAAAGCATAATCTGCAAAAACAATTTTTTCTGCCAGCAAACTTATAGTTGAATCAACTTTTTTTCAATTTCAAAGTACCGATTGTTTTCTGATTGTGGGGACAAAAAATCTTGTTTGCTCCCCTGTAACGTCTAAAATATCCAATGGTTGATCAGTACACAGAGAAGTAGAAGAACCTTGGTCCAAAAATACATACGTCAACAAAGACTTTGAACCAGATTTGACGTACACTAGAACAACATCCAAAAATCTTTTTGCCGCAAGGTGAACGAACGGAGGCTTCTAAAAAACTTTCACCGTTAGGCGGTAAATTACAGAATGATCATTGAATAAATTACTATCTTTTGAAAAGGTAACATTTGTTCGTTCATCACGATTCGTTCATTTGTTCAAGAAGATGATGCTTCTAATTGCAACCGACCTTGGTACTTGCTGCTTTGGAATTGAGAGAATTTAGTGTTCTACTTTTCCACAGTTATTGGAAAAATGACGTTGTCACATAAACTGCAATCGATCTTTAGCAGTAATTTGTAAAAAATCTGAGCATTTCTCAAAAATTTGCTTAGTAGAGTGGCCAAATGTACATTTTAGAAGGTTAGCATCTCTCTCTTGATTCGATACTGCTGTAAACTGATGCAGTGTATTACTCGACGAGTTTATAGTAAGCGAGATTTTTTAAAACCCTTACCTTTATGAACATAGCACGTGATCACCATAACCGTTTCATACATCAATTTATTGAGTTATAAAGGCAATCTACGCGCTTTATATGCACGTTCACTTGAATGACGTGGTTATTTCACAAAGTAATAGTGTTGAAATAATGAAAGCCTCCCATCCATAACTTGATGAGACCATCCCTGGACGCGTTTTGTCCTTTTGGACTCATCAGCAGGGCCTGTTGCGCCGCGCGCGTGATGTGTGCGAAGGAATTTGTAATAGAATGATACTACATTTTCATATTATTGCAAATATGGAGTTATGGTTTTTGGTAATGACGGGACAGGCCCTGCTGATGAGTCCAAAAGGGCGAAACGCATCCAGGGATGGTCTCGTCAAATTATGAGAGGGAGGCTTTTGTTATTTGCAATACTATTACTTTGTGAAATAATCACGTCATTCGTGTGAACATGCATACAAAGTGCGTAGACTGCCTTCATAACTCAATGAATCGATATCGTGAAGTGAAAAGCCACCTGGGAATCGAACCTTGCTTTGAATTTCACATAGTGCGCTAGTATATTAACATTTTGCAACGTCAGCTTCGTTTAAAATGTATCTTTTCAGATCTGTAAAACTAGGCTCACGGTGACCCGATTCAATGCTTAAGGCGAAGCGTAACCATTGCCATTGATTGCATTGCGAATGACTGCCTTCACACAACATTTGCTATGTTTTGAAAACAATGCAAGTCCAAAAATCAATTTAAATACTTCAGCGTGGTTTTGCACTCTTCTAGCTTCTGCGCTAAATTAATTAATGCCTTAAAATTGTCATTCTTGATGGGTGACCTTTCGAGTAAAATAGTTATGCACAATTTAGCAATTGCATTCCTTTTGCCACAAGTTTTGTACAAAATCTGTTTAGCTTTGGCGAAACCATAAGAAAGTTTTAACAGTAAACAATATTCGACTATCATCTTAGCCTTACCAGTGCAATGCTGAATAAGGTAAAGAAGTTTATCATGTCATTGCTTTAACAGTCTCTATGATAGATTTGAATGCAGACATAAATCGTAGGTATGTAGTTGAATTGCCCTGAAGTTTAAATACTATAGCTCCAGCATGGGGTTGGGTGGCAATGACAATTCTGCCCATACACTTGTAGATTTGCTCATCGATGCATGAAGTTGGATCGTAGAATTCTGAAACACCACTTTTGGTTTGATTTGCTTTACGTCGATTGGAGGCATAGTCTATCAATCAAAAGATTCCACGTTGTTAAGAAAACGTGAAGTTGAAGGCCGTAAATTCAAGTGGTGGTTGAGCGGTTTGTCTCTAAACGTGACCTGAACAGCCGCTCCAGATGTTTTCAGTTGTAAGTCTTCGGAAGGAATGAAACTGTTAAAATTACGAAAATGGCGTTTTCGATTATGCTGCCTTTTTTGTGATAAAATCTAGAATTTCGGAAATTAATCTGAAGGGTGTAAATAGACGTTAAAATTTGCTAGATTGAGTTTGCAAACTATTTTATTTATTTGTCTTGCGTGGAACTATACTTTACTGCTGGCGATTAGATTTTAATTGTTTGAACATCCTTTGTGCGAAAAACTGATCACTTGTTCTTTTATAGTGAAACGGCCTCGTTATTAGATTTTAATCAAAATTGTTTACATCTGCTTTAAAATGCTTTAAAACGTAATAAAGGCACTGGCTTGGCTGGGAATTAAAAGCATATATCGCATCAAGCTCACTGTAGTGAGCGTGCATCATATAACAGCATCAGTTGAAAGGACCGATGGCGGAGTGGCATAAACCTCATGAAGCAATTCATGTGATCGTCGGTTCAATACCTGAGTCCACCTGACGAGTTCTAATAGGAACGAAACCGGTCGTGGAAGTGGTATTTTATTCAACTGATTGCAGTTAGCCTATATGCCTTAATATCAATCAATTAAATTTAAAATGTTTGTTGCCTTTGTATTGTAAAATTCTACCTTTTTTATATGAGTTAACGACCACGTGGTTTGTATTAAATCGTTGTCAGTGGCTAAGATTATTCATTCATTTGTCGAAGTCAACTATTGTAAAGTGAAGGTGGTTTGAGGGTTGCAGCCGTACGTTCAACTCGAGTGAATTTTATTTTTGAGTACTTTCTACCCAGGTCGTATCTAAACCTTGCCTTTCTGGGTGGCACTGTGATAAGAGACATAAATAATTGAGAATAATTTTGGCAGCCACAACCCTTAACATTTTGTTTAAACTGTATTTAAGTTATTTTCTCCATAAATTTTTCTAATAATTTCTGCTGCACGTGGTGAGAAGAGAAGAATGGAGATAGATTAGTACAGCTTCTCCAGAAGAATTGAGACGTGACAGTGGTGGTAATCACAGGACGTTTGTTGTGAGAACTGCGAGAAATTAGGAATTTTGCAAAGCCTTGATGAAGGTAACACTAACCAGCCCACTCAAGTTATTTCTCGAAGACTTGTCTTTCGATTTCAGCTTTCTGTAACAAATAAAATGCTTTTACTGTCTCTCGCCGGTGTTCCAATTGAAGACTTTCTCGTTTCCACTGCTGTTACAGCTTCAGCTATTCATCTTCTCGTGGCTGCATCAGCTTCCGTTCATGATCTTTTTTCTTCTGCTGAATATCTAATTCTATTCCTTGCAAAGTACGCTCTTCATGAAAGGGGCGAATAAGTAAGCGCGCGATTTTTTGGTTTGCAGCAGTTTTAGCCAAAAGCAAGCTACTGAGAGACGTGCTACTCGAGTCACTCCATTGAGCGCTACAAATAGTCGATACCATTACACTTGTTGCAACGGGGGCGTCGGTATCACAACGCGTTACCTTCGCAAGCCATTCTGCTGTTTTTTTTCAAATTGAGTCATTTTGGAACACATTCGACTCAAGATTGCTTGTCAGAAGTTAACCCTTAGACAAGTTTTCATGGTTTAAGATGGCTTTTTTAGCTAAAGAATAAGTGTCGTTAATTTCACACAAAAGCTAGTTTCGCGATTTAAGCTTAGTATTCTGTTTGATCAGCATTTCAGCTTTCACATACAAATTTGTCAGCTTGTTATTCAAAATTTCAAAATCATTATCCCTGGGCTCCATAAAGACACTTACTAAAATGTTCGGTATGTAAAAACAGAGCTGTAGTAGAAAACTTTGTTTCAGAGACTTCTGATCGGATGGCTCTCCTAGCACTCTCGCAGAATGATGTTTTCCTCAAGTTCCACAGAGCATGCGCTTAACATAAATCAAAATGAACGAATAACGAATTTGATAATTAGCTTGAAGCACGTAGACTACAATGTGGTACGCGAAAGTACTGTATGGTTTCGTCTAAAATGAATAAAACACACATAACACAAATACACAAAGGCAAATTTACTGAAGTACCCACCTACTATAGCTTGACAGGAAGTCAGACCACGATCAAACAGTATACGAAGCGTTCGAATTACAGTAGTTCATAAGTATGTCAGCTATATATTAGTGAGGATGAAAAAATAAATTGATTAAAGAACAAAAGTTGTCAGGGATAACGTCTTAGTCAGTAAAACTACAACGTGATTTAGAAATCAATTAATAAACAATGAGGTTTGCGAGAAACAACTCCAAATATGAAAACGTCAAAAAAGTAAATACTGAAGCTAGGCGATAAACAAGAGAAACTAGGTTCGAAACTCATGACAACAGAAAGAAAATGCTTGCCGTAACAACATAAAAGTTTTTTAATTTAAATTAATTTTTAATATTTTTCATAACAATTTTAACTCTTAGCAACTCAGCTATTTGTAAAAGCTTTAGTAAATAAAGTTTCATAAAAACAGTTATGTCGTGAAAGGATATTTTTCAGTACAAAACTCGTGTCGCGCAGATGAGTTCTTGTGTGACAATGGTCTGTGCATTCACTTGTATCTGGTTTGCGACGGATACCGTCAATGCAGCAACGGAGAAGACGAGCAAAGTTGCAGTAAGTGTATCGTTTTTAAAATACGTACCGGGTGCGGCAGAAGTAACCAAACTGACAGATATTTTCTATTGTTGTTCAAGTTGTTGCAATGTTTATTTTCTTGGTTCGCAACAGAAATAACCAAACAGACAAACAAACGACACTTCGGCATGCTTTTGTCCAATTATCAGTAGTAATTTTTTGCCATTCTTCTTTAATGCACTGCTTCAGTTAAGAATTTGTTTTTGGCATGTGAAGGTAAACAGCGTCTTTCAATACACCCCAGAGAAAAAATCTGGAGAGGGAATGTTAGGAGATCGAGCCGGCCACTTAATCGGACCTCGACGCTCAATCCATCTCTCGGAAAAATGATCGTCAAGCCACTTGCAGACCTCAGAAGAGTAATGCGACAGTGCGCCGTTTTGCTGGAAATAAATTTTGTACAAATACAATTTTGGTACACATCAGCACTTGAAGTGAGCATTCATTTGAAAACATCTCTCGATTTGGTTACTTATACCGCACCCCGTATAGTAATTTGTTTGTGCCATAGTTGTGATTGTATGACAGATGAATTTAATGCGTAGCCAGCGTTTAATAGTTTGCGGCATGTTTCAGAAAAATTTTTTCGATTTCGGTTGGAGAAAACTTCTCTTGCATATTTTAGCAGCCAAACCAATACGATACATAATAACTTATTCAACGTAACAAAGCTAACATGACAAAACAAACAAAAACAAGTTTTTAGTCTGCTCTCGCGGACTTCGTCAGGGCAATAAATCTGAAATTTTATTGGCAAGTTTTAATTTAGGCAGAATTGAATACTTATAACGACAGTGGTATCGTTTTAAATTTGCACCTCTTAATGAAACAAATGATGAGCGGTACAAAGCTTCAGCCATGCTTTTGTAAACGACCTTTTCATGATACTCTACCACAATTAGCACATTACTCACATCGAAACACGAGCAGAAGCGATTTCCTTCTATATGAATAACCGAGTTTTATACTTAAGAATGGCCTAAGGCAGCGCTTCCATTAGCTGTTGCTGTTGGGATTACCTCTCCTCTTCCCCGGGATTGATTAGCAGCGCTTCCATTAGCTGTTGTTGTTGTTGTTGTTGTGATTACCCCTCCTCTTCCTCGGGATGGCGGTACAGCACGAACGGCAATTCAGATTCATGCCGTCAACCTAATTGAAATTAGGCTATGGAAAAGATGGCGGCCCCTTTCAAACCAGTCATGAATGACTGGTGGCCCCACCATCAACAAGGTAAACTGCCACTGGTGGGTACCCAAGAGTCGCCTTTGACGACATGTTGGGTGAGCAACTTCACAATTGTAACACGGTGAAGTACGGGTAGGCCACGTCTGCCACATAAAGGTGGAGGCGTCGCGTTTAGTGCCTTGCCCTAGAACACCACAAGCAAGCTTGCCGGCTTGTTCTCCACGCTATCCCTTTTTCAAAGTCTTTTGTATGACTCGACTTAGAGAATGAACTCCAGGTCTACCGATTACGCAGACGCTCTAACCACAACGCCATCGCGCCGGTCTTCTATTAGTTCGGTTTCGGTGTTAAAACGACATTTTTAATAAAGTAAAATTTTGCTCTACTGTCATGGTTTCTATTTAGGCTTTGCACTGATAACGATGGGATTTGATGGCGGAATTACATGAAGTTTGGTTGTAAAAAAGATGGTTTTTAATTCTCACGAATAGCTTTCTAGTTGTCCTACCGATGTATGACGTGTTTATGTCGAAAGAATATGTAAACCGGCAGACAAGATTCGTGCAGAAAAGAGCGAGTACAAAATATTGAAAGTTAAAATACGAAATGATTTTAGAGGTTCGGTAGGTTATTTTTATATCATTGCTTTGTCTGTCGTCAAGCAATGCCACAATGCATTTGCCAAGTTTAATAGATTGAGTGCCAATATACTGTACGTTAGGGTTGAGTAAGGATTTAAATTAGGGATATTGCTACGAGAGTCGTTGGGAGATTGTTGGTTAAGGTTGTCAAGTTTATACCTAAACCAGTCTATCTATTTTCAAAATGAAAGATATTGGCTATCCGTTACGTTTAAATAAAGAGATAATGAAGTTGATTGCGGTTTTTAGTAATGAGTCATTTAATGAATATGAACAAGCACGATACTATGAACAATTGATAAGACCTCGTTTCCAGGACAAAGATGCTATCCTGTGAAATGCAAAAGTACACCGGTAAAATTTGGTTTGCGGTACACGCTGATGTCAAACTTCCCCTTGTAGATTGTTATTTCAACATTAAGAAATGGTAGTGAGGAGCCTGTGGCCTCCTCGCATGTGAATCAAAGATTGGGGGTGCTAGTTGTTAAGCACATGTGAGATTGGTTGAACATCTGTCGATGAGACGAAAATAGCAAACACATCGTCCACAAAACGTACATAGAATGAAAGAATTCGATTAAAATTTTTCTTTTTAATCAATCTAAAAAACCAATCACCTATTGAATTGATCAAAAAGAAAAATTTTTATCAAAATCTTTCGTTTTATCCATCATTCTAGGTACGTTACGTGAACGATGTGTTTGCTATTTTCAACTCATTGGCAGATGCTTAATCATTTCCAAATGCGCTAAATAGCCAGCACCTTTGAAAAAATCAAATTGAGAAGGATCTGTCTCATTTTACTAATCTTTATGTTGTGTCAGTGTCATGAGAATAGATTTCAGGGACGCGAACAGTGTTTTAATTAGATAAGAACAGTAATTTCTGAAGTTTTCTGCCAACTTTTCTGAAGTTCGCTAACCTGCAAAGTTTTTTGAAGTAGCCTGCAAAGCTTTTTAAAGTCGCTCGCGAAGATATTCAACATTTTCCAGAGGTTAATCGCTATGCTTTCGCATATATTATTACAATTTTTCCATTATTTAGTTTTCACTACTCATTTTATTTGAGAACAAAAAAAGAAATTTTGTTACTGTGATGTCAAAAAAGTTCATTTTTTTCCCAACTGAAACAAAACGAATTTTGTTATCAAAAATTTTTCCTGTGTTGTGCATTGTGTGCAGTACGCCAACAGTGGGTAATGGCTTAGATCACTGGTTCTCAAACTGTGCGTCGCGACGCTCTTGGGCATCGTTTTATTTTTCCAAAGGCGTTGCAGTGCTACCTGAAATTGCTGATGTGGTCTTCCACGAAAAAAACAAAATTTGATTTTGTTAAATGATCACCAAAATCTGGGTTGCTGAATTCGAAAATGCACTAGGTTTTGCTGCCGTGGCTCTAATTTTTGCGGTATTAAATATTCCTTATTTGTAAGGTCCCTTCAGACTGTCCCCAAAAGTGCGTTCAAGTAGCTTTTTCTACGCAGCATGTTGGCCTATTGCTGTACGAAATGAAGTAATAATTAATTAAATACTCATCAGTAAACTCACAATTGCTTGAACTGCTATGTGTAGCCTAATAGTGGCAGCACAAAGCAAGCGCATGTGGTAAAAGCCAACAAGTGGCAAGTCATTGATAGTGGCCTTCCATTCAATGCATCGGTAGTTTGGACCAGTAGGCTGGCCTAAAGTTAGTTGCACACAGATTGCAAGGCGTTAGGGCCACTGTGGTTGTGTTACGCTTGGAAAAAGTTGTAATATTAATCACATTTTAGCGATATAACATACGTTAAATAGCTTGAAAGCAGGCCCATGTAAGGATATAGCTTTGTGATAAACAGATTGCCAAGTATGCAAATAAGCAAGCTAATCACCGGTGCAAAAGCACTTTTATTTTAAATTGTTGTCAGCGTTTACTATTTCGCAATAGGGACCGTATTTAGAGCAGATTGTGTTAAAACAAAGTAATAAATTGAAAATGTGCATGTTGTCGCAACAATCCAAATGCATTCTGTAACATTCGTGGTGACTATATGACAAAAGAACCACGCTTTTATCCTAAGCAGCTCAACGTTGGTCTGCTAAGACCCAACAAATTTTCAAAGGTTAAATTATGCACGATATCGTTTCCAAAATAATTTGAAATTTCCTGACTTTTCCTACTCTTTGTTATACTTTAATATGAGCCATAAATCATTATTTTACCTTCAGCATATTTTGAACAAAAAAGCATTTTTGTCATATAATCAAAAATTTTTGCAAGAAACAGCAATGATACAAGTTAATCCGAATAGGCGTGACGTCGCGTTGTTTGTTTTACTGCCAGTTCTCTGTTTAGAAGATGTGCGTCTTTTCCTTAGGTAGTGGCGAAACCGAAATCAGATTGTACGGTAGTAGGTAAACAAACCCTAATTACTAACTTGTTGATTCTTTCCTAGCGTTTACTAAAGTGTGCAAACAACATATTGTTTACATTAAACACCATGGTTTATACAAAAGCAGTCGTCCAACAACGGTTTCTCACTTTTCATAATTTTTTTTAATTTCCATTTTTTTTAACAGAATTCGCTTTATAAAACAGATTCAGTTACATTGTCTTCAGAACAAAAATCTTTCAATAAGAAGGAGCAAAAATGTTTTGAGATATAAACTGGAAGCGTTATGAAGTTTTATGCAAAATACCCTACAACCGTAGACAGAAGCAATTCGGCCTAAAAAAGAGCTACAGCAGATATTAAAGAAACTAAAATATTGTTTAAGATATCTCTTGGCGGAAGAAAAAGTAATGAAACACTATTAAACTGGCTTATTATCAGTAATTTTTCACGGAAATAGGCTTCACAAAGGTGAATAAACAAGTTGCTTAGGGGAGGAACCCCAACTGCTATAGAGATTTTTTGGTTTTTGAAGCAAAATAGGTTTTTTGGGCGGGCTATTCATAGTGAATTTTTACATCGTCAAATACTAACTAAACAAATATATTTGGCCACAGGTTAAATTTGAGGAATGAATATTTTAAGGCAAAGCGTCAGATAATTTCTTAACAAAAAGTTTGCACTTCGATCTCCCTTGGTTCAAAAGAATCCCTCCACATAATTTTTACAAATTACTTTACCTAGAAAATATCTCCCACCACGTTGAGGACGAATTAAAAAAATTTATTCACAAGCACTTACCAGACACCATGTTTAGATTTATCCATGTTACCAAAAATCTCAAGCAACAACTACCCTTTAAAGATTCCCAACGCCACTTATTAAGAAGCAACTTACCAGACACCGTGTTTAGATTTATCCATGTTACCAAAAATCTCAAGCAACAATTACACTTTAAAGATCCCCAACGCCACTTATTAAGAAGCAACGTATTATACCGGTTAAACTGTTCTTGTAGTTCTTTCTATATTGCTCAAACTTGCCGGAATTTAGGAAAATGCCTGGACAAGCACAAGACCAGTCTCAACTCAAAAGTGTGTAACCATTTATAATCCAAACCAACCACAGAGTTGACTTCAACAACTCACAGATTCTCATTAATTCTCCTGACAAATCCAAGCTTCTCCTTCTAGAATCTCTTTGCACTTAACAATTGAAACCTAGCTTAAATTTTGACTTCAAATTCTTTTCTCTTCGTTTACTTAAAACGCGACCATCTCTTCTTCTTGTGTGTTCATTTTTTAGTGTCAGTATGGCGTCTTTGATAGCAAACCTGTTTGTTTTACATTACTGTATTTGCGTTGAAAATGGCACCAGTTGAAAACTGAAACGTTCGCAGTATGTTTTTGATAAGTTGTTGGCTGTTATTTTTGGATTAAAGTTATTAGATTTTTTTCCAATCACATTGTGTGCCTAATGATAGATTGTGTTGTACGACTTATCAATAAACGCATTGAAATGTCATGCCGAGCAATTCAAAAGATATCAGCTTCTCTTTTGTCATTCACAAGAAATACTGAAGACATAAAAATTTGTGCATTTATGAGGCTGATGTACATATGTGGCTTTGCTGGTGTGAACAATCATGATGTTGCTCTTTTATGATTCGATCATCATTCGCAGCAGTGCAGTTGTAGCGAACAGATGCGTTTTTTTTGTGCTGATCTAGTAATATGAGATCTAAAAATAGAACTAATCGAAATGAATTGAGTTCTGGTTTCAACGACGAGGACAAACAACAACTTACTGAAATTAATACAACGATTAAAAACTAATTGAAGAAGTTGAATACTGTCACGAATAAGTAAATTTGCGTTGTAGGAATTCTTTTTATATAGGTATAGTTTTTGTAATCTGTTGCTTTTGTTCTGCCGTGATTATTTTATGCGTAAATCTGATTGTCTTAACCCTATTTGGCCCGGGGGGGGGGGGTCGATTCGACCCACAGCAAATTAAAACTGTTGTAACTTAGCGACCGCTTGAGATAAATGTTTGAAATTTTTTGACTTTTCCTAAAATTTATCTGGCTTTTGGTTGGTTATAAACTGACAAAGATATTCTTTGTAGTTTTGACTTAAACATAGCAATTTCGAAACCCACTCGGGCAAATTTCTTTATCGACTGCTTTTGTATAATAAAGAAAAAAAGGAGAAAGAGCGCACACGCAAAACCGTGACGAGCTACGTAAACCGCAGAACTTGTTTGAAGTGAAGCACTGACTGTAAAGCTGTACAGTTTCTCAGAAATCTTTCTTCTTAAAACCTTTTCGCTGTGAATAGCAACTCTTAATTTGACAAGCCAAAAACATCAAAGTGCTTTTAGATACACGGCTATTTTGTAACTTTTAGTTAAATAAATTTTACCTTCTTGACGCTAGGCCTTAACCTATCAATAAAGTAATGCTAGAAAATATTTCGTAATTTTGATACTTGACAAATGCAACAAAGCAAAAAGAATTGTTTTCAAGCGTAAAAGCCAGAAAATAAATTTGGCGGCGTGATAATATTGTTTGCGCTTTTCATAATGATTTGTAATGTTGTTACCAATTAAAATTGGGGATTGGTTGGTGGGAGAGCAACAAGCGCACTTGCAATTTTTATTAGATGGGAAATATGCAGTGGTAGATTAAGGACGCAGGGGCGACAGACAGCAAAATTTAATTTAGGAGTTTTATAAAACTTGATTTCCGTTGCTTTACGAGTAAGCTGTTAGTATTTAATCAAATACCGAATTGTTATCAGCAAATACAAATCCAAAACGCAAGAAGCCAATCGTGAATCACAAAATTAAATTTTTTTTAAGGGGAGAAGGAGCTGTGGAACATCTCCTGAGTTTGTGATCAACACCAAAATATTTTTCTGTTGACCGCGTGACAAAAGCAATGTGTTTGTATTCTACATCTCTACACACTTTCAAAAGCAAATGAAGATTTTTTCCGTGTTCTTTTGTCCACTTTTATAAGCATTACCGGTACGTTTCCTGCTGCATGGCCGAGCAGAAAGGCAATTCCATTGAAGTTGACACTTCAAGTTCAAACTACAGCTTGCGTCAACTGTCACAACATTATAAGATTGAATGCTGACTCAAATATCGTCTTGTCATTTCCATTCTTCTAAACCAGAGATGGGCAAACTTTTTAGTCGGAGGGTAGCATTGACCATTCAAGAGTTAGCCGAGGGCCAATGCGTAAAATCTTGTAATAGCTGTATGCAATGCAAGAGCTTGCAATAGCTTAAAATCTTGCAATAACTTCTTGTAAAGACGTATCACAGGGCTTTGATAATGATGGCGTCCAAAAACAAAGATCATCACTCTTTATTTGGACGGAAAATGCGTCAGTTCAAACTAAGAATTGCGTAGGGCTCTTTCAATGGTGGCTTCTATCGTTTTTGGCTCTTCAATACGGCAAGTGCGGCCAACCCTTTCTTATTGAATTGAATTCATGGAAGTTTGTATAAGTTTGGAGGGCCGCACAAAATGCTCTGGCGGGTTTTTATTGGGAAGTATTGGTGTTATTATGGGGGAGAGGATAAAAAATAGGCTACGTAGGTCTATTGTTGTAGCACAAACTTGATAATAAAACAAATTAAAGTTTACAATCGTTTGATATAACAGGCTTTTTGTAGCAAATACAAAACTTAAGTTTGCTTGAGGACTTTTTTCATATGACTCTTCATATACACACGCAGACTTGGACAACAAAAGATGCGTAATTCTAGTTGGCTAATTCAGTGAAGTGCAGCCAAAAGTCGCTAATTCTAATCTAATTTGAAAAACTAAGTCTCTAATTCTAATCTAATTTGAAAAATTCTTATTTCCAATTCTAATCTCATTTCGAAAAAGTTCCTGACCGAAGAGTCGGGTGTGAAAAATAAAAAGATCTTTTATGTTAGAGATCAGAACCACCTTCGGAAGTATTGGCACTGATTGGAATGATTTACATGCGAGGCTTACTAGGACAAGCACATCAAAGCACTAATGCGATGTTCCATGAAATATTTGGCAATCCAGTTTTTAGTGCAGCTAAGTCAAGGAATAGATTTAAATTTTTTGATTGCTCACATATCACTTGATGATCATACAACGCGTCCTACTTCTTAGCAATACGATAGATTTGCAGCTTTTCTTAAAATTTTTGAAGAATTTAACAAAAACTGTGGGAAATTTCTAGTTCCTAATGATTATTTGTCGCTGGATGATACTCTTTATCCTACGAAAACGCAAATCAGTTTCAAACAATTTAATCCGAGCAAACCAGCCAACTATGGAATGCTGTATAAATCAATCAATTGTAAACCTTGCACCTAATTGGCAAAGCAGCCTACTAGGTGCAGCATTAGGTGCAAGGTTTACAATTTTCATATCTTCGCCTACAAAAATCAATCAATGCTTTTCGCTATCCATTTACCTTTTCAACTGCTGTGTATTCTGCTAAGCCAAAAGTAGAGCCGAGATTTTACTACACTCCTGGGACGTCACAAACAGTAAAATACCTAATTCAAAATTTGGAATGCCACACAAATTTAGTGGCAAGAAACATATTATATGACAGATTGTATACTTCAATACCAATGGCGCAGTGGCTGCTTGACCGCGAAAAAACTTCTGTAGGAACTTTACAATCAAATAGAAAAGCAATTCCAGCCGAAATTAGAGAAATCAAAGACCGAGATTTATTGGGAAAAGAATGACTGCATATTAAATCTGCACTCGTATGTAGTAAAAACAAAAAGTTTAGGAAAGCGAAATGCTTTATTATTGTGAACAGTACCACCGCTACTTGCAACTACAAAAGATGACAACAAAAGTAAGCTCGCTATTTACAAACTATACGACTTTTCAAAAGGCGAAACAGACATCATTGACCAAAAAATGGGGTCTCCAGCTGTACATCAAAATCAAAGCGCTGGACTATGAATGCATTTTGATACGTTTTGAATACATGTCGAGTGAACGCTAGCACGATATATGCAATGAACAATGATCTGCAGCCTCAAAACATAAAATCTGTAGATTTCGGATTTAATCTAGCTATGTCTTTGATTCGCCCACATATAGCACAACCAAGTTTAATTGGCATAAATTCTTCTGTAGTTCGCAAAATTGAGATAGTACTGGGGAAAAAAATATCCTCCAAACATGTAAAAACATCAAGTGGCTTTTTTCCTTATCAAAGTGAAAAACGAAGGCGATGCGATGCATGTATCTGTAAGATTAAAGGAGAAGGAGCAAGAGAAAAGAAAAACAAAATTTCTAAGCAATTGAGCCAGTGCCAAAAATGCGCAAAGCCTTTGTGTAATAAGGATCTTATTCGCATTTGCGGTTCTTGCTTGCGAGACTAAACTGTTGTTAGACTTACACTTAAGGATAAAATTGCATTGCCTTAGTTGTTTTTGAAACATACGAGCGTATTGCTGCTTTGTCGATGATATATGTATTGTTGATATTACCCGTAAATTTAATGTAGCGTTCCCGTATTTTCATATTAGACGATAAATTATAAGCAGAAACAGCATGACTGCGTACTAGCTAATCCAGAAATAGCCTATTTTGTTTCACATTTGAAATGTATTCTGTTACTTGCAAGTGATTTTTTAAATAATAGCTCTAAATTCGCTAACGCCTCAAAGCACTGGTAACGAAGATAAAGCTCAAATTGATGACATCATAATTAATCCTGATTGAATACAAAAACTGTAAGGACCGTTTAAATATCATATGACACCTCCAGAAGGAAACAAAACTGCCGTATTGGCGTTATTATGGTGGGAGGGATAAAAGATAGGCTACATAGACCTATCGTTGTAGGACAAACTTGCTATTAAAAAGAATCAAAGTTTACAATCGTTTGACACAGGTTTTTGTAGCAAATTCAAAACTTTGAACTCAAGCTTGTTGGAGTACTTTTTTCATTTAACTCGTCACATACGCAGACTTGGACAACTGATTAATTCTAGCTGGCTAATTCGGTGAATTACAGCAAAAAGACGCTAATTGTCATCTAATTTGAAAAAACTAAAAGTTTCTTATTTTAGTATAATTTGAAAAATCTCTAATTCCAATTATAATCTAATTTCGGAAAAGTTCCTGACCGAAGAGTCGAATCTGAAAAATGGCCAAGACCTTTTTTATTAGGGATCACCTGGATTTTCGAAAAGTTAGGCCGAAAATCAAAATCGAAATTAGGTGATCTCTAAAATGAAAAAAGGCCTTCACAATAATTTGGTGGCAAAAATGAAAGAGTCTTAGAATTGTCGCAAATACAAAGTGGTTTTGCGAAGATGTTCAAATGGCATCAAAATTCGCTGGGTAGTGAAAATTTCAAACTAATTTTAGAAAAACTGGAAAGCTCTAATTCCAATTCTACTTTAATTTGTGGTAATCAGAAATGCTTTAATTTTATTTTACTTTAATTTGAGAAAAGCATTAATGCTCTAATTCTAAGTGTTATCTAATTTGAAAATGCTAAAAAAATTCTAATCGTCCAAGTTTGCACACAAGGATGGAGAGGCTTACAAAAACGTCGTGTTGCGTCGCACAAGGTAGAAAAAAGAATAAACGAGTCATATGATTCGTGAGCATTCCTTAATTTGAATGAAATTTATGTTTTGATCAATAAAAATATTTATCCGTGATGAACAAGCATAGCTTGCATAATGAAAAGAGAAATAATTTCATAAAGTTAAGAAATTTTGTCGTTGAAATGCAATTTTACAGCCTGTTTCACATTTACTAACAATCAATTCAAATTACAAAAATCTATCTAGAGAGTAGACACTTGGTCTAGTCCAGGGGTTCCCACACTTTTCCAGCCTGAGAGCTACTTATGACATGACCAAGTCAAAGAGATCTACCACCTACTAAAAATGCAAAACATATTATTAATGAATAGTAATTGTTCAGTACGTGATGATCTTTTTTTTTTTGGAGAACGCCACCAATTTGATTGGTATTTGCCAAGTGAAGCCGAGTTGTGATGTCTAACAGTTGTGACGAAGTTTTGTAATGCGCATTATTTCAGAGGCGCTGGGCTATATGGTGAGCCTGCTGTTATTTGTAGTATTGAAAGTGCGCCCAGACTGTATAAATTTTGAGAACTGCTGCCTTACTCTCATGCCTTGCACTTTATGGAATCAGCCAGTGATGCATAGTCCGGATACTTTTTTAAATATTCTTTCAAATTTAATTTTTTTAAATGCCTTGCGATCTACCCACAATGTCTTCGCGATCGACGCAATGGGCACCTCTGGTCTAGTCCAACACAAGAAATGTTATACAAACATCACGGCTGGTAAATTCCTCATAAAAGGCAAAATGGCAAATTGATGATGAAGTGTTGAACTTTTTACCTGGTAGCTGACAATGATAAACTGCGCTTAGCCGATCGCAGAAGCACAACGTCGAAGAGTAAACACGACGAAAAAAGAAAATTCGCCGGCCGTTTCTTTATTTTAAATTATAGTCAAAAATCTAAAATCTAATGCTGTGCATTTAATTTGCAATAACTTGAACGCTATTAATCTGATCATAACGAAAAGTATATAATTAAATTGAAAAATAAATTCTTCATCTATCTGAGCAAACACGGAATCTCTAGTGTGAGCAGTTTAAAAGTTATTAGCTGCCAAAGTGCTCGGGTCGAATCGACCCCCCCCGGACTTAGAAAGCAAAAAAAAGCCCGGCCTTAATAGGGTTAAGTCTAAATTTGATTTTGATACCTTGGCTGTTGTTTGCAAAAGACCTTTTTTCTTTCGCATTAAGATTTGTAACGCACACGCTTCTTTTTACGTCACAATGGTTGATCACGTATTAAGTTTTAGAGTAATCGAGTGAATTTTGTTTCTTCTCGAAGATTTTTGATTGCCGATTACGTAATTTATCAGCGGTGTTTTTTCTTTTGCCAAGTAATGTTTTGGCAATTTTTGGACCGCCGCCCAATTTATATATGTAAGGCGGCGAGATTTTTACGCATGGAGAGAGAGTAGAAAGAGTGGTGGATTAGAAAGTGTTAAGGGACTGAAGAAAAAATAAGCGTGTTCTGTGGTGATGTATGGTGGATTATTAGCGCGACAAGAATTGAGCGGTCAATTGGTGGATTTAGTATTTTTGGTTGAGTTTTGACTGATATGTTAAAATGCATTAGTTTCTGTGATCGACGAGCAAAGGAATTTAAAGTTTTAAATTGTTTGGTGAATGTTTTTGTTCTGTTCTTGATCGAGAAGCGCGTCCTTCAAAGTATCTTAGTTGAAGCCAATCTTCACCTAGCTGTTAAGTTGCAACCAGACTTAATTATTCTAGTGATACTATAAGTCGCCTCAATTAAAAAAAAATTAAAGTTGAGATAGAACCGAAATTCTTTTGCACGCAACAAATACCTAAAACGAGAAGTAGAAGAAAGCAAACTGAAGTATGAGAAAATCAAAACTGAAAATGAAACACTAAAACAAATTGTCAAAACAACGTTTTTATAAAGTAGATAATGAACTTGAACAATATGGTAGACGAGAGGATATCAGAATCCAGAGAGTAGTAGAAAGAACTGATGAAAATGATGATGGTGAAGAGGTTGTGACGAACATGGCCAAAGCCCCAAAGGTTGAGCTGGATATTCAAAGGGTACATCGATTCGGAAAAAAAGAAAGGTCCAAAAGCGAAACCACAGCCTGTGATTGTGTGCTTCGCTTCATTCAGAAAAAGAATAGAATTTTTGTATAAAAAATTAAAATTAAAACTTCACCCCAACTTCAGTGGTGTTTATCTTTCAGAAGATCTGACTCCCTTACGAGCAAAAATGTTAAAGTATGTGAAAAAAGTTGGTAAAAATAAATTTGTTTTCTTTCATACTATCAACGAAAAAATACGTATGAAGCAATCAGGAACAATCAACAACAACGAAAACGACGCCGGTACAGGAAATCGGCTAACAATTGAATCACCTGACGACCTATTTAAATATGGAATAAATATAAATTTTGATAAACTCAATCATACCTTTTTGAAATTCAATATTGAGTGCTTTGTAAAATCTGACTTTAAATTATGTGTTTCATATCCAAATAGCATATTATGATCGTTTATTTTCTGTTAAATTATAGCGTCTTTTAAATTAAAAAATAACTGTGTTGATGATAATAATGAACCTGCGCATAAATACGCAATCTTCGGCAACAGCCATATCTGCAATGCAGCAGCTGAACATCTTATCAGTTTGCCTACTGATAAATGCCATACTGACAACGAAAACCACGTGACCTTTTTTTTGATGCTAGTGGTAAAGGTCGTGCAATATGCAAATCACAACAAAATTACGCCAGTGTAACTAACAGCTGCAAAACAGATGGTAATCACTGCAACAACAGCTTACGTTACAGAAACTGTGTTGATTGCGAGAATTTTTTTGTAAATACAGGTAACAATAACAAGAATTCCTCAAACTCTGTTAATCAAAGCCCAAGAGGTTTGCCACAAATTTGCGGTTCTACCAGTACCATTGATAACAATATCGAAATTAAAAATACAAACATATCCAATAATTTGCCTGATGTACTGTAGATGCAGAGCTAAATTATAACGATTTATTTTCTGTGCTAAGTGATTACTATTACAATCATAGCTCAATTAATAATTTGCTTTGTTAAAAAAAAATGAAAATCTATTCACTTGTTCATGATTCACTTTAATGTAAGAAGCTTACAAAAAATTGTTGACAATTATCGCAAAATCTTACTGATTTAAATCGTAAACCTGATGTGCTAGCAGTATCTGAGACCAAACTTAAAGAAAATGTAATTCACAGTAAAATTGAACTAGATGGTTATCAATTTATCACCGTAAAAATCAAATGCCTGCTGGCGGTGTTGCAATTTGCTTTAAAAATTCAACTTCTTTGAATATGAAATCTAATATTAGCATTGAGTTGCCTTCTGTTGAAAATTTTTGGATAGAAATAGAAATTAACAAAAAAAACTAACTGTAGGCGTTGTCTACCGCTATTTTGTCCAAACGGTGGAGCACATTGATCTATTTTCCAGAGCATTGACAAACATCTTTTATGAACTTAATTCCAAAAAATTCGAATTCTACGTGTTTGAAGATTTTAGCATTGACCTGTTTAAAATGAAATCTAAAAATCTTATCGAAACACATGCGGATGATTTAATGGGTAGCGCGGTAAAATATCAAATAAATCAAATAACAAGAGTGTGCAAAAATTCAAAGTCATTATTGAATTACTGTATATGTATTCTAACAACTTAATGCCAGGTATGGCAATTAGCGACATTTCTGAACACTATTTTGTTTTCGCTTTAATTCCTCCTGTAAAGCATTTCAAAAATAACGCTCATCAAATCTGGAAACGAGATATGAAAAATTTTAAAGCTGAACACTTTATCGAAGACTTAAATCAAACTTTGAATGCATCTTTATCTTTATTTGACTATACAATCCATGATCAGCTTGAACGATTCATTAACTCTTTTAGGAGTCTGATAGATAAACACGCCCGCGTAAATTAGCAATAGGAAAGGAAACTAAAGACTAAACCATGGTTATCCTCGAGTCTTCTCTGTTCGATTAAAACCAAACAAAGGACGTACAAATCGATTTGTAAAACATGAAAAGAAAAAAAAATTCAAGAACCGGGAAACGTATCGTAATGTTTCAAATCAAAGGATTGAAAAAGCGAAACAAAATTACTACATTGAATTAATAATTGAGAGCAAAAGTGATAGCGGTAGCATATGAAAAATCGTGAATGAACTAATAAACTTAAAACCTTCTAAACTAATTAATATAAACCAACTCAAGACTAAAACAGGTGAAGTGATAATTAATCCTGTTGATATTTCTGAAAATCTCAATGCATATTTTGCCAACATAGTAAAAAAATGACCGAGACTATTCCCAATGTTGAAGCGAATGATATGAACGCAACAGCGCCGACAGATGTGATCAATTCTTTTTTGTTAACTGAACCAAATTAATAATATTATTGACTCGTTAAAAGATTCAAAAGCAATCAAGTATACAGACGCCGGAACTAAATTTATAAAAAATAATAAATCAATATTATCTCCTTTTTTTGTAAATTGATAAACAATTGCTTTAGTAAAGGCGTCTACCCAACTGCTTGAAAATTACCGTAGTTATTCCAATTTTTAAAAAGGGTGATTGCAGGGAAGCTTTTAATTAATTTTCCATCTCAATTTTATCACAATTTGATTAAATTTTAGAAAAATTAATTTATTCCCGCATCATTAATTTTTTTGATAAAAATGACCTGCTGTATGATAGTCAGTTTGGCTTTCGGAAAAGTTCTTCAACTATATTAGCAATCAACTCAATATACGACTAGTATATAAACAATATTGATCAAAATATATATACATGCTGTTTGTTTTTGGCGTTATCAAAGACCTTCGACTCGGTCGATCATGACATTCTTTTAAATAAATTGTATCGTAACTTTGAAATTCGTGGTAAACCTCTGGATTTATTAACAAGTTACTTAAATAGCAGATATCAGTATACTAATGTACGTAAATTCATGTCTTTTTGTACTAAAGCATCATGCGGGGTACCCTAAAGTTCTTGCTTTGGCCCGCAACTTTTTGTATTGTACATTAATGACATCCCGTTGATTTCCAATTTTGGCACTACATTATTTTCCGATAACCCGGCTTGATAATGGCTGATAAGAATCTGAAAAATCTGGAATACAAAGTTCAAATAAAACTCAAGAAAGATGCAGTGTACCACTAAAAGAGTTTATAGTAAGTAAGATCTACAGAATTCAAAACCTTTACCTTTATGAACATAGCACGTGATCACCATAACCGTATCATACATCGATTTATTGAGTTATAAAGGCAATCTACGCGCTTTATATGCATGTTCACACGAATGACGTGATTACAGTATTTCACAAAGTAATAGTATTGCAAATAACAAAAGCCTCCCTGCCATAATTTGACGACACCACACCTGGACGTTTGTAATTTGTAATAGAATGATACTACATCGTAATTGAATGATACTACATTTTCATATTATTGCAAATATGGGGTTTTGGTTTTTGGTGATTAGGGGTCAGGAGCTGCTGATGAGTTCAAAAGAACAAAACGTGTCCAAGGGATGGTCTAGTCAAATTATGGGAGGGAGGTTTTTGTTGTTTGCAATCAGAGCCGTTGAAAGAACAGTCCGGGCCCGGTACCAACATTGATACTGGGCCCCCTCTTCAACAAGGGTTTGGTAAACTGTAGTAGCCGGGTTTTGTTCAATTACAAATGTATAAGTGTTTGGCATAATTGCTCAGAAATTGCTTTTCTTTCTGCGTTTTTTTTTTGCTCCACTATGATACGAATAAGACATTGCTGTCTGGCTATTTTACTATTTAAATAACTAAATTTCTATAAATGGGGTAATAAATCAAGCACACTTATAATATTATGTCTATGGAATAATATAGGGCTAAAAGTAAGTAAAAAAACATAATGTCAATATCATGCTATGTATCATCATCAGTCACCAGTAATCGGTAGGTAAAATGCAATCTTCCTGTTTGATGGAGACAACAAAACACAACAGGATTGGTGTGAAATGATTTTGTAAGAACTGACCTTAAACAAATTGATTGATCCATATGGAATATAAAAACTTAAAACTAAGGGGTTTGGTTTGGACCTTAAAATTGTCATGTCTTTGGAAGTTATCTGCTTTAAGAGCTACAGGATCCCATATTATATGTTTCTGGCCACGGGGCGAGGAAGTACTCTGGGGGCACGAATTTTTTTAAAAATGAGTATTTAAGCAAATTTTCTGTGGCCAAAAAGAAAACATTAATTATCATGTCACAAAAAATATTATATAGATTATGCATTTGTCAACAGGAAAAATAGGAAACTTAGGCCTAATATATTGTCAACATTGCGTGCGGCGTTTTCAAGTATCCGGGTCCGAAACCAAAGGTACCCCTGGACCCCCTTGTCGGCGCTCCTGAAAATTCTATTAGGAAAAGGAGCGCAAAAGGCAGTAAAAATCTTATGCGCTGAAAACACATAAACTTTTGGTACCTCTTCAAACAAGAGCCTGATATGTGAAACCGGCTTGACCGGCTGAACCGACATTCTCAATCCCGATGTTATTGATGAGGGTCCTGCGGGTAACGCCGTGGTATATACTATAAAGCAAGAGTTTTTTTCTTTTGCTAATATGCTGCCTGTTAAGGTATTTATGTCCAGTGTTCCCTCTAAGGTGCGCAACTGCGCAATTCCGTAGAGCCATCATACCATTTGCGCAGTGAAATCTCTCCTTAGCGCACTGAAAACATTCCAAATTTAAAAGTAAACGATCATTAACCTTTCTTTGGGATAGATCGATCTAACAGAGAGCGCAATTTGTGCATTCTTTAAATTACCGTGACCTGAATTATTGTTTATCTGTGTTGCATTAAATCCAGAAAAGCCCACTTCTGATATTCTAAATTACTGCGATCTGGATTGCTCTGTCTCTAATGTGAATTGAATTAGGTCAATCTGTTTGCTTCTTCGCAACTCGGTTCTCAGTCGTAACCTCGATAGCCGATTAGAAGTGCAGTCGACTTGTAGCCTTGAATTGCTACGTAGTAGCAATATGACATTTACAATTGAGGATTTGTCGCAACAATGTTCTAGCAATTGTTGTGACTAGTGACCATTTATCATAAAATTGCATTTACGTATGACAAAGTAACTCAGGCTTCAAGGTAGTTGTTATCAGCACTGACTCAAAAAGTAAAACATGTATACAGAGCACGGGCAGCCTCACCGAGTTATTTAATGGCATTTATTGTAATATCATAACAATATCCATCAAGGAAAAAAGCTCCGTTATAATAACTTATCTTAAGAAAGTAGGAGTTTAAAATTAAAAAGAAGGTCGTCAAGTTTCAGCTACTATTAGTCGTTTTGTGTTAAGATAATCAGTTTATTTATACTGCAATTGACACTACGTAGACTGTGATTTAAAATGCTGTCTGAAAAACTCTTTTAGTGATTTGTAATGATTACTCTTCAACAAACTTTTAGCTTGAAAATTAATTCGTAAGCGCTCTCATATTTTGCAGGCGACTAAGAATAATTTTTTTTCAACCACAAGCACTATAATAAAGCTTTTCATCTGACGTTCGAGTAAATGTCTATTGAAGGAAACAAAGCTAAAAGAAAAAAAAAACGGAATTCGGAGTGGAATGGCTTAATACAACAGTCGAGTGTGAGATAATAATTCGCGATGATGCTACCGGTATACACAAGGTAAAAAAACAAACTGCTTAACTATCTAAAATCTATAACCATTCCACATCAAAGAATGCGATAATCTGCAAAGTTTGTAATGAAGCTGCACCTGATAGTGATTTTGGAAAAGGCAAATATGGAGGGAATGGAAGGTGGACTACCTAAAACGCCTCTTGAATCATAAACATCACAGTGAAGCACTAAGTACATTGACTCAGAAGCGAAATCTTGAAGCAAGAGGTGGTAGCTCGAGCTATTTTACCACAATGCCAACTGCAGAAGAGAGCGAAACTTTGAAAACTCCGTCAAGAGAAGTAAAGACTCTCATAGATAGTGTTCTGCGTAGTGTTAAGGTGAATTCATCAATATTGTCCTGCCAAGTGACAAATGATCATATATCAAAGTACACTAAATTGCCACGCTCATGGCGGGGCAAAAATTACGGCTTTGAATTTTTGAAAAGCATCGACTTTTTCGCCAAGGAAGAAGTCATGCAAAGCATAAGACAAGCAACATGTCATACCCTAATTATTGAGGAAAGCAAAAATATTTCATCAAACAAAATGCTAATAATGTACATAAAGCATTGTACTGCAGATGATTGCCGCTTAATGACTAAGACAGTGTTTGCATGGATTGTACCTCTTGCTCGCTGTGACAGTCATTCTATTCTAGAAGAAATTTTACACTACTAATAATATTGATATTCAAAAAATGGTTATGTTTACAAGTGATTGCGCTGCTGTCATGCTTGATTAACGAAATGGTGTAGCAAAATTATTGAAGAATTTTGTACCGCATATAATTGAACAGCACAGCGTAGCTCACCGAGAAGACCTGGGAATCGATGATGCGTGGTCAAAAGTATCCCTTATGCAAGATATTGAAACATTAGTAAGAACCGTCTATACTATGTTTAGAAGATCGTCAGTTAAGAAGCAAGCTATTGCTTAGGCATCTGGTCACAACCTAATTTCTTTCAAAGCCATACATGATGTGAGGTGGCTGTCTCGTCATTTTGCTATACAAGCACTAGTGCGATACTGTGATGTACTTCTTGATTATTGCAAAGAACAAGGAGCACGTGATCCGGTGGAAGTTGTTTGCGTTGCCAAACTGGAATCAATGCAAATTAAAGCTGCATTGTTTGTCCTAAATGATATTCAAACAGAACTTTCAGATTTATCAAGGACACTTCAAACGAGCGATATCACTCCTATGGAAGCACAAGCAGTTGCTCGCAGCAAGATTGCCAAGCTCCAAGCGCAGTACTTGGGTAAACAAAAACACTGGAGCGTAACACTGTTCAAAATTGGAATAATAAATCAGCATTAACTATGGACAAAATGGCTCCAGTAGTCAGGTTTATTGAAAGACTCTGTACTCATTTGAATGACCGATTTCCAGAAGACAACAAACTATGTAATTGGTGTATATTTGACTACAGCTGCATAAAACAAGCCAATTTCAATTTTGGCTTAAACGAGTTACAACAACTCTTAAAGCAGTTCAACTACTTCTTTCACTGCTATGGCCTTGGACATGAAAGAGATACTCTAAATGCTTATAATGATTTCAAGTTTTTGGCAAAGGAAACGTTTGAAGCAGGTGGCATCGTAGGCTTAAGTGATTTGGCTGGAATCTGCTTTAGGCATGAAAAGTTTTCCACTATCCTTTACCTCCTTCAAATATCTTCTTCTTTTCAAGCCTCCAGCGCTAACTGTGAAAGAGGCTTCAGCATAATGAACAGAATTAAAACCAAAAACAGATGCAAGCTAGAGCCATATCATCTGGACCAACTGATGATGGTCAAATCTGTCTTGACTACAACGTCAGAAACAACAGAGGATGACAGTGATTATAAATCAGCTACCTATCACCATTCAGCTATAAACCAGGACAAAGTCTACAAACACTGGAAAAACACAAAAACAAGAAAAAGCAATTTGAATTAAATCTGTTCATTACATTGTTTCTATTTTGATAAAACTTTAAATTTATTCCAATAATTTACAAAGTCTGTCGTTCATTTAGGATTTCGCTAACTCAGCTTCAAAATATTCATGCTCACTAAAAAAAATATTTGCTCAGTGCAAAATTTTCCTAGAGGGAACACTGTTTATGTCTATACTCCATAGCATTGTAATAAAATTCCAAGTTAAAGAAAAAATCAACATAAAACCATTAATCATAACAATTTGCAAAACTGAATTTGCAGAGAACATTTGTTTGAAAATAACTGGCCTGATGTGCGCCTAATGAAATATGGTGAATGATTTTGGGGAAGCCATAGCCGCTTCTGTCGCAATGCCGGAAACAAGGCAAATAGCGCAGCCAAAGAACTCAATATCACAAATATAAATAGGAAAGGGGCAGCACCATATCTGAAAATAGGCTAACCACTAAATAGTTTATTTCTGTACTTGTAAAAGCAACCACCATTTGGCCGCAACCATCAGTTTTGATTGTGTTTTAATCCCTTCTCCCCGACAAGCATAGCGATAATTTGTGGCAAGATTCTTTGTGAGCATTACCAGTCATGATTAAGAGAATATGATAATCGCGATTTTGTATTTAGGAATTGTGAAAGTGCATAAAATTCATTAAGTTTTCGCTACTGCTCACACCAGAGCCCGATGCGTGAAGCCGGCGCACCCGGTTGAGCGGAAATGCTAAACCCCAACGTCACTGATGGAGGGCCCCTGCCGGGTGACGCCGGCAAAGCCGTCTTGTCACTACCATAAAACTAAGTCACCCAGTATCCCGTGCAGTTAGCGTAATATTTTGAGAGCATTTTGTCGCTAGAGAAGATCAAGCTCTCGTATAAAAAATAAAAGTTATTAAAATTTTACTGCTCATACGATACCAAAAAACCGAAATTTTTCTTAAATTCACAGAAGCAAAGCCGAAACCAAGTGACGTTGCTGAAACTTTTTCAAAAGAGGTATATGCAAACTGAGGCAAGTCACACTTTAAGGAAGCCTTTTGCTTTCTACAGTCGTTTAATGGAAAGCGCATTGTATTTGTTGAGTTGTTGCGCCACTGTTTTTTCAAATCAGTATCATTTTCAAATATTTCATGAACAGATTAATTTTGTAAGCATGTAGCTCACTATATGTATGCACGTTTGCTGGGCTATAGTTATTTTTAATAAATAAGTATATCAACAAAAAACAAGCTACAATAATTCGTCGAGACACTTTGAAGTTTTGCGACAAATGTGGTGGAACAGTAAATGGCGATCCCTGCGATTAAATCATGAAGCCCTCCACCACAGCCCAGTACCGGAAGTTTCTAAGGCTATTTGTCTATAATATGTTCTGTAATTCATGCAATTTAATAGAATGCCCTCATCAGCCGTATGCTTATTTTCTGTAATACCCTGTACAAAACACTCCCACCACCCTTTAATTTTGTGTGAAAGATCATGAATGGCTGGCATGTGAGATGCTGGTGTGGATTAAGAGAAATTGAGAATGCTGGTGAGGCATCACCATATTTAGACAAATATGTTCTGTTTCGATGAAACGGCCAATGCCCTTCTAACATGATCATTTTAAACGGCGCGGCGGTGTAGGGCTTTGAGCGGCCGCTTAGCAGTCGACTCACCTTAATACCATTTTCTTATCTTATTTTCCACATACCAAGTTTCGATGCTCTCTTGTGATTTCTTGATGTTATTTCTTCGTTTATCCTACGCTACTACCAAGTCAAACGGCTGCACTCAGGTATTGTACTACTTTCATTCATTGTTTCGTCACAGTGATTTTAAAAACGTTTGCAAGTTTGACATCTGGTTAGACATTAGAGCTTTGGTTTCTTGTGTAAATGTTTTCTCAACCACATTCTTGCGAAATTTGTTTGGGATAGTGCACATGGAAATCCCTTTCAGCTTCAAAGCAACAATAAAAAATATATGCATTGTTGTTCATTACAATTTTGAACTTTGATTTTCACAGGCCCCCCAGACTCTTACGAGCCCTGGCGCGGCGCACCGGCTGCACCCCCTTCTCGTGGGGGATGTTTGCAATGCTATTACGAATTTTGTGAAATAACCACATCATTCGTGTAAACATGCATACAAAGTGCGTAGATCGCCTTTATGACTCAAGAAATCGAACTCAAGAAAGTTAACTCTTGGCTCTGTCAAAATAAACTATCCCTAAATTTTTCAAAAAAATAACTACATAATATTGAACAAGCAATCCCATAAAACTTGTCAGTGTAACCTCGGGATAGCCCTTAACGATATCAATATTAATAGAGCACACACCATCAAATACCTTGGGTTATTTACTGAGAATAATCTCAAACAGTCGTCGCATATGAATTATTTGTCATGCAGCTTGTTAGATACACGGGGCTCTTTTACAGATTGCACAATTTTGTTTCAAGGAAAGCCCTTTGCATGCTTTACTATAGTCTTGTCTACAGAAGAATTCGATATGGAACTGCTGCGTGATCAACAGCAAATAAAACTTTACAAGAAATAATTCGGGTTAGGCTTAATAAAATTTTGTAAATAATATTGTTTCCTAACTCATATACGCCAATTTTACAACTGTATAAAGAACTTCAAGTATCAATGCCAGCACTGTTAAAAGTAGAAGACATATATCAACTTGAGTTAGCTAAATTTATGTATCGACTCCATTATAATCAATTGCCTATAAACTTTTATCACTCTTTTCGTAAGATAAACATTATTCATCAACATGAAACGAGGTTGATAAATTCGAAAGCTTACTACAGCCTCCGAATAAATAAATTATTTTGCCAAAAGCTATTTTCTCACAGAGATTTAAAACTATGTGGTAAACTCGATTTAGAAATAAAGAGCATGCATTGGGTTTCTTTTAAAAAAGCATATAAAGTAAAATTATTAAAAGAATATCAACTCTAGCAAAATATTGGAATGCGTAAAAAGCATTATTGCTATTGCCCTTCGTTTCTTTTTTTTCTTTGTTATTTCTTAAAAACTTAAACTCTAAACTTATTTAGACAATTTACTCAAATTATAGAAGTGTCATTTAATGGTTTTCGCTAAATCTAAATCCGCTGAGATCAGGGAGTACCTCGACTTGATAACCGAAAGGTTCCTCGATGTTCCCTGGATTTTGCTAAAAGTGTTTTTTCGTCTTTTTGTACTATTGCTGTGATTATTTTGTCAGTGAACAAAAGCAATAATGAATAAACTCTCTCTCTCTCTCTCTCTCTCTTATGGGATCTCCATCTTTCTGATCTACAACAAGTAAAAACAAGTTGCAGTTTTTGTACCCCTTCATATCATTTGCTCATTACGATACGAGGGAACAGCGGTAGAAGCTTGATCGTTTCGCATCTATCCAAGAATTTTTCAAATTCTTCAATAAAAATTGCTCAACTTGTGTTGTTTTTGAAAAGTACTTGTGCATTGATAAAACCTTGTATCCCACAAGAAATAAAATTAGCTTCAAGCAGTAAAATCTGAGAGAGCCTGGTAAATACGGTTTACTTTTCAAGTCTACGAATGCAGTCACTTACGCTTTCACGCACATTACGATTTCATATTGAGGAAAACCTAACGAAGGAGTAACAGCATACTACGTCGATGGAGTGGAAGAAGCAGTAAAGCATCTTGTTCAAAATCTTTAGAATTACGGTGATTTGCAAGGGCGCAATATTTTCTTTGACCGCTTGTCTCCGATACAATGGCTTCTATCTCTCACAAAATAACATGTGTGGTACTCTTCAACCAAATAGAAGGGGTATACCTATTGAAGTCAAAAACGTTGCGAAGAGAGCGGTTTTCTTGCCAATGCTTTTGAGAGTCGTCGGAAAACAAGCTAGTGCTTCATTCTTATGTGTTTCCTACAAAGAGCTCTAGCCAGCACAACGTTTTGCTGCTCTCAACTGTACAACTTATTCTTGCAGTAACAGTAGACAATGGTAAAAGAAACCCGCTATACATAAAATATATGATTTTACTAAAGCTGGCACGGTTGTAATGGAACACCGAATTGGTATTTATACTTGCAAACTCAGATAAAATCCCTGGACTTTAAGAGCATCTTTTCTTACATATTGGATGGGCACCATATCAATGCCAGCACTGTTCTTGCTTTCAGCAAAAAGATTGATTTATGCAAGCAAGATTTGTATAATTTTGGCATGAACTTAGCTTTTTTATTTATTCGTCCGCCAATCCAACGACAACCGTAACTGGTCTTCGATAAACGTAAAAAATATAAAGTCCTTGCTTCTTGTGGAATAAGTCGAAGCAAAACCATTCCAACAAACCAAGGCTTCTAAAAAGAAAGATTACAGGAAGAAATACACCCAAAAAATGAGCTGAATTATCCAGATACAAGCATGTGGAAACGAATTTGCGAAGCCGAAAAAACGTAATAGAGCGAAAAATATGTTCAAAAGTAGAAATCAATGTCAAAACTGTTTACTAGCTAACGTATTAAGATCACACTGTTCAGATGTGTATGCAATGCTGTAAATTGTCACAGATAAGAAATTCACAACAGTAATTTTATCTTTTATTTTGCTGTTCATTCTATCGGTGTTTATTGCTTGAAGTTTTTTGGCTACGGTTAAGCCAAATTTTTTTGTAGCCATTCATCAGCAAGCACCAGATATTGCTAACTGCAGTAAAAATTATAGGTTACAGCAAAAATGGAGAATTGTAACAATATCAAAACCACATGGAAGTCGACTCTAGAGTCTTTTTTTAATTCTACCCCGACTCCACAAAGTCCAACGTTAAATTTTAGCCTTTGACTTTTTCAATTGCAAAGTCATTAAAAATATTTTTCATCAACTGAGTGTTTATATGTTTCTGATAAAAGATAAAAAAGTATTTTTATGTTTTTAGAGCTACTTATTTCTGTTTCGCTGCGTGTTAAAACTGTAATCTTTTCAAGCACCAATTTCCAGCCAATATAAAACAAGTGAACCAAAATATTCTTGAAATTTCAAGTACATCAAGCAGCCTCGAACTCAAACTTATTGGTTCATCTTGTAAAGGGTGTCGTCTGACCAAATTATTTGCTCACCATTCTTTAGAGCTAATGTACGTGCAAAAAATTTGAAGTTGACTATGGTTGAAAAATATCTGAATCAAGAAAAATGCACTACTGTATTTGTAACTGAATTTGTTGTTAAAATGTTTTAGCAAGGTTTGTAGCAGAAAATTCTTTAGGACTAACCATGCCTCTGGAATCTTAAAATAAAATGCCACCTTTTATCGTATGATCCAACTATGCCTAACACTTGATCAGGTATATCTAACACTCCAACCCGGCTTTTGCTGTGGCAGATCTGGTTGCAGTTTCTTTCGTCAGGCAATGCCACAGGGCCGAATATAAATTGTTCACCCCAAAGCTAGCAAGAAACTAACAAACCAGGAAAATGAACACTTAGCCTTTTTCAATGCTAATTCGACTATCGTACTCGGAACCAGAAAATTCTCAGTTAATCAAGCGATACTCTAACCAACTAAACTGGAACTAAAATTAGGCCGCTACCCTAAAACAGAACTGGGAGATAGTGTTACTTTTTAAGCACATCATTGCGTGATTTCATCGCATTTACGTCGCATTTATTGTGAAAGCACTGTTTATATAATTTTTTTCGAGAACCGAAAGCGGTAACGTGTAGAACCCCATATTCACATTGCTGGTGCGATTCTCTCAGTCCTGTAAAATTCTTTGTGATTCCTAGTTACGAACTGAATATTCATCTTTATCCTCACTCAGTCCCTTAAAAAAAGAATTGTCACACTTTCAAAAATCACGACTGTTTGCAGCCCTAAGTTTTACAGATTGCTTTAAATGCAAAAATTTGGTTAAAATATAATGAATAAATCATACAATGCACTTTATTTTGATAAATTTCAAATTATTTCACGAAGAAAAGATGCCACTCTTTCTAAAACATTATTGAAAAGTAATCTAGCTTTAGGAAAAAATATTGAAATTTTGTTAGTAAGCAGACAATATATAACGATTTTGTTCAATTTTTCTAACCTATAGGTAGCGTTTCCTTTAAACGCGAAAAAAGTGCGAATTTGCAAAATTATGTACGGCGGATTCGCAGTTAAACTTCAACAGTGCATAACAAATGTTAGGCGGTTTTTGGTAACTTTTTTAGTGTGTTAAAATAGTTGCAATTCTGCAAGCAAAATCTTCAACGAACTGTTTAATGCGTGGGAGACAGAAAAAAGAAATCAAAGTTCGGACAGACGGTTTTTTGAGGCAGTGTAACATCTCACGCCAACATCGCGCAGCTGTGACGCAATAGCTAGTGACGGCGACTTAAATATCGTGCACGCCATTGCCACACTATTTTTGTATTACAAATTAATTTTCTCTCGAACAATTAACCTAAAGTAAGATCAAGTTTTTTGTCGTTACTTTTTCCCAGCTGATTTCAATTGTAGCTAAAGAGCAGTAATAGCAAGCAGCTTTCAAGCTTCAGATTCTACTCGAAACGTCATTTTTCGAGAGAAGTTTAAAAGATTGGTTAAATTCTATATGTTTTCTATACGTTTCAATGCTAACTTCAATCATGCTTGTTAACCCTTAACTACTCGCGCTGGTGTATTTTGTATACCATTTTAACTAATTCGGCTCCCCCCTTTTATTTTGAAATTCTGCAGGCAGCAAGAGCCATCTATTCTCTAATTAACTCCATAGGCATGCTTTGATGCGTTGGCGTAGTTTTAAAAAGCACGTGGCGGCCGGTATGCTAAGACAAGTGAGTGGGGGTGCAGTTTTGGTTTACAAAATACACCGCGCGAGCACTTATGTAACTATAATTTTTTGTGCTTTTTGAAAAGATTTTTTTCTTTTTATTGTTTTCTTCCTTGCTTATGCTGTTTTTGTGTGCAGAAATACCTTATACATAATGGCTAGACGGATTAGGTCTTTAGATAATGATGCAATTAGAGCAATGTTGGAACAAGAAGATGAATCTGATGAGGAAATAGGAGGTGAGGAAAATGATGACGAAGAAAGAGTTGTGAACGAAAGCGATCACAGCACGGACTCCGAAATTGATGGTGACCAATTGCAGAATTCTGATAGGTCTACTCATTCTGAAAGCTCAGATGAAGACGATGAAAACTATTATCTTTGCAAAGATAAATTAACTACGTGGTTCAAAATTCCTTGTGTCAGTAAATTTGCAAAAAATCCTTCACGAAACCTTTTAAAATTTCTTCCTGGCCCAAGAAACAATGCCAGACATATTGAAGATGAACTACAAGCTTTTCTATTACTAATTACAGATGAGATGATAGAGGAAATTGCTGGATGCACCAATATGTATATCACAGCTGTACAGTCAAATTATGACAGGGAAAGAGATGCAAAAATTACTACAAAAACTGAACTCATGGCATTCCTTAGACTATTGGTTTTGTCAGGTGTAAAGAGGGCTGGGCATGTGAGTTTTCTTGAATTATGGGCCACAGATGGTAGTGGAATAGAAATCTTTCGAGCTTGCATGTCGTACAACCACTTTTTGTTCATGTTGTTGGCAATACGGTTTGATGATAGAACGACGCGGAATCAAAGAAAAGAAACAGATAAATTGGCTGCCATTTGGTATATTCTAAATGAGTTCGTACAAAACTGCAAAAATACCTACTGCCTTAGTGAGTTCCTGACGATCGATGAAACATTAGTACCTTTCCGGGGGAGATGCAGCTTCATCCAATACATTCCAAGCAAGCCGGCAAAGTACGGTGTAAAGATCTTCGCACTTTGTGATGCCAAGACATATTTCACAGGAAACTTGGAAGTTTATTGCGGTAAACAATCAACTGGTCCACGTGAAGCCTCCAACAGCCCTGGTGACATAGTTGAAAGACTGATAAGTCACTTGAAAGGTACAATGCCGTAATCTAACAACGGATAATTGGTACACTAGTTACACACTTGCAATGTCACTGCTGCAAGATAAAATAACTCTGGTTGGGACTTTGAAGAAAAACAAAAGAGAAATTCCAGCTGAATTTGTGCCAAACAAACAAAAGCCGACCTCTTCTTCAATGTTTGGATTTCAAAAGCATGCTACTCTGGTTTCCTTTACACCAAAAAAGAACAAATCAGTTGTTTTGCTTTCCACTATGCACCGTGATGCTGCAGTTGATGCCGAAACTAAAAAGCCACAGATCATCCAGTTTTATAATTCTACGAAAGGAGGGGTGGATGCAGTTGACCAACTCTGCAGCAATTATTCTGTGTCAAGGAGAACCCGCCAGTGGTCTTTATGTGTGTTTTTCCACCTTGTAAACATTGCAGGCGTGAATGGACAAATCTTATTCAACAAGATTCGTAAGTCGGTAGATGAAGCACAAAACAGGCGGCAGTTTCTTAAAAATCTTGCTATGAGTTTGATGAAGCCTCATCTGCAGGACAGAGCACAGCTACAAAATCTTCCATCTGACATTCAATCCATCTTGTCAAAATATAAGCCACAATCACAAGTTGACACCCGTGAACCACCTCCTGCAAAATCTCGAAAAAGGTGCCGTCTCTGTTGAAGAGCTAAAAACAGGGTGACAACTATGAGATGTTCTTCGTGCAATGACTTTGTCTGCAAAGATCATGCAAAAACTGATGTGAAATGTGACACCTGTGCACATCTTGCAACTGATAAATCATCCTACAGAACGTTCTTGTGGTTTTTGTGCATAATTTCATTTGTTTCGGAAAATAAAAGCTGTACGTCAACATTGGTGTACAAAGTATACCACGCGAGTAGTTGCGTTAAGAAAAAGGGCGCGAGTAGTTAAGGAGGGTTAAGACAAAAAAGCACTTAGCTCTCGGTTTCACTGTAGCACAAAAAACACCATTTTTTTAGGGAATGGTTCAGTTTTTGCACGTTACAGATAATTAGCCTTTTTCCACTTGCCATTTATAAACACAAAGAATAAGGAAGAATATGACTTCTAACCTACTTTCTAAAGAAGCTGACAGATATGTGCCGCGACAGCTTACCAATAATGATTGAAATAAGCCTTAAAACGTGAAGAAAAAAATGCAAATTGCAGTTTCGATCTTTTTAAAAACGCTTTATGTTGACATATAGCCTTTTTTATTTTAATTGCTTAAAAGGTAATTTGTAATACAGTATAATTTGCCTATGGCGTTATGAGATTTTTTAAAAACTGCCATTCACAAACTGACGATTCTAAACGACGTCTTTTACATCTACCCTATACACAGTGGCGCAGGGTAAAGTAGGCTGGTTTCCTCAAAAATTTTTTCTGGAGAGTGCAGCCCCCTTACATATGCAGTAAAACTAGGAGGTTCTAAATGATAGATCGCAATATTTTTTACAGTTAGCGCCTCTCAGCGAAACTCTGTAGTTTTTATGCGTAGTTACAAAAGTTTAATTTTCTTACTATACTTAAAAACTACGTTTACCAAACTCGCGAATATTCGCGGCCACGAATTTCTTTTTTTTTCCTTCGGTCGATTTTCGAATGCTTTTTACAAAGATAAAATTTTATCTATCAAATATTTTCGACCTCTTCACAGATTCGGTAAATGGTTAATTAAAACTTTATAACAATGAAAAAGATATTTATCCAGCTATCTTACAGCGACTCTCAACGAGGGTTCCGTTAACACTCTTCAGAAGTGCCTCAAATTGACTATTACTTTCGCCACAATACCTAGCCCAGGGATGTCCAACCTTTTAATTTAATAGGCCGCATTGCAAACTTAAATATTTAACTGGGCCGCAAAACCACCAGAATATCTTAATACAATTTAATGGAAAAATTACAATATAAAACAAAACCATGTGAATACAGTTTATTTACATTATTACAACATTGTAAATATTGAAATGTTTATATGTAGCTAAACATAAAATTTAATAAACCAATTTTAATTCAATGGGACTTTTGACTTTGTCTTCCAGCTATAATGTTTTCAATATTTGCATCCAAGGATGCATTCTTAATTCTAAGAATGTTTGCTAAATATCTGTCAGTCAACCTATTTCTTTCTGCAGTTTTAATGTTTTACATGCTTGAAAAAAACTGCTCGTGAGAGTATATACTTCCCCACATGTATAATAATTTACTGGATAAATTTAGAATTTGATTGAATTCATTTTTGAGAGAATGCAATTTTTTATAAAATAAAGGAAGTGTGTTCTCCCTATGGAAAGTTTTAACACCTTCCCGACTTTGCAGCTCAATCAGTTCAAGTTGGTCTCCACTGGTGCTTTATGATATTCAAATAAAAATGGATCATTAAGCAGTTTTAACTCAATTTAAAGCTTTCTAAAATCAGAAAATGTAAGTGTAAAGTCTCCAAGCAAATCTTCACAGAATTTAGTATATTTTTCATAGTTTACAGAAAATTTTTTCTCTCTTTTAGATAGACTACGAAAGTGTACAATTTTACCAGCATTTAGCTGTGCTATAAAAAGTTCCAATTTCTTTGTGAAACAAGTTATGCGCTCAAACATTGTGGAACAAACTGGACCTTTCCTTGTAAATGCAAATTGACTTCAGCTAATACCACCAATTATCTACAAAGAAAGATAAATCATTCAACCATTCTTCATTTTCTAAAAAATGCGCATTTTGCATTTTTTCTTACAAGAACACTTTCATTTCAGGCAACAATAACGGAAATATTTTGAGGTTGCTGCTTTACTGAGCCATCTAACTTTTGAGAAATATACTACGTCTTTATTTTCACTGCCAACTTCTTCCAAGAATGCTTTAAATTCGCGATGATTTAAACCCTGCGATCTGATGAAATTAACAGCCTTGACAAGATCAGTCGTCAAATGTTTCATATTTAGCTTTTGAGCACATAATTGTTGTTGATGTATCAAGCAATGGTAACTGAGAATCTCATAATCAACAGATTCTTTGAATAAAGTAATAAAACCATTGTGTTTACCAGTCAGGGCAGGAGTACCCTCAGTTGTAATTAAATAAATGTTTTTTCTATCAATATTGAATTTATCTAATGACAAATTATCAAACTCATATATGTCTTTGCCTGTTGTTGTGCCCTTTATGTGACACAAGTCCAACATTACTTCAATAATATTGAAATTTTCATCAATTCCTCTAATGAAAATAACTAATCGTGCAGTATCACTTTGATCAGTACTTTCATCCAACGCTAAACTGTAAAGAACGCATGCAGATAATTTGTCCTTCACTGTGCCTTCAATATTATGACCGAAGTCATCAATTCTTTTACCAATTATCTGATGTGATAGACATGTTTCCTTTACTAAATTCACCTTGTCTGGACAGTACTCATTAAACGCAATGCATTCTTTTATTAATTCTCCATCAACAAGTGATTTTCCTTTCTTAGCTAATTTCTCAGCTATAAGGTAACTAACTTTTGTACATGTTCCGGTTTTAACAGCATGTTTTTCAAGACTAGGTTGTTGTGACCTAATTGCCTTTGTTAATTCTTCAATTTTTGTTTTTCTTCTTTCTTCATTAAACGTCTGATATTCTGACTCACGTTTGGAAGCATAATGACGTTTGATATTGTATTCCTTGCATACGCTAATCTTATCATTACCTATAAGCCGTATTATATTGCCAAATAACTCGGACACAAAATATTTTTCCATCCATTGGATATTAAATTTTCTGTTTTCTTCTGCTATCTTCCTTTTTTTAGTAATAGATTTCATAGCCATATGAATACAAAATTTTCAATATTTAAGATTATAGTTCTCTGAAAAAGAAATTAATCATTAATAGGTATACTGAGCCGTAGTTTACTGAAAATGCATTTATTTCAACAACAAAGAAAATTCAAAAATCCATTAATATAATTAATTAATCCAATAATTAATCCAATAATGTTAATTTATTTCTAACAAGTTGGCCTTCAGAGTGATATTTATCCATAGTGTGTATTATATTTTGGGGACCGTAATCACAGAACTAAGAAATTGACAATATTATAAACTTAGTATGCATGTTCAGTGGTAAATTTCATCTTAATTACCGTACATTGTTTTTTAAATTGTTTACGTTAATTATTTTATATATTAAACATAAAGTATTTTGATTAAATTACATGAAGACTCTTGTGCTCACTGCTTGATAAATTTGCTAAAAAAATTTTTTTTTAATGAGTTGATAGTGGGCCGCATCCAAACATTGAGTGGGCCGCAGGTTGGACATCCCTGACCTAGCCAATTAACGACGATTCGCTGTTTTTTTGGCAACTGGGGCAAAACTTCGAAAAATTCAACCCATTTGTTTTGCTGCGTAGTTAGTGAAATTAGTTGACATGACTAGTGGAAAAATTTGTTGTCGCTCATCAATAACATTGCTTTCTGAGATAACGCTTTACGAAAAAAAGCAAGACGCACATTCTACTATTGCTACCTCATACAAAAGTCTGAGTTTTCTTTTCAAGTTGCGCGGCTTTGGCCATCACATACTTTCCAATTTGAGATTAAAAGCTTGATTGCAATTGCAAAACGCTGTTTTTTAATTGGTTACGATAGAAAAATGTAAGTGGTTTAATTATTTACCATAATCAAGCAACAATTAAAGTTGGCGAGTGATTTTTGTTCTTGTGTCATAATCGTGGAAACCTATTTAACATCCCATTACTTCACAAAAGTCCTATTTCTCATGCTCATGTCGGGCTTCGGCAAAGGATTAATTTATTTACGTGTATTGTTAACCTGCAATTTCAAAGTGCTGACGAATCACTGTTGCAAAGAGCGTAGAGTTTGAGATACCAAATTTAACCTAAATCAACTTATTAAAAAGAAGTAGCCAGGTATTTCGCCGCCGCCTTACAATAACCAATAGGCTACCTGTTTGTGAACATTTTGGGGCTAACATAATCACGGAAATTATTACGTCACCGAAGCGCATTGTCATAGTTGCCCCTCCTTTCCCCGCAAGTTTTTAAAACTCGGCGTTTACGCCCATGGCATTGATGTTCGAACTTGTTTTTAGGTCTTTAACGCGCAATTAACTTCGGTTCATTTTGCGAAAGACGTAGCAAAGTAAACAAGACGCAACTCGCAACCAGGCGTCTTGATCGGATTAAAAAATAAAAAAGATTATTCGTGATAAATAATCGCCTAGATCAGTGATTTTCAATCGGTGGACCATGGTCTTTACCGGGCTAGTACTTTATTTAGCCTTCATATCGAGTGAACTTGGAAAATTTTTCTTGACAACTTGTTTATATATGCTATTTGGACAACACCCTTGAAATTTACTTCAATAACTTTTTTAAGGTCGCTCAAAAAATGGTATAACCGGGGCACATGCTTTCGTGCATTTTGAAATTGGGTCACATGCCAAAAACGGTTTACAAGCACTGAATTAGATAAAGTGTCGCAATAAAACAAAATACATCTGAGGGAAAAACAAAAGGTGTTGTAACCAACCAACGTAACTAACCGACACAAACCAACGTAATTGGTAAACTTTACGGTATGCAGCGTTAGCTTAGCGTATACACTGAATAAATAGCAAGTATTTTTACACCTTTAAAATATGTTACTTAGGCTGGTGTAGCGGTTTGTTCAGCAATGTTCGCCCAAATTTGTCCGGCGGCTTTCGTACACTTGCTAGCAATTTCGCACTTGTGCTGGCGGTTACGCACTTACTAAAATCTTAGAGGAAACACTGCCTACAGGCTATATCTTGACTCTCGATAAACCACTTTGTGTAGGGATTATTGTTACTTCTTTGTGCATGAGCGGTCTAATTCGTTTCTAGAGCCAGCAAAATTAAATGCAGTGTTACCAAAAGTTTGACGCCGCTGCAATGCTTTCTGCGTAACAGGTTTTGTTGATTAGGTCACAATTGAGGAGATAATTGATTGTTTTGATCTATAAAGTCGCAATATTTTCTGTGGGCGGCAGCTCTTACTGTAATCTCATCCACAAAAGTTTCGTGCGATGTTTTGAGTGCCTGTTTTGTATACATCTGTAATTAAGTTTCATGGTTTGAGTAGTGAGAAAGCTAAAATCGGAATTTTTAACAAACCACAACTTCGCAAATTGATTGAACCACCAATTTAGCCACTTAGATCGATTCGCAGAAAACTTCGGTGACATCAGTAAGAAGAAGGGCAAACGATTCCACCAAGGTATCAAGACAATGGAAAAGAAGTATTGCGATCAATAGGACCGTCGTATGATGTCAAATTATTGCTGGACCCTTTTGCGTAATTTTGCACAGCAAAGTCCCAAGCGTAAGTTATACAAGAAAACTTTTCTTGCGATAGACTAAATTAGCCTTGGATATATTTTGCAGTTACAGTGTATAAAATACTTCGCTGTGGTTACAGCGGTGTTAAATATCATTGGCATAGCTTACTGCGTTTTCATAACTTGTGTAACTCTTTTAAAGTATAATTTAACTGGTACAGCACGTGCATATATATGGCTTATGCCTCTAATATCTTTCACTTGAGCAGGTACCATACTATTCACTTCAACAAATATTGCATTCTGATTAGTGATTGAGCTAAACTTCGCAATACAAGCTTTATTAAACTAAAAAATAAGGCATATGTCTGTAAAGCATAAATTAACAAATTTTTTCTTAACAAGCTACTTGACAAAACATAATCTTATAGAAACTAGATAACAAATCTCAACAGCAACACAGTTGCTGCAATTGCACGCGCAGAATGCAAAAAGGTCATCGCTGAAGGCAAACTGCGCGCTTCAACGCGATAGCACTTCAGTGATATAAAACGAAGCAAATTTTTTATTTTGTTAATAGCAATGCAAAGCAACAGAAACTCTTTTTGCTTAGGGTATATGAGATCAACAAGGGAATGAAATATATGCAAAGATCGAAAAACAATTTGGTTATATCTCAAAAACTAGAGCCAATTCAACAAAAACTAATCTCATTTTAGGATTCAGCAACTCAGATTTACCCCAAAAATGCTCTTACTTTATGAGCCACCAAATATTTCGGCCTCTGTAATATCCACAACAGATACCCACACTCACAAGCAAAGTACACTACAAAGTATGAAACTGATATTTTAATTTCCTGAGTTTGAAACTAACATAATTAGTTTTTAAATTCTCATGAAAAGGCCAAAGCAAGGGAACATGACTCTTCCTCAAAATACGCTACTGGTGTGGTAAGCAAATTGCATAGCTTACGCACTTTACATGGCTTCCGCTTGGGTGTACTTAAACAAAGCAATCTTCCCAAGATTAATAGTAGTCGAAAGCTATCTTGTCCGCCTTTAAAAATATGATTTTAAATTACAGATAAGGTATAGACATTTTTCTTTTCCTTAGTAGTGTTTGGACCACGGTAAATGAAATTTAGCAGCGTTTTTTCCGCAATTTCTGTATTTCTACATGGCATTTTATTTTACACTATATTTTTTGTAAAGATTGTTGTTGCAAATTTTATTTCCTCCTGATTTTTTATCTGGATCATCTCCGCCTAATTTCCCTTTTTCTGACTTTTATGAGTGAAATTTTATCACATAAGAAAATTTTCTCAAAAAAGGAAATTTCCTTTCAAGATGAAGCTGTGTCAACCAGATCGATATTGGTTAGTATGTTATGAGAAACAGAAAATAGCAAATGAGAACTTCTTTCAGTTATTTGATTATTTTTAATTGAAAGCTCCGGCACACATTGTAGTAAACAACTCTCAACGTAAAGATAGAGTTTTTCCTAAAAATGCAGCACAAAATCATTTTACTACAGATCTTCTTTTACTTTTCTTCTGAAGGTTATAAAAGCTTTTAATTTTGATGAATACAGCCAATTTGTTTTGAATTTTTGTCGCCACCCCAAAATTAAATCGCGACACATAGTTTGACAAGCCCTGCTCTAGTCGATCTATAGCAATGCAATAACAACAGCGTTAAGAAATCACGTACTTGACGCTGACAAATGAACGTAATATCACGAATATAACATGAAACTCAGCATTGATACATTCGTGATTGAATAATGGCCTCACAATCAATAATCGTATCAGTTGAATAGTGCAATTGATCGTTTTTTTCAGTTTGTCACTCGTCAACATGCCAGTATTGATCGTGCCCAGAATACAATGCTCTATTGCATAATTTGTGTGGATACAATTTTAGCATCCAATCAATTGATCTCAAACACTGTGATTCAAATATTCATCATACTGATTATTGATGATAGTAATGCACTATGATATTCGTGATTGCTGATCATCAATATCATAGCATAGAAATATCGAATGTGAACATAATATGTTTGTAAATGAGAGATTGCATTGCAACCATTCTTATATGACATGAGCACGAAATATGACATGATAAAATGTAGAAAACGGTTTGGTCATGTTTTGTTCAATTGATATTGTCAGCTCGGTATTGCCTACATAAATGATATGTGATTAAATGATTGACAACAACATGGCACAAACGATGATTTTGTTGTTATTGCATCAGTATACTGCAAACGCTCATAATGATTACATGTTGGCCTGGAGTCCCCTGGTGCAACGATGATTGACTCATGACACAGTGGTATTGTTGTGGTTAATCAAGTGATGAGTTATTGATGTAGAGAATAGCCAAATCAAATGTGACATTAGCTCATTATTTCATTCATCAAACACCAAGTTTTCACGTAGATTTAGTTGTTTATAGAGTGATGTGTCCATCCTACATTTGATTGAAAACTAACAATCAACCAGACCATAGTTAGGAACAGAAGTTTCAAATTCTTACTGTTAGCTTGCTTGTAAACACACTGTCGCGTTTTAATATATGTGTGATGATATTAAAAATAGAACTTTCGGTTCTATCTCAATTTTGAATTTCTTTAAAATTGAGGCGACGTGTGATAATCGCTCGGATAATTAGGTCTGGCTACAACTTAATAAAACTTGGAAAAGGTTGGCTTCCACTAAAACACTTTAGACCACTTTAATAGCAGAATAATATATTCACAGAAATGGTACTTCACGACTTCAAAACTTCTTCGCTCAACGATCCCAAAAATTATCACTTTACCACACAATTAAGAGAGACCGCAAAATATATCCACCAATAACTGTTCATCAACTCTCCACGTCAACGAAATCCACATTAAATTATCGCAAAAAACAAACACTATGGCCCTTCCAAAAATCCGTCGAGCCAATCGCTTTTTCCTTAACTCGCTCTCTATGTCTGGCTCTCTCTAAAGAAAATCCCGTCGCCTTATATACAGAAATGATGAAACAATCGAGACAATGCTAGAACGAAAATCACGTGAACAAAAGAAAAAAGCACTTCAATTATGTTAATCGTTTATCGAAAATCTTCGAAGAAGGTAGAATCACTAGACCGATCTGGAATTTTACTACGTCGTCATAACGATTTTGACGTAATAAATGGCGTACGCAGCAATCGGCTTGCGAGAAAAAAAAGGGTCTTTCCCTCAGTCAGCAGTCGAGCGAACAAATAACGCAGCGCTTTACACAATATGAAAACAACTCTTATAAAGCAAATTTCCTTATTCGTGACATACGCCCTCCCTAGGAATATTATAATAATAATATTAAAACTACGAATAACGAAATTCGCGAGCCCAGTTCAATACTTCAGATCCAATAAGCATGCACAAAATAAATTCAATTACTATATCTTACGCACAAATACAACCAAAGCATAGCACAACAATACACTTAAACACAGCACAATTAATCCATCACGCGACTAAGATAATCAGCCGCTACATTATCCTTTCCAGAAATGTCTTGTACAGTATAATTGTACCCTTGTAAAGCCAGGGCTCATCGCATTATGCGATCGTTCTGATACTTGGTTTTATTTATGTACGCAAGGGGCTGGCGATCAGTTTGTAAAATAAACGGCTTGCCAGCTAAATATAGCCGGAACCTTGTTACGCCCCACACAATACCCAAATATTCCTTTTCTAAGGCTGAATATCTGGTCTCAGCTGGCGCGAGTTTCTTGCTGGCATACGCCACTGGATACAGTTTCTCCTCATGCTGTTGCATGAGGGCGGCGCCCAGCCCGAAGTTCTATGCATCAGTTCGTAGTATGAACGGTTTACTGTGATCTGGTAATCTCAAAATTGGTCGCTTCAATAAACAGTCTTGCAGGCTGCTGAAGGCTTTTTCTTGAGCTTGCCCCCAATCGAATCTTGTTTGGTTGTCCCTTGCGCGTTAAATCAGTCAATGGCGCTGCAACCGCCGCAAATGTGGGGATGTGTGCGCGGTAATAGTTCGCCAACCCCAAAAACGATCGTACCTCCTTTTTTGTAGTCGGTCGTCGTGCGGCACGAATTTTCTCCAAATTGTCCTCATTAATTGTAATCCGGTCACGACCGATATAATCCCCAAGAAACTCCACGGATTCGGCCCCAAATACACATTTAGATGGTTTTACTCTAAGTCCTGCTTCGCGCAAACGTCGAAGCAATTCTCCCAACACTTGTAGGTGCGCTTGCCAATCATTGATACGAATGATGAGGTCATCAATATAGCTATCTACGTTATTCATTTCAGCCAAAATCTTTCTCATTCCGCGAACCAACGTTGCCCCCGAATTTTTCATCCCAAAAGGCATCCTGAGAAAATCGTACGTACCGTCGGGCGTTATAAATGCAGTCTTCTCAATGTCTTCTTCCGCGACGGGGAATTTGCCAGTATCCCTTGCTGAGATCAATCTTGGAGTAATACTTGCTTTTCCTTAACCGCTGGAATAAATCTTCTGCTGTGACCATGGGCTCCGGGTCTGCTACTGTGAGCTTGTTTAATTTCCGATAGTCAACGCAAATGCGGTCCGATCCATCCTTCTTCTTCACAATCACAATCGGGGATGCGAATGATGAGTTCGATTCTCGGATGATTCCGAGACTAAGCATGTCTTGTATCTCCCTTTTGAGATTCTCCCTTAAGGCGTACGGCAAAGGATAAGGCCTAGACCTCACTGGAATGTTATTAGTAAGCTTTATCTTATGCTCGATCACGTTAGTTTTGCCTGGTATATCCGAAAATACTTCTGCGTATCTTACTAAGGTATCCATCATCTCTTCCTGTTGTGTTTTGGTCAGTTCAATTCCCAATTTGACGTCCTTGACTGTTTCCTTCTGATGACAATTAGCCAACTCCATCATTTCCTCGTCGTTGACACTCAAATCTTCATCTCCTCCTATGATTCCGGTACAAGCATCACAAGGCACTACCTGTTTATTGTCCGAATTTTGTTGTGGTGCTCCGTCTTGGTCATCTCTTTTGATATATTTCTTCAACATGTTCGCGTGGAACGTCTTCACCTTTTTGTTTACTTCAATTCGATAATCATTACCCTTTCCACACCTGGTCATAACTTCGTAAGGCCCTTTCCATTGCATTAGTAGCTTGTTTGTGTCCGTCGGCAGTAGCAATAAAACCTTGTCACCTTCTTGAAATTCTCTAGCTCTTCTGTCATACAGTGCTTTGTTCTTCTTCCGACTCTTTAGCAATTCCTCCTGAGCAATCTTCATAGTGTTGTTCAAGCACTCTCGCAACTCGAAAACATACTGGTAGCTCGTCTTGACTTCTGTCCCACCTGTCTCTCCTGTCCACAGCTCCTTTAAGATTTGGACCGGTCCACGCACTGTCCTTCCATACAACAATTCAAACGGTGAAAATCCGGTGGCCTCCTGTGGCGCTTCTCTATACGCGAATAGTAGGGGGTTAACAAAACGGTGCCACTGGCGGGGCTGCTCATTACACAGACGTCTCAGCATTTTCTTAAGGGTACCATTAAAACGTTCGACCAACCCGTTACAGATAGGATGATACGGCGTAGTTGTTAATCGTTTTATAGACAGCAGCCTTGATACTTCGTCCATGCACTTCGACACAAACTGTGTGCCAAGATCACTCAGGACTTCTTCTGGTATCCCTAAACGACTATACATGTCCATCAACGCTTCCGCCACTGTCTCCGTTTCAATATTCTTGAGTGAAACGGCTTCAGGGTATCTAGTTGCATAATCCGCCAAGGTCAAGATATATCGATGTCCCTTCTCGCTTGGAGGTGAAATCGGTCCAACTAAATCCACAGCGACTCTCCTAAACGGCATATCAATCAAGGGCATATCTCCTAGTGGTACACGGGGAACGGATCCTTAGGCAGTCGTCTTCTGACACACATCACATGATCTGCAGAAACTAGTAATATCACCTTGCATGCCAGGCCAGTAGAAATTTGTTTGAATGCGGTCTTTTGTCTTCTTAATCCCAAGATGTCCCCCAAAAATCGAATCATGGGCGACTTCCATAACCTTCCTCCTCAATATTTTTGGCACCATAATCTGTTTTGAGCACTCACCTAATCCATCAATTCGGTTCCGAATCCTGTATAAAACACCTCTACGCCTTCCATATTTTATTTCATAGTCTCCCCTTCTAACGGCATCTGCCAGATCCGCATATCTTTCCAAAGTAGTGTCCTCCTGTTGCAGTTTTGCCAATTCATTTTTCGTAATGGAAGCTTGAGTCGTCACTTCCTTTGTAACTAAAGGCTTGACTATGATATCCTTCCGAGCTTGAGCCCTCGTAACCGCAGCGGCACACGTCTCCACACCGGGAACAGGATCATCCGGATTCCGTGCTCCAGGAATATTTCCAATAACCAAGTCGAATAACGGGTCTCGTAAACATATGGCTTGAGTTACTCCCGTATAGTAAGGCGTGTCTACCTTAATCTCCGCAATTGGCGCCTCCTTCAATGTCCGGTCGATAGCCATCACATATCCCATGCTACCAGTAAAATCTTCTTTCTTCACCAACTCTCTCCTGACAATAACGCCATTGCAGCCTGTATCACGAAGGACCTCAACTTCATTCTCCCCCACTTTTGCGGTCGCAAGAGGCATACAATTCTTGTCTTCATTACTCAGGCAAGCACCATTACGCACGACTTTAATTTTCTCTCCCGATTTGAGCTCCAAATATTCTCCATCTTTCGCTTTTGCATCATCCGATAATCTCCCAACTTGTGCAGTGCATCCAACTGGGTACGGTTGTGACGGAGGTCTAGGAGTGTTGCCTCCACTCCGAGGAGCAGCTTGGGGGCGGGGTGCGTTCCGACAGTACCTCTTCTCATGCCCAATTTCACCACATTGGTAGCACGTAACCGCGTGTCTAGCTGGTCGGTTATGCTCGTTACGTCCTCCTTCTGGTTTAACACGACAGTCAATCGCCCGGTGACTAACGCGATTACATAAGAAAAACTTCAGGGTACTCGCAGGAGGGAATCCACTATAATTATCTTTTACACCGGCCCTTGTGCTTTCACGCTTGATCACTTCTTTACTCGACAACTTTTGATTGCGCGCTGCCAAATATTGGTCAGCCAATCGCGACAATTCATCCAGAGTTTTGGGGTTGCTCTGCTTCAGCCATATCGATGGATCTTTGGAGCAGGAGCTAGTGAACTGCTCGCGCACAACCAAATCAACCACGCCCATGAAGGTTTGCTCCACTTCCGCCAACTCTACCCACTTAGTGAAATAATTTTTTAACCTAAATATAAATTGACTCGGGCTTTCGTGTCCTTCCGGTCTAGCTTCTCGAAATTTCTCGCGGTATCCACGCTCAGTGAAATCATACCTTTCCAATAAAGCCATTTTAAGGCACTCATAGTCCATTGCCTCCTCTGGCGACAGTCTATTATATACCTCTACCGTCTTGCGCGTTAACAGCGGGCTCAACTGGGTCGCCCAAGTATTTCTATTCCACTTAGCCACACTAGCGTACCTTTCAAATCTCAGAAGATATTCATCCAGATTGTCCTTTCCGTCCACGAAAGATGGTAGCGGTGGCGTCCTCACAACATTTTCAACCAATCCTTCATTCACTTGCTCGCCATTCTGAGATTGGGAGAGCCTCCTCGCTTCCAATTACAACCTCAGCTTCTCGACTTCGAGCTCATCCTTCCTTTCCTCCGCCGCTATTCTCCGTTCTTCCGCCTGGGCCGCCAATCTTCGCTCTTCAGCTTCAGCCGCTATTCTTCGCTCTTCGGCCTGGGCTCCTAACCTTCGCTCTTCGGCCGCTATTTTTCGTTCTTCGGCCTCGGCCTCTCTCATTCGGCGCCATTCGTCCGTTATAAGCTTATTCCTCTGCTTCTCATCCAAGCCCAACGACTCTAGTTGTCTTTTCAATTCCTCCAATTTCTCCATATTAAGTTCTTCCGCAGCCACTTTAAATTACCAACCGATAAAGATAAATGTTCCCGGACAAGCCCCCGGACAATTTTTCTCTAACTAATATCATTTGACAGATTCATGTCGAAGCTCCATCAAATTCAGTGTTTGACTAAACATTATAACTCATTCAGGCTCGTCTAAGCGGAAACTCCTCCCACATATACGAGGTATATCCGTTTATGAACAAACATTAGTCGTAATCATAATCATGATGTGATTTATCATGATCACTAAACGACAACGATACTCAAGATAAACTAAATGTCGTTTTGAAATATTTCATCAAATTATCATAACGCATCGAATGTTTAACCATTTAAGATTTATAAGAACTTAATTCATAAAATTTGCAACAATGCCACAATTGTCAGATAACAATGGAAATATAGTGAATTTTAGATAATTGGTTATCACTTCATAATAATATAACAATAAACAATCATGGCACATATGTGTACCAAAGGTCCCCAAAGGGTTAACATGCAGTTTTAGTATCTTTGAACATAGTCCTGTTTATGACAACTGCAGAGATCTGAACTCGCATCATTATGATGACATACTGTCAACCATTAATGGTACATTTACCTGTATAATGATCAAACTAATGTCGTTGTTATTCTTGTCAATCGTTTGAAATTGATCAGTGACATTCAATCAGCATTGTAATATCTGAATTTTGTTTCATGCTCAATCTACGTTTAAACAAACCAGTTGGTAAGTATAGTTTCTGTTATTTTCATCTATTTCAAAACTGACAGACTATGTCTAATATAATACGTGAAACAAAATGTCTAAAACGTTGAGAACGTTTTATTTCACATAAATTTAATACGAAGTAATGTGTATGTGTATGATTGGTTTAGTTTCACAATCACAAACACACATTGTTATTGTGTTTATCACTTAGTGTTTTCGATGGTATGTCAAGAAACAGTTATCCATCTAGACATGGCATTTTTGTCAAGATCTGAGTGATGATACACGTTAGTTCATTTCGAACCAATCATGAACATAAATGCCAGGCTGTCACAGTGGTGCAGTGGTTAAAATGTTGGTTACATGTATGGTGGACGTGTTTTTATGTTCTAGTCGATCTATGGCAATGCAATCACCACAGCGTTAACAAATCACGTATTTGAGGCTGACAAATGAACGTAATATCAAGAATATAACATGAAACTCAGCATTGATACATTCATGATTGAATAATGGCCTCACAATCAATAATCGTATCAGTTGAATAGTGCAATGATGTTTTGTTTGAGTTCGTCACTCGTCAACATGCCAGACTGTGATGTATTGATCGTGCCCAGAATACAATGCTCTATTGCATAATTTGTGTGGATACGATTTTAGCATCCAATCAATTGATCTCAAACACTGTGATTTGAATAATCATTATTTAAATATTAATGAAAAAAATGCACTATGATATTCGTGATTGCTGGTCATCAATATCATAGCATAGAAATATCGAATGTGAACATATGTTTGTAATTGAGAGATTGCAATGCAACCATTCTTATATGACATGAGCACGAAATATGACATGATAAAATGCAGAAAACGGTTTGGACATGTTTTGTTCAATTGATATTGTCAAATAAATGATGTGTGCATAAATGATTGACATCGACGTGGCACAAACGATGATTTTGTTATTATTGCATCACTATACTGCAGTAGTTCATAATGATTACATGTTGGCCGGACGTCCACTGGTGCAACGACGATTGACTCTTTACACAGTGGTATTGTTGTGGTTAATCAAGTGATGAGTTATTGATGTAGATAATAGCCAAATCAAATATGACATTATCTCCCTTTTATTTCCCTATATGCATCATTGTTACTATAGTTGATGCACTGGGATCGATTCCATTTCATTTGAAGCATTAAATATCCATTTGGTATTGACGTGTTTGCTGTTTGGCGATCAGCATTGATTGATATAAGCAAACAATGAAACATCAAACCTAACTCATGCAGTCTTGATCAAATATTAATTTGTTGATACAAAACATATCAAGTAACTCAGTAGTAATATCGTCTATATCATTTCATTTCATTCATCAAACGCTTAGTTTTCCAATAATTTCAGCTGTTCGTAGATTGATGTGTTCATCCTACATTTAATAGAAAACTAGCAATCAACCAGACCATGGTTAGGAACAGAAGTTTCAAATTCTTACTGTTAGCTTGCTTGTAAACACACATTTGTACCAATGATATTAACGACATTCATTGATACGTATATTGAAACTTGAAATTCTTTGATTATGATTTTGTTATTGTGTTGTCATAATAATGCCATCAATGATAAACATGTCCATTTTCCACTAAATAATATCATTTGTCAGATTCATGTCGACGTTCCATCATAATCAGTGTTTGACTAATCATTATAACTCATTCAGATTCGTCTACTTCTCCCACATATATATCCGTTTATGCACAAACAGTAGTCGTAATCATGATGTGATTTATCATGATCATGAAACGACAACGGTACTCAAGATGAAATAAATGTTGTTTTGAAATCTTTCATCAAATTATCATAACGCATCGAATGTTTAACATGCAGTTTTAGTATCTTTGAACATAGTACTGTTTATGACAACTGCAGTGATCTGAACTCGCATCATTATGATGACATACTTTCAACCATTAATGGTATATTTACCTGTATAATGATCAAACTAATGTCGTTGTTACTCTTGTCAATCGTTTGAAATTGATCAGTGACATTCAATCAGCATTGTAATATCTGAATTTTGTTTCATGTTCAATATACGTTTAAACAAACCAGGGTGTAAGTATAGTTTCTGTTATTTTCATCTATTTCAAAACTGACAGACTATGTCTAATATAATACGTGAAACAAAATGTCTAAATCGTTGAGAAATGTTGTGTATGATTGATTTAGTTTCACAATCACAAACACACATTGTTATTGTGTTTATCACTTAGTGTTTTTGATATTAGTATGTCAAGAAACAGCTATCGATCTAGACATGGCATTTTTTATCAAGATCTGGCTAATGATACACGTTAGTTCATTTCGGACCAATCATGAACATAAATGCTAGGCTGGCGGAGTGGTGCAGTGGTTAAAATGTTGGTTACATGTATGGTGGACGTGTTTTTTAAGTTCTTGGCGATCTATGGCAATGCAATCACCACAGCGTTAACACATCACGTACTTGGCACTGACAAATGAACGTAATATCACGAATATAACATGAAACTCAGCATTGATACATTCGTGATTGAATAATGGCCTCACAATCAATAATCGTATCAGCTGAATAGTGCGATGATGTTTTGTTTGAGTTCGTCACTCGTCAACATGCCAGACTGTGATGTATTGATCGTGCCCAGAATACAATGCTCTATTGCATAATTTGTGTGGATACAATTTTAGCATCCAATCAATTGATCTCAAACACTGTGATTCAAATATTCATCATACTGATTATTGATGATAGTAATGCACTATGATATTCGTGATTGCTGATCATCAATATCATAGCATAGAAATATCGAATGTGAACATATGTTTGTAAATGAGAGATTGCATTGCAACCGTTCTTAGATGACATGAGCACGAAATATGACATGATAAAATGTAGAAAACTGTTTGGTCATGTTTTGTTCAATTGATATTGACAGCTCGGTTTTGCTTGACCCTCTGTCTACCAGCAAAAAGTTTTGCATGTTCTACCATTGCGGTTAGACTGACCCCAGTCATGATTTTTATTATGAGGTTATCTTTGTTGTTTTTTTTTAATTTTTATTTACTTAACACATAATAAATTATAAAATCAATCATTGTATAAATTATGAACTTTTTAATTCAATGAAAAATGAAAGCTGTATTAATACACTTTGCTGCTGCTCCAAGCAAACACAAGTTTTGCGGTTTGTTATAAAGTTGATTTCGAAGATGATATTATGTAATCAATGTCCTATAGTTAATGCTTTCATTCTACCCAAAGAGGAACATCAATGATGAAACTACCTGTAACCAATGATAATAGTTCTGCGTAATCCGCAGGTGTAAGAATTACGAAAGTACCGGTAAGAGTCCCGAGTTTTAAACACTTCTCTGATTGTTTGCAGTTGGTTAGGGGACCGATAATATCGATTTGACTTTGCATTGTCAAATCAAAGAATGCCTAAAACTTGATGATATATTTCTCTGCTCATAGTGCGATTGAAAATGAGCTGGCCATGAAGTGCGTTCCATATCTATACATCACTTTTATTATTGGATTTGTATATGTCAATCAAAATAACTACACCAAGAAAACTTTGAATTCTTTATCATCCACGAGTTTCCATAAACTACTATATAAAAACAATAATTTTGTTGACTGGTTTGTAACTCTACAAAATATGCTCCCAGGTAAAAACAATTATTCGCGAGAGGAGCATGTATAGAAACCTATTTTTTCTTGACTGTCTTTTATGTTTATGACTGTTTTACCACTTATTTGTTGATAAAAGTTGCAGCTTATTGACTTAAGTCATTGCAAATATAGACATCGAATAACATTTATTTTGCCAGCGTCTAAACATTATCAACGAAAACAGAAACTTGTCCAAAATGCACATTTCTTTGCACGTTAGCCTTTGTAAAGCTAGAAGTCGCTTTTATTTCAATCTCTTGCTTTAGTTTGTCTGCAAAAATAATATTACAAAGCGCTACTTTCATGAGAGCGCCTAAAACAGTCTGATGGGTGCAGGGTTATTTTGCACTTTTGGCATAAAATACTGAGCGACGTTTGCAAACTTTTCAGCGTCTGTATTTTGACTGGCCTTTGATTACTACATGGTCAAAGTTATCTGTACGTAAGTTTTCCAACACTTGCTGACCATATTGCAAACTAAACAACTTTTTTCGCCTGGATGAAGCAAGCGCTGTGGCGACTATTTCTCTCATAAAAGCCAGCATTGGAATATTTTTGCCGTGAATTTTTTTGTAGAGCAACCAAGCATTGGTCATAGCAGCATTAAGACTTCATGCAAAAAAAAAGGCACCACCATTTTTTTGATCGAATACGAGCTCTGTATGTTGCAACAAACTGATCAAACAGATCCACTCCTCCCATTTTTTGATTGTATAACATCAGAGCGTGTGGCATCGGCACATCGACTTTTTTCTTTTCCGCTTTTGACCACCGTTTGATGAAGCTTTCTGGTTCAGCTCCAGCATAATTTGAAGTGCATGTGACAATAGCTGTGTCATGCCAAACTACAACTGCATTTCCACGAGTATCGGTGCTGCAGTCATAAAAGCCCCTTTCAATTTTCTTCATTGCTTGCTTTGATGGAATTGCTGCATTTTCCAAGCGATTTTGCCAAATAGTGCCCAGACCTCCGATGCCCCGTTTTGAAAGCTCATCAAGCAAAGGAAAAGAGGTAAAAAAGTTGTGAAAGGTAACAGAGGAATCACTTGACAAACCGCATTTTTCTAAAAGACCCAACACTACATCAGCACCTTGGCCGAGGCCAGTGTGTGACAGCTTAGGTCAGTTCCACAGTGCGGTTCAGCGTGAAATAAATATCTATTAGTTGAAGCAAGGCACCACAACTTGAAGCCAAACCGATTTGGCTTGCCGCGTATGAACTGTTTGGTTCCATGCTTTCCAAAGTATGGAATCATGGTTTCATCGATGCTATGGTAGTATGATAGGATGAGTCATTTGGTCCCAATTGCTGCAGTGCTGGAGGCGGTGCTGGTCTCTAACCCTAACCCTAGCCCTAGCCCTAGTTTTAACCCTAGTCTTAACCCTAGCCCTAACCCTAACCCTAGCCCTAACCCTAACCCTAACCCTTAACGCTAACTCTACCCTAGATCTATTTTTTTTTGTAAGGGTACGAATACTAATTTTATTTGCAGGAGGTCGGAGGAAGCTAACCATTGGACACTAATTTTATGCAGGAGAGGTATGAAGATGCTAACTCTAGATCTATTTTTGTGAGAGAGCTAACCATAAGACACTACTTTTATGTGAGGGAGGTCTGAGGGTGCTAACTCTAGGTCTAAGAAAGCTAACCCTAGGTCTGGGAGTGTCAACTTTAGGTCTAAGAGAGCCAATCTTAGGTCTGAGGGTGCTAACTCTAGGTCTCTGTGAGCTAACCATAGTTCTGAGGAAGCTGACCCTAGATTTTATTTGAAGGAGTTTGGAGAGAGCTATCCCTAGATTTTATTTGAAGGAGGTCGGAGATAACTAACCCTAGACACTAATTTTATGCGAGGGAGGTCTGGGGAACCAATCTGAGAGAGCTAGTTCCTACATGGTGACATTTCAAAAAGTTTGATGTCATTCTTATGACTTGTTATTGGTTTTTTGATTCTTTATTTCAATGACAAGTTTTTAACTAGACCGTGGGATTGTAGTTACATCCCTATTGCGCAATCCGTGACGTAAGCTTTAACAAGGTCGTGGGAATGTAGTTGCATACCTATTGCACAATCCATGACGCATTCTATTTTGATGCGATTTTGCTTTTGTGTAGACAGGTCCAGACTTGTACATAGAAAATTTTAGGATATAATGTAGAAAGATCATGTTTTATTCACCTGTTGGTTAGAATATATTGTCTCTGTCTTGTCCAGACTTGCCCAAGCTCGAATCTTTTTTCCTGTACTGTGCTTACATGATGAGCTAATCATAGTTCTAAGGAAGCTAACCAAAGGTCTAATGACACTATTTTTATTTCAAGGAGGTAGGAGGGAGCTAACTCTAGATCTGAGAGAGTTAACACTAATCTGAAAGAGTTAATTCTAACACAGTGTGGACAATATTTCAAAAAGTTTGATGCAAAACTTACCGCTTTATGGTACTTGACCTAATTATGACACAATTACATAGTGGTTTTTAGGATGTGATTCTGTATTTTAATGACGTAACTAATTCTGTTTTTTTTTTAACTAAACCATGGGAATGCGATTGCACCCTAGATCTGAAGGAACTAATGATACTTTTCCTACTTTGTTACAATACGTATTACATATTTACAAAGTGGTTTTCAGGGTGTGATTCTGTATTTCAATGATGGAATCGGTTTTTAACTAGACCGTGGGAATGTAGTTGTACCCTCTTGCACAACCCATCATGACGTAAGTTTTAACTAAACCATGGGAATGTAGTTGCATCCCTATTGTGCAATCCGTGACGTAACTGTTTAAGTAGACCGTGGGAATGTAGTTGCATGCCTATTGCACAACCCATGACGTATTCTATTTTTAACCATGATATGATTTTTGCTCTTGTGTAGACAGATTCAGACTTGTCTGTCGAAAATTTTAGGGTACAATGTATAAAAATTACGTTCTATTCAGCTGTTGGTTAGGATATATTGTCTCCGTCTTGAATTATCCAATAGGAGATACTGTAATATTGCACAATGTTTTCATAATTCTGGTACAATTGTTTGCTATGATGTGACGCAATGACGTTAACGCAAAGCGATAAGAAAAAGTTAGCAAAATGTGATGCCGCTCTTAAGATTATCCAAAGCATACGATTTTGAGGCGACTACTAGCTGTTGTAAACATTTTACGGTTAAGATCGTTTAAAGTCTGTTGCATATTTGTTTCCAATAATGTTCCCACGCATTTATGATAAAAGATTTATCAACTTAGCTAGCTATTCATGCGGTTTCTGCATTACGTAACTACAATCCCAACGTTTCAGGCAGACTAGGTTGTTCAATTCAAGAAGTCTATTGAGCAATCGAAACTAAAAATTGGTATAAACGCGGAAAAAAAGTCACCTGACAATGAGACGGCGAAAAGACCGTGAGGTCATTAAAATCAACTGCCGCACCTATCAACAAAACTTTAGCAATAGCAAACAAAAAACACGGTAAAAGATACAATTTTTAAATAGAAACACATATTTTTTTCATTTACGTCCAAACATCGTCTTATTATGAGTTGATCTGTACCATGCTTAAACACGACTTCAGACCAAGAAACAACTTCGAAGTCAAAAGTTTTATTTAAACAGTCTCGATTCTATATGACAGTGTTTTCACTCAAAGACTCTTGTAAGCATGTTGTTGTATAGACTTATCATGCAAGAGCTCGTGTGATCAAGCCGTAGACTTATTATTCAAGGTTAAAAATCTTAGGTAAGAGTCAAAAATGTTGCTCAAAGACACATTTACCAACCTGTAACAAAATAAAGCAAAGTTTATTCCTCCAGACTAGTTTAATTTAACCGTTTTATAGTAAAAATTTTGTAGGTTAGCACACAACCGACCAATAGTTCTATTTTAAGCAAAACGGGTAGAGATTTAAGTTTATCTTTTGTCGGGGAGCTTGAAATAATTCGCAGAACGTTGAATTTCCAATATTTATACGGCATTACAAAACTATCATTATTGAATGTTTAAATTTTACTCATTCTTTGTGACACATTACATATAATCTCTAATAAACATTCAAGGCGATAAGCACACAGTAGATCATGTTATCAACAATTTCAACAATGCACACAGTGAGGAAAATACAACACATAAAGATGCTCTCACAGTCGTATATATACAAAACAGTTGCCTTTGATTACTAAGGGTGACCTAAAAAGATTTTTTGAAGAAACGTATATTTGACGTCTTTTTCAGTTAAAATAACTTTAAAGATTGGAAATCTCATTTTTAAATATTGTTACAATTAATGCTATTATTTGATTTTAACACAATATAACGTATTAATTCTAAACGTTTTAATGCTTGAGCTGACAAATCAAACATGACTTTTAACCGATGTCATTTGAAACTGAAAAAGAATCTTGCGTCTCTCACTTTATCACCAATTTTTCTCTGTATAACAGCGGTTATGCAACTTTTCCTTTTGGCTACTTTTGATAAAAACCTTAACATTTTGAGGTTATTCGACTTCCATCACATATTTTTGAGTTATCAGTGCTGCTCCAAACATCACAACCTAACCGCGGATTTGAAAACTTTACCGTTTGTTTTCGCCAATACCTTCGTATTTCTGCAGGAATATTTTTCCCCGCCCACACTATCCAGCTGAAATATCACTTCCACAATTATCTGAAATGATTGATTCCAAACATTATCCGTTTTCTAAAGATGATATCATATAATTTTATTGTCGCCCTGTAGTCCAGTGCATTAACACATAGGTATAACATCGTGTGAAAACTCATTAGTTCCATATTGTTAGAAATTATTTAGATCAAAATTTTGAAAATATGACAACTTTTTCTATATAAAATTACCAAGTCAGAACTTGAACGGTTTTAGTCTGTTTATTTGTGAGCTTACAGTTTCAACTCTCACGTTTTTTACAAAATTTACAATTGTTATCAATCTTATTAGTGAAAAAACACGAGTTTATCAAATATTTTATCAACTTTTCAAGATATAAAAACCACACTCACAGGTTTTTTAGAGCGTTTGCTATCAACCATGGGTCATACTTGTTAACTCTTGCAAAGCTTCAACTTAAACTTAATATCGAATTTTTAACTCCTTTATGTTGACATAAACCACCACAGATAAAAAACTTGCCAACACTTTCAAAGCTTTACAAAACCTATATGCGTTTACAAAGCAAAAAATTGTCTGTACACCATTTTAAACCCTCACGCTACCGGTTGTATGCATTCACAAAACAAAAAAAAAACTTCATTGTTAAGTCGCCTTTAATTTTTATTGCATAATTCTAAGCTCACAATAGTTTGGTTGGCAACTTTATTAAAAAAAATTTTCAATTATAAGTGATCAATAAAAGTGTTGACTAACGACCTTTTTACAATGCATTAAGACAACTTCAACACTCGTGTATTGGCAACTACAAAGCAAAATATTAATCAAAAAAATCTAAGTCTCTGAACTTATTTCTATGCGTTCCTCATAGTAACCGTTTCTAAGAGCTTCAGCCACAATCTTTAACTCTGAAGCAAATCAAATTTGACGGAACTTAGCGACTTTCAGCTCTCTTTTTCAACAAACTAGGACATTAATTACCGATATGATCTGCACAAACTTTTGTACGTGCTTGCTTATTTTTGTCAAAATCTACCAAACTTTCCTACTAGACGTTGCACTTTTAGCGTTTTATCCTAGTTGATTTTAAAACAAAAACCGTCAATTATTTGAAAAACAACAATTTATCGCTGTGCAATCAAATTTTGTATTACCCCTAGACCTAGTTCAAACGTAATAATATAATATTTTCCGAACTTCACCCTAATTTCTATACCAAGCATTGACTCGCAAATGCTACTCATAAACAAAATCTGAACTCACTGTCTCTTATTTTTAAAAATTTTGCTAAGTAAACATCATACTTGTGTTTTTATGCTGCTATTACTTACATATTTATAGAACAAACCTTACTTTTTATTTACGTCAAATACCTAAAATTTTGTCTAAGCACTCTCACAAACACTAAATTCGTGATTTCTAACACGTTTATATTTAACTTCAAACACAAATAATTCTGATTTTTCCAACTAATAAAGTAAATTGTGTCAAATGTTAGGTCTATTGTATTTCACTAGGTAATAAACTTACAATTTATATATCTTAATAAGTATTTACATAACAAAATTAGTGCAAATTCTATTAAACACTTAAAAAACTTTTACCTGTTCTCTCTCATCAAAGGCTGAACTCAGAACTTTTATCATTTTGATGCAACAAAACTTTTTCATATGTACGCTTTACACTCAAGAAACGTTTAAAAACTCAAGCTAATGATTGTTATTAGATTTACCTGCTTCGCCACTCACAAAGATGTTACAAAAATGACTCGTTTAGGATGATTCTTTAAAATTCTGTATGGTATAATTCATTCTTTTAAATCAAAGATACTATTTGTGACATTATTTGAATGTGATTACGGGTAAAAATCTTTGTAAACGCTCCTATCACTAAGCACGACTTTACTCAAAATGCCAAATATTTTCAGAATTACACCCATTATTCATCGTGTTTAAATTTCAAACTCAGTTATATGCAATTAATACATAAAATTTGTAGGTTTATCAGCAAGTCTAAAAAATTTTTACATGTTTCACCAAACGTCTTTTATAAAATATTTTATTATACGGCAAAAAGTCTAAACTTAAGATTTACCAAATAATTTTAATTTCCTCACTATGTTCATCAAACTTGCAACGGTTAACATCAACACAGTTGATTTCAAAACCAAATTTTATAAACTTACAATCCGTTTATATCCATTAGTTAAAATTTTCATGTTATTACTCTCGTCACATATTGAACTAGTAATCTTTAAGATTTTTATTAACTTTTAGATACATTAAAGGCAAACTTATGATTAAGTCGTGCATTAAAATTTTCGCTTCACCAAAAATCAGATTCACATAGAACATACAAGCTTAAAATTATAAAAAATTCTATTACATTCATGCCTAAGCTTGCATCAAACACTAAATTTGAAAACTATTACCGTGTAATGTATTGCCGTAAAACAAAATTTCAAGTTTTTTTTCAATTCTAAGGCGTCAGTTATCACACCGTAGTCTTGACAATGCTATTTTTGAGTGTAAAACAAAACGAACAACCTAATACTTTTCAACTAATAAGCATTTTTATATTATTTTAAGTTATAAATCTACCATTTTTCTTGCATTGAATTGTCACAAAAAATCACTAGTTTTTGATCTTACATAAATATCTTTACTTGAAAACATTTAGTTGTCTTAGTTTTTGTGTGTACGCTAGATTTTTTGAGGTGACGTAACAAAATTTGATTGAATAAAGGTTGCGTATGTCACGGTTATGTCAGACTCAGTGTAAGTATCACGTGACAACGATGCAGCAAAGCGTCAAATGTGTGAAAACCAACTGGAATAAAGCAAATTATCAATATTCTACAAGCATAAAGGTAAAAATATTCTAAATTGTATTAAATTTTTGTAATGAAATACGACGTTGATCAGTTTTTATAGATTTTATTAATATTTATAGCTACTAGATGGCGAGTAAAAAAATTGGTTTTGCTAAACTATTTTGAAAATTCTTCATTGGCAGCAGCGCTGTTAGGGTTGGGGAAGCACAGTTTATGACGTAGACATAGGTACCCTTTTCCCTTACCCCTACTATGCTCCACCGCCGTTGTCTTCATGAAAAGTACCTATTAACAAAAAACTATTAAGATGTATCGTGTATTGTGGAAGTGCTATTTCAGCTGGATAGTGTGGGCGGGGAAAAATATTCCTGCAGAAATACGAAGGTGTTGGCGAAAACAAACGGTAAAGTTTTCAAATCCGCGGTTAGGTTGTGATGTTTGGAGCAGCACTGATAACTCAAAAATATGTGATGGAAGTCGAATAACCTCAAAATGTTAAGGTTTTTATCAAAAGTAGCCAAAAGGAAAAGTTGCATAACCGCTGTTATACAGAGAAAAATTGGTGATAAAGTGAGAGACGCAAGATTCTTTTTCAGTTTCAAATGACATCGGTTAAAAGTCATGTTTGATTTGTCAGCTCAAGCATTAAAACGTTTAGAATTAATACGTTATATTGTGTTAAAATCAAATAATAGCATTAATTGTAACAATATTTAAAAATGAGATTTCCAATCTTTAAAGTTATTTTAACTGAAAAAGACGTCAAATATACGTTTCTTCAAAAAATCTTTTTAGGTCACCCTTAGTAATCAAAGGCAATTGTTTTGTATATATACGACTGTGAGAGCATCTTTATGTGTTGTATTTTCCTCACTGTGTGCATTGTTGAAATTGTTGATAACATGATCTACTGTGTGCTTATCGCCTTGAATGTTTATTAGAGATTATATGTAATGTGTCACAAAGAATGAGTAAAATTTAAACATTCAATAATGATAGTTTTGTAATGCCGTATAAATATTGGAAATTCAACGTTCTGCGAATTATTTCAAGCTCCCCGACAAAAGATAAACTTAAATCTCTACCCGTTTTGCTTAAAATAGAACTATTGGTCGGTTGTGTGCTAACCTACAAAATTTTTACTATAAAACGGTTAAATTAAACTAGTCTGGAGGAATAAACTTTGCTTTATTTTGTTACAGGTTGGTAAATGTGTCTTTGAGCAACATTTTTGACTCTTACCTAAGATTTTTAACCTTGAATAATAAGTCTACGGCTTGATCACACGAGCTCTTGCATGATAAGTCTATACAACAACATGCTTACAAGAGTCTTTGAGTGAAAACACTGTCATATAGAATCGAGACTGTTTAAATAAAACTTTTGACTTCGAAGTTGTTTCTTGGTCTGAAGTCGTGTTTAAGCATGGTACAGATCAACTCATAATAAGACGATGTTTGGACGTAAATGAAAAAAATATGTGTTTCTATTTAAAAATTGTATCTTTTACCGTGTTTTTTGTTTGCTATTGCTAAAGTTTTGTTGATAGGTGCGGCAGTTGATTTTAATGACCTCACGGTCTTTTCGCCGTCTCATTGTCAGGTGACTTTTTTTCCGCGTTTATACCAATTTTTAGTTTCGATTGCTCAATAGACTTCTTGAATTGAACAACCTAGTCTGCCTGAAACGTTGGGATTGTAGTTACGTAATGCAGAAACCGCATGAATAGCTAGCTAAGTTGATAAATCTTTTATCATAAATGCGTGGGAACATTATTGGAAACAAATATGCAACAGACTTTAAACGATCTTAACCGTAAAATGTTTACAACAGCTAGTAGTCGCCTCAAAATCGTATGCTTTGGATAATCTTAAGAGCGACATCACATTTTGCTAACTTTTTCTTATCGCTTTGCGTTAACGTCATTGCGTCACATCATAGCAAACAATTGTACCAGAATTATGAAAACATTGTGCAATATTACAGTATCTCCTATTGGATAATTCAAGACGGAGACAATATATCCTAACCAACAGCTGAATAGAACGTAATTTTTATACATTGTACCCTAAAATTTTCGACAGACAAGTCTGAATCTGTCTACACAAGAGCAAAAATCATATCATGGTTAAAAATAGAATACGTCATGGGTTGTGCAATAGGCATGCAACTACATTCCCACGGTCTACTTAAACAGTTACGTCACGGATTGCACAATAGGGATGCAACTACATTCCCATGGTTTAGTTAAAACTTACGTCATGATGGGTTGTGCAAGAGGGTACAACTACATTCCCACGGTCTAGTTAAAAACCGATTCCATCATTGAAATACAGAATCACACCCTGAAAACCACTTTGTAAATATGTAATACGTATTGTAACAAAGTAGGAAAAGTATCATTAGTTCCTTCAGATCTAGGGTGCAATCGCATTCCCATGGTTTAGTTAAAAAAAAAACAGAATTAGTTACGTCATTAAAATACAGAATCACATCCTAAAAACCACTATGTAATTGTGTCATAATTAGGTCAAGTACCATAAAGCGGTAAGTTTTGCATCAAACTTTTTGAAATATTGTCCACACTGTGTTAGAATTAACTCTTTCAGATTAGTGTTAACTCTCTCAGATCTAGAGTTAGCTCCCTCCTACCTCCTTGAAATAAAAATAGTGTCATTAGACCTTTGGTTAGCTTCCTTAGAACTATGATTAGCTCATCATGTAAGCACAGTACAGGAAAAAAGATTCGAGCTTGGGCAAGTCTGGACAAGACAGAGACAATATATTCTAACCAACAGGTGAATAAAACATGATCTTTCTACATTATATCCTAAAATTTTCTATGTACAAGTCTGGACCTGTCTACACAAAAGCAAAATCGCATCAAAATAGAATGCGTCATGGATTGTGCAATAGGTATGCAACTACATTCCCACGACCTTGTTAAAGCTTACGTCACGGATTGCGCAATAGGGATGTAACTACAATCCCACGGTCTAGTTAAAAACTTGTCATTGAAATAAAGAATCAAAAAACCAATAACAAGTCATAAGAATGACATCAAACTTTTTGAAATGTCACCATGTAGGAACTAGCTCTCTCAGATTGGTTCCCCAGACCTCCCTCGCATAAAATTAGTGTCTAGGGTTAGTTATCTCCGACCTCCTTCAAATAAAATCTAGGGATAGCTCTCTCCAAACTCCTTCAAATAAAATCTAGGGTCAGCTTCCTCAGAACTATGGTTAGCTCACAGAGACCTAGAGTTAGCACCCTCAGACCTAAGATTGGCTCTCTTAGACCTAAAGTTGGCACTCCCAGACCTAGGGTTAGCTTTCTTAGACCTAGAGTTAGCACCCTCAGACCTCCCTCACATAAAAGTAGTGTCTTATGGTTAGCTCTCTCACAAAAATAGATCTAGAGTTAGCATCTTCATACCTCTCCTGCATAAAATTAGTGTCCAATGGTTAGCTTCCTCCGACCTCCTGCAAATAAAATTAGTATTCGTACCCTTACAAAAAAAATAGATCTAGGGTAGAGTTAGCGTTAAGGGTTAGGGTTAGGGCTAGGGCTATGGTTAGGGCTAGGGTTAGGGTTAGGGCTAGGGTTAAGACTAGGGTTAAAACTAGGGCTAGGGCTAGGGTTAGGGTTAGAGACCAGCACCGCCTCCAGCACCGCCGCAATTGCGACCAAATGACTCATCCTATACTACTTATGGTCCCTAGCGCTGAAGTGCTTTTTGAAGTTGCAATTTAGCGTGACATATAGACAACGCACCTTGAAATATCGGTCAGCATTTATTTCAGCATTGTTAGCCAAATGTAAATTTGAAAATATATATCTAAATCGATTTCGACTCATTGCATTGGCTACTGCCACTCTGTGCGTGTCTGGAGAAACTGTCCAATATAGTTCACGATACGGCACTTTGCAATATCCAGAAAGCAAAATTATTGCAATTACAGTTCTAATTTCACTTTCCTCTGCATTTAAAAGTTTGGCCATGTTGGAAAGCGTAGAGATTTGTTTGGCTGGTGATGTAAGTTAGAAGGTCAGGAGAAAACATGGAATAAAAGCAATTCAAAGGGCTTTTCACAGTGTCTCTAGTTGTGGTATAGAAATGGAGCCGGACAACTTTACTTTAGCATTAGTAAACAAAAATTGTTTCTTCCATTTTCTAGCAGCTCTTTTACTTGTTTTGCGCTTTTTTTTACATGCACCTTCTTTTTGCTTTAAGTAAATGCCCTTGACTTGTTTTCTACAACATTTAAACTGCATGGTGAGTTGAGCAAACGCTTCGGCAAGTGATAAGCGTGACCTTCATTTAAGTCATCAGAGGCATCACTATCTTGGTCAGATTGAGTGCTTGCTCTTTCTAGAGGAGGTATCATTACAAGAGTAGTTTCTTCAGCATCTGAGTCAATGTTAGAAAAAAAATCAATGTCAGGATCTATCATCATGTCCAGGGCATCATTTAATGTGTACCTAAACCAAGTAATAAAAATTAACTGTAGATCACTGTCCAATGCAGTTCCTTTTTTTGCCTAATTCAAGATTTTTAGTGTTGCTGTGAGCAGTACCAAATTTTTAGATAAAAAGTATTTTGTACACTATTATACACTGGTAAGTGAATAGATTTGGTGTAATCCACGAAAACATTTTTAACAATATACCAACTTCAGCCAGTGACATATTTTAAAAATCACTACACATAAAAAGACTGCTTACTGATTTCACCACAAAATCCAAATTTTTAGATTTTTGAACAATAAAAGTAGTCAACGTAAGCATTTGCAACTAAAAATTATGTGCAATATATAAGTCATAATGTCACACGGCTATAAACAACTTCACTATGCTGACTATTATTCCACAGTTAGCACAAGTTACTCTCTTACGTGTTTTTTGTGTTTGCATGATGGTAATGAGATTAAAATAATCAGTAAAATGAATCACCTGGATAGCCTACTGCAACTATAAAAACACGAGGCTAGCAGCGAGCAAAGCCTTAGATAATTGATGCTAGAAGAATAACAAATGATTAATTGGTACCTACCTTTCCATAACTTTTTCAGAAGATTGACAACCATTTATAGAACGCTTTGAGCAAAGCTTCTCAGTCATTTTGAGGGTTTCTTAGTCATGCACTAAATTAGTTATGAGCACAGACCTATAATAGGCCTACTAGACTATAACAGGTTATTACAGTTGGGTATCGGGCTATAAGAATTGTACAAAATCAAAATATAAAACAATAATACTGTCACTCTGAATTTCGACATAAACAACACCAGGAAGTAAACGGGTTTTTTTAATATGTTGATTGCATTTAGAATACGTTTAAATTTTGACCTCATTATACCCCAGTGACAACTTTAGTTGCCAGCAACAAACACAACCTTTTAATTTTGTCATAAAAAGCAACAATTGTATGAAAACAGATTTGGGAAACCAAACAAGCATTTATCTTTCATAATTTCAGAATTTTTATTATTTCAAACTCTTTTCATCTATTTTCTGTCGCTTATTAGTAACCAGACCTGACCACAAACGCAACTTTTACCGTTTTTTCAAGTTACCCATTTTTATTTAGTCATTTTAGAGTTTCCACTAAAAAGAAACTTTTATTAAAATATTGTTACATTTTCTGCATAAAATCAGATTTTTATTGCTACGAACACTTGCAAAATATGACTAACTATTGCAGAGCAATCAAAATTTTTCTGGTGGTGTCTTTTTGGCAACTAAAGTTGCCAATGGCTTTTAATGGGTTAATGTCCCACATAACACCAAGTACTCGTTCATTCATACTTTCCATCAAGGCACCAACACATAAAGTTTTTGATCTTTCTGGTTCAGATATAGAATCAATTATTTCTTGGCTGTTCGATATTCATTTGGTAAGCTTAAAACCAGCGTTTCTTAAAATAGAAGTCAATCCTTCAACCATTTTAAAGGCCATCGCAACCTTTGGAACACTCAGCAGACAATCATCCAGGTAGAAGTTTTGTTCAATTGCCGTAGAAATCGTCGCTTCATAATCGCCACCAAAATCGACAGCGGTTTGACGGAGAGCGAACGCGGCACAACTGGGCGACGAAGTAGCCCCAAATATATGAACTTTCATTCGATAGGTAGCGGGATTTTTTGACAAGTCCCCAGCTGGCCACCAAAGAAATCGCAGACTGTTCCTGCCTGCAGGTCTAACCTTAACCTGATGAAGCATGGCCTCTATATCAGCCACCAAGCCCACGGGGTACTTTCTAAATCGGGTAAGGACGCCAACCAAGCTATTATCTAAGTCTGGCCCTTGCATTAAAACCTTGTTTAGAGATAATCCTTTGTGTTCGGCACCACACTCAAAAACAATTCAAAGTTTTTCTGGCTTACGCGGGTTTACAACAGAATGATGAGGGACGTACCAAATTTTAGAGCTATCTCCCATATCAACATCATCTTCCTCATCTATCCTTTCAGCATACCCTTTTTCTAACATCAGCTCTACCTATTCCACATATTTCTTCTTCAGAATAAGGTCGCGCTTCATTTTCTTGCCCTAAGATTTTAATCTTTGTAAAGGCAATCCATTTATTGTTGGGAAGATTTCGATCCAAAGAACGCCATAACAATGGAAGTTCGTAATGACTATCAACAAGTCGACAGAATTCCTTCATTATCTTGTAGCTTCTTTGATCTTCAAGCGAAATCATTTCATTACTGTGAGCAGTTTCTAAATTCTGATGAAACACATCCACCTCAGCTCATACAAACATACTACTAGTTAATTCTAACTGCTGATGTGAATATTCTTGATTTGCTAAAGTCAAGCATCCGATCATTGACGGACCCAATAGCGACCAACCAAGCGGTGACTTTACTGCATCAGGGTATCTAAGAATAGGAGCAGGTTTGATTTCCTCAACTCTAAACACTTGTGGGACATTTGCACCAATCAAGAGCTTGACTGAAGTTTCATTAATTTTTTGCAGATGCACATCCTTCAAATACTCATGACTCTTCAATACTTCATTCTCCGGAACAGCATTGGGTTTAACTGGTATATTGTCTACTACAACAACGTCTGGAATTTCAATCCACATTCCTCCGTTGAGCGCTTGCACTGACAGAGAGAAAGACATCGTTCTTAAAAACTTCGGTGAGGTTAAAGTGCGCAACGCTAGGCAACGTTGACTTCCAGAGGCCTGTAATAAGTTAGCAAGACCGTTATCACAAAAGGAAGACGTGGAGCCTTGGTCCAATAGAGCGTAAATAGTCTCCTCATTACCCATATAACGAACTTTGACAGGAACAACATTTAAATGTATAGTTGGTTCGGCAACCTTGTGGTTCACGACTTGTACAGTATTACACATGTCATTTGTCTCAGTACCGCTATCCTGAGTGGGTGTTTTTGATCTATGCAACAACTTATGATGCAACGTTCCCGTGCATCCAGGAACTGTACAGTTTTGTTTAGACTTGCAATCGCGAGAGAAATGTTTTCCATTGTGGCGCTTGAAACATAAATTTTTGGACTTCACTACCAGACATTTGTCTTCATACGTCTTTTTACAAAATTCATTGCACTCCGTTAATCTGTGTGGGCCTTCACAACAATAACATTTGACGCACTTTAACACTTCATTACTTTGAACTGCAGGGGTAGTATCAGTATACGCGATTTCTTTACGTATCTTCACTCTGCTGGGAATTCTCTTTCAAAAATAGAATTCGCTAATCGACTACGCTCAGAAAGAAAAGCAGACAAATCATTAAACCTTGCTCTATTTCCAGACTGACGTTCAATCTTGACAGAAAATTCTATCCACGCTCTTTTCAAGTCTAAGGGCAGCTTATTAATTACACTCATCATGGCGTGCATCGAATCTAAACCGGACGTCTGCCCAATGTTCTTAAGAGAAACGCAGCATTTCTCTAAGAGATTAGCTAACAATTTAAGCTTCTCACGGTCATGTTCAGGAACCTTCGGGGCACTTCTAAGCCGTTCCTCACAACAACGCGCAATTTCATGAGAATGCCCATATTCATCATAGAAGATATCCCTGGCAATACAAAAGGCAATGCTAGGGGACTGGTTTGAAAACTGACTTATTTTAAGCTGCACCGCTGATTCACAACTTTGATATAACAAAGGAAATAGTTCATATTCCTCTACCTTGCCCAAAACGTGGGCTTCAAATTGTCTAGCAAATAACCAATAGATCATCGGGTCTCCATTAAACTTCTGAATTACTACTGCTGTTGCTGAACGGTCACGTCTGACAGGACGTTCATTTAACCTCGAAGGTAACGGATCGATAGGGAGTTGATGAGGAACAAATGGGGAATTTGCACTTTGAAAATAACGTTTTGATTCAGCAGGTAGGTAGCCCTTTCCTATGGGAGAAGTAAAAAAAGGTGAGGGATAACGATTCGCATTAATTAGATCATCAATACCAGTAATTGATGGTATAGGATTCAAATTTCCGGACACAAATAAATCCTTTGGTATGGAATTAGCATTGGCACCAACACGAAAAAACTGACTCTGAGTGTGCTGTTGGAACGTATTATAAGGCATGGTGTAGACGGGGACCGATGTTGAGACCATTTTATTGGCAATTCCTTCTTGCGCAGAATTATATGCGTTAATAGTGGTTAGTTTGACATTACAAATATGAGAAGTGTTAGCGTCAAACGGGGCTTTTTCAATTAAGGCCTTCGGTTGCGATATTGCTTGGGCCAAGACATTATTGCGATCCCTTTTGCCATCCTCCTGCCATGCCTGTAGCTCAACCTTGGCTAATTCAAGTTCATGTTGTTTTTCAAGAAGGCCACGTTCTGCTTTCTCCTTAGCATCTAACAATTCTCTTTCGGCTTCTTCTTGAGCTTTTCTTGCATTTTCTTGGGGTTCTCTTTTTTTTCTTTCGGCTCGTTCTCGAGCATGTGATCTTGTTTGGTACACTTTTACCCTTTCCTGCTCTACAGCAACGGAAGCCACTTTTAGCGCTACTTGACTTTCTAGTTTCTTGCTATGGGTGGAGCTACTAGTGGAGCACCACGAGGGTGAAGACGTGCAACACTAGCAATCATAGGGGCTGCTTCCAAAATGTCCACTTCACTAATTAGACGTTCACTCTCACATATCCAGCTTGACACTTGCACGTCAAATGCCAACTTTTCCTTGATTAAATCTGCTTTAGATACATACAATCCTGGCACTAATTTATCATCGGCGGTTTCAACACACATTTTCATGAGGTCATCAAAACAACTCTCGATAGCAGACAGAAGTGCCTTTGTAGCACTGACACCTACCCGCTTCAACATTAAGCCTTCAGCTCTCACATACAGGTTATGAAGATCATGATTTAACTGCGCTACATCCACGGACTGCATTGTCAGACCCAGAGTGGGAAGTGTACAGATCGGCCAGAAACACAAGGAACAAAACAGACTCACCAAATCGATGTGCAAAGATGTTCGAAATTTGTAGGTTCTTAGTCGAATTACGCGCTCTTGTGTAATTCTTCGTTACGAAACCACTTGTAAAATATCATTGATCATATATTGAAGAAGGACAAAAACGGTTTTCTGAAAAACATACAATGATGAGATACAAACGTTTCCCAAATTAGTACGAAACACAAATGAGATGAGACAATTCAAAAACACACAGCCCACATGTGATACTAAAACAAAAAATGACGCAAAAAAAGTGTCAGTCGCTGCTCAATTAAGGTGTTAAACTGACTTCCCTCCAACAATTCAAGTATCTAAAGTAGTGACAAAATTACATTTACCAGAGGGCAGGACACTGGTTCAAAACCCTGCCGTGTCTTAAACCAAAAATTACGATTATTGCTTTTACGAAATTTAAACTACTAAAATATTTACATTGAAATTTCTAAACACCTATTTGTATCAATGATATTAACGACATTTATTGATACCTATAGTCAAACTTAAATACTTTTGATCATTATTTTGCTATTGTAATGTCATACAAATGTTGTCGAGGATAAACATGTCCATTTTCCACTAAATAATATCATTTGATAGATTCATGTCGACGTTCCATCTAACTCAATGTTTGACTAATCATTATAACTCATTCAGGCTCGTCCAAACGCAAACTCCTCCCACATACATATCCGTTTATGCACAAACAGAAGTCGCATTTATGATCATGAAACGACAACGGTACTCAAGATGAACTGGATGTTGTTTTGATATCTTTCATCAAATTATCATAACGCATCGAATGTTTAACATGCAGTTTTAGTATCTTTGAACATGGTCCTGTTTATGACTAGTGCAGAGATCTGAACTCGCATCATTATGATGACATACTGTCAACCATTAATGGTACATTTACCTGTATAATGATCAAACTAATGTTGTTGTTATTCTTGTCAATCGTTTGAAATTGATCGGTGACATTGAATCAGCATTGTAATATCTGATATTTGTTTCATGTTCAATCTACGTTTAAACAAACCAGTTGGTAAGTATAGTTTCTGTTATTTTCATCTATTTCAAAACTGACAAACTATGTCTAATATAATACGTGAAACAAAATGTCTAAATCGTTGAGAACGTTTTATTTCACATAAATTTAACACCACGTAATGTGTATGTGTATGATTGATTAAGATTCACAATCACAAACACACATTGTTATTCTGTTTATCAAATAGTGCTTTCGATGGTAGCATGTCAAGAAACAGCTATCCATCTAGACATGGCATTTTTATCGAGAATTGGCTATGGATAAACGTTAGTTCATTTCGCACCAATCATGAACATAAATGCCAGGCTGTCACAGTGGTGCAGTGGTTTGAAGGTACGCCTGATGTATGGTGGACATGATTACTGTGTTCTTGGCGATCCATTGCAATGCAATAACAAGAGTGTCAACACATCACGTACTTGGCGCTGACAAATGAACGTAATATCACTAATATAACATGAAACTCAGCATTGATACATTCGTGATTGAATAATGGCCTCACAATCAATAATCGTATCAGTTGAATAGTGCGATGATGTTTTGTTTGAGTTCGTCACTCGTCAACATGTCAGACTGTGATGTATTGATCGTGCCCAGAATACAATGCTCTATTGCATAATTCGTGCCGATACGATTTTAGCATCCAACCAATTGATCTCAAACACTGTGATTCAAATATTCATCATACTGATTATTGATGATAGTAATGCACTATGATATTCGTGATTGCTGATCATCAATATCATAACATAGAAATATCGAATGTGAACATATGTTTGTAAATGAGAGATTACAATGCAATCATTCTTATATGACATGAGCACGAAATATGACATGATAAAATGTAGAAAACGGTTTGATCATGTTTTGTTCAATTGATATTGTCAGCCCGGTTTTGCCTACATAAATGATGTGTGAATAAATGATTGACACCAACGTGGCACAAACGATGATTTTGTTGTTGTTGCATCACTATACTGCAGTAGTTCATAGTGATTGCATGTTGGCGTGGAGTCCACTGGTGTAATGACGATTGATTCATGACACAGTGGTATTGTTGTGGTTAATCAAGTGATGAGTTATTGATGTAGAAAATGACCAAATCAAATGTGACATCAGCTCAATATCTCACTGATTGTATCGTTGCTATTACAGTCGATGGCACTGTGTTCGATTCCATTTCATTTGAATCATCAAACATCAGTGTGGTGTTGACGTGTTTGCTGTTTGGCGATAAGCATTGATTGATATAAGTAAACAATGAATCATCAAACCTAACTCATGCAGTCTTGATCAAACAGCAACCGGTCAATACAAAACATATCAAGTAACTCAGTAGCAATATCGTCCATATCATTTCATTTCATTCATCAAACACCAAGTTTTCCCATAGATTTAGTTGTTCATATGGTGATGTGTCCATTCTACATTTGATTGAAAACTAGCAATCAACCAGACCATGGTTAGGAACAGAAGTTTCAAAATCTTACTGTTAGCTTGCTTGTAAACACACATTTGTATCAATGATTTTAACGGCATTTATTGATAAGTATACTGGAAGTTGAAAATTTGATCATTGTGATACCATAAAAATGCCATCGATGATAAACATGTCCATTTTCCACTAAATAATATCACTTGATAGATTCATGTCGAAGATCCATCAAATTCAATGTTTGACTAATTATTATAACTCATTTAAGCTCGTCTAAACGGAAACTTCTCCCACATACATATCCGTTTATGCACAAACAGTAATCGTCTACGTGATCATGAAACAACAACGGTACTCAAGATGAACTGGATATCGTTTTGAGACCTTTCATCAAATTATCATAACGCATCGAATGTTTAACATGCAGTTTTAGTATCTTTGAACATAGTACTGTTTATGACTAGTGCAAAGGTCTGAACTCGCATCATTATGATTACAAACCATCGACCATTTATGCTGTAATTACTTGTACAATGATCAAACTAATGTCGTTGTTACTCTTGTCAATCGTTTGAAATTGATCAGTGACATTCAATCAGCCATGTAATATCTGAATTTTGTTTCATGTTCAATCTACGTTTAAACAAACCAGACGGTAAGTATAGTTTCTGTTATTTTCATCTATTTCAAAACTGACAGACTATGTCTAATATAAGACGTGAAACAAATGTCTAAATCGTTGAGAACGTTTTATGTTACATAAATTTGATATAAAGTAATGTGTATGTGTATGATTGGTTTAGTTTCAAAATCACAAACACACATTGTTATTCTGTTCATCACTTAGTATTTTCGATGGTGGTATGTCGAGAAACAGCTATCCATCTAGACATGGCATTTTTGTCAAGATCTGAATGATGATACACGTTAGTTCATTTCGGACCAATCATGAACATAAATCCCAGGCTGTCACAGTGGTGCATTTATGATGCACAAACAGTAATCGCATTTATGATCATGAAACGACAACGGTACTCAAGATGAACTGGATGTCGTTTTGATATCTTTCATCAAATTATCATAACGCATCGAATGTTTAACATGCAGTTTTAGTATCTTTGAACATGGTCCTGTTTATGACAACTGCAGTGATCTGAACTCGCATCATTATGATGACATACTGTCAACCATTAATGGTACATTTACCTGTAAAATGATCAAACTAATGTCGTTGTTACTCTTGTCAATCGTTTGAAATTGATCAGTGACATTCAATCAGCATTGTGATATCTGAATTTTGTTTCATGTTCAATCTACGTTTAAACAAACCAGCCTGTAAGTATAGTTTCTGTTATTTTCATCTATTTCAAAACTGACAGACTATGTCTAATATAATACGTGAAACAAAATGTCTAAATCGTTGAGAAGGTTTTATTTCACATAAATTCACTCTGAAGAAATGTGTATGTGTATGATTGGTTTAGTTTCACAATCACAAACACACATTGATACTCTGTTCATCATTTATGGTTTTCGATGGTGGTATAACAAGAAACAGCTATCCATCTAGACATGGAATCTTTATCAAGATCTGGCTAATGATACACGTTAGTTCATTTCGCACCAATCATGAACATAAATGCCAGGCTGTCACAATGGTGCAGTGATTTGAAAGCACCCCCGATGTATGGTGGATATTATTTAAATGATTTGTTGATTCAAGGCAATGCAATAACAAGAGTGTTCACGCATCACGTACTTGGCGATGACAAATGAACGTAATATCAAGAATATAACATGAAACTCAGCATTGATACATTCGTGATTGAATAATGGCCTCACAATCAATAATCGTATCAGTTGAATAGTGCGATGATGTTTTGTTTGAGTTCGTCACTCGTCAACAGGCCAGACTGTGATGTATTGATCGTGCCCAGAATACAATGCTCTATTGCATAATTTGTGTGGATACAATTTTAGCATCCAATCAATTGATCTCAAACACTGTGATTCAAATATTCATCATACTGATTATTGATGATAGTAATGCACTATGATGTTTGTGATTGCTGATCATCAATATCATAGCATAGAAATATCGAATGTGAACATATGTTTGTAAATGAGAGATTGCATTGCAACCGTTCTTATATGACATGAGCACGAAATATGACATGATAAAATGTAGAAAACGGTTTGGTCATGTTTTGTTCAATTGATAGTGTCAGCCCAGTTTTGTCTAAATAAATTATGTGTGCATAAATGATTGAAAACGACATGGCACAAACGATGATTTTGTTGTTGTTGCATCACTATACTGCAATAGTTCATAATGATCACACGTTGGCCTGGAGTCCACTGGTGCAATGGCGATTCACTCATGACACAGTGGTTTAGTTGTGGTCATATAAATGATGAGTTATTGAGGTAGATAATAGCCATATCAAATGAAATATTAGCTCATTATCTCACTGATTGTAATGTTCCTAGTAAAAACGATAGAACTGAGTCAATACAAAACATTTCAAGTAAATCAATAGCAATATCGTCCATATCATTTCATTTTATTGATGATTTACCAAGTTTTCCCGTAGATTTAGTTGCTCATAAAGTGGTTTTGTTGTGATTAATCAAGTGATCAGTAATTGATGTAAATATTAGCCAAATCAAATGTGACATCAGCTCAATATCTCACTGATTGTATCGTTGCTGTTGCCGTTGATGGCACTGTGTTCGATTCCATTTCATTTGAATCATCAAACATCAGTGTGGTAACGAGGTGTCTGCTGTTTGGCGATCAGCATTGATTGATATAAGTAAACAATGAATCATCAAACCTCACTCATGCAGTCTTGATCAAACATGATTCTGTCAATACAAAACATATCAAGTAACTCAATAGCAATATCGTCCATATCATTTCATTTCATTCAGCAAACACCACGTTTTCACATAGATTTAGTTGTTTATAGAGTGATGTGTCCATCCTACATTTGATTGAAAACTAGCAATCAACCAGACCATGGTTAGGAACAGAAGTTTCAAATTCTTACAGTTAGCTTGCTTGCAAACACACATTGGTATCAATGGTGTTAACGATATTTATTGATACGTATATTGAAACTTGAAATTCTTTGATTATGATTTTGTTATTGTGTAGCCATAAATATGCCATTGATGACAAACATGTCCATTTTCCACTAAATAATATCATTTGACAGATTCATGTCGACGTTCCATCAAACTCAGTGTTTGACTAATCGTTATAACACAATTAATTTTGTTTGAAGTGAAAAGTTTTTTATATACATATCCGTTTATGCACACACATCAGTAGTATTCATGATCATGAAACGACAACCATACTCAATACAAACTAAATGTCGTTTTGATATCTTTCATTAAATTATCATACGGCATCGAATGTTTAACATGCAGTTTTAGTATCTTTGAACATGGTACTGTTTATGACAACTGCAGAGATCTGAACTCGCATCATTATGATGACATACTGTCAACCATTAATGGTGTATTAACCTGTATAATGATCAAACTAATGTCGTTGTTACTCTTTTCAATCGTTTGAAATTGATCAGTGACATTCAATCAGCATAGTGATATCTGAATTTTGTTTCATGTTCAATCTACGTTTAACCCTTTCGCTCCCGCGAAAAATCGCGAAAAAAAATGTCCGTAAGGTGGCAGTGCGAAAAACTGTCATAATCAATCATAATTAATCATAATTATGTACCTCAAGTTTGTTTGTAAATCATTACTCAGCTGTTTACTTCTACATTAAGTGTTATATATCGTTGAAATTTACATTTCTTAAGGATTTCAAATAGAAAAAATCTTTTTTTTTTAATTTGCAAATTTTATGCAAATTAACACCCCCAACTTGGCGGGGTTGTCTTCAAAATTAAAGAGGTACTCTCACCTCAAAGATCACTACAGATTTTATCTGCTATCAATTTTTTAGAAATGGTCGCAAGATGATGCTAAGGAAATAAGCTTTCAAGTTACATCACTCAAAACTTACCTAAAAGCCTAGGTTTTCTACAATTTGCAACTTTCTGAGGCACATGACCTTTTTTTGACCGGTACCGACTGGTACCAAATTTTGGTAGTCAATATTAGTATCTAAATAATGATCAGTCATTATCTCCTAGAGGTTAATCTAAACCATGTAACCTTATGTATTTTTGAAGAGGGAATTTTTTCAAGGTTCAGAAAATATCAAATTTAAATGGAATATGCTGTCACTGACAATGAAACAGCAGCTTGTTTACACCCTTCCCATTTCTTGAGAAACAAGGAGGATACAGCAAACTTTGATTCGAAGAAGCCAAAGTTCTGCTAGCTTTTAAACTTGTATTTCGCTTCTTGTCTCCTTGGAAACTTGATACAAAATGACAACTTTAGTAGTGAAATATTGGCAATTTATTTTGTTTTTTCAAAGGGTGTAGTTTTTCTAAAAATTATAATTTAGTGAAGGTAAGTCAAAAATTTTTGGGGGGTTATGAATTGACAAGATGTATGGTACTCATTTTGATCAGTAAATATCATATAACACTTAATCCAAACTATTTATTGTTACTTATTACAGGAAAGCAAATTTCCTAATCTTTCAAATGTAACCGGTATTTAGAAACATATCACATTTATTACGCACTAAACTTACTTTTATCTACTTACCATTCAAATTTGTTTGGGGGGGTTTTGAGACCCCTAAAAAGTTTGGAAAATCAAAAAAATAAAATTTGTTATTATCGCTTGAAATTTTGTCAAAAAATGCCCCAAAAACAGTAGTTTTCAGACTGTGTTAATAACAAAGGGTTTGGTAATGTGGTAAAAATGTAATTTCAATTTGATTTTAGCATAGTTGTCACGTGCTGAAAATTTGGCCGATTTTGTCGTCTGCAACTGGGTTCGTGGTTTTTAACCATTTCTGGGTTAAAAAAATTTAAAAATTAAGGCACAAATTATACATCTTTCAATGCGTGAGAAAACAAAAGTGATCTTTTGAAACTTTTATGAAAATCGGATGAAAAATAACATCACAAATCGATTTTTAAATAAATTAATTTTGCAACTAAACTTAAAAAAAATTGAGGTAAACACTGCAAACACAAGATCATCAGTTCATGATCGCAAAAACGAAAAAGTAAAAAAAAACAGCCTGTAAGTATAGTTTCTGTTATTTTCATCTATTTCAAAACTGATAGACTATGTCTAATATAATACGTGAAACAAAATGTTTAAAATGTTAAGAACGTTTTATTTCACATAAATTCACTATGAAGAAATGTGTATGTGTATGATTGATTTAGTTTCACAATCACAAACACACATTGTTATTGTGTTTATCACTTTGTGTTTTCGATGTTGGTATGTCAAGAAACAGCTATCCATTTGGACATGGCATTTTTATCAAGATCTGAGTGATGATACACGTTAGTTCATTTCGGACCAATCATGAACATAAATGCCAGGCTGTCACAGTGGTGCAGTGGTTTGAAGGTACGCCTGATGTTTGGTGGACATGATTACTGTGTTCTTGGCAATCCATTGTGATGCAATAACAACAGTGTCAACACATCACGTACTTGGCACTGACAAATGAACGTAATATCAAGAATATAACATGAAACTCAGCATTGATACATTCGTGATTGAATAATGGCCTCACAATCATTAATCGTATCAGTTGAATAGTGCAATGATGTTTTGTTTGAGTTCGTCACTTGTCAACATGCCAGACTGTGATGTATTGATCGTGCCCAGAATACAATGCTCTATTGCATAATTTGTGTGGATACGATTTTAGCATCCAATCAATTGATCTCAAACACTGTGATTCAAATATTCATCATACTGATTATTGATGATAGTAATGCACTATGATATTTGTGATTGCTGATCATCAATATCATAACATAGAAATATCGAATGTGAACATATGTTTGTAAATGAGAGATTACAATGCAACCATTGTTATATGACATGAGCACGAAATATGACATGATAAAATGTAGAAAACGGTTTTGTCATGTTTTGTTCAATTGATATTGTCAGCTCGGTATTGCCTACAAAAATGAAGTGTGAATAAATAATTGACACCAACATGGCACAAATGATGATTTTGTTGTTGTTGCATCAGTATACTGCAGTAGTTCATAATGATTGCATGTTGGCGTGGAGTCCACTGATGCAATGATGATTGATTCATGACACAGTGGTATTGTTGTGGTTAATCAAGTGATCAGTAATTGATGTAGATAATAGCCAAATCAAATATGACATCAGCTCAATATCTCACTGATTGTATCGTTGCTGTTACCATTGATGGCACTGTGTTCGATTCCATTTCATTTGAATCATCAAACATCAATGTGGTAACGAGGTGTCTGGTGTTTGTCGATCAGCATTGATTGATATAACATTGAAACATCAAACCTAACTCATGCAGTCTTGATCAGACATTAACCAACCAATAGAAATCATATCAAGTAACTCCACAGCAATGTTGTCCATATCATTTCATTTCATTCATGAATCACCAAGTTTTCCATAGATTTAGTTGTTCATATGGTGATGTGTCCATTCTACATTTGATTGAAAACTAGCAATCAACCAGATCATGGTTAGGAACAGAAGTTTCAAAATCTTACTGTTAGCTTGCTTGTAAACACACATTTGTATCAATGATATTAACGGCATTTATTGATACGTATATTCAAACACGAAATCGTTTGATTATGATTTTGTTATTGTGATGTCATAAAAATGTTGTCGACATTACACATGTCCATTTTCCACTAAATAATATCATTTGACAGTTTCATGTCGACGTTCCATCAAACTCAGTGTTTGCCTAATCATTATAACTCATTCAGGCTCGTCTAAACGAAAACTCTTCCCACATACATATCCGTTTATGCACAAACATCAGTAGTACTCATGATCATGAAACGACAACCATACTCAAATTAAACTAAATGTTGTGTGGAAATCTTTCATCAAATTATCATAACGCATCGAATGTTTAACATGCAGTTTTAGTATCTTTGAACATGGTCCTGTTTATGACAACGGCAGAGATCTGAACTCGCATCATTATGATGACATACTGTCAACCATTTATGGTACATTTACCAGTATAATGATCAAACTAATATCGTTTGTTACTCTTATCAATCGTTTGAAATTGATCAGTGACATTCAATCAGCATTGTAATATCTGAATTTTGTTTCATGTTCAATCTACGTTTAAACACACCAGGGAGTAAGTATAGTTTCTGTTATTTTCATCTATTTCAAAACTGACTGACTTATCTAATATAATACGTGAAACAAAAGGTTCAAAACGTTGAGAACGTTTTATTTCACATAGATTGAATACGAAGTAATGTGTATGTGTATGATTGATTAAGATTCACAATCACAAACACACATTGTTATTGTGTTTATCACTTTGTGTTTTCGATGTTGGTATGTCAAGAAACAGCTGTCCATCTAGACATGGCATTTTTATCAAGATCTGGCTAATGATACACGTTAGTTCATTTCGGACCAATCATGAACATAAATGCCAGGCTGTCACAATGGTGCAGTGGTTTGAAGGTACGCCTGATGTATGGTGGACATGATTACTGTGTTCTTAGCAATCCATTGCAATGCAATAACAACAGTGTCAACACATCACGTACTTGGCGCTGACGAACGAACGTAATATCAAGAATATAACATGAAACTCAGCATTGATACATTCGTGATTGTATAATGGCCTCACAATCAATAATCGTATCAGTTGAATAGTGCGATGATGTTTTGTTTCAGTTCGTCACTCGTCAACATGCCAGACTGTGATGTATTGATCGTGCCCAGAATACAATGCTCTATTGCATAATTTGTGTGGATACGATTTTAGCATTCAATCAATTGATCTCAAACACTGTGATTCAAATATTCATCATACTGATTATTGATGATAGTAATGCACTATGATATTCGTGATTGCTGATCATCAATATCATAACATAGAAATATCGAATGTAAACATATGTTTGTAAATGAGAGATTACAATGCAACCATTGTTATATGACATGAGCACGAAATATGACATGATAAAATGTAGAAAACGGTTTGGTCATGTTTAGTTCAATTGATATTGTCAGCTCGGTATTGCCTACATAAATGATGTGTGAATAAATGATTGACACCAACATGGCACAAACGATGATTTTGTTGTTGTTGCATCAGTATACTGCAAACGCTCATATTGATTACATGTTGGCGTGGAGTCCACTGGTGTAACGATGATTAACTCATGACACAGTGGTATTGTTGTGGTTAATCAAGTGATGAGTAATTGATGTAGATAATAGCCAAATCAAATGTGACATCAGCTCAATATCTCATTGATTGTATTGTTGCTGTTACCGTTGATGGCACTGTGTTCGATTCCATTTCATTTGAATCATCAAACATCAGTGTGGTAACGAGGTGTCTGCTGTTTGTCGATCAGCATTGATTGATATAAGTAAACAATGAATCATCAAACCTCACTCATGCAGTCTTGATCAAACATTATTCTGTCAATACAAAACATATCAAGTAACTCAATAGCAATATCGTCCATATCATTTCATTTCATTCATCAAACACCACGTTTTCACGTAGATTTAGTTGTTTATAGAGTGATGTGTCCATTCTACATTTGACTGAAAACTAGCAATCAACCAGACCATGGTTAGGAACAGAAGTTTCAAATTCTTACAGTTAGCTTGCTTGTAAACACACATTGGTACCAATGGTGTTAACGGCATTTATTGATACGTATATTGAAACTTGAAATTCTTTGATTATGATTTTGTTATTGTGTAGCCATAAATATGCCATCGATGATTAACATGTCCATTTTCCACTAAATAATATCATTTGACAGATTCATGTCGACGTTCCATCAAATTCAGTGTTTGACTAATCATTATAACACAACTAATTTTTTTTGTAGTGAAATTTTTTTTATATACATATCCGTTTATGAACAAACAGTAATCATATTCATGATCATGAAACGACAACCATACTCAAACCAAACCAAAAACCGTTTCGATATCTTTCATCAAATTATCATACGGCATCGAATGTTTAACATGCAGTTTTAATATCTTTGAACATGGTTCTGTTTAGGACAAGTGCAGAGATCTGAACTCGCATCATTATGATGACATACTGTTAACCATTAATGGTATATTTACCTGTATAACGATCAAACTAATGTCGTTGTTATTCTTGTCAATCGTTTGAAATTGATCAGTGACATTCAATCAGCATAGTAATATCTGAATTTTGTTTCATGTTCAACCTACGTTTAAACAAACCAGCCTGTAAATATAGTTTCTGTTATTTTCATTTATTTCTAAACTAATAAACTATGTCTAATTGAATACGTAACACAAAATGTCTAAAACGTTGAGAACGTTTTATTTTACATAATCTCACTATGAAGAAATGTGTATGTGTATGATTGGTTTAGTTTCACAATCACAAACACACATTGTTATTCAGTTCATATCTTGATGGTTTCGATGGTGGTATGTCAAGAAACAGCTATCCAACCAGACATGGCATTTTTATCAAAATCTGAGTGATGATACACGTTAGTTCATTTCGGACCAATCATGAACATAAATGCCAGGCTGTCACAGTGGTGCAGTGGTTTGAAGGTATGCCTGATGCATGGTGGACATGATTACTGTGTTCTTAGCGGTCCATAGCAATCCAATAATAAGAGTGTCAACACATCACGTACTTGGCGATGACAAATGAACGTAATATCACTAATATAACATGAAACTCAGCATTGATACATTCGTGATTGAATAATGGCCTCACAATCATTAATCGTATCAGTTGAATAGTGCGATGATGTTTTGTTTGAGTTCGTCACTCGTCAACATGCCAGACTGTGATGTATTGATCGTGCCCAGAATACAATGCTCTATTGCATAATTTGTGTGGATACGATTTTAGCATCCAATCAATTGATCTCAAACACTGTGATTCAAATATTCATCATACTGATTATTGATGATAGTAATGCACTATGATGTTTGTGATTGCTGATCATCAATATCATAACATAGAAATATCGAATGTGAACATATGTTTGTAAATGAGAGATTACAATGCAACCATTGTTATATGACATGAGCACGAAATATGACATGATAAAATGTAGAAAACGGTTTGATCATGTTTAGTTCAATTGATATTGTCAGCTCGGTATTGCCAACACAAATGAAGTGTGCATAAATAATTGACACCAACATGGCACAAACGATGATTTTGTTGTTATTGCATCAATATACTACAAACGCTCATAATGATTGCATGTTGGCATGGAGTCCACTGATGCAATGACGATTGATTCATGACACATTGGTTTAGTTGTGGTTAATCAAGTGATCAGTAATTGATGTAAATATTAGCCAAATCAAATGTGACATCAGCTCAATATCTCACTGATTGTATCGTTGCTGTTACCGTTGATGGCACTGTGTTCGATTCCATTTCATTTGAATCATCAAACATCAATGTGGTAACAAGGTGTCTGCTGTTTGGCGATCAGCATTGATTGATATAAGTAAACAATGAATCATCAAACCTCACTCATGCAGTCTTGATCAAACATGATTCTGTCAATACAAAACATATCAAGTAACTCAATAGCAATATCGTCCATATCATTTCATTTCATTTATCAAACACCACGTTTTCACGTAGATTTAGTTGTTTATAGAGTGATGTGTCCATCCTACATTTGATTGAAAACTAGCAATCAACCAGACCATGGTTAGGAACAGAAGTTTCAAAGTCTTACTGTTAGCTTGCTTGTAAACACACATTTGTACCAATGGTGTTAACGGTATTTATTGATACGGATATTGAAACTTGAAATTCTTTGATTATGATTTTGTTATTGTGTAGCCATAAAAATGCCATCGATGACAAACATGTCCATTTTCCACTAAATAATATCATTTGACAGATTCATGTCGACGTTCCATCAAACTCAGTGTTTGACTAATCATTATAACACAACTAATTTTGTTTGAAGTGAAATTTTTTTCATATACATATCCGTTTATGCACACACATCAGTAGTACTCATGATCATGAAACGACAATCATACTCAATACAAACTAAATGTCGTTTTGAAATCTTTCATCAAATTATCATAACGCATCGAATGTTTAACATGCAGTTTTAGTATCTTTGAACATAGTACTGTTTAGGACTAGTGCAGAGATCTGAACTCGCATCATTATGATGACATACTGTCAACCATTAATGGTGTATTAACCTGTATAATGATCAAACTAATGTCGTTGTTATTCTTGTCAATCGTTTGAAATTGATCAGTGACACTCAATCAGCATAGTGATATCTGAATTTTGTTTCATGTTCAATCTACGTTTAAACAAACCAGCCTGTAAGTATAGTTTCTGTTATTTTCATCTACTTCTAAACTGACAGACTATGTCCAATATAATACATAACACAAAATGTCTAAATCGTTGAGAACGTTTTATTTTACATAAATTCACTATGAAGAAATGTGTATGCGTATGATTGGTTTAGTTTCACAATCACAAACACACATTGTTATTGTGTTTATCACTTAGTGTTTTCGATGTTGGTATGTCAAGAAACAGCTATCCATCTAGACATGGCATTTTTATCAAGATCTGAATGATGATACACGTTAGTTCATTTCGGACCAATCATGAACATAAATGCCAGGCTGTCACAGTGGTGCAGTGGTTTGAAGGTACGCCTGATGATGTATGTTGGACATGGTTACTGTGTTCTTAGCGATCCATAGCAATGCAATAACAACAGTGTCAACACATCATGTACTTGGCGATGACAAATGAACGTAATATCAAGAATATAACATGAAACTCAGCATTGATACATTCGTGATTGAATAGTGGCCTCACAATCATTAATCGCATCAGTTGAATAGTGCGATGATGTTTTGTTTGAGTTCGTCACTCGTCAACATGCCAGACTGTGATGTATTGATCGTGCCCAGAATACAATGCTCTATTGCATAATTTGTGTTGATACGATTTTAGCATCCAATCAATTGATCTCAAACACTGTGATTCAAATATTCATCATACTGATTATTGATGATAGTAATGCACTATGATATTCGTGATTGCTGATCATCAATATCATAACATAGAAATATCGAATGTGAACATATGTTTGTAAATGAGAGATTACAATGCAACCATTCTTATATGACATGAGCACGAAATATGACATGATAAAATGTAGAAAACGGTTTGATCATGTTTAGTTCAATTGATATTGTCAGCTCGGTATTGCCAACACAAATGAAGTGTGCATAAATAATTGACACCAACATGGCACAAACGATGATTTTGTTGTTGTTGCATCAGTATACTGCAATAGTTCATAATCATCACATGTTGGCGTGGAGTCCACTGATGCAATGACGATTGATTCATGACACAGCGGTTTAGTTGTGGTTAATCAAGTGATCAGTAATTGATGTAAATATTAGCCAAATCAAATGTGACATCAGCTCAATATCTCACTGATTGTATCGTTGCTGTTACCGTTGATGGCACTGTGTTCGATTCCATTTCATTTGAATCATCAAACATCAGTGTGGTAACGAGGTGTCTGCTGTTTGGCGATCAGCATTGATTGATATAAGTAAACAATGAATCATCAAACCTCACTCATGCAGTCTTGATCAAACATGATTCTGTCAATACAAAACATATCAAGTAACTCAATAGCAATATCGTCCAAATCATTTCATTTCATTCATCAAACACCACGTTTTTACGTAGATTTAGTTGTTTATAAAGTGATGTGTCCATCCTACATTTGATTGAAAACTAGCAATCAACCAGACCATGGTTAGGAACAGAAGTTTCAAAGTCTTACTGTTAGCTTGCTTGTAAACACACATTTGTATCAATGGTGTTAACGGTATTTATTGATACGTATATTGAAACTTGAAATTCTTTGATTATGATTTTGTTATTGTGTAGCCATAAAAATGCCATCGATGACAAACATGTCCATTTTCCACTAAATAATATCATTTGACAGATTCATGTCGACGTTCCATCTAACTCAATGTTTGACCAATGATTATAACACAATTAATTTTGTTTGAAGTGAAATTTTTTTCATATACATATCCGTTTATGCACACACATCAGTAGTACTCATGATCATGAAACGACAACCATACCCAATACAAACTAAATGTCGTTTTGAAATCTTTCATCAAATTATCATAACGCATCGAATGTTTAACATGCAGTTTTAGTATCTTTGAACATGGTACTGTTTATGACTAGTGCAGAGATCTGAACTCGCATCATTATGATGACATACTGTCAACCATTAATGGTGTATTAACCTGTATAATGATCAAACTAATGTCGTTGTTATTCTTGTCAATCGTTTGAAATTGATCAGTGACACTCAATCAGCATAGTGATATTTGAATTTTGTTTCATGTTCAATCTACGTTTAAACAAACCAGTGTGTAAGTATAGTTTCTGTTATTTTCAGCTACAGTATTTTAAAACTGACAGACTATGTCCAATATAGAACATGAAACAAAATATCTAAATCGTTGAGAACGTTTTATTTTACATAATCTCACTATGAAGAAATGTGTATGTGTATGATTGGTTTAGTTTCACAATCACAAACACACATTGTTATTGTGTTTATCACTTAGTGTTTTCGATGTTGGTATGTCAAGAAACAGCTATCCATCTAGACATGGCATTTTTATCAAGATCTGACTAATGATACACGTTAGTTCATTTCGGACCAATCATGAACATAAATGCCAGGCTGTCACAGTGGTGCAGTGGTTTGAAGGTACGCCTGATGTATGGTGGACATGATTACTGTGTTCTTAGCGATCCATAGCAATGCAATAACAACAGTGTCAACACATCACGTACTTGGCGATGACAAATGAACGTAATATCACTAATATAACATGAAACTCAGCATTGATACATTCGTGATTGAATAATGGCCTCACAATCATTAATCGTATCAGTTGAATAGTGCAATGATGTTTTGTTTGAGTTCGTCACTCGTCAACATGCCAGACTGTGATGTATTGATCGTGCCCAGAATACAATGCTCTATTGCATAATTTGTGTGGATACGATTTTAGCATCCAATCAATTGATCTCAAACACTGTGATTCAAATATTCATCATACTGATTATTGATGATAGTAATGCACTATGATATTCGTGATTGCTGATCATCAATATCATAACATAGAAATATCGATGGTGAACATATGTTTGTAAATGAGAGATTACAATGCAACCATTCTTATATGACATGAGCACGAAATATGACATGATAAAATGTAGAAAACGGTTTGATCATGTTTTGTTTAATTGATATTGTCAGCTCGGTATTGCCTAGACAAATGATGTGTGAATAAATAATTGACACCAACATGGCACAAACGATGATTTTGTTGTTGTTGATTCAGTATACTGCAAACGCTCATAATGATCGCATGTTGGCCTGGAGTCCACTGATGCAATGACGATTGACTTATTACACAGTGGTATTGTTGTGGTTAATCAAGTGATCAGTATTTGATGTAGATATTAGCCAAATCCAATTTAACATTAGCTCAATATCTCACTGATTGCATCGTTGCTGTTACCGTTGATGGCACTGTGTTCGATTCCATTTCATTTGAATCATCAAACATCAGTGTGGTAACGAGGTGTCTGTTGTTTGTCGATCAGCATTGATTGATATAACATTGAAACATCAAACCTAACTCATGCAGTCTTGATCAGACTCTAACCAACCAATTTAAATCATATCAAGTAACTTCGCAGCAATGTTGCCAATAACATTTCATTTCATTCATGAATCACCAAGGTTTCCCATGGATGTGGTTGTTCATATGGTGATGTGTCCATCCTACATTTGATTGAAAACTAGCAATCAACCAGACCATGGTTAGGAACAGAAGTTTCAAAATCTTACAGTTAGCTTGCTTGTAAACACACATTTTTATCAATGATATTAACGGCATTTATTGATACCTATCTTGAAACTTGAAATTCTTTGATTATGATTTTGTTATTGTGATGTCATAAAAATCTTGTCGACATTACACATGTCCATTTTCCACTAAATAATATCATTTGACAGATTCATGTCAACGTTCCATCTAATTCAGTGTTTGACTAATCATTATAACTCATTCAGGCTCGTCTAAACGGAAACTTCTCCCACATACATATCCGTTTATGCACAAACAGTAATCGTATTCATGATCATGAAACGACAACCATACTCAATACAAACTAAATGTTGTATGGAAATCTTTCATCAAATTATCATACGGCATCGAATGTTTAACATGCAGTTTTAGTATCTTTGAACATGGTACTGTTTATGACAAGTGCAGAGATGTGAACTCGCATCATTATGATGACATACTGTCAACCATTTATGGTACATTTACCGGTATAATGATCAAACTAATATCGTTGTTACTCTTGTCAATCGTTTGAAATTGATCAGTGACATTGAATCAGCATTGTAATATCTTATATTTGTTTCATGTTCAATCTACGTTTAAACAAACCAGACTGTAAGTATAGTTTCCGTTATTTTCATCTATTTCAAACTGACTGACTTATATAATATAATACGTGAAACAAAATGTTTAAAACGTTGAGAACGTTTTATTTCACATAAATTTAATACGATGTAATGTGTATGTGTATGATTGATTGAGATTCACAATCACAAACACACATTGTTATTGTGTTTATCACAGTGCTGGCCAATTGTGGCGCATCGCGCCAAATTTGGCGCATTGCATGTTTAGAGGTGATGCATTCCAGGTTTAAAATTTTTCGAGCAATTTGGGTAAGTGTCCTTTCATCTGGCCGAAAAATTTGTCACTCCAATAACATCTCCAAAAAAAAAGAAAAAAGTCCGTGCTCGGTTGGCCTCACGTTGGGTGGCATACTTATACCAAAAGTGATGGAAAAGGTGCAGCGAAACAGGGGATGACGTTTTTTTTTTTTTTTTTTTTTTTTTTTGGAGATCACCGCTAAATATGGCCTTGTTTTGACTTCAAAGTATAAATATATTACTACACGTTTGAGAGCAATGAAAAGCTATGAATGTTTATGTGGCGCATCTTCAAATGAATGCTTGTGTGGCAAAAAATTTTGGCGCATGGACTGAAAAGTTTGGCCACCCCTGCCCTACATTTATGGCGCATCCGACACGGGTTGTTAGAAGAGTTGTAGCTTTGCATAAAAAGCTTGGCCACCCCTGGTTTATCACTTAGTGTTTTCGATGGTAGTGTGTCAAGAAACAGCTATCCATCTCACATGGCATTTTTATCAAGATCTGGCTAATGATACACGTTAGTTCATTTCGAACCAATCATGAACATAAATGCCAGGCTTTCACAGTGGTGTAGTGGTTTGAAGGTATGCCTGATGCATGGTGGACATGATTACTGTGTTCTTAGTGATCCATTGCAATGCAATAACAAGAGTGTCAACACATCATGTACTTGGCCCTGACGAACGAACGTAATATCAAGAATATAACATGAAACTCAGCATTGATACATTCGTGATTGAATAATGGCCTCACAATCAATAATCGTATCAGTTGAATAGTGCGATGATGTTTTGTTTGAGTTCGTCACTCGTCAACATGCCAGACTGTGATGTATTGATCGTGCCCAGAATACAATGCTCTATTGCATAATTTGTGTGGATACGATTTTAGCATCCAATCAATTGATCTCAAACACTGTGATTCAAATATTCATCATACTGATTATTGATGATAGTAATGCACTATGATATTCGTGATTGCTGATCATCAATATCATAACATAGAAATATCGATGGTGAACATATGTTTGTAAATGATATATTACAATGCAACCATTGTTATATGACATGAGCACGAAATATGACATGATAAAATGTAGAAAACGGTTTGGTCATGTTTTGTTTAATTGATATTGTCAGCTCGGTATTGCCTACATAAATGATGTGTGAATAAATGATTGACACCAACATGGCACAAACGATGATTTTGTTGTTATTGCATCAGTATACTGCAAACGTTCGTAATCATTGCATGTTGACCTGGAGTCCACTGATGCAACGATGATTGATTCATGACACAACTTTTTAGTTGTGGTTAATCAAGTGATCAGTAATTGATGTAAATATTAGCCAAATCAAATGTGACATCAGCTCATAATCTCACTGATTGTATCGTTGCTGTTACCGTTGATGGCACTGTGTTCGATTCCATTTCATTTGAATCATCAAACATCAGTCTGGTAACGAGGTGTCTGCTGTTTGGCGATCAGCATTGATTGATATATGTAAACAATGAATCATCAAACCTAACTCATGCAGTCTTGATCAAACATGATTCTGTCAATACAAAACATATCAAGTAACTCAATAGCAATATCGTCCAAATCATTTCATTTCATTCATCAAACACCACGTTTTTACGTAGATTTAGTTGTTTATAGAGTGATGTGTCCATCCTACATTTGATTGAAAACTAGCAATCAACCAGACCATGGTTAACCACTTCGCGACGGTATTTATACGAGCTGGATGGGCCCTCTCAATGGTATTAATTTTGAACAAATTATCGATTATCGATTATCGATGTAATTATCGATTATCGAAGTATGTGTAAAAATCGATGAAATTCTTGTAGTGGGTATTCCACTTCCTTACGGTATTTATACGAGCTGGATGTGCCCTTTCAACGGTATTAATTTTGAACAAATTATCGATTATCGATTATCGATTATCGATGTAATTATCAGTAAGTTTGCGTCATAGGACGCTCTCCGTCGGCAGGACGCGACTCTCCATGCGTCATAGGACGCTCTCCGTCGGGAAGTGGTTAAGAACAGAAGTTTCAAAATCTTACTGTTAGCTTGCTTGTAAACACACATTTGTATCAATGGTGTTAACGGTATTTATTGATACGTATATTGAAACTTGAAATTCTTTGGTTATGATTTTGTTATTGTGTAGCCATAAAAATGCCATCGATGACAAACATGTCCATTTTCCACTAAATAATGTCATTTGACAGATTCATGTCGACGTTCCATCAAACTCAGTGTTTGACTAATCATTATAACACAATTAATTTTTTGAAGTCAAAATCATTTATATACATATCCGTTTATCAATTAACAGTAATCATATTCATGATCATGAAACGACAACCATACTCAATACAAACTAAATGTCGTTTTGAAATCTTTCATCAAATTATCATAACGCATCGAATGTTTAACATGCAGTTTTAATATCTTTGAACATAGTCCTGTTCATGACTAGTGCAGAGATCTGAACTCGCATCATTATGATGACATACTGTCAACCATTAATGGTATATTTACCGGTATAACGATCAAACTAATGTCGTTGTTATTCTTGTCAATCGTTTGAAATTGATCAGTGACATTCAATCAGCATTGTAATATCTGAATTTTGTTTCATGTTCAATCTACGTTTAAACAAACCAGCCTGTAAGTATAGTTTCTGTTATTTTCATCTATTTCTAAACTGACAGACTATGTCCAATTGAATACGTAACACAAAGTATCTAAATCGTTGAGAACGTTTTATTTTACATAATCTCACTATGAAGAAATGTGTATGTGTATGATTGGTTTAGTTTCACAATCACAAACACACATTGTTATTGTGTTTATCACTTAGTGTTTTCGATGTTGGTATGTCAAGAAACAGCTATCCATCTAGACATGGCATTTTTATCAAGATCTGAATGATGATACACGTTAGTTCATTTCGGACCAATCATGAACATAAATGCCAGGCTGTCACAGTGGTGCAGTGGTTTGAAGGTACGCCTGATGTATGGTGGACATGATTACTGTGTTCTTAGCGATCCATAGCAATCCAATAACAACAGTGTCAACACATCATGTACTTGGCGATGACAAATGAACGTAATTCCAAGAATATAACATGAAACTCAGCATTGATACATTCGTGATTGAATAATGGCCTCACAATCATTAATCATATCAGTTGAATAGTGCGATGATGTTTTGTTTGAGTTCGTCACTCGTCAACATGCCAGACTGTGATGTATTGATCGTGCCCAGAATACAATGCTCTATTGCATAATTTGTGTGGATACGATTTTAGCATCCAATCAATTGATCTCAAACACTGTGATTCAAATATTCATCCTACTGATTATTGATGATAGTAATGCACTATGATATTCGTGATTGCTGATCATCAATATCATAACATAGAAATATCGAATGTGAACATATGTTTGTAAATGAGAGATTACAATGCAACCATTCTTATATGACATGAGCACGAAATATGACATGATAAAATGTAGAAAACGGTTTGGTCATGTTTTGTTTAATTGATATTGTCAGCTCGGTATTGCCAACACAAATGAAGTGTGAATAAATGATTGACACCAACATGGCACAAACGATGATTTTGTTGTTGTTGCATCAGTATACTGCAAACGCTCATAATGATCACATGTTGTCCTGGAGTCCACTGATGCAATGACGATTGACTTATTACACAGTGGTATTGTTGTGGTTAATCAAGTGATCAGTAATTGATGTAGATAATAGCCAAATCCAATTTAACATTAGCTCAATATCTCACTGATTGTATCGTTGCTGTTACCGTTGATGGCACTGTGTTCGATTATTCCATTTCATTTGAATCATCAAACATCAGTGTGGTAACGAGGTGTCTGCTGTTTGTCGATCAGCATTGATTGATATAAGTAAACAATGAATCATCAAACCTCACTCATGCAGTCTTGATCAAACATGATTCTGTCAATACAAAACATATCAAGTAACTCAATAGCAATATCGTCCATATCATTTCTATTCATTCATCAAACACCACGTTTTTACGTAGATTTAGTTGTTTATAGAGTGATGTGTCCATCCTACATTTGATTGAAAACTAGCAATCAACCAGACCATGGTTAGGAACAGAAGTTTCAAATTCTTACTGTTAGCTTGCTTGTAAACACACATTTGTATCAATGGTGTTAACGATATTTATTGATACGTATATTGAAACTTGAAATTCTTTGGTTATGATTTTGTTATTGTGTAGCCATAAATATGCCATCGATGACAAACATGTCCATTTTCCACTAAATAATATCATTTGACAGATTCATGTCGACGTTCCATCAAACTCAGTGTTTGACAAATCATTATAACAATTAATTTTGTTTGAAGTGAAAAGTTTTTTATATACATATCCGTTTATGCACAAACATCAGTAGTATTCATGATCATGAAACGACAACCATACTCAATACAAACTAAATGTCGTTTTGAAATCTTTCATCAAACTATCATAACGCATCGAATGTTTAACATGCAGTTTTAGTATCTTTGAACATAGTACTGTTCACGACAAGTGCAGAGATCTGAACTCGCATCATTATGATGACATACTGTCAACCATTAATGGTATATTTACCAGTATAATGATCAAACTAATGTCGTTGTTATTCTTGTCAATCGTTTGAAATTGATCAGTGACACTCAATCAGCATAGTGATATCTGAATTTTGTTTCATGTTCAATCTACGTTTAAACAAACCAGTGTGTAAGTATAGTTTCTGTTATTTTCATCTATTTCAAAACTGACAGACTATGTCTAATACAATACGTTAAACAAAGAGTCTAAATCGTTGAGAACGTTTTATTTCACATAATCTCACTATGAAGAAATGTGTATGTGTAGGATTGATTTAGTTTCACAATCACAAACACACATTGTTATTGTGTTTATCACTTAGTGTTTTCGATGTTGGTATGTCAAGAAACAGCTATCCATCTAGACATGGCATTTTTATCAAGATCTGAGTGATGATACACGTTAGTTCATTTCGGACCAATCATGAACATAAATGCCAGGCTGTCACAGTGGTGCAGTGGTTTGAAGGTACGCCTGATGTTTGATGGGCATGGTTACTGTGTTCTTAGTGATCCATAGCAATGCAATAACAACGGTGTCAACACATCACGTATTTGGCGCTGACAAATGAACGTAATATCACTAATATATAATGAAACTCAGCATTGATACATTCGTGATTGAATAATGGCCTCACAATCATTAATCGCATCAGTTGAATAGTGCGATGATGTTTTGTTTGAGTTCGTCACTCGTCAACATGCCAGACTGTGATGTATTGATCGTGCCCAGAATACAATGCTCTATTGCATAATTTGTGTGGATACGATTTTAGCATCCAATCAATTGATCTCAAACACTGTGATTCAAATATTCATCATACTGATTATTGATGATAGTAATGCACTATGATATTCGTGATTGCTGATCATCAATATCATAACATAGAAATATCGATGGTGAACATATGTTTGTAAATGATATATTACAATGCAACCATTGTTATATGACATGAGCACGAAATATGACATGATAAAATGTAGAAAACGGTTTGGTCATGTTTTGTTTAATTGATATTGTCAGCTCGGTATTGCCTACATAAATGATGTGTGAATAAATGATTGACACCAACATGGCACAAACGATGATTTTGTTGTTATTGCATCAGTATACTGCAAACGTTCGTAATCATTGCATGTTGGCCTGGAGTCCACTGATGCAACGATGATTGATTCATGACACAACTTTTTAGTTGTGGTTAATCAAGTGATCAGTAATTGATGTAAATATTAGCCAAATCAAATGTGACATCAGCTCATAATCTCACTGATTGTATCGTTGCTGTTACCGTTGATGGCACTGTGTTCGATTCCATTTCATTTGAATCATCAAACATCAGTCTGGTAACGAGGTGTCTGCTGTTTGGCGATCAGCATTGATTGATATATGTAAACAATGAATCATCAAACCTAACTCATGCAGTCTTGATCAAACATGATTCTGTCAATACAAAACATATCAAGTAACTCAATAGCAATATTGTCCAAATCATTTCATTTCATTCATCAAACACCACGTTTTTACGTAGATTTAGTTGTTTATAGAGTGATGTGTCCATCCTACATTTGATTGAAAACTAGCAATCAACCAGACCATGGTTAACCACTTCGCGACGGTATTTATACGAGCTGGATGGGCCCTCTCAATGGTATTAATTTTGAACAAATTATCGATTATCGATTATCGATGTAATTATCGATTATCGAAGTATGTGTAAAAATCGATGAAATTCTTGTAGTGGGTATTCCACTTCCTTACGGTATTTATACGAGCTGGATGTGCCCTTTCAACGGTATTAATTTTGAACAAATTATCGATTATCGATTATCGATTATCGATGTAATTATCAGTAAGTTTGCGTCATAGGACGCTCTCCGTCGGCAGGACGCGACTCTCCATGCGTCATAGGACGCTCTCCGTCGGGAAGTGGTTAAGAACAGAAGTTTCAAAATCTTACTGTTAGCTTGCTTGTAAACACACATTTGTATCAATGGTGTTAACGGTATTTATTGATACGTATATTGAAACTTGAAATTCTTTGGTTATGATTTTGTTATTGTGTAGCCATAAAAATGCCATCGATGACAAACATGTCCATTTTCCACTAAATAATGTCATTTGACAGATTCATGTCGACGTTCCATCAAACTCAGTGTTTGACTAATCATTATAACACAATTAATTTTTTGAAGTCAAAATCATTTATATACATATCCGTTTATCAATTAACAGTAATCATATTCATGATCATGAAACGACAACCATACTCAATACAAACTAAATGTCGTTTTGAAATCTTTCATCAAATTATCATAACGCATCGAATGTTTAACATGCAGTTTTAATATCTTTGAACATAGTCCTGTTCATGACTAGTGCAGAGATCTGAACTCGCATCATTATGATGACATACTGTCAACCATTAATGGTATATTTACCGGTATAACGATCAAACTAATGTCGTTGTTATTCTTGTCAATCGTTTGAAATTGATCAGTGACATTCAATCAGCATTGTAATATCTGAATTTTGTTTCATGTTCAATCTACGTTTAAACAAACCAGCCTGTAAGTATAGTTTCTGTTATTTTCATCTATTTCTAAACTGACAGACTATGTCCAATTGAATACGTAACACAAAGTATCTAAATCGTTGAGAACGTTTTATTTTACATAATCTCACTATGAAGAAATGTGTATGTGTATGATTGGTTTAGTTTCACAATCACAAACACACATTGTTATTGTGTTTATCACTTAGTGTTTTCGATGTTGGTATGTCAAGAAACAGCTATCCATCTAGACATGGCATTTTTATCAAGATCTGAATGATGATACACGTTAGTTCATTTCGGACCAATCATGAACATAAATGCCAGGCTGTCACAGTGGTGCAGTGGTTTGAAGGTACGCCTGATGTATGGTGGACATGATTACTGTGTTCTTAGCGATCCATAGCAATCCAATAACAACAGTGTCAACACATCATGTACTTGGCGATGACAAATGAACGTAATTCCAAGAATATAACATGAAACTCAGCATTGATACATTCGTGATTGAATAATGGCCTCACAATCATTAATCATATCAGTTGAATAGTGCGATGATGTTTTGTTTGAGTTCGTCACTCGTCAACATGCCAGACTGTGATGTATTGATCGTGCCCAGAATACAATGCTCTATTGCATAATTTGTGTGGATACGATTTTAGCATCCAATCAATTGATCTCAAACACTGTGATTCAAATATTCATCCTACTGATTATTGATGATAGTAATGCACTATGATATTCGTGATTGCTGATCATCAATATCATAACATAGAAATATCGAATGTGAACATATGTTTGTAAATGAGAGATTACAATGCAACCATTCTTATATGACATGAGCACGAAATATGACATGATAAAATGTAGAAAACGGTTTGGTCATGTTTTGTTTAATTGATATTGTCAGCTCGGTATTGCCAACACAAATGAAGTGTGAATAAATGATTGACACCAACATGGCACAAACGATGATTTTGTTGTTGTTGCATCAGTATACTGCAAACGCTCATAATGATCACATGTTGTCCTGGAGTCCACTGATGCAATGACGATTGACTTATTACACAGTGGTATTGTTGTGGTTAATCAAGTGATCAGTAATTGATGTAGATAATAGCCAAATCCAATTTAACATTAGCTCAATATCTCACTGATTGTATCGTTGCTGTTACCGTTGATGGCACTGTGTTCGATTATTCCATTTCATTTGAATCATCAAACATCAGTGTGGTAACGAGGTGTCTGCTGTTTGTCGATCAGCATTGATTGATATAAGTAAACAATGAATCATCAAACCTCACTCATGCAGTCTTGATCAAACATGATTCTGTCAATACAAAACATATCAAGTAACTCAATAGCAATATCGTCCATATCATTTCTATTCATTCATCAAACACCACGTTTTTACGTAGATTTAGTTGTTTATAGAGTGATGTGTCCATCCTACATTTGATTGAAAACTAGCAATCAACCAGACCATGGTTAGGAACAGAAGTTTCAAATTCTTACTGTTAGCTTGCTTGTAAACACACATTTGTATCAATGGTGTTAACGATATTTATTGATACGTATATTGAAACTTGAAATTCTTTGGTTATGATTTTGTTATTGTGTAGCCATAAATATGCCATCGATGACAAACATGTCCATTTTCCACTAAATAATATCATTTGACAGATTCATGTCGACGTTCCATCAAACTCAGTGTTTGACAAATCATTATAACAATTAATTTTGTTTGAAGTGAAAAGTTTTTTATATACATATCCGTTTATGCACAAACATCAGTAGTATTCATGATCATGAAACGACAACCATACTCAATACAAACTAAATGTCGTTTTGAAATCTTTCATCAAACTATCATAACGCATCGAATGTTTAACATGCAGTTTTAGTATCTTTGAACATAGTACTGTTCACGACAAGTGCAGAGATCTGAACTCGCATCATTATGATGACATACTGTCAACCATTAATGGTATATTTACCAGTATAATGATCAAACTAATGTCGTTGTTATTCTTGTCAATCGTTTGAAATTGATCAGTGACACTCAATCAGCATAGTGATATCTGAATTTTGTTTCATGTTCAATCTACGTTTAAACAAACCAGTGTGTAAGTATAGTTTCTGTTATTTTCATCTATTTCAAAACTGACAGACTATGTCTAATACAATACGTTAAACAAAGAGTCTAAATCGTTGAGAACGTTTTATTTCACATAATCTCACTATGAAGAAATGTGTATGTGTAGGATTGATTTAGTTTCACAATCACAAACACACATTGTTATTGTGTTTATCACTTAGTGTTTTCGATGTTGGTATGTCAAGAAACAGCTATCCATCTAGACATGGCATTTTTATCAAGATCTGAGTGATGATACACGTTAGTTCATTTCGGACCAATCATGAACATAAATGCCAGGCTGTCACAGTGGTGCAGTGGTTTGAAGGTACGCCTGATGTTTGATGGGCATGGTTACTGTGTTCTTAGTGATCCATAGCAATGCAATAACAACGGTGTCAACACATCACGTATTTGGCGCTGACAAATGAACGTAATATCACTAATATATAATGAAACTCAGCATTGATACATTCGTGATTGAATAATGGCCTCACAATCATTAATCGCATCAGTTGAATAGTGCGATGATGTTTTGTTTGAGTTCGTCACTCGTCAACATGCCAGACTGTGATGTATTGATCGTGCCCAGAATACAATGCTCTATTGCATAATTTGTGTGGATACGATTTTAGCATCCAATCAATTGATCTCAAACACTGTGATTCAAATATTCATCATACTGATTATTGATGATAGTAATGCACTATGATATTCGTGATTGCTGATCATCAATATCATAACATAGAAATATCGAATGTAAACATATGTTTGTAAATGAGAGATTACAATGCAGCCATTCTTATAAGCAATCATAAAATGTAGAAAACGGTTTGGTCGTATTTTGTTTAACTGATATTGTCAGCTCGGTATTGTTAACACAAATGAAGTGTGAATAAATGATTGACAACAACATGGCACAAACGATGAGTTTGTTGTTGTTGCATCAGTATACTGCAAACGCTCATAATGATTACATGTTGGCCTGGAGTCCACTGGTGCAATGATGATTGACTTATTACACAAGAGTTTAGTTGTGGTTAATCAAGTGATCAGTAATTGATGTAGATATTAGCCAAATCCAATTTAACATTAGCTCAATATCTCACTGATTGTATCGTTGCTGTTACCGTTGATGGCACTGTGTTCGATTATTCCATTTCATTTGAATCATCAAACATCAGTGTGGTAACGAGGTGTCTGCTGTTTGGCAATCAGCATTGATTGATATAAGTAAACAATGAATCATCAAACCTCACTCATGCAGTCTTGATCAAACATGATTCTGTCAATACAAAACATATCAAGTAACTCAATAGCAATATCGTCCATATCATTTCATTTCATTCATCAAACACCACGTTTTCACGTAGATTTAGTTGTCCATATGGTGATGTGTCCATTCTACATTTGATTGAAAACTAGCAATCAACCAGACCATGGTTAGGAACAGAAGTTTCAAAGTCTTACAGTTAGCTTGCTTGTAAACACACATTTGTATCAATGGTGTTACGAATATTGATTGATACGTATATTGAAACTTGAAATTCTTTGATTATGATTTTGTTATTGTGTAGCCATAAATATGCCATCGATCACAAACATGTCCATTTTCCACTAAATAATGTCATATGACAGATTCATGTCAACGTTCCATCAAATTCAGTGTTTGACTAATCATTATAACACAATTAATTTTTTTTGAAGTGAAAAGTTTTTTTATATACGAGGGTAAATCAAAAAGTTCTAAGACAAATGACATAAATTTAATCTAAGTAAAAATATCGCTACAAAATAACGTCTAATTGCACCAGTAATGACTTAACAACAAATTGTTAGATTTTCTTGAAGGACAGAAAACTATCACTGCAAGTTATTTCGAAAAAGCTAAAGACTGCATTGGCCAAGAAGCGACAAGGAAAGCTCCATCGTCAGATTTTGTTCCATCATGACAATGCTCCAGCACACACGGCCAAGACTGAAACGACAATTTTACGAGAGTTTTGCTGGGAAATCCTTTCACACCCTCCCTTACAGTCTTGATTTAGCTCCTTGTGACTTCTTCCTATTTCCAAAACTGAAGAAATATTTGAAAGGAACAAGATTTCAATCCATAAACAAAGCAAAAAGGAAGGTTGTGATCTGGTTGACTAGACCAGCTGCAGAATTTTATCAAAAAGGAATTTCTCGATGGAAACATCGCTTGCAAAAGTGTATTGAGTTAGGTGGATCTTATGTAGAAAAATAATTTTGCAACTTCAATAAATAAAGTTTTTTTTCAATTTGTCTCACAACTTTTTGATTTACCCTCGTACATATCCGTTTATGCACACACATCAGTAGTATTCATGACCATGAAACGACAACCATACTCAATACAAACTAAATGTCGTTTCGATATCTTTCATCAAACTATCATAACGCATCGAATGTTTAACATGCAGTATTAGTATTTTTGAACATAGTACTGTTCACGACTAGTGCAGAGATCTGAACTCGCATCATTATGATGACATACTGTCAACCATTAATGGTACTTTTACCTGTATAATGATCAAACTAATGTCGTTGTTATTCTAGTCAATCGTTTGAAATTGATCAGTGACACTCAATCAGGATAGTGATATCTGAATTTTGTTTCATGTTCAATCTACGTTTAAACAAACCAGTGTGTAAGTATAGTTTCTGTTATTTTCATCTATTTCAAAACTGACAGACTATGTCCAAATGAACACGTAACACAAAATGTCTAAAACGTTGAGAACGTTTTATTTTACATAAATTCACTATGAAGAAATGTGTATGTGTATGATTGGTTTAGTTTCACAATCACAAACACACATTGTTATTGTGTTTATCACTTAGTGTTTTCGATGTTGGTATGTCAAGAAACAGCTATCCATCTAGACATGGCATTTTTATCAAGATCTGAGTGATGATACACGTTAGTTCATTTCGGACCAATCATGAACATAAATGCCAGGCTGTCACAGTGGTGCAGTGGTTTGAAGGTACGCCTGATGTATGTTGGACATGATTACTGTGTTCTTAGTGATCCATAGCAATCCAATAACAAAAGTGTCAACACATCATGTACTTGGCGATGAAGAACGAACGTAATATCAAGAATATAACATGAAACTCAGCATTGATACATTCGTGATTGAATAATGGCCTCACAATCATTAATCGTATCAGTTGAATAGTGCAATGATGTTTTGTTTGAGTTCGTCACTCGTCAACATGCCAGACTGTGATGTATTGATCGTGCCCAGAATACAATGCTCTATTGCATAATTTGTGTGGATACGATTTTAGCATCCAATCAATTGATCTCAAACACTGTGATTCAAATATTCATCATACTGATTATTGATGATAGTAATGCACTATGATATTCGTGATTGCTGATCATCAATATCATAACATAGAAATATCGATGGTGAACATATGTTTGTAAATGAGAGATTACAATGCAACCATTCTTATATGACATGAGCACGAAATATGACATGATAAAATGTAGAAAACGGTTTTGTCATATTTTGTTTAATTGATATTGTCAGCTCGGTATTGCCAACACAAATGATGTGTGAATAAATGATTGACACCAACATGGCACAAACGATGAGTTTGTTGTTGTTGCATCAGTATACTGCAAACGCTCATAATGATTACATGTTGACCTGGAGTCCACTGATGCAATGATGATTGACTTATTACACAGTGGTTTGGTTGTGGTTAATCAAGTGATCAGTAATTGATGTAGATAATAGCCAAATCAAATGTGACATCAGCTCAATATCTCACTGATTGTATCGTTGCTGTTACCGTTGATGGCACTGAGTTCGATTCCATTTCATTTGAATCATCAAACATCAGTGTGGTAACGAGGTGTCTGTTGTTTGTCGATCAGCATTGATTGATACAACAATTAAACATCAAACCTAACTCATGCAGTCTTGATCAGACATTAACCAACCAATATAAATCATATCAAGTAACTTCACAGCAATGTTGTCCATATCATTTCATTTTATTCATGAATCACCAAGTTTTCCCATATATTTAGTTGTTCATATGGTGATGTGTCCATCCTTCATTTGATTGAAAACTAGCAATCAACCAGACCATGGTTAGGAACAGAAGTTTCAAAATCTTACTGTTAGCTTGCTTGCAAACACACATTGGTATCAATGATGTTAACGGCATTTATTGATACGTATATTGAAACTTGAAATTCTTTGATAATGATTTTGTTATTGTGATGTCATAAGAATGTTGTCGACATTACACGTGTCCATTTTCCACTAAATAATATCATTTGACAGATTCATGTCGACGTTCCATCAAACTCAGTGTTTGACTAATCATTATAACTCATTCAGGCTCGTCTAAACGGAAACTTCTCCCACAAACATATCCGTTTATGCACAAACAGTAATCGTATTCATGATCATGAAACGACAACCATACTCAATACAAACTAAATGTTGTATGGAAATCTTTCATCAGATTATCATAACGCATCGAATGTTTAACATGCAGTTTTAGTATCTTTGAACATGGTACTGTTTATGACAAGTGCAGATATCTGAACTCGCATCATTATGATGACATACTGTCAACCATTTATGGTATATTTACAGGTGTAATGATCAAACTAATGTCGTTGTTACTCTTGTCAATCGTTTGAAATTGATCAGTGACATTCAATCAGCATTGCAATATCTGAATATTGTTTCATGTTCAATCTACGTTTAAACAAACCAGACTGTAAGTATAGTTTCTGTTATTTTCATCTATTTCAAAACTGACTGACTTATCTAATATAATACGTGAAACAAAATGTCTAAAACGTTGAGAACGTTTTATTTCACATAAATTTAATACGATGTAATGTGTATGTGTATGATTGATTAAGATTCACAATCACAAACACACATTGTTATTGTGTTTAGCACTTAGTGTTTTCAATGGTAGTATGTCAAGAAACAGCTAATCATCTCACATGGCATTTTTATCAAGATCTGGCTAATGATATACGTTAGTTCATTTCGGACCAATCATGAACATAAATTCCAGGCTGTCACAGTGGTGCAGTGGTTTGAAGGTACGCCTGATGTATGGTGGACATGATTACTGTGTTATTAGCAATCCATTGCAATGCAATAACAACAGTGTCAACACATCACGTACTTGGCCCTGACGAACGAACGTAATATCAAGAATATAACATGAAACTCAGCATTGATACATTCGTGATTGAATAATGGCCTCACAATCATTAATCGTATCAGTTGAATAGTGCGATGATGTTTTGTTTGAGTTCGTCACTCGTCAACATGCCAGACTGTGATGTATTGATCGTGCCCAGAATACAATGCTCTATTGCATAATTTGTGTGGATACGATTTTAGCATCCAATCAATTGATCTCAAACACTGTGATTCAAATATTCATCCTACTGATTATTGATGATAGTAATGCACTATGATATTCGTGATTGCTGATCATCAATATCATAGCATAGAAATATCGAATGTGAACATATGTTTGTAAATGAGAGATTACAATGCAACCATTCTTATATGACATGAGCACGAAATATGACATGATAAAATGTAGAAAACGGTTTGGTCATGTTTTGTTTAATTGATTGTGTCAGCTCGGTATTGCCAACATAAATGATGTGTGAATAAATGATTGACACCAACATGGCACAAACGATGATTTTGTTGTTATTGCATCAGTATACTGCAAACGCTCATAATGATTACATGTTGGCCTGGAGTCCACTGATGTAACGATGATTGATTCATGACACAGTGGTATTGTTGTGGTTAATCAAGTGATGAGTTATTGATGTAGATAATAGCCAAATCAAATGTGACATCAGCTCAATATCTCACTGATTGTATCGTTGCTGTTACCGTTGATGGCACTGTGTTGATTATTCCATTTCATTTGAATCATCAAACATCAGTGTGGTAACGAGGTGTCTGTTGTTTGTCGATCAGCATTGATTGATATAACATTGAAACATCAAACCTAACTCATGCAGTCTTGATCAAACATGATTCTGTCAATACAAAACATATCAAGTAACTCAATAGCAATATCGTCCATATCATTTCATTTCATTTATCAAACACCACGTTTTCACGTAGATTTAGTTGTTTATAGAGTGATGTGTCCATCCTACATTTGATTGAAAACTAGCAATCAACCAGACCATGGTTAGGAACAGAAGTTTCAAAATCTTACAGTTAGCTTGCTTGTAAACACACATTTGTATCAATGATGTTAACGGTATTTATTGATACGTATATTGAAACTTGAAATTCGTTGGTTATGATTTTGTTATTGTGTAGCCATAAATATGCCATCGATGACAAACATGTCCATTTTCCACTAAATAATATCATTTGACAGATTCATGTCGAAGCTTCATCAAATTCAGTGTTTGACTAATCATTATAACACAAATAAATTTTTTTGAAGTGAAAATCATTTATATACATATCCGTTTATGAAATAACAGTAATCGTATTCATGATCATGAAACGACAACCATACTCAATACAAACCAAAAACCGTTTCGATATCTTTCATCAAATTATCATACGGCATCGAATGTTTAACATGCAGTTTTAGTATCTTTGAACATAGTACTGTTCATGACTAGTGCAGAGATCTGAACTCGCATCATTATGATGACATACTGTCAACCATTAATGGTATATTTACTGGTATAACGATCAAACTAATGTCGTTGTTACTCTTGTCAATCGTTTGAAATTGATCCGTAACACTCAATCAGCATAGTGATATCTGAATTTTGTTTCATGTTCAATCTACGTTTAAACAAACCAGACTGTAAGTATAGTTTCTGTTATTTTCATCTATTTCAAAACTGACAGACTATGTCCAAATGAACACGTAACACAAAATGTCTAAAACGTTGAGAACGTTTTATTTTACATAAATTCACTATGAAGAAATGTGTATGTGTATGATTGGTTTAGTTTCACAATCACAAACACACATTGTTATTGTGTTTATCACTTAGTGTTTTCGATGTTGGTATGTCAAGAAACAGCTATCCATCTAGACATGGCATTTTTATCAAGATCTGTGTGATGATACACGTTAGTTCATTTCGGACCAATCATGAACATAAATGCCAGGCTGTCACAGTGGTGCAGTGGTTTGAAGGTACGCCTGATGTATGTTGGACATGATTACTGTGTTCTTAGCGGTCCATAGCAATGCAATAACAACAGTGTCAACACATCATGTACTTGGCGATAACAAATGAACGTAATATCAAGAATATAACATGAAACTCAGCATTGATACATTCGTGATTGAATAATGGCCTCACAATCAATAATCATATCAGTTGAATAGTGCGATGATGTTTTGTTTGAGTTCGTCACTCGTCAACATGCCAGACTGTGATGTATTGATCGTGCCCAGAATACAATGCTCTATTGCATAATTTGTGTGGATACGATTTTAGCATCCAATCAATTGATCTCAAACACTGTGATTCAAATATTCATCATACTGATTATTGATGATAGTAATGCACTATGATATTCGTGATTGCTGATCATCAATATCATAACATAAAAATATCGAATGTGAACATATGTTTGTAAATGAGAGATTACAATGCAACCATTCTTATATGACATGAGAAAATGTAGAAAACGGTTTGGTCGTATTTTGTTTAATTGATATTGTCAGCTCGGTATTGCCAACACAAATGAAGTGTGAATAAATGATTGACACCAACATGGCACAAACGATGATTTTGTTGTTGTTGCATCAGTATACTGCAAACGCTCATAATGATTACATGTTGGCCTGGAGTCCACTGATGCAATAACGATTGATTCATGACACATTGGTTTAGTTGTGGTTAATCAAGTGATCAGTAATTGATGTAGATATTAGCCAAATCCAATTTAACATTAGCTCAATATCTCACTGATTGTATCGTTGCTGTTACCGTTGATGGCACTGTGTTCGATTCCATTTCATTTGAATCATCAAACATCAATGTGGTAACGACGTGTCTGTTGTTTGTCCATCAGCATTGATTGATATAACATCGAAACATCAAACCTCACTCATGCAGTCTTGATCAGACATTAACCAACCAATAGAAATCATATCAAGTAACTCCGCAGCAATGTTGTCAATAACATTTCTATTCATTCATGAATCACCAAGGTTTCCCATGGATGTAGTTGTTCATGTGGTGATGTGTTTTTTCTACATTTGATTGAAAACTAGCAATCAACCAGACCATGGTTAGGAACAGAAGTTTTAAATTCTTACAGTTAGCTTGCTTGTAAACACACATTTGTATCAATGATATTAACGGCATTTATTGATACGTATATTGAAACTTGAAATTCTTTGATTATGATTTTGTTAATGTGATGTCATAAGGATGTTGTCGACATTACACATGTCCGTTTTCCACTAAATAATATCATTTGACAGATTCATGTCGACGTTCCATCAAACTCAGTGTTTGACTAATCATTATAACTCATTCAGGCTCGTCTAAACGGAAACTTCTCCCACATACATATTCGTTTATGCACAAACAGTAATCGTATTCATGATCATGAAACGACAACCATACTCAAATTAAACTAAATGTTGTTTGGAAATCTTTCATCAAATTATCATAACCAATCGATTGTTTAACATGCAGTTTTAGTATCTTTGAACATGGTACTGTTTATGACAACGGCAGAGATCTGAACTCGCATCATTATGATGACATACTGTCAACCATTAATGGTATATTTACCAGTATAATGATCAAACTAATATCGTTGTTATTCTTGTCAATCGTTTGAAATTGATCAGTGACACTCAATCAGCATTGTAATATCTGAATTTTGTTTCATGTTCAATCTACGTTTAAACAAACCAGCCTGTAAGTATAGTTTCCGTTATTTTCATCTATTTCAAAACTGACTGACTTATCTAATATAATACGTGAAACAAAATATCTAAATCGTTGAGAACGTTTTATTTCACATAAATTCACTATGAAGAAATGTGTACCTGTAGGATTGATTAACACTTTGTACGTGTCGCCACGTAAATCTACGTTTATTGTGTTTATGGACAGAGCTCTAAATCACGTAGATTTAGGTAACTTTGCCCGGGTTTGTACTGAATTAACCCTGTCCTAAAACAAACGCTGAACAAGAGTTTATAATAGAGAAATTTAAATACTTTTAAAGCACGTAAATCTACGTGATTTTGCGCTCTGCCCATAAACGCGACAAACGTACATTTACATGGCCTCGCATACAAAGTGTTAAGATACACAATCACAAACACACATTGTTATTGTGTTTATCACTTAATGTGTTCGATGTAAATATGTCAAGAAACAGCTATCCATCTAGACATGGCATTTTTATCAAGATCTGGCTAATGATACACGTTAGTTCATTTCGAACCAATCATGAACATAAATGCCAGGCTGTCACAGTGGTGCAGTGGTTTGAAGGTACGCCTGATGTATGTTGGACATGATTGCTGTGTTCTTAGCGATCCATTGCAATGCAATAACAACAGTGTCAACACATCACGTACTTGGCCCTGACGAACGAACGTAATATCAAGAATATAACATGAAACTCAGCATTGATACATTCGTGATTGAATAATGGCCTCACAATCAATAATCGTATCAGTTGAATAGTGCGATGATGTTTTGTTTGAGTTCGTCACTCGTCAACATGCCAGACTGTGATGTATTGATCGTGCCCAGAATACAATGCTCTATTGCATAATTTGTGTGGATACGATTTTAGCATCCAATCAATTGATCTCAAACACTGTGATTCAAATATTCATCATACTGATTATTGATGATAGTAATGCACTATGATATTTGTGATTGCTGATCATCAATATCATAACATAGAAATGTCGAATGTGAACATATGTTTGTAAATGAGAGATTACAATGCAACCATTCTTATATGACATGAGCACGAAATATGACATGATAAAATGTAGAAAACGGTTTGATCATGTTTTGTTCAATTCATATTGTCAGCTCGGTATTGCCTACACAAATGAAGTGTGAATAAATGATTGACACCAACATGGCACAAACGATGATTTTGTTGTTGTTGCATCAGTATACTGCAGTAGTTCATAATGATTACATGTTGGCCTGGAGTCCAATGATGCCATGACGATTGGATCATGACACAGTGGTATTGTTGTGGTTAATCAAGTGATCAGTAATTGATGTAGATAATAGCCAAATCAAATTTAACATTAGCTCAATATCTCACTGATTGTATCGTTGCTGTTACCGTTGATGGCACTGTGTTCGATTATTCCATTTCATTTGATTCATCAAACATCAGTGTGGTAACGAGGTGTCTGCTGTTTGGCAATCAGCATTGATTGATATAAGTAAACAATGAAACATCAAACCTCACTCATGCAGTCTTGATCAAACATGATTCTGTCAATACAAAACATATCAAGTAACTCAATAGCAATATCGTCCTTATCATTTCATTTCATTCATCAAACACCACGTTTTCACATAGATTCAGTTGTTTATAGAGTGATATTTCCATTCTACATTTGATTGAAAACTAGCAATCAACCACACCATGGTTAGGAACAGAAGTTTCAAAATCTTACTGTTAGCTTGCTTGTAAACACACATTTGTATCAATGATATTAACGGCATTTATTGATACGTATATTGAAACTTGAAATTCTTTGGTTATGATTTTGTTATTGTGTAGCCATAAATATGCCATCGATCACAAACATGTCCATTTTCCACTAAATAATATCACTTGACAGATTCATGTCGACGTTCCATCAAACTCAGTGTTTGACTAATCATTATAACACAATTAATTTTGTTTGAAGTGAAAGAATATTTATATACATATCCGTTTGTGCACAAAGAGTAATCGTATTCATGATCATGAAACGACAACCATACTCATAACAAACTAAATGTCGTTTTGAAATCTTTCATCAAACTATCATACGGCATCGAATGTTTAACATGCAGTTTTAGTATCTTTGAACATAGTCCTGTTTATGACTAGTGCAGAGATCTGAACTCGCATCATTATGATGACATACTGTCAACCATTAATGGTATATTTACCAGTATAATGATCAAACTAATGTCGTTGTTATTCTTGTCAATCGTTTGAAATTGATCAGTGACACTCAATCAGCATAGTGATATCTGAATTTTGTTTCATGTTCAATCTACGTTTAAACAAACCAGCCTGTAAGTATAGTTTCTGTTATTTTCATCTATTTCTAAACTGACAGACTATGTCTAATAAAATACATGAAACAAAATGTCTAAATCGTTGAGAACGTTTTATTTTACATAAATTCACTATGAAGAAATGTGTATGTGTATGATTGATTTAGTTTCACAATCACAAACACACATTGTTATTGTGTTTATCACTTAGTGTTTTCGATGTTGGTATGTCAAGAAACAGCTATCCATCTAGACATGGCATTTTTATCAAGATCTGAGTGATGATACACGTTAGTTCATTTCAAACCAATCATGAACATAAATGCCAGGCTGGCACAGTGGTGCAGTGGTTTGAAGGTACGCCTGATGTATGTTGGACATGATTACTGTGTTCTTAGCGATCCATAGCAATGCAATAACAACAGTGTCAACACATCATGTACTTGGCGATGACAAATGAACATAATATCACTAATATAACATGAAACTCAGCATTGATACATTCGTGATTGAATAATGGCCTCACAATCATTAATCGTATCAGTTGAATAGTGCGATGATGTTTTGTTTGAGTTCGTCACTCGTCAACATGCCAGACTGTGATGTATTGATCGTGCCCAGAATACAATGCTCTATTGCATAATTTGTGTGGATACGATTTTAGCATCCAATCAATTGATCTCAAACACTGTGATTCAAATATTCATCATACTGATTATTGATGATAGTAATGCACTATGATATTCGTGATTGCTGATCATCAATATCATAACATAAAAATATCGAATGTGAACATATGTTTGTAAATGAGAGATTACAATGCAACCATTCTTATATGACATGAGCACGAAATATGACATGATAAAATGTAGGAAACGGTGTGGTCATGTTTTGTTCAACTGATATTGTCAGCTCGGTATTGCCAACACAAATGAAGTGTGAACAAATGATTGACAACGACATGGCACAAACGATGATTTTGTTGTTGTTGCATCAGCGTACTGCAAACGCTCATAATGATTACATGTTGGCCTGGAGTCCACTGAGGCAATGACGATTGACTCATGACACAGTGGTATTGTGGTGGCTAATCAAAAAATGAGTTATTGATGTAGATAATAGCCAAATCCAATTTAACATTAGCTCAATATCTCACTGATTGTATCGTTGCTGTTACCGTTGATGGCACTGGGTTCGATTCCATTTCATTTGAATCATCAAACATCAGTGTGGTAACGAGGTGTCTGTTGTTTGTCGATCAGCATTGATTGATATAACAATGAAACATCAAACCTCACTCATGCAGTCTTGATCAGACATTAACCAACCAATATAAATCATATCAAGTAACTCCACAGCAATGTTGCCAATAACATTTCATTTCATTCATGAATCACCAAGGTTTCCCATGGATGTAGTTGTTCATATGGTGATATGTCCATTCTACATTTGATTGAAAACTAGTAATCAACCAGACCATGGTTAGTAACAGAAGTTTCAAAATCTTACTGTTAGCTTGCTTGTAAACACACATTTGTATCAATGATATTAACGGCATTTATTGATACGTATATTGAAACTTGAAATTCTTTGATTATGATTTTGTTATTGTGATGTCATAAGAATGTTGTCGACATTATACATGTCCAGGTTTCACTAAATGATATCATTTGACAGATTCATGTCGACGTTCCATCAAACTCAGTGTTTGACTAATCATTATAACTCATTCAGGCTCGTCTAAACGGAAACTTCTCCCACATACATATCCGTTTATGCACAAACAGTAATCGTATTCATGATCATGAAACGACAACCATACTCAATACAAACTAAATGTTGTGTGGAAATCTTTCATCAAACTATCATAACGCATCGAATGTTTAACATGCAGTTTTAGTAACATTGAACATGGTACTGTTTATGACAAGTGCAGAGATCTGAACTCGCATCATTATGATGACATACTGTCAACCATTTATGGTACATTTACCGGTATAACAATCAAACTATTATCGTTGTTACTCTTGTCAATCGTTTGAACTTGATCAGTGACATTCATTCAGCATTGTAATATCTGATATTTGTTTCATGTTCAATCTACGTTTAAACAAACCAGACTGTAAGTATAGTTTCTGTTATTTTCATCTATTTCAAAACTGACAGACTTATCTAATATAATACGTGAAACAAAATGTTTAAAACGTTGAGAACGTTTTATTTCACATAAATTTAATACGAAGTAATGTGTATGTGTATGATTGATTAAGATTCACAATCACAAACACACATTGTTATTGTGTTTATCACTTAGTGATTTCGATGGTAGTATGTGAAAAAACAGCTGTCCATCTAGACATGGCATCTTTATCAAGATCTGGCTAATGATACACGTTAGTTCATTTCGAACCAATCATGAACATAAATGCCAGGCTGTCACAGTGGTGTAGTGGTTTGAAGGTACGCCTGATGTATGGTGGACATGATTACTGTGTTCTTAGCGATCCATTGCAATGCAATAACAAGAGTGTCAACACATCATGTACTTGGCCCTGACGAACGAACGTAATATCAAGAATATAACATGAAACTCAGCATTGATACATTCGTGATTGAATAATGGCCTCACAATCATTAATCGTATCAGTTGAATAGTGCGATGATGTTTTGTTTGAGTTCATCACTCGTCAACATGCCAGACTGTGATGTATTGATCGTGCCCAGAATACAATGCTCTATTGCATAATTTGTGTGGATACGATTTTAGCATCCAATCAATTGATCTCAAACACTGTGATTCAAATATTCATCATACTGATTATTGATGATAGTAATGCACTATGATATTCGTGATTGCTGATCATCAATATCATAACAAAGAAATATCGAGTGTGAACATATGTTTGTAAATGAGAGATTACAATGCAACCATTCTTATAAGACATGAGCACGAAATATGACATGATAAAATGTAGAAAACGGTTTGGTCATGTTTTGTTTAATTGATATTGTCAGCTCGGTATTGCCAACACAAATGATGTGTGAATAAATGATTGACACCAACATGGCACAAACGATGATTTCGTTGTTATTGCATCAGTATACTGCAAACGCTCATAATGATTGCATGTTGGCCTGGAGTCCACTGATGCAATGGCGATTGACTCATGACACATTGGTATTGATGTGGTTAATCATGTGATGAGTAATTGATGTAGCTAATAGCCAAATCCAATTTAATATTAGCTCAATATCTCACTGATTGTATCGTTGCTGTTACCGTTGATGGCACTGGGTTCGATTCCATTTCATTTGAATCATCAAACATCAGTGTGGTAACGAGGTGTCTGTTGTTTGTCGATCAGCATTGATTGATATAACAATGAAACATCAAACCTCACTCATGCAGTCTTGATCAGACATTAACCAACCAATATAAATCATATCAAGTGACTCCGCAGCAATGTTGCCAAGGAAATGTCATTTCATTCATGAATCACCAAGTTTTCCCATAGATTAAGTTGTTCGTATGGTTATGTGTTTATTCTACATTTGATTGAAAACTAGCAATCAACCAGATAATGGTTAGGAACAGAAGTTTCAAAATCTTACTGTTAGCTTGCTTGTAAACACACATTTGTATCAATGATATTAACGGCATTTATTGATACCTATATTGAAACTTGAAATTCTTTGATTATGATTTTGTTATTGTGATGTCATAAGAATGTTGTCGACATTACACATGTCCATTTTCCACTAAATAATATCATTTGACAGATTCATGTCGACGTTCCATCAAACTCAGTGTTTGACTACTCATTATAACTCATTCAGGCTCGTCTAAACGGAAACTTCTCCCACATACATATCCGTTTATGCACAAACAGTAATCGTATTCATGATCATGAAACAACAACCATACTCAATACAAACTAAAAGCCGTTTCAATATCTTTCATCAAACTATCATAACCAATCGAATGTTTAACATGCAGTTTTAGTATCTTTGAACATGGTACTGTTTATAACAAGTGCAGAGATCTGAACTCGCATCATTATGATGACATACTGTCAACCATATATGGTATCATTTACCGGTATAATGATCAAACTAATATCGTTGTTACTCTTGTCAATCGTTTGAAATTGATCAGTGACATTTATTCAGCATTGTAATATCTGATATTTGTTTCATGTTCAATCTACGTTTAAACAAACCAGACTGTAAGTATAGTTTCTGTTATTTTCATCTATTTCAAAACTGACTGACTTATCTAATATAATACGTGAAACAAAATATCTAAATCGTTGAGAACGTTTTATTTTACATAAATTCACTATGAAGAAATGTGTATGTGTATGATTGATTAAGATTCACAATCACAAACACACATTGTTGTTGTGTTTATCACTTAATGATTTCAATGGTAGTATGTCAAGAAACAGCTATCCATCTGGACATGGCATTTTTATCAAGATCTGGCTAATGATACACGTTAGTTCATTTCGAACCAATCATGAACATAAATGCCAGGCTGGCACAGTGGTGTAGTGGTTTGAAGGTACGCCTGATGTATGGTGGACATGATTACTGTGTTCTTAGCGATCCATTGCAATGCAATAACAACAGTGTCAACACATCATGTACTTGGCCATGACGAACGAACGTAATATCAAGAATATAACATGAAACTCAGCATTGATACATTCGTGATTGAATAATGGCCTCACAATCATTAATCGTATCAGTTGAATAGTGCGATGATGTTTTGTTTGAGTTCGTCACTCGTCAACATGCCAGACTGTGATGTATTGATCGTGCCCAGAATACAATGCTCTATTGCATAATTTGTGTGGATACGATTTTAGCATCCAATCAATTGATCTCAAACACTGTGATTCAAATATTCATCATACTGATTATTGATGATAGTAATGCACTATGATATTCGTGATTGCTGATCATCAATATCATAACATAGAAATATCGAATGTGAACATATGTTTGTAAATGAGAGATTACAATGCAACCATTCTTATAAGACATGAGCACGAAATATGACATGATAAAATGTAGAAAACGGTTTGGTCATGTTTTGTTTAATTGATTGCGTCAGCTCCGTATTGCCTACATAAATGATGTGTGAATAAATGATTGACAACGACATGGCACAAACGATGATTTTGTTGTTATTGCATCAGTATACTGCAAACGCTCATAATGATTACATGTTGGCCTGGAGTCCACTGAATCAATGGTGATTGGATCATGACACAGTGGTATTGTTGTGGTTAATCAAGTGATCAGTAATTGATGTAGATAATAGCCAAATCCAATTTAAAATTAGCTCAATATCTCACTGATTGTATCGTTGCTGTTACCGTTGATGGCACTGGGTTCGATTCCATTTCATTTGAATCATCAAACATCAGTGTGGTAACGAGGTGTCTGCTGTTTGTCGATCAGCATTGATTGATATAACAATGAAACATCAAACCTAACTCATGCAGTCTTGATCTGACATTAACCAACCAATATAAATCATATCAAGTATCTCCGCAGCAATGTTGCCAATAACATTTCATTTCATTCCTGAATCACCAAGTTTTCCCATAAATTAAGTGTTTCATATGGTGATGTGTCCATTCTACATTTGATTGAAAACTAGCAATCAACCAGACCATGGTTAGGAACAGAAGTTTCAAAGTCTTACTGTTAGCTTGCTTGTAGACACACATTTGTATCAATGATATTAACGGCATTTATTGATACGTATATTGAAACTTGAAATTCTTTGATTATGATTTTGTTATTGTGATGTCATAAAAATCTTGTCGACATTACACATGTCCATTTTCCACTAAATGATATCATTTGACAGATTCATGTCGACGTTCCATCAAACTCAGTGTTTGACTAATCATTATAACTCATTCAGGCTCGTCTAAACGGAAACTTCTCCCACATACATATCCGTTTATGCACAAACAGTAATCGTATTCATGATCATGAAACGACAACCATACTCAATACAAACTAAAGGTTGTTTTGAAATCTTTCATCAAATTATCATAACGCATCGAATGTTTAACATGCAGTTTTAGTATCTTTGAACATGGTACTGTTTATGACAAGTGCAGAGATCTGAACTCGCATCATTATGATGACATACTGTCAACCATTTATGGTATCATTTACTGGTATAATGATCAAACTAATGTCGTTGTTACTCTTGTCAATCGTTTGAAATTGATCAGTGACACTCAATCAGCATTGTAATATCTGAATTTTGTTTCATGTTCAATCTACGTTTAAACAAACCAGACTGTAAGTATAGTTTCTGTTATTTTCATCTATTTCAAAACTCACAGACTATGTCTAATATAATACGTGAAACAAAATGTTTAAAACGTTGAGAACGTTTTATTTCACATAAATTTAATACGAAGTAATGTGTATGTGTATGATTGATTAAGATTCATAATCACAAACACACATTGTTATTGTGTTTATCACTTAATGATTTCAATGGTAGTATGTCAAGAAACAGCTATCCATCTAGACATGGCATCTTTATCAAGATCTGGCTAATGATACACGTTAGTTCATTTCGATCCAATCATGAACATAAATGCCAGGCTGGCACAGTGGTGCAGTGGTTTGAAGGTACGCCTGATGTATGGTGGACATGATTACTGTGTTCTTAGCAATCCATTGCAATGCAATAACAAGAGTGTCAACACATCACGTACTTGGCCCTGACGAACGAACGTAATATCAAGAATATAACATGAAACTCAGCATTGATACATTCGTGATTGAATAATGGCCTCACAATCAATAATCGTATCAGTTGAATAGTGCGATGATGTTTTGTTTGAGTTCATCACTCGTCAACATGCCAGACTGTGATGTATTGATCGTGCCCAGAATACAATGCTCTATTGCATAATTTGTGTGGATACGATTTTAGCATCCAATCAATTGATCTCAAACACTGTGATTCAAATATTCATCATACTGATTATTGATGATAGTAATGCACTATGATATTCGTGATTGCTGATCATCAATATCATAACATAGAAATATCGAATGTGAACATATGTTTGTAAATGAGAGATTACAATGCAACCATTCTTATATGACATGAGAACGAAATATGACATGATAAAATGTAGAAAACGGTTTGGTCATGTTTTGTTTAACTGATACTGTCAGCTTTGTATTGCCTACATAAATGATGTGTGAATAAATGATTGACAACGACATGGCACAAACGATGATTTTGTTGTTATTGCAACAGTATACTGCAAACGTTCATAATGATTACATGTTGTCCTGGAGTCCACTGATGCCATGACGATTGGATCATGACACAGTGGTTTAGTTGTGGTTAATCAAGTGATGAGTTATTGATGTAGATAATAGCCAAATCAAATGTGACATCAGCTCAATATCTCACTGATTGTATCGTTGCTGTTACCGTTGATGGCACTGTGTTCGATTCCATTTCATTTGATTCATCAAACATCAGTGTGGTAACGAGGTGTCTGTTGTTTGTCGATCAGCATTGATTGATATAACAATGAGAGATCAAACCTAACTCATGCAGTCTTGATCAGACATTAACCAACCAATTGAAATCATATCAAGTATCTCCGCAGCAATGTTGCCAGTAACATTTCATTTCATTCATGAATCACCAAGTTTTCCCATATATTTAGTTGTTCATATGGTGATGTGTCCATTCTACATTTGATTGAAAACTAGCAATCAACCAGACCATGGTTAGGAACAGAAGTTTCAAAATCTTACTGTTAGCTTGCTTGTAAACACACATTTGTATCAATGATATTAACGGCATTTATTGATAGGTATATTGAAACTTGAAATTCTTTGATTATGATTTTGTTATTGTGATGTCATAAAAATCTTGTCGACATTACACTTGTCCATTTTCCACTAAATAATATCATTTGACAGATTCATGTCGACGTTCCATCAAACTCAGTGTTTGACTAATCATTATAACTCATTCAGGCTCGTCTAAACGGAAACTTCTCCCACATACATATCCGTTTATGCACAAACAGTAATCGTATTCATGATCATGAAACGACAACCATACTCAAATTAAACTAAATGTTGTTTGGAAATCTTTCATCAAACTATCATAACGCATCGAATGTTTAACATGCAGTTTTAGTATCTTTGAACATGGTACTGTTTATGACAAGTGCAGAGATCTGAACTCGCATCATTATGATGACATACTGTCAACCATTAATGGTATATTTACGAGTATAATGATCAAACTAATATCGTTGTTATTCTTGTCAATCGCTTGAAATTGATCAGTGACATTCAATCAGCATTGTAATATCTGATATTTGTTTCATGTTCAATCTACGTTTAAACAAACCAGACTGTAAGTATAGTTTCTGTTATTTTCATCTATTTCAAAACTGACTGACTTATCTAATATAATACGTGAAACAAAATGTCTAAATCGTTGAGAACGTTTTATTTTACATAAATTTAATACGATGTAATGTGTACCTGTATGATTGATTAAGATTCGCAATCACAAACACACGTTGTTGTGTTTATCACTTAGTGATTTCAATGGTAGTATGTGAAAAATCAGCTGTCCATCTAGACATGGCATCTTTATCAAGATCTGGCTAATGATATACAATAGTTCATTTCGAACCAATCATGAACATAAATGCCAGGCTGGCACAGTGGTGCAGTGGTTTGAAGGTACGCCTGATGTATGGTGGACATGATTACTGTGTTCTTAGCGATCCATAGCAATCCAATAACAAGAGTGTCAACACATCACGTACTTGGCCCTGACGAACGAACGTAATATCATAAATATAACATGAAACTCAGCATTGATACATTCGTGATTGAATAATGGCCTCACAATCATTAATCGTATCAGTTGAATAGTGCGATGATGTTTTGTTTGAGTTCGTCACTCGTCAACATGCCAGACTGTGATGTATTGATCGTGCCCAGAATACAATGCTCTATTGCATAATTTGTGTGGATACGATTTTAGCATCCAATCGATTGATCTCAAACACTGTGATTCAAATATTCATCATACTGATTATTGATGATAGTAATGCACTATGATATTCGTGATTGCTGATCATCAATATCATAACATAGAAATATCGAATGTGAACATATGTTTGTAAATGAGAGATTACAATGCAACCACTGTTATATGACATGAGCACGAAATATGACATGATAAAATGTAGAAAACGGTTTGGTCATGTTTTGTTTAATTGATTGTGTCAGCTCGGTATTGCCTACATAAATGATGTGTGAATAAATGATTGACAACGACAAGGTACAAAGGATGATTTTGTTTTTATTGCATCAGTATACTGCAAACGTTCATAATGATTACATGTTGTCCTAGAGTCCATTTGTGCAAAGATGATTGACCCATGACACATTGGTATTGTTGTGGTTAATCAAGTGATGAGTTATTAATGTAGATAATAGCCAAATCAAATATGACATCAGCTCAATATCTCACTGATTTTATCGTTGCTGTTACCGTTGATGGCACTGGGTTCGATTCCATTTCATTTGAATCATCAAACATCAATGTGGTAACGAGGTGTCTGCTGCTGGCGATCAGCATTGATTGATATAACATTGAAACGTCAAATTTAACTCATGCAGTCTTGATCAGACATTAACCAACCAATAGAAATCATATCAAGTAACTCCGCAGCAATGTTGCCAATAACATTTCATTTCGTTCATAAATCACCAAGTTTTCCCATATATTTAGTTGTTCATATGGTGATGTGTTTTTTCTACATTTGATTGAAAACTAGCAATCAACCAGACCATGGTTAGGAACAGAAGTTTCAAAATCTTACTGTTAGCTTGCTTGTAAACACACATTTGTATCAATGATATTAACGGCATTTATTGATACGTATATTGAAACTTGAAATTCTTTGATTATGATTTTGTTATTGTGATGTCATAAAAATCTTGTCGACATTACACATGTCCATTTTCCACTAAATGATATCATTTGACAGATTCATGTCGACGTTCCATCAAACTCAGTGTTTGACTAATCATTATAACTCATTCAGGCTCGTCTAAACGGAAACTTCTCCCACATACATATCCGTTTATGCACAAACAGTAATCGTATTCATGATCATGAAACGACAACCATACTCAATACAAACTAAAAGCCGTTTCAATATCTTTCATCAAACTATCATAACCAATCGAATGTTTAACATGCAGTTTTAGTATCTTTGAACATGGTACTGTTTATAACAAGTGCAGAGATCTGAACTCGCATCATTATGATGACATACTGTCAACCATTAATGGTATATTTACGAGTATAATGATCAAACTAATATCGTTGTTACTCTTGTCATTCGTTTGAAATTGATCAGTGACACTCAATCAGCATTGTAATATCTGAATTTTGTTTCATGTTCAATCTACGTTTAAACAAACCAGACTGTAAGTATAGTTTCTGTTATTTTCATCTATTTCAAAACTGACTGACTTATCTAATATAATACTTGAAACAAAATGTCTAAAACGTTGAGAACGTTTTTTTTCACATAAATTGAATACGAAGTAATGTGTATGTGTATGATTGATTAAGATTCACAATCACAAACACACATTGTTGTTGTGTTTATCACTTAGTGATTTTAATGGTAGTATGTCAAGAAACAGCTATCCATTTAGACATGGCATTTTTATCAAGATCTGGCTAATGGTATACGTTAGTTCATTTCGAACCAATCACGAACATAAATGCCAGGCTGGCACAATGGTGTAGTGGTTTGAAGGTACGCCTGATGTATGGTGGACATGATTACTGTGTTCTTAGCGGTCCATTGCAATGCAATAACAAGAGTGTCAACACATCACGTACTTGGCCCTGACGAACGAACGTAATATCAAGAATATAACATGAAACTCAGCATTGATACATTCGTGATTGAATAATGGCCTCACAATCATTAATCGTATCAGTTGAATAGTGCGATGATGTTTTGTTTGAGTTCGTCACTCGTCAACATGCCAGACTGTGATGTATTGATCGTGCCCAGAATACAATGCTCTATTGCATAATTTGTGTGGATACGATTTTAGCATCCAATCAATTGATCTCAAACACTGTGATTCAAATATTCATCATACTGATTATTGATGATAGTAATGCACTATGATATTCGTGATTGCTGATCATCAATATCATAACATAGAAATATCGAGTGTGAACATATGTTTGTAAATGAGAGATTACAATGCAACCATTGTTATATGACATGAGCACGAAATATGACATGATAAAATGTAGAAAACGGTTTGGTCATGTTTTGTTTAATTGATTGTGTCAGCTCCGTATTGCCTACATAAAAGATTGAAAACGACATGGTACAAAGGATGATTTTGTTGTTATTGCATCAGTATACTGCAAACGTTCATAATGATTACATGTTGGCCTGGAGTCCATTTGTGCAAAGATGATTGACCCATGACACAGTGGTATTGTTGTGGTTAATCAGGTGATGAGTTATTGATGTAGATAATAGCCAAATCCACTTTAACATTAGCTCAATATCTCACTGATTGTATCGTTGCTGTTACCGTTGATGGCATTGAGTTCGATTCCATTTCATTTGAATCATCAAACATCAGTCTGGTAACGAGGTGTCTGCTGTTTGGCGATCAGCATTGTTTGATATAAGTAAACAATGAGAGATCAAACCTAACTCATGCAGTCTTGATCAAACATTATTCTGTCAATACAAAACATATCAAGTAACTCAATAACAATATGTTGTTGTTGTTGTTTACCCGACCTTTTCCGAGGGATGGGGGCATGGCGGAAGACCATGGAGCCCCAGAAGCCGGGCAACTCTCCAGGGTCTGGACCAGAGGTCATAGAGAGACAGAGAGTCGCTAAGGAGTGAGCGGCGCAAAGAGTCCGAAGCTGGACAGTGCAGAATGAGATGAGAGATGTGCTGGGACGGGTGTCCACAGGCGGTGCAAGAAGGATTCTCGATTCTGCCAATCCTGGAGAGATAGGAACCTAAAAGAAGGCTGTGTCCATTGCAGCGAAGACGAGAGAGGACACAGCGAGCATGACGAGGTAGCACAAGTTCCTCAGTAGAAATTGAGGGAACCTGTGTGTCAAAATACTTTGAACAGTCAGTGCGCCTCCAGTCCGAGATAAGACGAGAGTGGATACGAGAGATAAGAGGAGAGAGACTACAAGGGATTGCGGAGGGCGCAAGCAGCGCTCCCCGTCTGGCAAGCTCATCAGCTGTGTTTTTCCCCAGGAGAAACGAGTGTCCGGGGACCCATTGTAGCCTAATAGAACAGGAGGAGAAAAAAGACAGTTCCTGCCAGATCTGCCTCAGAGTTTGAGATAACAGGAAAGGTGGAGGAGAGGACAGGGTGGCGAGGATAGAACGAGAGTCAGACAGGAGGAGAAGAGAAGAAAAATGGCAGACTTTATGGTGTTGCCGAGACCAGCAAAGAGCGTGCAGAATGGCGCAGGCTTCAGCGGAAAAACTGGAACAAACTGGGCCTGCCGAGAAGGAAAGAGTGGCCTCAGTGCCACAGAGAGAGCAGTTGGCAAGAACGCCGGAGCTGTTCTTGCCAAAAGGAAAAGTAACAGAGCCGTCTGTCCAGAGTACCAGATCATAAGTGGGGAGAGAGTCAAGGTGGGCGAGAGCCGCACCTTGGCGAGAGTGAGGGGGATCAGAGCGAGAGCATGGAGTGGAAAGGGTGGATTCCACCGTGAAGGAAGGCAGATTCCAAGGAGGAAAGGGAGGGCAAGCAACAAGAGCCTCCCTAGAACAAGTAGAAGGAAGCATGAGCGGGTGAGTGGACGCAAAAGCTCTCCAGGACGATCTGCAGAGTCTTGGTTTCACTCCTAGTCTGACCAAACCTGAAATGGTAAAGAAGGCTGGGAGACGAAGAGCCCGCTCATAAGAAAAAAGAGTGAAGTGAGTCAGAGTGACTCGTAGGGGAGGTAGAGAGGCCTTGGTGAGTAGTAGAGGGATAGGGGACGACGAGAGGCAGCCGGTGATGGCGCGACTGTCCGCTCGGTGAAGGCGTTCCAATTTGGTGATATTGGTAGCGCTTAGGAAAGGTAACCATCCGGGTGAAGCATAAGTGAGAAGGGACTGAAGAAAAGATTTATACAGAACAGAGAGGGACTCCTTAGAGGGGCCCCATGAGGAAGCAGAGATACAGCGTAAGGCCTTGAGACGTGGGAAAAACTTGGCCTTCAGCGAAGACACATGTTTAGAAAAGGAAAGAGTGCGGTCGAAGGTGACCCCAAGAAAAGTTGGAGTGGGATTAAAACGGAGGCGGGAGCCGAGTAGGAGGAGGTTGGGCTGGAGGTTAGCCTGGTGGGGATCTACTGAGAAGAAAGAGGCCTCACATTTTCTCGGATTGAGAGGAAGACACCAGTACTCAGATCAGCGCCCCAATCGAAACAGAGCTCCTTGTGTGGCGTCCACCGCAGTGGGGACCGAGGGGGAGGAGGACCAAATGGCCAGATTGTCAGCGTAAAGAGAGCAGCTGACGGAAGAAGGCAGAGAAGCCGGAAGATTATTAATGAAGAGAGAGAAAAGTACAGGGCCAAGAAGGGATCCTTGCGGAACACCTCGACGGACTCGAAAGGAACGGCTTTTGTGATTTTGATAAACCACAGAAGCGCGCCTATCAGAAAGGAAAGATGGAGTCCAACGAGCAAAGCAAGGAGGGAGGCCAGCCGAAATAAGTTTGTGGAAAAGGGCAGGATGCCAGACAGAGTCAAAAGCTTTAGAGAAATCGATAGTAGACAGGATCGTCCGAGAGCCCGGCCTGAGTTTGTTAAACCCATCCGAAATGGACTGAGAAAGATACAGAATTTGATCGAGTGTAGACCGTCCAGGGCGGAAACCGGCCTGGCGGGGAGAAAGAATGGAATTAGATTCCAGAAAAAAGAGAAGACGGGATAGTATGATGCGTTCAAAAAGCTTTGATACGCAGGAGGTGAGAGAGATAGGCCGGGACGAAGCAGGAGAGTCGAGAGGTTTTCCCATCTTATGTATGGGAATAATAGAAGATGTCTTCCAGATGGAAGGAAAGGAATGTGAAGACCAAGAGAGATTGAAGATGTGAAGAAGAAAATCCATGCCAGAGCGAGGAAGGTGCTTTAGCATGGGATAGGCAACTTTGTCTGAACCAGTGGCAGTAGATGAGGAGAGGTTGGAGGCAGCCGCAAGAAATTCAGCGGGAGGGAAGGGAGAGCAAAAGGACGAGTGAAACTCCACAAAGCACGTGGTCCTCAGTGAGGCGGAGCTCAGCGGCGGAGCTCATTGAGGTAGCCTATGGCTCTGCTGCGCAGAGCCTTTGGCTGAGAAACGGAAAAATGAGACCTCAGGTAAGCGGCATAAACCGAAGCCGATTCCCTGGGAGAAGAACAGTTAGGAAAGTTAGGAGAGGAAGAAGACGAGGAAGGAGAGCCAGTGATAGAGCGTAGAAGAGAGTGCACAGATTTAGGATTAGATTTAGGTGAAAGAGAAGTGCAGGTCGTCTGCCATGCCTCAGCCTTGGCCTTGGCAATGATCGACGAGGCACGTCGAGAAGCGGAGATGTAAGCCTGGCGATCTTCATCACTTCTGTGAGCAGTAGCAAAAGCCCTGCGTCTTTCACCAACCGCTTGTTCCACCTCAGCAGACCAATAGGCTTTAGGAGGGCGTTTGATGCGGCCGAAAGGAATGGAAGATTTGGCCGCATTCATTGCCAGAGAGGTAAAGAGAGCAGCAGCAGAGGAAAGAGAAAGAGACGAGTATTCCTCTGCTGAAGGACAGTGAGAGTCAAAGTAGGAGGCAAAGCCATCCCAGCGAGCTTTCTGAAAATTGAAGGAAGGGGGGCGCTCGTTGGGGCGAAAGACCGGAGAGAGAGGGATAGATAGAAGAATTGGTAGGTGGTCAGAACCCAGGTCCTGAAGCACCTCCCAGGACCGAGAAAAAGCAAGAGTAGAAGGAGCAAAGGAGATGTCAGAGAGGAGCGACTGCCAGAGGAGTGATGGAGAAGGGTGGGTGTGTCAGGGTCATTGAGGGGGAGGAGGTCTGAGGAGATGACCCAGTCAAATACTTCCTCCCCACGGGGGTCGGAAGTACCTCTTGAGTCCCAAAGCGGGTGATGGCAATTGAAGTCCCCCAGAATGAAGAGATTTCTGGAGGAGGGAAGAACTGAGGGAGAGAAGGAATCGGTTCTGCCATCCGTTGGGGAGGAGCGAATAGGGGGGCATACACATTAAGAAATGACACCGAGGAGGATTTGTTTAGAGAGATGTTGACCCTACATAATCAGAGTAAGGATCGAGCGAAGAAAGAGAGGTGGTAGAAAGTTCAGAAAAGGATAGGCCCTGTCTGACGAAAATGACAACGCCGCCACTGGCATGCGATGCATCAGAAGAGAGAAAGCCAGGCCAGGAGTGGGTGCGATCAGAACGCAGAACAGAGAATCCAGGAATCCGGAAAGAGGAAGATGAGTTAAAATTGGATTCCTGAATGCAGATAAGGTCGACAGGATGGGATGAAAGAAAGTGAAGTAGTTCAGTGCTCCTGGCTCGAAGACCTCCAGCATTTCATTGAAGAACCCTGAGAGAGTCAGGGGGAGGAAAGGAGGCAGGAGGAGCAGAAGTATTGCCAGGAGCAGGGGACGGTGGTGGGAGGGCAGGGGGAATGAGATATAAGATGGGCATATAAGGGATAAGAAGTTTGGAGACAAGGGTGGGGCAAGAGTGCAGCATTAGCAGAGGGGGGGCCAGATTCCACTGTGGAGGTATACGTGCCGGAGGAGTCCGAGGAGGGGGGAGTCACAGTGTTACGGCAGGGGGGCAGCTCCAAGAGTGAGAGCTGCCAAGAGCTCTGAAGTTAAATAAAAAAAATTGTGAGCACCATAGATGGACCCAATTGGAGCAAGCACAGCATTGCACTGACTTGCCCTGCCAGGTCACATTTCCAGCGCACACAGAGCAAGAAAAAATGGGGCTAGGGTTAGGATGAACATTACTGCTCATCAGGAGAAAAAAAAGAATGAGGAGACGAAGGAGGGCAAGAGTAAGGCAGGAAAGAAGAAAAAGGGAAAACAAGCGACCGAACTTAAAGATGCTGTGTGCTGCCCTTCTGCGGTCGTTCAGGGGGCAGCATAGCGAAAAAATGAATGGGGAGTGCCCGGGGTAACTGGGACCCTCGCGAAGGCCAACAGCCATTTCGACCCAACCCAAACGGGGCCGGGGACTGCACCACCACGTTGAGGCGGCTCTTGATTGGTGCAGCATTAGCAATATCTTCCATATCATTTCATTTCATTTATCAAACACCACGTTTTCACGTAGATTTAGTTGTTTATAGAGTGATGTGTCCATCCTACATTTGATTGAAAACTAGCAATCAACCAGACCATGGTTAGGAACAGAAGTTTCAAAGTCTTACTGTTAGCTTGCTTGTAAACACACATTTGTACCAATGGTGTTAACGGTATTTATTGATACGGATATTGAAACTTGAAATTCTTTGATTATGATTTTGTTATTGTGTAGCCATAAATATGCCATCGATGATAAACATGTTCATTTTCCACTAAATATTATCATTGACAGATTCATGTCGACGTTCCATCAAATTCAGTGTTTGACTAATCATTATAACACAATTAATGTTTTTTGAAATGAAAATCTTTTTATATACATATCCGTTTATGCACAAACAGTATGCGTATTCATGATCATGAAACGACAACCATATTCAAAACAAACTAAAAATCGTTTCGATATCTTTCATCAAATTATCATAACGCATCGAATGTTTAACATGCAGTTTTAGTATCTTTGAACATAGTTCTGTTTATGACAAGTGCAGAGATCTGAACTCGCATCATTATGATGACATACTGTCAACCATTAATGGTATATTTACCTGTATAATGATCAAACTAATGTCGTTGTTATTCTTGTCAATCGTTTGAAATTGATCAGTGACATTCAATCAGCATTGTAATATCTGATATTTGTTTCATGCTCAATCTACGTTTAAACAAACCAGTTGGTAAGTATAGTTTCTGTTATTTTCATCTATTTCAAAACTGACAGACTATGTCTAATATAATACGAGAAACAAAATGTCTAAATCGTTGAGAACGTTTTATTTCACATAAATTTGATACGATGTAATGTGTATGTGTAGGATTGATTAAGATTCACAATCACAAACACACATTGTTATTCTGTTTATCACGTAGTGTTTTCGATGTTGGTATGTCAAGAAACAGCTATCCATCTAGACATGGCATTTTTATCAAGATCTGAATGATGATACACGTTAGTTCATTTCGGACCAATCATGAACATAAATGCCAGGCTGGCACAGTGGTGTAGTGGTTTGAAGGTACGCCTGATGTACGCTGGACAAGATTACTGTGTTCTTAGCGATCCATAGCAATCCAATAACAACAGTGTCAACACATCACGTACTTGGCGATGACAAATGAACGTAATATCAAGAATATAACATGAAACTCAGCATTGATACATTCGTGATTGAATAATGGCCTCACAATCAATAATCGTATCAGTTGAATAGTGCGATGATATTTTGTTTGAGTTCGTCACTCGTCAACATGCCAGACTGTGATGTATTGATCGTGCCCAGAATACAATGCTCTATTGCATAATTTGTGCCGATACGATTTTAGCATCCAATCAATTGATCTCAAACACTGTGATTCAAATATTCATCATACTGATTATTGATGATAGTAATGCACTATGTTATTGGTGATTGCTGATCATCAATATCATAACATAGAAATACCGAATGTGAACATATGTTTGTAAATGAGAGATTACAATGCAACCATTCTTATAAGACATGAGCACGAAATATGACATGATAAAATGTAGAAAACGGTTTTGTCATGTTTTGTTTAATTGATATTGTCAGCTCGGTATTGCCTACATAAATGATGTGTGAATAAATGATTGACAACGACATTGAACAAACGATGATTTTGTTGTTGTTCCATCAGTATACTGCAAACGTTCATAATGATTGCAAGTTGGCCTGGAGTCCATTTGTGTAACGATGATTGACTCATGATACAATGGTATTGTTGTGGTTAATCAATTGATCAGTATCTGATGTAGATAATAGCCACATCAACTGTGACACTAGCTCAATATCTTGCTGATTGTATTGTTGCTATAACAATTGATGGCACTGGGTTCGATTCCATTTCATGTGAATCACCAAACATCATTGTAGTATTGACTTGTTTGCTGTTTGGCGATCAGCATTGATTGATATAAGTAAACAATGAAACATCAAACCTAACTCATGCAGACTTGATCAGACATTAATGTGTCAATAAAAAACATATCAAGTAACTCAGTAGCAATAACGTGTATATCAATTCCTTTTTGGTCATCAAACACCAAGTTTTCACGTAGATTTAGTTGTTCCTAGAGTGATGTGTCCATTCTACATTTGATTGAAAACTAGCAATCAACCACACCATGGTTAGGAACAGAAGTTTCAAATTCTTACAGTTAGCTTGCTTGTAAACACACAATTGTATCAATGGTATTAACGGCATTTATTGATACGTATATTGAAACTTGAGGTCCTTTGATTATGATTTTGTTATTGTGATATCGCAATAATGTCTTCCATGATAAACATGTCCATTTTCCACTAAATAATATCATTTGACAGATTCATGTCGACGTTCCATCAAATTCAGTGTTTGACTAATCATTATAACTCATTCAGGCTCGACTAAGCCAAAAGTCCTCCCACAAATATATCCGTTTATGCACAAATAGTAATCATATTCATGATCATGAAACGACAACGGTTTTCAAAATGAGTTGGAGGTTGTTTGGAAATCTTTTATCATGTTAACATAACACATCGAATGTTTAACATGCAGTTTTAGTATTATTGAACATAGTACTGTTTATGACAACGGCAGAGATGTGAACTCGCATCATTATGATGACATACTGTCAACCATTAATGGTATATTTACCTGTATAATGATCAAACTAATGTCGTTGTTATTCTTGTCAATTGTTTGAAATTGATCAGTGACACTCAATCAGCATAGTGGTATCTGAATTTTGTTTCATGTTCAATCTACGTTTAAACAAACCAGCCTGTAAGTATAGTTTCTGTTATTTTCATTTATTTCTAAACTGACAGACTATGTCTAATAAAATACGTGAAACAAAATGTCTAAATCGTTGAGAACGTTTTATTTCACATAAATTCACTATGAAGTAATGTGTATGTGTATGATTGATTAAGATTCACAATCACAAACACACATTGTTATTGTGTTTATCACTTAGTGTTTTCGATGTTGGTATGTCAAGAAACAGCTATCCATCTGGACATGGCATTTTTGTCAAGATCTGAGTGATGATACACGTTAGTTGGTTTCGAACCAATCATGAACATAAATGCCAGGCTGGCACAGTGTTGCAGTGATTTGAAGGTACGCCTGATGTATGGTGGACATGATTACTGTGTTCTTAGCGGTCCATTGCAATGCAATAACAACAGTGTCAACACATCACGTACTTGGCGCTGACAAATGAACGTAATATCAAGATATAACATGAAACTCAGCATTGATACATTCGTGATTGAATAATGGCCTTACAATCGTTAATCGTATCAGTTGAATAGTGCGATGATGTTTTGTTTGAGTTCGTCACTCGTCAACATGCCAGACTGTGATGTATTGATCTTGCCCATAATACAATGCTCTATTGCATAATTTGTGCCGATACGATTTTAGCATCCAATCAATTGATCTCAAACACTGTGATTCAAATATTCATCATACTGATTATTGATGATAGTAATGCACTATGATATTTGTGATTGCTGATCATCAATATCATAGCATAGATATATCGAATGTGAACATATGTTTGTAAATGAGAGATTACAATGCAACCATTCTTATATGACATGAGCACGAAATATGACAAGATAAAACGTAGAAAACGGTTTGGTCATGTTTTGTTTAATTGATAGTGTCAGCTCGGTATTGCCAACACAAATGAAGTGTGAATAAATGTTAGACACCAACATGGCACAAATGATGATTTTGTTGTTGTTGCATCAGTATACTGCAAACGTTCATAATGTTCAAATGTTGGCCTGGAGTCCACTGATGCAAAGATGATTGACTCATGACACAGTGGTTTTGTTGTGGTTAATCAAATGATGACTTATTGATGTAGCTAATAGCCAAATCCAATTTAATATTAGCTCAATATCTCACTGATTGTATCGTTGCTGTTACCGTTGATGGCACTGGGTTCGATTCCATTTCATTTGAATCATCAAACATCAGTGTGGTAACGAGGTGTCTGTTGTTGTCGATCAGCATTGATTGATATAACATTGAAACATCAAACCTAACTCATGCAGTCTTGATCTGACATTAACCAACCAATAAAAATCATATCAAGTAACTCCGCAGCAATGTTGCCAAGGAAATGTCATTTCATTCATGAATCACCAAGGTTTCCCATAAACTTAGTTGTTCATATGGTGATATGTCCATTCTACATTTGATTGAAAACTAGCTATCAACCAGACCATGGTTAGAAACAGAAGTTTCAAAGTCTTACTGTTAGCTTGCTTGTAAACACCCATTGGCATCAACTATATTAACGGCATTTATTGATACCTATAGTCAAACTTGAAATTCTTTGATTATGATTTTGTTATTGTGATATCATAAAAATCTTGTCGACATTACACATGTCCATTTTCCACTAAATATTATCATTGACAGATTCATGTCGACGTTCCATCAAACTCAGTGTTTGACTAATCATTATAACTCATTCAGGCTCGTCTAATAGGAAACTTCTCCCACATACATATCCGTTTATGCACAAACAGTAATCGTATTCATGATCATGAAACGACAACCATACTCAATACAAACCAAATGTTGTTTGGAGATCTTTCATCAAATTATCATAACGCATCGAATGTTTAACATGCAGTTTTACTATTATTGAACATGGTACTGTTTATGACAACGGCAGAGATGTGAACTCGCATCATTATGATGACATACTGTCAACCATTAATGGTATATTTACCTGTATAATGATCAAACTAATGTCGTTGCTATTCTTGTCAATCGTTTGAAATTGATCAGTGACATTCAATCAGCATTGTAATATCTGAATTTTGTTTCATGTTCAATCTACGTTTAAACAAACCAGGGAGTAAGTATAGTTTCTGTTATTTTCATCTATTTCAAAACTGACTGACTTATCTAATATAATACGTGAAACAAAATGTCTAAAACGTTGAGAACGTTTTATTTCACATAAATTTGATACGATGTAATGTGTATGTGTATGATTGATTAAGATTCACAATCACAAACACACATTGTTATTGTGTTTATCATTAGTGATTTTGATGTTGGTATGTGAAAAAACAGCTGTCCATCTAGACATGGCATTTTTATCAAGATCTGGCTAATGATACACGTTAGTTCATTTCGAACCAATCATGAACATAAATGCCAGGCTGTCACAGTGGTGTAGTGGTTTGAAGGTACGCCTGTTGTATGGTGGACATGATTACTGTGTTCTTAGCAATCCATACCAATGCAATAACATGTGTGTTAACACATCACGTACTTGGTGCTGACGAACGAACGTAATATCAAGAATATAACATGAAACTCAGCATTGATACATTCGTGATTGAATAATGGCCTCACAATCAATAATTGTATCAGTTGAATAGTGCGATGATGTTTTGTTTGAGTTCGTCACTCGTCAACATGCCAGACTGTGATGTATTGATCGTGCCCAGAATACAATGCTCTATTGCATAATTTGTGTGGATACGATTTTAGCATCCAATCGATTGATCTCAAACACTGTGATTCAAATATTCATCATACTGATTATTGATGATAGTAATGCACTATGATATTGGTGATTGCTGATCATCAATATCATAACATAGAAATACCGAATGTGAACATATGTTTGTAAATGAGAGATTACAATGCAACCATTCTTATATGACATGAGCACGAAATATGACATCATAAAACGTAGAAAACGGTTTGGTCATGTTTTGTTTCACTGATATTGTCAGCTCGGTATTGCCTACATAAATGATGTGTGAATAAATGATTGAAAACGACATGGCACAAACGATGATTTTGTTGTTATTGTATCAGTATTCAGTATACTGCAAACGCTCATAATGATTACATGTTGGCCTGGAGTCCATTTGTGCAACAATGATTGACTCATGACACAGTGGTATTGTTGTGGTTAATCAAGTGATAAGTTATTGATGTAGCTAATAGCCAAATCAATAATGACATCAGCTCAATATCTCACTGATTGTATCGTTGCTGTTACCATTGATGGCACTGGGTTCGATTCCATTTCATTTGAATCATCAAACATCAATGTGGTAACAAAGTGTTTGCTGTTTGGCGATCAGCAATGATTGATATAGGTAAACAATGAGACATCAAACCTAACTCATGCAGTCTTGATCAAACATTATTTTGTCAATACAAAACATATCAAGTAACTCAATAACAATATGGTCCATTTGATTTCATTTATCAAACACCAAGTTTTCACGTAAATTTAATTGTTTATGGAGTGATGTGTCCATCCTACATTTGATTGAAAACTAGCAATCAACCACACCATGGTTAGGAACAGAAGTTTCAAATTCTTACAGTTAGCTTGCTTGTAAACACACATTTGTATCAATGATGTTAACGACATTTGTTGATAGGTATATTGAAACTTGAAATTCTTTGATTTTGATTTTGTTATTGTGTAGACATAAATATGCCATTGATGACAAACATGTCCATTTTCCACTAAATAATATCATTTGACAGATTCATGTCGACGTTCCATCAAATTCAGTGTTTGACTAATCATTATAACACAATTAATGTTTTTTGAAGTGAAAATCTTTTTATATACATATCCGTTTATGCACAAACAGTAATCGTACTCATTATAATGAAACGACAACCATACTCAATACAAACTAAAAACCGTTTTGACATCTTTCATCAGATTATCATAATGCATCGAATGTTTAACATGCAGTTTTAGTATCTTTGAACATAGTCCTGTTTGTGACTAGTGCAGAGATCTGAACTCGCATCATTATGATGACATACTGTCAACCATTTATGGTACATTTACCTGTATAACGATCAAATTAATGTCGTTGTTATTCTTGTCAATCGTTTGAAATTGATCAGTGACATTCAATCAGCATTGTAATATCTGAATTTTGTTTCATGCTCAATCTACGTTTAAACAAACCAGCCTGTAAGTATAGTTTCTGTTATTTTCATTTATTTCGAAACTGACAGACTATGTCTAATATAATATGTGAAACAAAATGTCTAAATCGTTGAGAAAGTTTTATTTCACATAAATTCACTATGAAGAAATGTGTATGTGTATGATTGATTAAGATTCACAATCACAAACACACATTGTTATTGTGTTTATCACTTAATGATTTCAGTGGTAGTATGTCAAGAAACAGCTATCCATCTAGACTTGTCATCTTTATCAAGATCTGGTAAATGATACACGTTAGTTCATTTCGAACCAATCATGAACATAAATGCCAGGCTGGCACAGTGGTGCAGTGATTTGAAGGTACGCCTGATGTATGGTGGACATGATTACTGTGTTCTTGGCGGTCCATTGCAATGCAACAACAAGAGTGTCAACACATCACGTACTTGGCGATGACAAATGAACGTAATATCAAGAATATAACATGAAACTCAGCATTGATACATTCGTGATTGAATAATGGCCTCACAATCAATAATTGTATCAGTTGAATAGTGCGATGATATTTTGTTTGAGTTCGTCACTCGTCAACATGCCAGACTGTGATGTAATGATCATGCTCAGAATACAACGCTCTATTGCATAATTTGTGTGGATACGATTTTAGCATCCAATCGATTGATCTCGAACACTGTGATTCAAATATTCATCATACTGATTATTGATGATAGTAATGCACTATGATATTGGTGATTGCTGATCATCGATATCATAACATAGAAATATCGAGTGTGAACATATGTTTGTAAATGAGAGATTACAATGCAACCATTCTTATATGACATGAGCACGAAATATGACAAGATAAAATGTAGAAAACGGTTTTGTTTAATTGATATTGTCAGCTCGGTATTGCCTACATAAATGATGTGTGAATAAATGATTGAAAACGACATGGCACAAACGATGATTTTGTTGTTGTTGCATCAGTATACTGCAAACGCTCATAATGATTACATGTTGACCTGGAGTCCACTTGTGCAATGACAAATAATTCATGACACAATTTTTTTGTTGTGGTTAATCAAGTGATGAGTAATTGATGTAGATAATAGCCAAATCAAATGTGACATCAGCTCAATTTTTCACTGATTGTATCATTGCTGTTACCATTGATGGCACTGTGTTCGATTCCATTTCATTTGAATCATCAAACATCAATGTGGTAACGATATGTGCGTTGTTTGAGAGTTAGCATTGATTGATATAAGTAAACAATGAAACAACAAACCTCACTCATGCAGTCTTGATCAAACATTATTCTGTCAATACAAAACGTATCAAGTAACTCAATAGCAATATCGTCCATATCATTTCATTTCCTTCATGAAACACCAATTTCTAATAGATTTAGTTGTTCCAAAAATGATGGGTCTTTTCTACATTTGATAGAAAACTAGCAATCAACCAGACCATGGTTAGAAACTAAAGTTTCAAAGTCTTACTGTTAGCTTGCTTGTAAACACACATTGGTATCAATGATATTAACGGCATTTATTGATACGTATATTGAAACTTGAAATTCTTTGATTATGATTTTGTTATTGTGATGTCATACAAATGTTGTCGATATTACACATGTCCATTTTCCACTAAATAATATCATTTGACAGATTCATGTCGAAGCTCCATCAAATTCAATGTTTGATTAATCATTTAAATTCATTCAGGGTCGTCAAAACGGAAACTCCTCCTACATATATATGCGTCTATGCACAAACAGTATGCGTATTCATTATCATGAAACGACAACCATACTCAATACAAACTAAATGTCGTTTTGATATCTTTCATCAAATTATCATAACGCATCGAATGTTTAACATGCAGTTTTAGTATCATTGAACATAGTACTGTTTATGACAACGGCAGAGATGTGAACTCGCATCATTATGATGACATACTGTCAACCATTAATGGTATATTTACCTGTATAATGATCAAACTAATGTCGTTGTTATTCTTGTCAATCGTTTGAAATTGATCAGTGACATTCAATCAGCATTGTAATATCTGAATTTTGTTTCATGCTCAATTTACGTTTAAACAAATTAGCGGGTGAGTGTAGTTTCTGTTATTTTCATTTATTTTGTTGTTATTGCATTAATATACTGCAATTGCTCATAATGATTACATGTTGCCCTGGAGTCCACTGGTGCAATGACAATTGATTCATGACACAGTGGTATTGTTGTGGTTAATCAAGTGATGAGTTATTGATGTAGATATTAGCCAAATCAAATGTGACATTAGCTCAATATTCCACTGATTGTATTGTTGGTGTTTCCGTTGATGGCACTGGGTTCGATTCCATTTCATTTGTATCATTAAACATCAATGTGGTAACGAGGTGTTTGCGATTTGGCGATCACCAATGATTGATATAAGTAAACAATGAGACATCAAACCTAACTCATGCAGACTTGATCAGACATTAACCAACCCATATAAATCATATCAAGTAACTCAAATGCAACATTGTTCACGTAATTTCAATTTATTCATCAAACACCAAGTTTTCAAATAAACTTAATTGTTTTTAAAGTGATATGTCCATTCTACATTTGATTGAAAACTGGCAATCAACCACACCATGGTTAGGAACAGAAGTTTCAAATTCTTACTGTTAGCTTGCTTGTAAACACACATTTGTATCAATGGTGTTAACGACATTTATTGATTCGTATATTGAAACTTGAAATTCTTTGTTTATGATTTTGTTATTGTCATACAATAAAAATGCCATCGATGATAAACATGTCCATTTTTCACTAAATAATATCATTTGACAGATTCATGTCGACGTTCCATCAAATTCAGTGTTTGACTAATCATTATAACACAATTAAATTTTTTTGAGGTGAAAATCTTTTTATATACATATCCGTTTATGCACAAACAGTAATCGTATTCATGATCATGAAACGACAACCATACTCAATACAAACTAAAAACCGTTTTGATATCTTTCATCAAATTATCATAACACATCGAATGTTTAACATGCAGTATTATTATCTTTGAACATGGTACTGTTTATGACAAGTGCAGAGATCTGAACTCACATCATTATGATGACATACTGTCAACCATTAATGGTACATTTACCGGTATAACGATCAAACTAATGTCATTGCTATTCTTGTCAATCGTTTGAAATTGATCAGTGACATTCAATCAGCATTGTAATATCTGATATTTGTTTCATGTTCAATCTACGTTTAAACAAACCAGTTGGTAAGTACAGTTTCTGTTATTTTCATCTATTTCTAAACTGACAGACTATGTCTAATTGAATACGAAAAACAAATTGTCTAAATCGTTGAGAACGTTTTATTTCACATAAATTTGATACGATGTAATGTGTATGTGTATGATTGGTTTAGTTTCACAATCACAAACACACATTGTTATTGTGTTTATCACTTAATGATTTCAGTGGTTGTATGTCAAGAAACAGCTATCCATCTAGACATGGCATTTTTATCAAGATCTGGCTAATGATACACGTTAGTTCATTTCGAACCAATCATGAACATAAATGTCAGGCTGGCACAATGGTGCAGTGGTTTGAAGGTACGCCTGATGTTTGGTGGACATGATTACTGTGTTTTGGCGATCCATAGCAATGCAATTACAACAGTGTCAACACATCGTTTACTTGGCGCTGACAAATGAACGTAATATCAAGAATATAACATGAAACTCAGCATCGATACAATCGTGATTGAATAATGGCCTCACAATCAATAATCGTATCAGTTGAATAGTGCGATGATGTTATGTTTGAGTTCGTCAATCGTCAACATGCCAGACTGTGATGTATTGATCGTGCCCAGAATACAATGCTCTATTGCATAATTTGTGTGGATACGATTTTAACATCCGATCAATTGATCTCAAACACTGTGATTCAAATATTCATCATACTGATTATTGATGATAGTAATGCACTATGATATTGGTGATTGCCGATCATCAATATCATAGCATAAAAATATCGATGGTGAACATATGTTTGTAAATGAGAGATTACAATGCAACCATTCTTGTATGACATGAGCACGAAATATGACACGATAAAATGTAGAAAACGGTTTGGTCATGTTTTGTTTAATTGATAGTGTCAGCCCGGCATTGCCTACATAAATATTGTGTGAATAAATGATTGACACCAACATGGCACAAACGATGATTTTGTTGTTGCATCAGTATACTGCAGTAGTTCATAATGATTACATGTTGACCTGGAGTCCACTGGTGCAATGACAATTGATTCATGACACAGTGGTATTGTTGTGGTTAATCAAGTGATCAGTAATTGATGTAAATAATAACCAAATCAAATGTGACATCAGCTCAATATTTCACTGATTGTATCGTTGCTGTTACCGTTGATGGCACTGGGTTCGACTCCATTTCATTTGAATCATCAAACATCAATGTGGTATTAACGTGTCTGGTGTTTGTCGATCAGCATTGATTGATATAACAATGAAACATCAAACCTAACTCATGCAGTTTTGTTCAGACAATAACCAACCAATATAAATCATATCAAGTAACTGCGCAACAATGTTGCCAATAACATTTCATTTCATTCCTGAATCACGAAGTTTTCCCATGGATTTAGTTGTTCATATGGTGATGTGTCCATTCTACATTTGATTGAAAACTAGCAATCAGCCACACCATGGTTAGAAACAGAAGTTTCAAATTCTTACAGTTAGCTTGCTTGTAAACACACATTTGTATCAATGATATTAATGACATTTATTGATACGTATATTGAAACTTGAAATTCTTTGATCATGATTTTGTTACTGTGTAACCACAAAAATGCCATCGATGATAAACGTGTCCATTTTCCAATAAATAATATCATTTAAAATATTCATGTCGACGTTCCATCAAATTCAGTGTTTGATTAAAATCATTATAACTCATTCAGGCTTGTTCAAACGGAAATACTTCACACATACATATCCGTTTATGCACAAACAGTAATCGTATTCATGATCATGAAATGACAACCATACTCAGGATAAACTAAATGTCGTTTTGAGACCTGTCATCAAATTATCATAACGCATCGAATGTTTAACATGCAGTTTTAGTATCTTTGAACATGGTACTGTTTATGACAAGTGCAGAGATCTGAACTCGCATCATTATGATGACATACTGTCAACCATTAATGGTATAATTACCTGTATAACGATCAAACTAATGTCGTTGTTACTCTAGTCAATCGTTTGAAATTGATCAGTGACATTCAATCAGCATTGTAATATCTGAATTTTGTTTCATGTTCAATCTACGTTTAAACAAACCAGGAAGTAAGTATAGTTTCTGTTATTTTCATTTATTTCAAAACTCACAGACTATGTCTAATATAATACGTGAAACAAAAAGTTTAAATTGTTGAGAACGTTTTATTGCACATAGATTGAATATGATGTAATGTGTATGTATCTGATTGATTTAGTTACACAATCACAAACACACATTGTTATTGTGTTTATCACTTAGTGATTTCAATGGTGGTATCTCAAGAAACAGTTATCCACTTAGACATGGCATTTTTATCAAGATCTGGCTGATGATACACGTTAGTTCATTTCGAACCAATCATGAACATAAATGCCAGGCTGTCACAGTGGTGCAGTGGTTTGAAGGTACGCCTGATGTATGGTGGACATGATTACTGTGTTCTAAGCGGTCCATAGCAATGCAATAACAACAGTGTCAACACATCATGTACTTGGCGATGACAAATGAACGTAATATCAAGAATATAACATGAAACTCAGCATTGATACATTCGTGATTGAATAATGGCCTCACAATCAATAATCGTATCAGTTGAATAGTGCGATGATGTTTTGTTTGAGTTCGTCACTCATCAACATGCCAGACTGTGATGTATTGATCGTGCCCAGAATACAATGCTCTAATGCATACTTTATGTCGATGCGATTTTAGCATCCAATCAATTGATCTCAAACACTCTAAATCAAATATTCATCATACTGATTATTGATGATAGTAATGCACTATGATGTTGGTGATTGCTGATCATCAATATCATAACATAGAAATACCGAATGTGAACATATGTTTGTAAATGAGAGATTACAATGCAACCATTCTTATATGACATGAGCACGAAATATGACATCATAAAATGTAGAAAACGGTTTTGTCATGTTTTGTTCAATTGATATTGTCAGCTCGGTATTGCCTGCATAAATGATGTGTGAACAAATGATTGACACCAACATGGCACAAACGATGATTTTGTTGTCATTGGATTAGTATACTGCAAAAACTCATAATGATTATATGTTGGCCTGGAGTCCACTGGTGCAATGACAATTGATTCATGACACAGTGGTATTGTTGTGGTTAATCAAGTGATGAGTTATTGATGTAGATATTAGCCAAATCAAATGTGACATCAGCTCAATATCTCACTGATTGTATCGTTGCTGTTACTGTTGATGGCATTGGGTTCGATTCCATTTCATTTGAATCATCAAACATCAGTGTGGTAACGAGGTGTCTGCTGTTTGGCGATCAGCAATGATTGATATAACAATGAGAGATCAAACCTAACTCATGCAGTCTTGATCAGACATTAACCAACCAATATAAATCATATCAAGTAACTGCGCAGCAATGTTGCCAATAACATTTCCTTTCATTCCTGAATCACGAAGTTTTCCCATGGATTTAGTTGTTCATATGGTGATGTGTCCATTCTACATTTGATTGAAAACTAGCAATCAACGACGCTATGGCTAGGAACAGAAGTTTCAAATTCTTACAGTTAGCTTGCTTGTAAACACACATTTGTATCAATGATATTAACGATATTTGTTGATACGTATATTGAAACTTGAAATTCTTTGATTATGATTTTGTTATTGTGTAACCACAAAAATGCCATCGATGATAAACATGTCCATTTTCCACTAAATAATATCATTTATATTATTCATGTCGACGTTCCATCAAATTCAGTGTTTGACTAATCATTATAACTCGTTCAGGCTTGTTCAAACGGAAAGACTTCACACATACATATCCGTTTATGCACAAACAGTAATCGTATTCATGATCATGAAACGACAACCATACTCAGGATAAACTAAATGTCGTTTCAATATCTTTCATCAAATTATTATAACACATCGAATGTTTAACATGCAGTATTAGTATCTTTGAACATAGTTCTGTTTATGACAACGGCAGAGATCTGAACTCGCATCATTATGATGACATACTGTCAACCATTTATGGTATCATTTACTGGTATAATGATCAAACTAATGTCGTTGTTATTCTAGTCAATCGTTTGAAATTGATCAGTGACATTCAATCAGCATTGTAATATCTGAATTTTGTTTCATGTTCAATCTACGTTTAAACAAACCAGTTGGTAAGTATAGTTTCTGTTATTTTCATTTATTTCAAAAGTGACAGACTATGTCTAATATAATACGTGAAACAAAAAGTTTAAATCGTTGAGAACGTTTTATTTCACATAAATTTAATACGAAGTAATGTGTATGTGTATGATTGATTTAGTTACACAATCACAAACACACATTGTTATTCTGTTTATCACTTAATGTTTTCAATGGTGGTATGTCAAGAAACAGCTATCGATCTAGACATGGCATTTTTATCAAAATCTAGCTAATGATACACGTTAGTTCATTTCGAACCAATCATGAACATAAATGTCAGGCTGTCACAGTGGTGCAGTGGTTTGAAGGTACGCCTGATGTATGGTGGACATGATTACTGTGTTTATAGCAGTCCATTGCAATGCATAAACAAGAGTGTGAACATATCACGTACTTGACGATGACAAATGAACGTAATATCAAGAATATAACATGAAACTCAGCATTGATACATTCGTGATTGAATAATGGCCTCACAATCAATAATCGTATCAGTTGAATAGTGCGATGATGTTTTGTTTCAGTTTGTCACTCGTCAACATGCCAGACTGTGATGTATTGATCGTGCCCAGAATACAATGCTCTAATGAACACTTTATGTCGATGCGATTTTAGCATCCAATCAATTGGTTTCAAACACTCTAAATCAAATATTCATCATACTGATTATTGATGATAGTAATGCACTATGATATTCGTGTTTGCTGATCATCGATATCATAACATAGAAATACCGAATATGAACATATGTTTGTAAATGAGAGATTACAATGCAACCATTCTTATATGACATTAGCACGAAATATGACATCATAAAATGTAGAAAACGGTTTGGTCATGTTTTGTTCAATTGATATTGTCAGCTCGGTATTGCCTACATAAATGATGTGTGAATAAATGATTGACACCAACATGGCACAAACGATGATTTTGTTGTCATTGGATTAGTATACTGCAAACGCTCATAATGATTACATGTTGGCCTGGAGTCCACTGGTGCAATGACAATTGATTCATTACACAGTGGTATTGTTGTGGTTAATCAAGTGATGAGTTATTGATGTAGATAATAGCCAAATCAAATGTGACATCAGCTCAATATCTCACTGATTGTATCGTTGCTGTTACCGTTGATGGCACTGGGTTCGATTCCATTTCATTTGAATCATCAAACATCAGTGTGGTAACGAGGTGTCTGCTGTTTGTCGACCAGCATTGATTGATATAAATAAACAATGAGACATCAAACCTAATTCATGCAGTCTTGATCAAACATGATTCTGTCAATACAAAACATATCAAATAATTTCATAACAATGTTGTCCATATCATTTTCTTTCAATCACCAATCACTCAGTTTTCACGTAGATTTAGTTGTTTATGCAGTGATGTGTCCATCCTACATTTGATTGAAAACTAGCAATCAACCAGACCATGGTTAGGAACAGAAGTTTCAAATTCTTACTGTTAGCTTGCTTGTAAACACACGTGTGTATCAATGATATTAACGGCATTTATTGATAGGTATATTGAAACATGAAATTCTTTGTTTATGATTTTGTTATTGTGTAGCCATAAAAATGCGATTGATAATAAACATGTTCGTTTACCACTAAATAGTATTATTTGACAGATTCATGTCGACGTTCCATCAAATTTAGTGTTTGACTAATCACTATAAAACAATTAGTTTGTTTTGAAGTGAAAATCTTTTATATACATATCCGTTCATGCACAAACAGTAATCGTTATCATTATCATGAAACGACAACCATACTCAATACAAACTAAAAACCGTTTTGAAATCTTTCATGAAATTATCATAACGCATCGAATGTTTAACATGCGGTTTTAGTATTATTGAACATGATCCTGTATATGTCAACTGCAGAGATCTGAACTCGCATCATTATGATGACATACTGTCAACCATTTATGATATATTTACCTGTATAACGATCAAACTAATGTCGTTGTTATTCTAGTCAATCGTTTGAAATTGATCCGTGACATTCAATCAGCATTGTAATATCTGAATTTTGTTTCATGTTCAATCTACGTTTAAACAAACCAGGGAGTAAATATAGTTTCTGTTATTTTCATCTATTTCTAAACTGACAGAGTGTGTCTTATATAACACGTGAAACAAAATGTCTGACACGTTGAGAACGTTTTATTTCACATAAATTTCATACGATGTAATGTGTATGTGTATGATTGATTTAGTTACACAATCACAAACACACATTGTTATTGTTTTTATCACTTAGTGTTTTCGATGGTAGTATGTGAAGAAACAGTTATCCATCTAGACATGGCATTTTTATCAAGATCTGGCTAATGATATGCGTTAGTTCATTTCGAACCAATCATGAACATAAATGCCAGGCTGTCACATTGGTGCAGTGGTTTGAAGGCATGCCTGATGTATGGTGGACATGATTAACAAGTTTTTGGCGGTCCATAGCAATGCAACAACAAGAGTGTCAACCCATCGTGTACTTGGCGCTGACAAATGAACGTAATATCAAGAATATAACATGAAACTCAGCATTGATACATTCGTGATTGAATAATGGCCTCACAATCAATAATCGTATCAGTTGAATAGTGCGATGATGTTTTGTTTGAGTTTGTCACTCGTCAACATGCCAGACTATGATGTATTGATCGTGCCCAGAATACAATGATCTATTGCATACTTTGAGTGGATACGATTTTAGCATCCAATCAATTGATCTCAAACACTGTGATTCAAATGTTCATCATACTGATTATTGATGATAGTAATGCACTATGATATTGGTAATTGCTGATCATCGATATCATAACATAGAAATACCGAGTGTGAACATATGTTTGTAATGGAAAGATTACAATGCAACCATTTTATATGACATGAGCACGAAATATGACATGATAAAATGTAGAAAACGGTTTGGTCATGTTTTGTTTAATTGATATTGTCAGCTCGGTATTGCCTACATAAATGATGTGTGAATAAATGATTGACAACGACATGGCACAAACGATGATTTTGTTGTCATTGTATCAGTATACTGCAATAGTTCATAATGATTACATGTTGGCCTGGAGTCCACTGGTGCAATGACAATTGATTCAGGACACAGTGGTATTGTTGTGGCTAATTAAATATTGAGTCATTGATGTAGCTAATAGCCAAATCAAACGTAACATCAGCTCAATATCTCACTGATTGTATCGTTGCTGTTACCGTTGATGGCACTGGGTTCGATTCCATTTCATTTGAATCATCAAACATCAATGTGGTAACGAGGTGTCTGGTGTTTGGCGATCAGCAATGATTGATATAGGTAAACAATGAGACATCAAACCTCACTCATGCAGTCTTGATCAAACATTATTCTGTCAATACAAAACATATCAAGTAACTCAATAGCAATATCGTCCATATCATTTCATTTCCATCATGAATCATCATGTTTTCACGTAGATTTAGTTGTTTATCAAGTGATGTGTCCACCCTACATTTGATTGAAAACTAGCAATCAACCAGACCATGGTTAGGAACAGAAGTTTCAAATTCTTACTGTTAGCTTGCTTGTAAACACACATTTGTATCAATGATATTAACGATATTTGTTGATACGTATATTGAAACTTGAAATTCTTTGTTTATGATTTTGTTACTGTCATACCATAAAAATGCCATCCATAATAAACATGTCCATTTTCCAATAAATAATATCATTTAAAATATTTATGTCAAAACTTCATCAAAATTAGTGTTTGACTAATCATTATAACACAACTAATTTTTTTTGAAATGAAATTTTTTTATATACATACTCGTTCATGCACAAACAGTAATCGTATTCATTATCATGAAACGACAACCATACTCAATACAAACTAAATGTTGTTTTGATATCTTTCATCAAATTATCATACCATATGGAATGTTTAACATGCAGTTTTAGTATCTTTGAACATAGTTCTGTTTATGACAACTGCAGAGATCTGAACTCGCATCATTATGATGACATACTGTCAACCATTAATGGTATATTTACCTGTATAACAATCAAACTAATGTCGTTGTTATTCTTGTCAATCGTTTGAATTTGATCCGTGACACTCAATCAGCATTGTAATATCTGAATTTTGTTTCATGTTCAATCTACGTTTAAACAAACCAGACTGTAAGTATAGTTTCTGTTATTTTCATCTATTTCTAAACTGACAGACTATGTCTAATATAATACATGAAACAAAATGTCTAAATCGTTGAGAACGTTTTATTTCACATAAATTCAATACGAAGTAATGTGTATGTGTATGATTGATTAAGTTACACAATCACAAACACACATTGTTATTGTGTTTAGCACTTAATAATTTCAATGGTGGTATGTGAAGAAACAGCTATCCATCTAGACATGGCATTTTTATCAAGATCTGGCTAATGATACACGTTAGTTCATTTCGAACCAATCATGAACATAAATGCCAGGCTGTCACAGTGGTGCAGTGGTTTGAAGGTATGCCTGATGCATGGTTGTCATGGTTACTGTGTTTTTGGCGGTCCATAGCAATGAAATAACAAGAGTGTCAACACATCATGTACTTGGCGCTGACAAATGAACGTAATATCAAGAATATAACATGAAACTCAGCATTGATACATTCGTGATTGAATAATGGCCTCACAATCAATAATCATATCAGTTGAATAGTGCGATGATGTTTTGTTTGAGTTCGTCACTCGTCAACATGCCATACTGTTATGTATTGATCTTGCCCAGAATACAATGCTCTATTGCATAATTTGAGTGGATACGATTTTAGCATCCAATCAATTGATCTCAAACACTGTGATTCAAATATTCATCATACTGATTATTGATGATAGTAATGCACTATGATATTGGTAATTGCTGATCATCGATATCATAGCATAGAAATATCAAATGTGAACATATGTTTGTAAATGAGAGATTACAATCCAACCATTTTATATGACATGAGCACGAAATATGACATGATAAAATGTAGAAAACGGTTTGGTCATGTTTTGTTCAATTGATATTGTCAGCTCGGTATTGCCTACATAAATGATGTGTGAATAAATGATTGACAACGACAAGGCACAAACGATGATTTTGTTGTTATTGTATCAGTATACTGCAATAGTTCATAAAGATTACATGTTGGCCTGGAGTCCACTGGTGCATCAGTGATTCATTCATGACACAGTGATATTGTTGTGGTTAATCAAGTAATAAGTTATTGATGTAGATAGTAGCCAAATCAAATGTGACATCAGCTCAATATCTCACTGATTGTATGGTTGCTGTTACCGTTGATGGCACTGTGTTCGATTCCATTTCATTTGATTCACTAAACGTCAATGTGGTAACGAGGTGTCTGCTGTTTGTCGATCAGCATTGATTGATATAAGTAAACTATGAAACATCAAACCTAACTCATGCAGTCTTGATCAAACATTATTTTGTCAATGCATATCGTATCAAGTAACTCAATAGCAATATCGTCCATATCATTTCATTTCATTCATCAAACACCACGTTTTTATGTAGATTTAGTTGTTTGTAGAGTGATGTGTCCATCCTACATTTAATTGAAAACTAGCAATCAACCAGACCATGGTTAGGAACAGAAGTTTCAAATTCTTACAGTTAGCTTGCTTGTAAACACACATTTGTATCAATGATGTTAACGGCATTTATTGATACGTAATTTGAAACATGAAGTTTTTTGTTTATGATTTTGTTATTGTGTATCTATAAAATTGCTATCGATGACAAACATACCGATTTTCCACTAAATAATATCATTTATATTATTCATGTCGACGTTCCATCAAACTCAGTGTTTGACTAATCATTATAAAACAATTACCTTTTTTTTGAAATGAAATTCTTTTTATATACATATCTGTTTATGCACAGACACTAATCGTATTCATTATCATGAAACGACAACCATACTCAAATTAAACTAAAAGCCGTTTCTATATCTTTCATCAAATTATCATAACGCATCGAATGTTTAACAGGCAGTATTAGTATTATTGAACATAGTTCTGTTTATGACAAGTGCAGAGATCTGAACTCGCATCATTATGATGACATACTGTCAACCATTAATGGTATATTTACCTGTATAATGATCAAACTAATGTCGTTGCTATTCTTGTCAATCGTTTGAAATTGATCAGTGACATTCAATCAGCATTGTAATATCTGAATTTTGTTTCATGCTCAATCTACGTTTAAACAAACCAGACTGTAAGTATAGTTTCTGTTATTTTCATCTATTTCAAAACAGACAGACTATGTCTAATATAATACGAGAAACAAAATGTCTAAATCGTTGAGAACGTTTTATTTCACATAAATTCAATACGAAGTAATGTGTATGTGTATGATTGATTAAGTTTCACAATCACAAACACACATTGTTATTCTGTTTAGCACTTAATAATTTCAATGGTGGTATGTGAAGAAACAGTTATCCATCTAGACATGGCATTTTTATCAAGATCTGGCTAATGATACACGTTAGTTCATTTCGAACCAATCATGAACATAAATGCCAGGCTGTCACAGTGGTGCAGTGGTTTGAAGGCATGCCTGATGTATGGTGGACATGGTTACTATATTTTTGGCGGTCCATAGCAATGCAATAACAAGTGTGTTAACACATCATGTACTTGGCGCTGACGAACGAACGTAATATCAAGAATATAACATGAAACTCAGCATTGATACATTCGTGATTGAATAATGGCCTCACAATCAATAACCGTATCAGTTGAATAGTGCGATGATGTTTTGTTTCAGTTTGTCACTCGTCAACATGCCAGATTGTGAGGTATTGATCGTGCCCAGAATACAATGCTCTATTGCATAATTTGTGTGGATACGATTTTATCATCGAATGCATTCGTTTGAAACACTGTGATTCAAATATTCATCATACTGATTATTGATGATAGTAATGAATTATGGTATTGGTGATTGCTGATCATCAATATCATAACATAGAAATACCGAATATGAACATATGTTTGTAAATGAGAGATTACAATGCAACCATTGTTATATGACATGAGCACGAAATATGACATGATAAAATGTAGAAAACGGTTTGGTCATGTTTTGTTCAATTGATTGTGTCAGCTCGGTATTGCTTAAATAAATGATGTGTGAATAAATGATTGACAACGACATGGCACAAATGATGATTTTGTTGTTATTGCATCAGTAAACTGCAATAGTTCATAAGGATTGCATGTTGGCCTGGAGTCCACTGGTGCAATGACAATTGATTCATTACACAGTGGTTTTGTTGTGGTTAATCAAATGATGACTTATTGATGCAGCTAATAGCCAAATCAAATGTGACATCAGCTCAATATCTCACTGATTGTATCAGTGCTGTTACCATTGATGGCACTAGATTCGATTCCATTTCATTTGAATCTTCAAACATCAGTGTTGTAACGAGGTGTTTGCTGTTTGGCGATCAGCATTGATTGATATAAGTAAACAATGAGGCATCAAACTTAACTCATGCAGTCTTGATCAAACATGATTCTGTCAATACAAAACATATCAAGTAACTCAATAGCAATATCGTCAATATCATTTCATTTCATTCATCAAACACAAAAGTTTAACGTAGATTTAGTTGTTTATATGGTGGTATGTCCATCCTACATTTGATTGAAAACTAGCAATCAACCACACCATGGTTAGGAACAGAAGTTTCAAATTCTTACTGTTAGCTTGCTTGTAAACACACATTTGTATCAATGGTGTTAACATTAATTATTGATATGTAAATTGAAAGATGAAGTTTTTTGTTTATGATTTTGTTATTGTGTAACCATAAAATGGCCATCGATGATAAATATGTCCATTTTCCACTAAATAATATCATTTGACAGATTCTTCTGGACGTTCCATCAAATTCAGTGTTTGACTAATCATTATAACACAATTAATTTTTTTGAAATGAAAATCTTTTTATATGCATATCTGTTTATGCGCGCAAAGTAGTCGTATTCATGATCATGAAACGACAACCATACTCAAGTTAAACTAATTGTTGTTTTGAAACCTTTCATCAAATTATCATAACACATCGAATGTTTAACATGCAGTTTTAGTATATTTGAATATAGTACTGTTTATGACAAGTGCAGAGATCTGAACTCGCATCATTATGATGACATACTGTCAACCATTAATGATATATTTACCTGTATAACGATCAAACTAATGTCGTTCTTACTTTTTCCGATCGTAATTTTGTTTCATGTGCAATCTACGTTTAAACAAACCAGTTGGTAAGTATACTTTCTGTTGTTTTTTAATTAATTTCAAAACTGACAAACTTGGTCTAACATAATACGTGAAACAAAATGTCTAAATCGTTGAGAACGATTTATTTTACTTAAATTGAATACGATGTAATGTGTATGTGTATGATTGATTAAGTTTCACAATCACAAACACCACCACACAATGGTATTCTGTTTATCACTTAATGATTTCAATAGTGGTATGTCAAAAAACAGTTATCCATCTAGACATGGCATTTTTATCAAGATCTGGCTAATGATACACGTTAGTTCATTTCGAACCAATCATGAACATAAATGCCAGGCTGGCACAGTGTTGCAGTGGTTTGAAGGTACGCCTGATGATGTATGTTGGACATGGTTACTGTGTTCTTGGCGATTTATAGCAATGCAATAACAAGTGTGTTAACACATCATGTACTTGGCGCTGACAAATGAACGTAATATCACTAATATAACATGAAACTCAGCATTGATACATTCGTGATTGAATAATGGCCTCACAATCAATAATCGTATCAGTTGAATAGTGCGATGATGTTTTGTTTGAGTTCGTCACTCGTCAACATGCCAGACTGTGATGTATTGATCGTGCCCAGAATACAATGCTCTATTGCATAATTTGTGTGGATACGATTTTAGCATCCAATCAATTGATCTCAAACACTGTGATTCAAATATTCATTTCACCCATTATTCATGATAGTAATGCACTATGATATTGGTGATTGCTGATCATCAATATCATAGCATAGAAATATCGAGTGTGAACATATGTTTGTAAATGAGAGATTACAATGCAACCATTCTTATATGACATGAGCACGAAATATGACATGATGAAATGTAGAAAACGGTTTGGTCATGTTTTGTTTAATTGATATTGTCAGCTCGGTATTGCCTACATAAATGATGTGTGAATAAATGATTGACAACGACAAGGCACAAACGATGATTTTGTTGTCAATACATCAGTATACTGCAAACGCTCATAATGATTACATGTTGGCCTGGAGTCCACTGGTGCAATGACAATTGATTCATTACACAGTGGTATTGTTGTGGTTAATCAAATGATGACTTATTGATGTAGATATTAGCCAAATCAAATGTGACATCAGCTCAGTATCTCGCGGATTGTATCGTTGCTGTTACCATTGATTGCACTGGGTTCGATTCCATTTCATTTGAATCATCAAACATCAACGTTGTAACGAGGTGTTTGCTGTTTGTCGATCAGCATTGATTGATATAAGTAAACAATGAATCATCAAACCTAACTCATGCAGTCTTGATCAAACATGATTCTGTTAATACAAAACATATCAAGTAACTCAATAGCAATATCATCCATATCATTTCATTTCATTCATCAAACACCACGTTTTCACATAGTTTTAGTTGTTTATCAAGTGATGTGTCCATTCTACATTTGATTGAAAACTAGCAATCAACCAGACCATGGTTAGGAACAGAAGTTTCAAATTCTTACAGTTAGCTTGCTTGTAAACACACATTTGTATCAATGATGTTAACGATATTTATTGGTACGTATATTCAAACATGAAAATTTTTGGTTATGATTTTGTTATTGTCATACCATAAAAATGTCGTCGATAATAAACATGTCCATTTTCTACGAAATAATATCATTTGACAGATTCATGTCGACGTTCCATCAAATTCAGTGTTTGACTAATCATTATAAAGCAATTAAGGTTTTTTGAAGTGAAAATTATTTATATACATATCCGTTTCTGCACAAATAGTAATCGTTATCATTATCATGAAACGACAACCATACTCAATACAAACTAAACGATGTTTCTATTGCTTTGATCAAACTATCATAACGCATCGAATGTTTAACATGCAGTTTTAGTATTGTTGAACATAGTCCTGTTCATGACAAGTGCAGATATCTGAACTCGCATCATTATGATGACATACTGTCAACCATTTATGGTAATTTTATTCGTATAATGATTAAACTAATGTCGTTTTTATTCTTGTCAATCGTTTGAAATTGATCCGTGACATTCAATCAGCATTGTAATATCTGAATTTTGTTTCATGCTCAATCTACGTTTAAACAAACCAGAAAGCAAGTATAGTTTCTGTTATTTTCATCTATTTCAAAACTGACAGACTTAGTCTAATATAATGCGTGAAACAAAATGTCTAAAACGTTGAGAACGTTTTATTTCACATAAATTCAATACAAAGTAATGTGTATGTGTATGATTGATTAAGATTCACAATCACAAACACACATTGTTATTGTGTTTATCACTTTGTGTTTTCGATGTTGGTATGTCAAGAAACAGCTATCCATCTAGACATGGCATTTTTATCAAGATCTGGCTAATGATACACGTTAGTTTATTTCGAACCAATCATGAACATAAATGCCAGGCTGGCACAGTGGTGCAGTGGTTTGAAGGTACGCCTGATGTATGGTGGACATGGTTACTATATTTTTGGCGGTCCATAGCAATGCAATAACAACAGTGTCAACACATCATGTACTTGGCGCTGACGAACGAACGTAATATCAAGAATATAACATGAAACTCAGCATTGATACATTCGTGATTGAATAATGGCCTCACAATCAATAATCGTATCAGTTGAATAGTGTGATGATGTTTTGTTTGAGTTCGTCACTCGTCAACATGCCAGACTGTGATGTATTGATCGTGCCCAGAATACAGTGCTTTAATGCATACTTTATGTCGATACGATTTTATCATCCAATCCATTCGTTTGAAACACTGTGATTCAAATATTCATCATACTGATTATTGATGATAGTAATGCACTATGATATTCGTGATTGCTGATCATCAATATCATAACATAGAAATATCGAATGTGAACATATGTTTGTAAATGAGAGATTACAATGCAACCATTTTATATGACATAAGCACGAAATATGACATGATAAAATGTAGAAAACGGTTTTGTCATGTTTTGTTTAATTGATATTGTCAGCTCGGTATTGCCTACATAAATGATGTGTGAACAAATGATTGAAAGTAACATGGCACAAACGATGATTTTGTTGTTGTTGCATCAGTATACTGCAGTAGTTCATAATGATTACATGTTGGCCTGGAGTCCACTGGTGCAATGACGATAGATTCATGACACAGTGGTATTGTTGTGGTTAATCAAATGATGAGTTATTGATGTAGCTAATAGCCAAATCAAATGTGACATCAGCTCAATATCTCACTGATTGTATCGTTGCTGTTACCATTGATTGCACTAGATTCGATTCCATTTCATTTGAATCATCAAACATCAATGTGGTAACGAGGTGTCTGTTGTTTGTCGATCAGCAATGGTTGATATAAGTAAACAATGAGGCATCAAACCCAACTCATGCAGTCTTGATCAAACATGATTCGGTCAATACAAAACATATCAAGTAATTCCATAACAATGTTGTCCATATCATTTCATTTCATTCATGAATCACCAAGTTTTATAAAGATTTATTTTTCTATATGGTGATGTGTCCATCCTACATTTGATTGAAAACTAGCAATCAACCAGACCATGGTTAGGAACAGAAGTTTCAAATTTTTACTGTTAGATTGCTTGTAAACACACATTTGTATCAATCGTGTTTATGACATTTATTGATACCTATATTGAAACTTGAAATCATTTGGTATGGATTTTGTTATTGTCATACTATAAAAATTCCGTCGATAATATATGTGTCCATTTTCTACTAAAATTATCATTTGGCTGATTCATGTCGACGTTCCATCAAACTCAGTGTTTGACTAATCATTATAAAGCAATTACCTTTTTTTTGAAATGAAAATCTTTTTCTATACATATCTTTTTCTGCACAGACACTAATCGTATTCATTATCATGAAACGACAACCATACTCAATACAAACTAAAAGCCGTTTCTATATCTTTCATGAAATTATCATATTGCATTGAATGTTTAACATGCAGTTTTAGTATATTTGAATATAGTACTGTTTATGACAAGTGCAGAGATCTGAACTCGCATCATTATGATGACATACTGTCAACCATTAATGATATATTTACCTGTATAACGATCAAACTAATGTCGTTCTTACTTTTTCCGATCGTAATTTTGTTTCATGTGCAATCTACGTTTAAACAAACCAGTTGGTAAGTATACTTTCTGTTGTTTTTTAATTAATTTCAAAACTGACAAACTTGGTCTAACATAATACGTGAAACAAAATGTCTAAATCGTTGAGAACGATTTATTTTACTTAAATTGAATACGATGTAATGTGTATGTGTATGATTGATTAAGTTTCACAATCACAAACACCACCACACAATGGTATTCTGTTTATCACTTAATGATTTCAATAGTGGTATGTCAAAAAACAGTTATCCATCTAGACATGGCATTTTTATCAAGATCTGGCTAATGATACACGTTAGTTCATTTCGAACCAATCATGAACATAAATGCCAGGCTGGCACAGTGTTGCAGTGGTTTGAAGGTACGCCTGATGATGTATGTTGGACATGGTTACTGTGTTCTTGGCGATTTATAGCAATGCAATAACAAGTGTGTTAACACATCATGTACTTGGCGCTGACAAATGAACGTAATATCACTAATATAACATGAAACTCAGCATTGATACATTCGTGATTGAATAATGGCCTCACAATCAATAATCGTATCAGTTGAATAGTGCGATGATGTTTTGTTTGAGTTCGTCACTCGTCAACATGCCAGACTGTGATGTATTGATCGTGCCCAGAATACAATGCTCTATTGCATAATTTGTGTGGATACGATTTTAGCATCCAATCAATTGATCTCAAACACTGTGATTCAAATATTCATTTCACCCATTATTCATGATAGTAATGCACTATGATATTGGTGATTGCTGATCATCAATATCATAGCATAGAAATATCGAGTGTGAACATATGTTTGTAAATGAGAGATTACAATGCAACCATTCTTATATGACATGAGCACGAAATATGACATGATGAAATGTAGAAAACGGTTTGGTCATGTTTTGTTTAATTGATATTGTCAGCTCGGTATTGCCTACATAAATGATGTGTGAATAAATGATTGACAACGACAAGGCACAAACGATGATTTTGTTGTCAATACATCAGTATACTGCAAACGCTCATAATGATTACATGTTGGCCTGGAGTCCACTGGTGCAATGACAATTGATTCATTACACAGTGGTATTGTTGTGGTTAATCAAATGATGACTTATTGATGTAGATATTAGCCAAATCAAATGTGACATCAGCTCAGTATCTCGCGGATTGTATCGTTGCTGTTACCATTGATTGCACTGGGTTCGATTCCATTTCATTTGAATCATCAAACATCAACGTTGTAACGAGGTGTTTGCTGTTTGTCGATCAGCATTGATTGATATAAGTAAACAATGAATCATCAAACCTAACTCATGCAGTCTTGATCAAACATGATTCTGTTAATACAAAACATATCAAGTAACTCAATAGCAATATCATCCATATCATTTCATTTCATTCATCAAACACCACGTTTTCACATAGTTTTAGTTGTTTATCAAGTGATGTGTCCATTCTACATTTGATTGAAAACTAGCAATCAACCAGACCATGGTTAGGAACAGAAGTTTCAAATTCTTACAGTTAGCTTGCTTGTAAACACACATTTGTATCAATGATGTTAACGATATTTATTGGTACGTATATTCAAACATGAAAATTTTTGGTTATGATTTTGTTATTGTCATACCATAAAAATGTCGTCGATAATAAACATGTCCATTTTCTACGAAATAATATCATTTGACAGATTCATGTCGACGTTCCATCAAATTCAGTGTTTGACTAATCATTATAAAGCAATTAAGGTTTTTTGAAGTGAAAATTATTTATATACATATCCGTTTCTGCACAAATAGTAATCGTTATCATTATCATGAAACGACAACCATACTCAATACAAACTAAACGATGTTTCTATTGCTTTGATCAAACTATCATAACGCATCGAATGTTTAACATGCAGTTTTAGTATTGTTGAACATAGTCCTGTTCATGACAAGTGCAGATATCTGAACTCGCATCATTATGATGACATACTGTCAACCATTTATGGTAATTTTATTCGTATAATGATTAAACTAATGTCGTTTTTATTCTTGTCAATCGTTTGAAATTGATCCGTGACATTCAATCAGCATTGTAATATCTGAATTTTGTTTCATGCTCAATCTACGTTTAAACAAACCAGAAAGCAAGTATAGTTTCTGTTATTTTCATCTATTTCAAAACTGACAGACTTAGTCTAATATAATGCGTGAAACAAAATGTCTAAAACGTTGAGAACGTTTTATTTCACATAAATTCAATACAAAGTAATGTGTATGTGTATGATTGATTAAGATTCACAATCACAAACACACATTGTTATTGTGTTTATCACTTTGTGTTTTCGATGTTGGTATGTCAAGAAACAGCTATCCATCTAGACATGGCATTTTTATCAAGATCTGGCTAATGATACACGTTAGTTTATTTCGAACCAATCATGAACATAAATGCCAGGCTGGCACAGTGGTGCAGTGGTTTGAAGGTACGCCTGATGTATGGTGGACATGGTTACTATATTTTTGGCGGTCCATAGCAATGCAATAACAACAGTGTCAACACATCATGTACTTGGCGCTGACGAACGAACGTAATATCAAGAATATAACATGAAACTCAGCATTGATACATTCGTGATTGAATAATGGCCTCACAATCAATAATCGTATCAGTTGAATAGTGTGATGATGTTTTGTTTGAGTTCGTCACTCGTCAACATGCCAGACTGTGATGTATTGATCGTGCCCAGAATACAGTGCTTTAATGCATACTTTATGTCGATACGATTTTATCATCCAATCCATTCGTTTGAAACACTGTGATTCAAATATTCATCATACTGATTATTGATGATAGTAATGCACTATGATATTCGTGATTGCTGATCATCAATATCATAACATAGAAATATCGAATGTGAACATATGTTTGTAAATGAGAGATTACAATGCAACCATTTTATATGACATAAGCACGAAATATGACATGATAAAATGTAGAAAACGGTTTTGTCATGTTTTGTTTAATTGATATTGTCAGCTCGGTATTGCCTACATAAATGATGTGTGAACAAATGATTGAAAGTAACATGGCACAAACGATGATTTTGTTGTTGTTGCATCAGTATACTGCAGTAGTTCATAATGATTACATGTTGGCCTGGAGTCCACTGGTGCAATGACGATAGATTCATGACACAGTGGTATTGTTGTGGTTAATCAAATGATGAGTTATTGATGTAGCTAATAGCCAAATCAAATGTGACATCAGCTCAATATCTCACTGATTGTATCGTTGCTGTTACCATTGATTGCACTAGATTCGATTCCATTTCATTTGAATCATCAAACATCAATGTGGTAACGAGGTGTCTGTTGTTTGTCGATCAGCAATGGTTGATATAAGTAAACAATGAGGCATCAAACCCAACTCATGCAGTCTTGATCAAACATGATTCGGTCAATACAAAACATATCAAGTAATTCCATAACAATGTTGTCCATATCATTTCATTTCATTCATGAATCACCAAGTTTTATAAAGATTTATTTTTCTATATGGTGATGTGTCCATCCTACATTTGATTGAAAACTAGCAATCAACCAGACCATGGTTAGGAACAGAAGTTTCAAATTTTTACTGTTAGATTGCTTGTAAACACACATTTGTATCAATCGTGTTTATGACATTTATTGATACCTATATTGAAACTTGAAATCATTTGGTATGGATTTTGTTATTGTCATACTATAAAAATTCCGTCGATAATATATGTGTCCATTTTCTACTAAAATTATCATTTGGCTGATTCATGTCGACGTTCCATCAAACTCAGTGTTTGACTAATCATTATAAAGCAATTACCTTTTTTTTGAAATGAAAATCTTTTTCTATACATATCTTTTTCTGCACAGACACTAATCGTATTCATTATCATGAAACGACAACCATACTCAATACAAACTAAAAGCCGTTTCTATATCTTTCATGAAATTATCATATTGCATTGAATGTTTAACATGCAGTTTTAGTATCTTTGAACATAGTTCTGTTTATGACAACTGCAGAGATCTGAACTCGCATCATTATGATGACATACTGTCAACCATTTATGGTATATTTACCTGTATAATGATCAAACTAATGTCGTTGTTATTCTTGTCAATCGTTTGAAATTGATCAGTGACACTCAATCAGCATTGTAATATCTGAATTTTGTTTCATGCTCAATCTACGTTTAAACAAACCAGTTGGTAAGTATAGTTTCTGTTATTTTCATTTATTTCAAAACTGACAGATTATGTCTAATATAATGCGTGACACAAAATGTCTAAATCGTTGAGAACGTTTTATTTCACATAGATTGAATACGAAGTAATGTGTATGTGTATGATTGGTTTAGTTACACAATCACAAACACACATTGTTATTCTGTTTAGCACGTAGTGTTTTCGATGGTGGTATGTGAAGAAACTGTTATCCATCTAGACATGGCATTTTTATCAAGATCTGGCTAATGATACACGTTAGTTTATTTCGAACCAATCATGAACATAAATGTCAGGCTGTCACAGTGGTGCAGTGGTTTGAAGGTACGCCTGATGTATGGTCGATATCGTTTCAATGCACTATTAGATCCATAGCAACGCAATAACAACAGTGTCAACACATCATGTACTTAGCGCTGACAAATGAACGTAATATCAAGAATATAACATGAAACTCAGCATTGATACATTCGTGATTGAATAATGGCCTCACAATCAATAATCGTATCAGTTGAATAGTGTGATGATGTTTTGTTTGAGTTCGTCACTCGTCAACATGCCAGACTGTGATGTATTGATCGTGCCCAGAATACAATGCTCTATTGCATAAGTTGTTTGGATACGATTTTAGCATCCAATCAATTGATCTCAAACACTGTGATTCAAATATTCATTATACTGATTATTGATGATAGTAATGCACTATGATATTGGTGATTGCTGATCATCAATATCATAACATAGAAATATCGAATGTGAACATATGTTTGTAAATGAGAGATTACAATGCAACCATTCTTATATGACATGAGCACGAAATATGACATGATAAAATGTAGAAAACGGTTTGGTCATGTTTTGTTCAATTGATATTGTCAGCTCGGTATTGCCTACATAAATGATGTGTGAACAAATGATTGAAAGTAACATGGCACAAACGATGATTTCGTTGTTATTGCATTACTATGCTGCAATAGTTCATAAAGGCTACATGTTGGCCTGGAGTCCACTGGTGCAATGACGATAGATTCATGACACAGTGGTATTGTTGTGGTTAATCAAATGATGAGTTATTGATGTAGCTAATAGCCGAATCAATTGTGACATCAGCTCAATATCTCACTGATTGTATCGCTGCTAATACCATTCATTGCACTGTGTTCGATTCCATTTCATTTGAATCATCAAACAATAACTTTGTAACGACGTGTGTGGTGTTTGGCGATCAGCAATGATTGATATAAGTAAACAATGAGACATCAAACCCAATTCATGCAGTCTTGATCAAACATTATTCTGTCAATACAAAACATATCAAGTAATTCAATAGCTGTATCGTCCATAACATTTCATTTCATTCATCAAACACCAAGTTTTCCCATAGATTTAGTTGTTCATATGGTGATGTGTCCATCCTACATTTGATTGAAAACTAGCAATCAATGACGCTATGGCTAGGAACAGAAGTTTCAAATTCTTACAGTTAGCTTGCTTGTAAACACACATTTGTATCAATGACATTAACGATATTTGTTGACACAAATATTAAAACATGAAATCGTTTGATTATGATTTTGTTATTGATATGTCATTGAAATGCCATCGATGATAAACGTGTCCATTTTCCACTAAATAATATGATTTGGCAGATTCATGTCGACGTTCCATCAAACTCAATGTTTGACTAATCATTATAACTCATTCAGGCTCGTCTAAACGGAAACTCCTCCCACATATATATGCGTTTATGCACAAACAGTAATCGTATTCATTATCATGAAACGACAACCATACTGAAAATAAACTAATGGTTGTTTTGAAATCTTTCATGTTATCACAACACATCAAATGTTTAACATGCAGTTTTAGTATCTTTGAACATAGTTCTATTTATGACAACTGCAGAGATCTGAACTCGCATCATTATGATGACATACTGTCAACCATTAATGGTATATTTACCTGTATAATGATCAAACTAATGTCGTTGCTATTCTTGTCAATCGTTTGAAATTGATCCGTGACATTCAATCAGCATTGTAATATCTGAATTTTGTTTCATGCTCAATCTACGTTTAAACAAACCAGTTGGTAAGTATAGTTTCTGTTATTTTCATTTATTTCAAAACTGACAGACTTAGTCTGATATAATACGTGAAACAAAATGTCTAAATCGTTGAGAACGTTTTATTTCACATAGATTGAATACGAAGTAATGTGTATGTGTATGATTGATTAAGATTCACAATCACAAACACACATTGTTATTGTGTTTAGCACTTAGTGTTTTTGATGGTGGTATGTGAAGAAACTGTTATCCATCTAGACATGGCATTTTTATCAAGATCTAGCTAATGATACACGTTAGTTCATTTCGAACCAATCATAAACATAAATGCCAGGCTGGCACAGTGGTGCAGTGATTTGAAGGTACGCCTGATGTATGGTCGATATGGTTTCAATGCACTATTAGATCCATAGCAATGCAATAACAACAGTGTCAACCCATTGTGTACTTTGCGCTGACAAATGAACGTAATATCAAGAATATAACATGAAACTCAGCATTGATACATTCGTGATTGAATAATGGCCTCACAATCAATAATCGTATCAGTTGAATAGTGCGATGATGTTTTGTTTCAGTGTGTCACTCGTCAACATGCCAGACTGTGATGTATTGATCGTGCCCAGAATACAATGCTCTATTGCATAATTTGTGTGGATACGATTTTAGCATCCAATCAATTGATCTCAAACACTGTGATTCAAATATTCCTCATACTGATTATTGATGATAGTAATGCACTATGATATTGGTGATTGCTGATCATCAATATCATAACATAGAAATACCGAATGTGAACATATGTTTGTAAATGAGAGATTACAATGCAACCATTCTTATATGACATGAGCACGAAATATGACATGATGAAATGTAGAAAACGGTTTTGTCATGTTTTGTTCAATTGATATTGTCAGCTCGGTATTGCCTACATAAATGATGTGTGAATAAATGATTGAAAACGACATGGCACAAACGATGATTCGATTGTCATTGTATCAGTATACTGCAATAGTTCATAAAGGCTACATGTTGGCCTGGAGTTCACTGGTGCAACAACAATTGATTCATGACACAGTGGTATTGTTGTGGCTAATCAAGTGATGACTTATTGATGTAGCTAATAGCCAAATCAAATGTGACATCAGCTCAATATCTCACTGATTGTATTGTTGTTAATACCATTGATGGCACTGGGTTCGATTCCATTTCATTTGAATCCTCATACATCAACGTCGTATCGACGTGTCTGGTGTTTGGCGATCAGCAATGATTGATATAAGTAAACAATGAAACAACAACCTAACTCATGCAGTCTTAATCAAACATTATTCTGTCAATACAAAACATATCAAGTAACTCAATAGCAATATCGTCCATAACATTTCATTGTATTCATCAAACACCAAGTTTTCCCATAGATTTAGTTGTTCATATGGTGATGTGTCCATCCTACATTTGATTGAAAACTAGCAATCAACGACCCTATGGCTAGGAACAGAAGTTTCAAAATCTTACTGTTAGCTTGCTTGTAAACACACATTTGTATCAATGATATTAACGACATTTGTTGATACGTATATTGAAACTTGAAATCGTTTGATTATGATTTTGTTATTGATATGTCATAGAATTGCCATCGTTGATAAACGTGTCCATTTTCCACTAAATAATATCATTGACAGATTCATGTCGACGTTCCATCAAATTCAGTGTTTGACTAATCATTATAACTCATTCAAGCTCGTCTAAACGGAAACTCCTCCCACATTTATATGCGTTTATGCACAAACAGTAATCATATTCATGATCATGAAACGACAACCATACTGAATAAAAACCAAATGTCGTTTTGAAATCTTTCATCATGTCATCACAACACATCGAATGTTTAACATGCAGTTTTAGTATCTTTGAACCTAGTACTGTTTATGACAAGTGCAGAGATCTGAACTCGCATCATTATGATGACATACTGTCAACCATTAATGGTACATTTACCTGTATAACGATCAAACTAATGTCGTTGTTATTCTTGTCAATCGTTTGAAATTGATCAGTGACATTCAATCAGCATTGTAATATCTGAATTTTGTTTCATGCTCAATCTACGTTTAAACAAACCAGTTGGTAAGTATAGTTTCTGTTATTTTCATCTATTTTAAAACGAACAAACTGTGTCTAATATAATGTGTGAAACAAAATGTCTAAAACGTTGAGAACGTTTTATTTCACATAGATTGAATACGAAGTAATGTGTATGTGTATGATTGATTAAGATTCATAATCACAAACACACATTGTTATTCTGTTTAGCACTTAGTGTTTTCGATGTTGGTATGTCAAAAAACAGCTATCCATCTAGACATGGCATTTTTATCAAGATCTGGCTAATGATACACGTTAGTTCATTTCGAACCAATCATGAACATAAATGCCAGGCTGTCACATTGGTGCAGTGGTTTGAAGGTACGCCTGATGTATGGTGGACATGGTTTCAATGCACTATTAGATCCATAGCAATGCAATAACAACAGTGTCAACACATCATGTACTTAGCGCTGACAAATGAACGTAATATCAAGAATATAACATGAAACTCAGCATTGATACATTCGTGATTGAATAATGGCCTCACAATCAAATCAATAATCGTATCAGTTGAATAGTGCGATGATGTTTTGTTTGAGTTCGTCACTCGTCAACATGCCAGACTGTGATGTATTGATCGTGCCCAGAATACAATGCTCTATTGCATAATTTGTGTGGATACGATTTTAGCATCCAATCAATTGATCTCAAACACTGTGATTCAAATATTCATCATACTGATTATTGATGATAGTAATGCACTATGATATTGATGATTGCTGATCATCAATATCATAACCTAGAAATATCGAATGTAAACATATGTTTGTAAATGATATATTACAATGCAACCATTTTATATGACATGAGCACGAAATATGACATGATGAAATGTAGAAAACGGTTTGGTCATGTTTTGTTTAATTGATATTGTCAGCTCGGTATTGCCTACATAAATGATGTGTGAATAAATGATTAACAACGACATGGTACAAACGATGATTTTGTTGTTATTACATCAGTATACTGCAGTAGTTCATAAAGATTACATGTTGGCCTGGAGTCCACTGGTGCAATGACAATTGATTCATGACACAGTGGTATTGTTGTGGTTAATCAAGTGATGAGTTATTGATGTAGATATTAGTCAAATGAATCGCGACATCAGCTCAATATCTCACTGATTGTATCGTTGCTGTTACCATTGATGGCACTGTGTTCCATTTCATTTGAATCACCAAACATCAATGTGGTATTGAGGTGTTTGCTGTTTGGCGATCAGCATTGATTGATATAAGTAAACAATGAGGCATCAAACCTAACTCATGCAGTCTTGATCAAACATGATTCTGTCAATACAAAACATATCAAGTAATTCTGTAACAATGTTGTCCATATCATTTCATTTCATTCATGAATCACCAAGTTTTCCCATAGATTTAGTTTTCCATATGGTGATGTGTCCATTCTACATTTGATAGAAAACTGGCAATCAACCACACCATGGTTAGGAACAGAAGTTTCAAATTCTTACTGTTAGCTTGTTTGTAAACACACATTTGTATCAATCGTGTTTATGACATTTATTGATACGTATATTGAAATTTGAAATCGTTTGGTATGGATTTTGTTATTGTCATACTATAAAAATTCCGTCGATAAAATTTGTGTCCATTTTCTACGAAATGATATCATTTGACAGATTCATGTGGACGTTCCATCAAACTCAATGTTTGACTAATCATTATAAATCAATTAATGTTTTTTGAAATGAAAACCTTTTTTTATACATATCCGTTTATGCACACACACTAGTCGTATTCATTATCATGAAACGACAACCATACTCAATACAAACTAAAAGCCGTTTCTATATCTTTCATGAAACTATCGAAATGCATCGAATGTTTAACATGCAGTTTTAGTATCTTTGAACATAGTACTGTTTATGACAACTGCAGAGATCTGAACTCGCATCATTATGATGACATACTGTCAACCAATATTGGTATCATTTACCTGTATAACGATCAAACTAATGTCGTTGTTATTCTTGTCAATCGTTTGAAATTGATCAGTGACATTCAATCAGCATTGTAATATCTGAATTTTGTTTCATGCTCAATCTACGTTTAAACAAACCAGGGAGTAAGTATAGTTTCTGTTATTTTCTTTTATTTCAAAACTGACAGACTATGTCTAATATAATGCGTGAAACAAAATGTTTAAAACGTTGAGAACGTTTTCTTTCACATAGATTGAATACGATGTAATGTGTATGTGTATGATTGGTTTAGTTACACAATCACAAACACACATTGTTATTCTGTTTAGCACGTAGTGTTTTTGATGGTGGTATGTGAAGAAACAGCTGTCCATCTAGACATGGCATTTTTATCAAGATCTGGCTAATGATACACGTTAGTTCATTTCGAACCAATCATGAACATAAATGCCAGGCTGTCACAATGGTGCAGTGGTTTGAAGGTACGCCTGATGTATGGTGGACATGGTTACTATGTTCTTGGCGATCCACAGCAATGCAATAACAAGAGTGTTAACAGGTCATGTACTTGGCATTGACGAACGAACGTAATATCAAGAATATAACATGAAACTCAGCATTGATACATTCGTGATTGAATAATGGCCTCACAATCAATAATTGTAACACTTGAATAGTGCGATGATGTTTTGTTTGAGTTTGTCACTCGTCAACATGCCAGACTGTGATGTATTGATTGTGCCCAGAATACAATGCTCTATTGCATAATTTGTGTGGATACGATTTTAGCATCCAATCAATTGATCTCAAACACTGTGATTCAAATATTCATCATACTGATTATTGATGATATTAATGCACTATGATATTCGTGATTGCTGATCATCAATATCATAGCACAGAAATACCGAATGTGAACATATGTTTGTAAATGAGAGATTACAATGCAACCATTCTTATATGACATGAGCACGAAATATGACATCAAAAAATGTAGAAAACGGTTTGGTCATGTTTTGTTCAATTGATATTGTCAGCTCGGTATTGCCTACATAAATGATGTGTGAACAAATGATTGACAACGACATGGCACAAACGATGATTTCGTTGTTGTTGCATCAGTATATTGCAATAGTTCATAATGATTACATGTTGGCCTGGAGTCCACTGGTGCAATGACAATTGATTCATGACACAGTGGTATTGTTGTGGTTAATCAAGTGATGAGGTATTGTTGTAGCTAATAGCCAAATCAAATGTGACATCAGCTCAATATCTCACTGATTGTATCGTTGCTCTTACCATTGATGGCACTGGGTTCGATTCCATTTCATTTGAATCATCAAACATCAGTGTGGTAACGAGGTGTCTGCTGTTTGTCGATCAGCAATGGTTGATATAAGTAAACAATGAAACATCAAACCTAACTCATGCAGTCTTGATCAGACATTAACCAACCAATATAAATCATATCAGATAACTCCGCAGCAATGTTTCCAATAACATTTCATTTCATTCATCAAACACCAAGTTTTCCCATAGATTAAGTTGTTCATATGGTGATGTGTCCATTCTACATTTGATTGAAAACTAGCAATCAACCAGACCATGGTTAGGAACAGAAGTTTCAAATTCTCACTGTTAGCTTGCTTGTAAACACACATTTGTGACAATCGTGTTTATAACATTTATTGATACGTATATTAAAATTTGAAATCGTTTGGTATGGATTTTGTTATTGTCATACTATAAAAATTCCGTCGATAAAATATGCGTGTCCATTTTCTACGAAACAATATCATTTGACAGATTCATGTCGACGTTCCATCAAACTTAATGTTTGACTTATCATTTTAAATGAATTAATTTTTTTGAAGTGAAAATTTGTTTATATACATATCCGTTTATGCACACACACTAGTCGTATTCATGATCATGATACGACAACCATACTTAAAACAAACTAAAAGCCGTTTTGATATCTTTCATCAAAATATTATAACACTTCTAATGTTTAACATGCAGTTTTAGTATTGTTGAACATAGTTCTGTTTATGACAAGTGCAGAGATCTGAACTCGCATCATTATGATGACATATTGTCAACCATTAATGGTACATTTACCGGTATAACGATCAAACTAATGTCGTTGTTATTCTTGTCAATCGTTTGAAATTGATCAGTGACATTCATTCAGCATTCCAATACCTGAATTTTGTTTCATGTTCAATCTACGTTTAAACAAACCAGGGAGTAAGTATAGTTTCTGTTATTTTCATTTATTTCAAAACTGACAGACTATGTCTAATATAAAATTTAACAAAAATTGTCTAAATCGTTGAGTACGTTTTGTTTCACATAAATTGAATACGAAGTAATGTGTATGTGTATGATTGGTTTAGTTACACAATCACAAACACACATTGTTATTGTGTTTATCACTTAGTGCTTTCGATGGTGGTATGTGAAGAAACAGCTGTCCATCTAGACATGGCATTTTTATCAAGATCTGGCTAATGATACACGTTAGTTCATTTCGAACCAATCATGAACATAAATGCCAGGCTGGCACGGTGGTGCAGTGATTTGAAGGTAGGCTTAATGTATGGTGGACATGATTACTGTGTTCTTGTCAATCCATAACAATGCCATAACAAGAGTGTTAACAGATCATGTACTTGGTGCTGACGAACGAACGTAATATCAAGAATATAACATGAAACTCAGCATTGATACATTCGTGATTGAATAATGGCCTCACAATCAATAATCGTATCAGTTGAATAGTGCGATGATGTTTTGTTTGAGTTTGTCACTCGTCAACATGCCAGACTGTGATGTATTGATCGTGCCCAGAATACAATGCTCTATTGCATAATTTGTGTGGATACGATTTTAGCATCTAATCAATTGATCTCAAACACTATGATTCAATTATTCATCATACTGATTATTGATGATAGTAATGCACTATGATATTCGTGATTGCTGATCATCAATATCATAACATAGAAATACCGAATGTGAACATATGTTTGTAAATGAGAGATTACAATGCAACCATTCTTATATGACATGAGCACGAAATATGACATGATGAAATGTAGAAAACGGTTTGGTCATGTTTTGTTTAATTGATATTGTAAGCTCGGTATTGCCTACATAAATGATGTGTGAACAAATGACTGGCAAGGACGTGGCACAAACGATGATTTTGTTGTTTTTGCATCACTGTACTGCAGTAGTTCATAATGATTACATGTTGGCCTGGAGTCCACTGGTGCAATGACAATTGATTCATGACACAGTGGTATTGTTGTGGTTAATCAAGTGATGAGTTATTGATGTAGCTAATAGCCAAATCAAATGTGACATCAGCTCAATATCTCACTGATTGTATCGCTGCTAATACCATTGATGGCACTGGGTTCCATTCCATTTCATTTAAATCTTTATACATCAAAGTGATATCGACGAGTCTGTTGTTTGTCGATCAGCAATGATTGATATAAGTAAACAATGAGACATCAAACCTAACTCATGCAGTCTTGATCAAACATTATTCTGTCAATACAAAACATATCAAGTAACTCAATAGCAATATCGTCCATAACATTTCATTTCATTCATCAAACACCAAGTTTTCCCATGGATTTAGTTGTTCATATGATGATGAGTTTTTTCTACATTTGATAGACAACTAGCAATCAACGACCCTATGGCTAGGAACAGAAGTTTCAAATTCTCACTGTTTGCTTGCTTGTAAAGACACATTTGTATCAATGATATTAACGACATTTGTTGATACGTATATTGAAACTTGAAATCGTTTGATTATGATTTTGTTATTGATATGTCATAGAAATGCCAACGATGATAAACATGTCCAGCTACCTCTAAATAATATCATTTCACAGATTCATGTCGACGTTCCATCAAATTCAGTGTTTGACTAATCATTATAACTCATTCAGGCTCGTCTAAGCCAAAAGTCCTCCCACAAAAATATGCGTTTATGCACAAACAGTAATCAGATTCATGATCATGAAACGACAACCATACTCAAAATGAAGGGAATTTTGTTTTGAAATCTTTCATTAAATTATCATAATGCAACGAATGTTTAACATGCAGTTTTAGTATCTTTGAACATAGTTCTGTTTATGACAACTGCAGAGATTTGAACTCGCATCATTATGATGACATACTGTCAACCATTTATGGTATATTTACCTGTATAACGATCAAACTAATGTCGTTATTATTCTTGTCAATCGTTTGAAATTGATCAGTGACATTCAATCAGCATTGTAATATCTGAATTTTGTTTCATGCTCAATCTACGTTTAAACAAACCAGTTGGTAAGTATAGTTTCTGTTATTTTCATCTATTTCAAAACTGACAGATTATTTCTAATGAAACACGTGAAACAAAATGTCTAAATCGTTGAGAACGTTTTATTTCACATAAATTGAATACGAAGTAATGTGTATGTGTATGATTGATTAAGATTCACAATCACAAACACACATTGTTATTGTGTTTATCACTTAGTGTTTTCGATGGTGGTATGTGAAGAAACAGTTATCCATCTAGACATGGCATTTTTATCAAGATCTGGCTAATAATACACGTTAGTTCATTTCGAACCAATCATGAACATAAATGCCAGGCTGGCACGGTGGTGCAGTGGTTAGGAGGTATGCCTGATGCATGTTTGTCATGGTTACTGTGTTTTTGGCGGTCCATAGCAATGCAATAATAACAGTGACAACACATCACGTACTTGGCGCTGACGAACAAACGTAATATCAAGAATATAACATGAAACTCAGCATTGATACATTCGTGATTGAATAATGGCCTCACAATCAATAATCGTATCAGTTGAATAGTGCGATGATGTTTTGTTTGAGTTCGTCACTCGTCAACATGCCAGACTGTGATGTATTGATCGTGCCCAGAATACAATGCTCTATTGCATAATTTGTGTGGATACGATTTTAGCATCCAATCAATTGATCTCAAACGCTGTGATTCAAATAATTATTTTTTAAAATAGTAATGACAGCATTGCGCTATGTTATTGGTGATTGCTGATCATCAATATCATAACATAGAAATATCGATGGTGAACATATGTTTGTAAATGATATATTACAATGCAACCATTCTTATATGACATGATAAAATGTAGAAAACGGTTTGGTCATGTTTTGTTTAATTGATATTGTCAGCTCGGTATTGTCTACATAAATGATGTGTGAACAAATGATTGACAACGACATGGCACAAACGAAGTTCTTGCTGTCGTTGCATCAGTATACTGCAGTAGTTCATAATGATTACATGTTGGCCTGGAGTCCACTGGTGCAATGACGATAGATTCATGACACAGTGGTATTGTTGTGGTTAATCAAGTGATGAGGTATTGATGTAGCTAATAGCCAAATCAAATGTGACATCAGCTCAATATCTCACTGATTGTATCGTTGCTATTGCAGTCGATGGCACTGGGTTTGATTCCCTTTCATTTGAATGATCAAACAATAACGTGGTAACGACGTGTCTCTTGTTTGTCGATCAGCAATCATTGATATAGGTAAACAATGAGACATCAAACCCAATTCATGCAGTCTTGATCAAACATTATTCTGTCAATACAAAACATATCAAGTAACTCAATAGCAATATCGTCCGTAACATTTCATTGTATTCATCAAACACCAAGTTTTCCCATAGATTTAGTTGTTTATATGGCGGTGTGTCCATCCTACATTTGATAGACAACTAGCAATCAACAACCCTATGGCTAGGAACAGAAGTTTCAAATTCTCACTCTAAGCTTGCTTGTAAACACACATTTTTATCAATGATATTAACGACATTTGTTGATACGTATATTGAAATTTGAAATCGTTTGATTATGATTTTGTTATTGATATGTCATGGAAATACCATCGATGATAAACGTGCCCATTTTCCACTAAATAATATCATTGGCAGATTCATGTCGACGTTCCATCAAGCTCAGTGTTTGATCAATCATTATAACTCATTCAGGCTCGTCTAAACGGAAACTCCTCCCATATAAATATGCGTTTATGCACAAACAGTAATCGTATTCATTATCATGAAACGACAACCACACTCAAAATTAACTGAATGTTGTTTTGAAATCTTTCATTAAATTATCATAATGCAACGAATGTTTAACATGCAGTTTTAGTATCTTTGAACATAGTACTGTTTATGACAAGTGCAGAGATCTGAACTCGCATCATTATGATGACATACTGTCAACCATTAATGGTATAATTACCTGTATAACGATCAAACTAATGTCGTTGTTATTCTTGTCAATCGTTTGAAATTGATCAGTGACATTCAATCAGCATTGTAATATCTGAATTTTGTTTCATGTTCAATCTACGTTTAAACAAACCAGGGAGTAAGTATAGTTTCTGTTATTTTCATTTATTTCAAAACTGACAGACTATGTCAAATGAAATACGTGAAACAAAATGTCTAAAACGTTGAGAACGTTTTCTTTCACATAGATTGAATACGAAGTAATGTGTATGTGTATGATTGATTAAGATTCACAATCACAAACACACATTGTTATTGTGTTTATCACTTTGTGTTTTCGATGTTGGTACGTCAAGAAACAGCTGTCCATCTAGACATGGCATTTTTATCAAGATCTGGCTAATGATACACGTTAGTTCATTTCGAACCAATCATGAACATAAATGCCAGGCTGGCACAGTGGTGCAGTGGTTTGAAGGTACACCTGATGTATGGTGGACATGATTACTGTGTTCTTGTCAATCCATAGCAATGCAACAACAAGAGTGTCAACACATCACATACTTGGCGCTGACAAATGAACGTAATATCAAGAATATAACATGAAACTCAGCATTGATACATTCGTAATTGAATAATGGCCTCACAATCAATAATCGTATCAGTTGAATAGTGCGATGATGTTTTGTTTGAGTTTGTCACTCGTCAACATGCCAGACTGTGATGTATTGATCATGCCCAGAATACAATGCTCTAATGCATAATTTGTGTGAATACTATTTTAGCATCCAATCAATTGATCTCAAACACTGTGATTCAAATAATTAATTTTTAAAAAATAATGACAGCATTGCGCTATGTTATTGGTGATTGCTGATCATCAATATCATAACATAGAAATACCGAATGTGAACATATGTTTGTAAATGAGAGATTACAATGCAACCATTGTTATATGACATGAGCACGAAATATGACATGATGAAATGTAGAAAACGGTTTGGTCATGTTTTGTTTAATTGATATTGTAAGCTCGGTATTGCCTACATAAATGATGTGTGAATAAATGATTGACACCGACATAGCACAAACGATGATTTCGTTGTTATTGCATCACCGTATTGCAGTAGTTCATAACGATTACATGGTGGTCTGGAGTCCACTGGTGCAACGGTGATTCCTTCATGACACAGTGGTATTGTTGTGGCTAATCAAGTGATGAGTTATTGATGTAGCTAATAGCCAAATCAATTGTGTCATTAGCACATTGTCTCACTGATTGTATCGTTGCTATTGCAGTCGATGGCACTGGGTTCCAATCCATTTCATTTAAGTCATCAAACATCACTATGGTTATAACGTGTCTGCTGTTTGGCGATTAGCAATGATTGATATAAGTAAACAATGAGACATCAAACCCAATTCATGCAGTCTTGATCAAACATTATTCGGTCAATACAAAACATATCAAGTAATTCCATAACAATGTTGTCCATAACATTTCATTTCATTCATCAATCACCAAGTTTTCCCATAGATTTAATGGTTCAGAGGGTGATGAGTTTTTTCTACATTTGATAGAAAACTAGCAATCAACCATACCATGGTTAGGAACAGAAGTTTCAAATTCTTACAGTTAGCTTGCTTGTAAACACACATTTTTATCAATGATATTAACGACATTTGTTGATACGTATATTGAAACTTGAAATCGTTTGATTATGATTTTGTTATTGATATGTCATAGAAATACCATCTATGATAAACATGTCCAGCTTCCACTAAATAATATCATTTGACAGATTCATGTCGACGTTCCATCAAATTCAGTGTTTGATCGATCATTATAACTCATTCAGGCTCGTCTAAGCCAAAAGTCCTCCCACAGAAATATGCGTTTATGCACAAACAGTAATCGTATTCATGATCATGAAACGACAACCACACTCAAAATTAACTGAATGTTGTTTTGAAATCTTTCATCATATTACCATAACACATCGAATGTTTAACATGCAGTATTAGTATCTTTGAACTTAGTACTGTTTATGACAAGTGCAAAGATCTGAACTCGCATCATTATGATGACATACTGTCAACCATTAATGGTATATTTACCTGTATAACAATCAAACTAATGTCGTGGTTATTCTTGTCAATCGTTTGAAATTGATCAGTGACATTCAATCAGCATTGTAATATCTGAATTTTGTTTCATGTTCAATCTACGTTTAAACAAACCAGGGAGTAAGTATAGTTTCTGTTATTTTCATTTATTTCAAAACTGACAGACTATGTCAAATGAAATACGTGAAACAAAATGTCTAAATCGTTGAGAACGTATTATTTCACATAGATTGAATACGAAGTAATGTGTATGTGTATGATTGATTAAGTTTCACAATCACAAACACACATTGTTATTGTGTTTATCACTTTGTGTTTTCGATGGTGGTATGTCAAGAAACAGCTATCCATCTAGACATGGCATTTTTATCAAGATCTGGCTAATGATACACGTTAGTTCATTTCGAACCAATCATGAACATAAATGCCAGGCTGGCACGGTGGTGCAGTGGTTTGAAGGTACGCCTGATGTATGGTGGACATGATTACTGTGTCCTTGGCGATCCATAGCAATGCAACAACAACAGTGTCAACACATCACGTACTTGGCGCTGACAAATGAACGTAATATCAAGAATATAACATGAAACTCAGCATTGATACATTCGTGATTGAATAATGGCCTCACAATCAATAATCGTATCAGTTGAATAGTGCGATGATGTTTTGTTTGAGTTTGTCACTCGTCAACATGCCAGACTGTGATGTATTGATCGTGCCCAGAATACAATGCTCTAATGCATAATTTGTGTGAATACGATTTTAGCATCCAATCAATTGATCTCAAACACTGTGATTCAAATAATTAATTTTAAAAAAATAATGACAGCATTGCGCTATGTTATTGGTGATTGCTGATCATCAATATCATAACATAGAAATACCGAATGTGAACATATGTTTGTAAATGAGAGATTACAATGCAACCATTGTTATATGACATGAGCACGAAATATGACATGATAAAATGTAGAAAACGGTTTGGTCATGTTTTGTTTAATTGATATTGTCAGCTCGGTATTGCCTACATAAATGATGTGTGAATAAAGATTCTAGGACAAATACCCCCGGACAAATACCCACTGGACAAATACTCACCGGACAAATACCCACTGGACATTTACCCCCCTTGCCAAATACCCACCGGACAAATACCCCCTGGACATATACCCACCACAAGATGAAATGTGAGGAAAAACCATAACCCTAATCCTAACCCTAACTCTAATCCTAACCCTAACCCTGACCCTAACCCTAACCCTAACCCTAACCCTAACTCTAATCCTAACCCTAACCCTAACCCTAACCCTAACCTTAACCCTAACCCTAACCCTAACCCTAACCCTAACCTTAACCCTAACCTTAACCCTAATCCTAACCCTAACCCTAACCCTAACCCTAACCTTAACCCTAACCCTAACCCTAACCCTAACCCTAACCCTGACCCTAACCCTAACCCTTAAACAAAACAAAAAAAATTGGTGGGTAATTGTCTGGTGGGTATTTGGCAAGGGGGGTAATTGTCCGGTGGGTATTTGTCCGGGGGTATATGTCCAGTGGGTATTTGTCCGGTGGGTATTTGTCCTGATACCATGAATAAATGATTGACAACGACATGGCACAAACGATGATTCTGTTATTATTGCATCACCGTATTGCAGAAGTTCATAATGATTACATGGTGGTCTGGAGTCCACTGGTGCAACGGTGATTCCTTCATGACACAGTGGTATTGTTGTGGCTAATCAAGTGATGAGTTATTGATGTAGCTAATAGCCAAATCAATTGTGACATTAGCACCATGTCTCACTGATTGAATCGTTGCTATTGCAGTCGATGGCACTGGGTTCGAATCCATTTCATTTAAATCATCAAATATCAATATGGTATTAACGTGTCTGCTGTTTGGCGATTAGCAATGATTGATATAAGTAAACAATGAGACATCAAACCTAACTCATGCAGTCTTGATCAGACATTATTCGGTCAATACAAAACATATCAAGTAATTCCATAACAATGTTGTCCATAACATTTCATTTCATTCATGAATCACCAAGTTTTCCCATAGATTTAGTTTTCCATATGGTGATGAGTCTTTTCTACATTTGATAGAAAACTAGCAATCAACCATACCATGGTTAGGAACAGAAGTTTCAAATTCTTACAGTTAGCTTGCTTGTAAACACACATTTTTATCAATGATATTAACGACATTTGTTGATACGTATATTGAAACTTGAAATCGTTTGATTATGATTTTGTTATTGATATGTCATGGAAATACCATCGATGATAAACATGTCCAGCTTTCACTAAATAATATCATTTGACAGATTCATGTCGACGTTCCATCAAATTCAGTGTTTGATCAATCATTATAACTCATTCAGGCTCGTCTAAGCCAAAAGTCCTCCCACAGAAATATGCGTTTATGCACAAACAGTAATCGTATTCATGATCATGAAACGACAACCATACTCAAAATTAACTGAATGTTGTTTTGAAATCTTTCATCATATTACCATAACACATCGAATGTTTAACATGCAGTATTAGTATCTTTGAACATAGTCCTGTTTATGACAAGTGCAGAGATCTGAACTCGCATCATTATGATGACATACTGTCAACCATTTATGGTATATTTACCTGTATAACGATCAAACTAATGTCGTGGTTCTTCTTGTCAATCGTTTGAAATTGATCAGTGACATTCAATCAGCATTGTAATATCTGAATTTTGTTTCATGTTCAATCTACGTTTAAACAAACCAGGGAGTAAGTATAGTTTCTGTTATTTTCATCTATTTCAAAACTGACAGACTATGTCAAATGAAATACGTGAAACAAAATGTCTAAAACGTTGAGAACGTTTTCTTTCACATAGATTGAATACGAAGTAATGTGTATGTGTATGATTGATTAAGTTTCACAATCACAAACACACATTGTTATTGTGTTTATCACTTTGTGTTTCGATGGTGGTACGTCAAGAAACAGCTGTCCATCTAGACATGGCATTTTTATCAAGATCTGGCTAATGATACACGTTAGTTCATTTCGAACCAATCATGAACATAAATGCCAGGCTGGCACGGTGGTGCAGTGGTTTGAAGGTACGCCTGATGTATGGTGGACATGATTACTGTGTTCTTGTCAATCCATAGCAATGCAATAACAACAGTGTCAACACATCACGTATTTGGCGCTGACAAATGAACGTAATATCAAGAATATAACATGAAACTCAGCATTGATACATTCGTGATTGAATAATGGCCTCACAATCAATAATCGTATCAGTTGAATAGTGCGATGATGTTTTGTTTGAGTTCGTCACTCGTCAACATGCCAGACTGTGATGTATTGCTGTGTGTGTGTGTGTGTGTGTGTGTGTGTGTGTGTGTTTACCCCTCCTCTTCCTTGGGATGGAGGTACGGCATGAACGGTAATTCAGGTTCATGCCGTCAACCTAATTGATATTAGGCTAGGGGAAGATGGCAGCCCATTCGAACCACTCTTCAGTGACTGGTAGCCCCACCACCAACAAGGCGGACTGCCACTGGTGGGTACCCAAGAGTCGTCTGACATGCTGGGTTAGCAACTTCACAATTATAATCCGGTGAAGTACGGGTGGGCCACCTGTCTGCCACATCAAGGTGGAGGCGTCCTGTTAAGTGCCTTGCCCAAGGACACAACAAGCAAGCTTGCCGGCTTGTTCTCCACACTATCCCTTTTATATGCTGAGCGCCAAGCAGGGAAGCTGTGAATACCATTTTTTAAAGTCTGTTGGTATGACTCGACTTAGGGAATGAACCCCAGGTCTACCGACTACAATGTGGACGCTCTAACCACTGCACCATCGCGCCGATGTATTGATCGTGCCCAGAATACAATGCTCTATTGCATAATTTGTGTGGATACGATTTTAGCATCCAATCGATTGATTTCAAACACTGTGATTCAAATATTCATCATACTGATTATTGATGATAGTAATGCACTATGATATTGGTGATTGCTGATCATCAATATCATAACATAGAAATACCGAATGTGAACATATGTTTGTAAATGAGAGATTACAATGCAACCATTCTTATCCGATATGAGCACGAAATATGACATGATAAAATGTAGAAAACGGTTTGGTCATGTTTTGTTTAATTGATATTGTCAGCCCGGTTATGCCTACATAAATGATGTGTGAACAAATGATTGACACCGACATGGCACAAATGATGATTTTGTTGTTATTGCATCAGTATACTGCAGTAGTTCATAATGATTACATGTTGGCCTGGAGTCCACTGGTGCAATGACGATAGATTCATGACACAGTGGTATTGTTGTGGTTAATCAAATGATGAGTTATTGATGTAGCTAATAGCCAAATCAAATGTGACATTAGCTCAATATCTCACTGATTGTATCGTTGCTATTGCAGTCGATGGCACTGGGTTCGAATCCATTTCATTTCAATCATCAAACATCAATGTGGTATCGACCTGTGTGGTGTTTGACGATCAGCAATGATTGATACAAGTAAACAATGAAACATCAAAACTAACTCATGCAGTCTTGATCAAACATTATTCTGTCAATACAAAACATATCAAGTAACTCAATAGCAATATCGTCCATAACATTTCATTTCATTCATCAAACGCCAAGTTTTCCCATAGATTAAGTTGTTCATATGGTGGTGTGTCCATCCTACATTTGATGGAAAACTATCAATCAACGACGCTATGGCTAGGAACAGAAGTTTCAAATTCTTACTGTTAGCTTGCTTGTAAACACACATTTGTATCAATGACATTAACGACATTTGTTGATACGTATATTGAAACTTGAAATCGTTTGATTATGATTTTGTTATTGATATGTCATAGAAATACCATCAATGATAAACGTGTCCATTTTCCACTAAATAATATCATCGGCAGGTTCATGTCGACGTTCCATCAAATTCAGTGTTTGACTAATCATTATAACTCATTCAGGCTCGTCTAAACGGAAACTCCTCCCACATATACAGGGTGAGTCACGGGAAACGAATGTTTTTAGAAAGCCCCTTACTCTTCTAAAGTAAGTGGTTAGGGAGTGAGAAAGGTAGTCTTTAAATCTGCTTGAGATGCCGTTTAGTTTTGTTGTTATTTGTTTATCTTTTGTGTTAATTTTTGTATTTGCTAGTTATTATTTTTGAATTGCTTTTCTTCTTAATTTTAAATTGATTTTAAATTGGTTTTTCTCATGCTACCGTGGCGTCTTGAACACCATGTGTTTGCTTGTGACACCTACGTGAAAAAGGGTGATCCGTGACTGAAATCCAACGTCTCTTCAAGCGAAGATTCAACATCGGTCGTCACGGTAATGTACCAAGTCGCAATTCCATTCTTAGGTGGGTTAATGCACTAAAAACGACTGATTCATTATTGAAAACCAAACCACCTGGCCCTGCCAGAACCGCCAGAACATCAAGAAATGTGGATCGAGTTAGAGAAGCAATCATCCGATGTCCCAGGCGCTCTGCTAAGCGACACTCTGCAGAACTGGAAATAAGTCAAACCCCTGTGCAGCGAATCTTACATAAAAACATAGCCTTTCAACCATACAAAATTATGACTGTCCAACAATTGAATCTGCGGAATTACCAACAACGTTTGTCGTTTTGCCAAACAATGCTCGACATGTATAGTAATGCAAGAGGCTAGCGATGCACATAGCAAAACTGCAGACAGTGACACTGTTTCGACCTATCAGGTCTCTTCAGTGCAGTTGGTGACCGACAAGAAGCTAGAGGCTTTTAATAAAGCATAGCTTAGACCGCCACACTTGCGGGATCTATACTAGATCCACTTGGTGGATGGTCTGTCAGTACTCTGCGAAGCCGTATCACTCGTGAATGAGTGGCGGTTGTCGCAGGTGCACTAAGTCCTAGCAACTGCTAGAACAATAGTGCTAGAACAATAGCACTAAGTCTAGCAACTGCTAGAACATCCACCAAGTGGATCTAGTATAGATCCCGCAAGTGTGGCGGTCTAAGCTATGCTTTATTAAAAGCCTCTAGCTTCTTGTCGGTCACCAACTGCACTGAAGAGACCTGATAGGTCGAAACAGTGTCACTGTCTGCAGTTTTGCTATGTGCATCGCTAGCCTCTTGCATTACTATACATGTAAGACCTTGTGACCACTAGGCTGTGACAGCACTATTGTTCTAGCAGTTGCTAGACTTAGTGCACCTGCGACAACCGCCACTCATTCACGAGTGATACGGCTTCGCAGAGTACTGACAGACCATCCACCAAGTGGATCTAGTATAGATCCCGCAAGTGTGGCGGTCTAAGCTATGCTTTATTAAAAGCCTCTAGCTTCTTGTCGGTCACCAACTGCACTGAAGAGACCTGATAGGTCGAAACAGTGTCACTGTCTGCAGTTTTGCTAAATGCTCGACATGTTTGAAGAAAATGAGGATTTGACCTTAATAATGAGTGATGAAGTCCATTTTCATCTAAATGGTACAGTTAACAAGCAAAACTTTCAATACTGGGCTTCAGAAAATCCTCGTGAATTACATCAGCGACCACTATACAGCCCAAAAGTGACTGTTTGGTATGGTTTAGGAAAGTGCGGGATATTTGGTCCGTTCTTTTTCAAAGAAGGAGAAGAGACAGCTACGATTACTTCAGACCGCTATATTCAAATGTTTGAAAACTGTTTCCTACCTGAGCAATGTGGTTTTAACAAGATGGGGCCACTGCTCATACAGCGAGAGCGTCCATGACTGCTGTTCGAGCTGCATTTCCTAATCATGTCATTTCACTCTTTAGAGAACTCTCGTGGCCTCCGCGCTGACCCGATCTTTCCATGTGCGATTTTTATCTGTGGGGATTTTTGAAATCACGCGTTTATGCTGGGAAATCCCGCACACTTGGAGAATTGAAGACTGCAATACGTGAAAATATCCGAGAAATAGGTGAAGAAACTTTAATGAAAGTGGAAGCAAACTTCAGAAAGCGGACTTCAAATTTGTGCTGGTGAAAATGGCCATCATTTGTCAAACATAAATTTCGCTCCTAAATATTGCATAATGGCATAGTTTAGAGAATGTTTTTATGTATATTATAAAATTTTTGTTAAAATATTCGCAGAGTTTCGCCTTCCGTAAAAACATACGTTTCCCGTGACTCACCCCTGTATATGCGTTTATGCACAAACAGTAATCGTATTCATTATCATGAAACGACAACCATACTCAAAATTAACTGAATGTTGTTTTGAAATCTTTCATCATGTTATCACAACACTCGAATGTTTAACATGCAGTTTAAGTATCTTTGAACATAGTACTGTTTATGACAAGTGCAGAAATCTGAACCTGCATCATTATGATGACATACTGTCAACCATTAATGGTATATTTACCTGTATAACGATCAAATTAATGTCGTTATTATTCTTGTCAATCGTTTGAAATTGATCAGTGACATTCAATCAGCATTGTAATATCTGAATTTTGTTTCATGCTCAATCTACGTTTAAACAAACCAGTGCGTAAGTATAGTTTCTGTTATTTTCATCTATTTTAAAACGGACAAACTGTGTCTAATATAATGCGTGAAACAAAATGTCTAAAACGTTGAGAACGTTTTATTTCACATAGATTGAATACAAAGTGATGTGTATGTGTATGATTGGCTAAGTTTCACAATCACAAACACACATTGTTATTGTGTTTAGCACGTAGTGTTTTTGATGGTGGTATGTCAAGAAACAGCTATCCATCCAAACATGGGATTTTTATCAAGATCTGGCTAATGATACACGTTAGTTCATTTCGAACCAATCATGAACATAAATGCCAGGCTGGCACAGTGGTGCAGTGGTTTGAAGGTACGCCTGATGTTTGGTGGACATGGTTTCAATGCACTATTAGATCCATAGCAATGCAACAACAACAGTGTCAACACATCACGTACTTGGCGCTGACAAATGAACGTAATATCAAGAATATAACATGAAACTCAGCATTGATACATTCGTGATTGAATAATGGCCTCACAATCAATAATCGTATCAGTTGAATAGTGCGATGATGTTTTGTTTCAGTTTGTCACTCGTCAACATGCCAGACTGTGATGTATTGATCATGCCCAGAATACAATGCTCTATTGCATAATTTGTGTGGATACGATTTTAGCATCCAATCGATTGATCTCAAACACTGTGATTCAAATATTCATCATACTGATTATTGATGATAGTAATGCACTATGATATTGGTGATTGCTGATCATTAATATCATAACATGGAAATACCGAATGTGAACATATGTTTGTAAATGATATATTACAATGCAACCATTGTTATATGACATGAGCACGAAATATGACATGATAAAATGTAGAAAACGGTTTGGTCATGTTTTGTTTAATTGATATTGTCAGCTCGGTATTGCCTACATAAATGATGTGTGAACAAATGATTAACAACGACATGGCACAAACGATGATTTCGTTGTTATTGCATCACCGTATTGCAGTAGTTCATAAAGATTACATGTTGGCCTGGAGTCCACTGGTGCAACGATGATTCCTTCATGACACAGTGGTATTGTTGTGGTTAATCAAGTGATGAGTTATTGATGTAGCTAATAGCCAAATCAATTGTGTCATTAGCACATTGTCTCACTGATTGTATCGTTGCTATTGCAGTCGATGGCACTGGGTTTCAATCAATTTCATTTGAATCATCAAACATCACTATGGTATTAACGTGTCTGCTGTTTGACGATCAGCAATGATTGATATAAGTAAACAATGAGACATCAAACCTAACTCATGCAGTCTTGATCAAACATTATTCTGTCAATACAAAACATATCAAGTAATTTCATAACAATGTTGTCCATAATATTTCATTTCATTCATGAATCACCAAGTTTTCCCATAGATTTAGTTTTCCATATGGTGATGAGTCTTTTCTACATTTGATAGAAAACTAGCAATCAACCATACCATGGTTAGGAACAGAAGTTTCAAATTCTTACTGTTAGCTTGCTTGTAAACACACATTTGTATCAATGATATTAACGACATTTGTTGATACGTATATTGAAACTTGAAATCGTTTGATTATGATTTTGTTATTGATATGTCATAGAAATACCATCTATGATAAACATGTCCAGCTTCCACTAAATAATATCATTTGACAGATTCATGTCGACGTTCCATCAAATTCAGTGTTTGATCAATCATTATAACTCATTCAGGCTCGTCTAAGCCAAAAGTCCTCCCACAGAAATATGCGTTTATGCACAAACAGTAATCGTATTCATGATCATGAAACGACAACCACACTCAAAATTAACTGAATGTTGTTTTGAAATCTTTCATCATATTACCATAACACATCGAATGTTTAACATGCAGTATTAGTATCTTTGAACATAGTTCTGTTTATGACAAGTGCAGAGATCTGAACTCGCATCATTATGATGACATACTGTCAACCATTTATGGTATATTTACCTGTATAACGATCAAACTAATGTCGTTGTTATTCTTGCCAATCGTTTGAAATTGATCAGTGACATTCAATCAGCATTGTAATATCTGAATTTTGTTTCATGTTCAATCTACGTTTAAACAAACCAGGCAGTAAGTATAGTTTCTGTTATTTTCATTTATTTCAAAACTGACAGACTATGTCAAATGAAATACGTGAAACAAAATGTCTAAATCGTTGAGAACGTTTTAGTTCACATAAATTGAATACGAAGTAATGTGTATGTGTATGATTGATTAACATTCACAATCACAAACACACATTGTTATTGTGTTTATCACTTTGTGTTTTCGATGGTGGTATGTCAAGAAACAGCTATCCATCTAGACATGGCATTTTTATCAAGATCTGGCTAATGATACACGTTAGTTCATTTCGAACCAATCATGAACAAAAATGCCAGGCTGTCACATTGGTGCAGTGGTTTGAAGGTACGCCTGATGTATGGTGGACATGATTACTGTGTTTTTGTCAATCCATAGCAATGAAATAACAACAGTGTCAACACATCACGTACTTGGCGCTGACAAATGAACGTAATATCAAGAATATAACATGAAACTCAGCATTGATACATTTGTGATTGAATAATGGCCTCACAATCAAATCAATAATCGTATCAGTTGAATAGTGCGATGATGTTTTGTTTGAGTTCGTCACTCGTCAACATGCCAGACTGTGATGTATTGATCGTGCCCAGAATACAATGCTCTAATGCATAATTTGTGTGGATACGATTTTAGCATCCAATCAATTGATCTCAAACACTGTGATTCAAATATTCATCATACTGATTATTGATGATAGTAATGCACTATGTTATTGGTGATTGCTGATCATTAATATCATAACATTGAAATACCGAATGTGAACATATGTTTGTAAATGATATATTACAATGCAACCATTGTTATATGACATGAGCACGAAATATGACATCAAAAAATGTAGAAAACGGTTTTGTCATGTTTTGTTTAATTGATATTGTCAGCTCGGTATTGCCTACATAAATGATGTGTGAATAAATGATTAACAACGACATGGCACAAACGATGATTTTGTTGTTATTGCATTACTATACTGCAATAGTTCATAATGATTACATGGTGGCCTGGAGTCCACTGGTGCAATGACGATAGATTCATGACACAGTGGTATTGTTGTGGCTAATCAAGTGATGAGTTATTGTTGTAGCTAATAGCCAAATCAAATGTGATATCAGCTCAATATCTCACTGATTGTATCGTTGCTATTGCAGTCGATGGCACTGGGTTTGATTCCATTTCATTTCAATCATCAAACATCAATGTGGTACCGACGTGTTTTCTGTTTGGCGATCAGCAATGATTGATATAAATATACAAAGAAACATCAAACCCAATTCATGCAGTCTTGATCAAACATTATTCGGTCAATACAAAACATATCAAGTAACTCAATAGCAATATCGTCCATATCATTTCATTTCATTCATCAAACACCAAGTTTTCCCATAGATTTAGTTGTTCATATGGTGATGAGTTTTTTCTACATTTGATTGAAAACTAGCAATCAACCAGACCATGGCTAGGAACAGAAGTTTCAAATTCTCATTGTTAGCTTGCTTGTAAACACACATTTGTATCAATGACATTAACGACATTTGTTGATACGTATATTGAAACTTGAAATCGTTTGATTATGATTTTGTTATTGATATGTCATAGAAATGCCATCGATGATAAACATGTCCAGCTTCCACTAAATAATATCATTTGACAGTTTCATGTCGACGTTCCATCAAATTCAGTGTTTGATCAATCATTATAAGTCATTCAATTTGTTCAAACGGAAACTTCTCCCACATATATATCCGTTTATGCACAAACAGTAATCGTATTCATGATCATGAAATGACAACCATACTCAAAACAAACTAAAAGCTGTTTTGAAATCTTTCATCAAATTATTATACCGCATCGAATGTTTAACATGCAGTATTAGTATCTTTGTACATAGTTCTGTTTATGACAACTGCAGAGATCTGAACTCGCATCATTATGATGACACACTGTCAACCATTAATGGTATATTTACCTGTATAACGATCAAACTAATGTCGTTGTTGCTTTTGTCAATCGTTTGAAATTGATCAGTGACATTCAATCAGCATTGTAATATCTGAATTTTGTTTCATGTTCAATCTACGTTTAAACAAACCAGTTGGTAAGTATAGTTTCTGTTATTTTCATCTATTTCTAAACTGACAAACTGTGTCTAATATAATACGTGAAAAAAAATGTCTAAATCGTTGAAAACGTTTTATTTCACATAAATTGAATACGAAGTAATGTGTATGTGTATGATTGGTTTAGTTTCACAATCACAAACACACATTGTTATTGTGTTTATCACTTAGTGTTTTCAATGGTAGTATGTCAAGAAACAGCTGTCCCTCTAGACATGGCATTTTTATTAAGATCTGGCTAATGATACACGTTAGTTCATTTCGAACCAATCATGAACATAAATGCCAGGCTGGCACAGTGGTGCAGTGGTTTGAAGGTAGGCTTAATGTATGGTGGACATGGTTTTCATGCATTTGCCACTCCATAGCAATGCATCAACAAGAGTGTTAACAAATCATGTACTTGGCGCTGACAAATGACTGTAATATCAAGAATACAGGGTGTCTCAAAAGTAAGTATACACTTTAAATTTTGAATAACAATCTAATGGCTTATTCAAATTTGTCAAAAGTTTACAAAAATATTCTATAAACTACTAAAAACAGATAACCGTCCTAATATCTCGTTGAATTTATTTATTGACAGAATGTTAGACCTCAACGTGGAAACCACCAATTTCGAGACATTTCAGCCACCTTTTGGCGCATTCTTGCCCGATACCCTGCAATAAATCTTGTGTAACTAGTCCACATGATGCTCTAATGTTTTGTTCCAACTCTAAAAGGTTTTGAGGCCGTGTGGAGTAAAGTTGACAAAAAATGCTTCGGTTGAAAAACTGTTACTTTCAGCAAGATGGAGCTCCTGCACATTACACCAGGAAAGTCAGAGATTACTTAAATCAGCTTTTTCTGGGAAGGTCGATCGGGTGCAGAGGTCCTCTAGAATGGGCCGCTCGTTCACCTGACTTAACCCAATGCGACTTTTTTCTTTGGGGTTTCCTTAAGAGCAAAGTTTACTCCACACGGTCTCAAAACCTTTTAGAGTTGGAACAAAACATTAGAGCATCATGTGGACTAGTTACACAAGATTTATTGCAAAGTGTCAAACAAGAATGCATCAAAAGGTGGCTGAAATCTCCCGAAATTGGTGGTTCCCACGTTGAAGTCTAACATTCTGTCAATAAATAAATTCAACGAGATATTAGGACGGTTATCTGTTTCTAGTAGTTTATAGAATATTTTTGTAAACTTTTGACAAATTTGAATAAGCCATTAGATTGTTATTCAAAATTTAAAGTGTATACTTACTTTTGAGACACCCTGTATAACATGAAACTCAGCATTGATACATTCATGATTGAATAATGGCCTCACAATCAATAATCGTATCAGTTGAATAGTGCGATGATGTTTTGTTTGAGTTTGTCACTCGTCAACATGCCAGACTGTGATGTATTGATCATGCCCAGAACACAACGCTCTATTGCATAATTTGTGTGGATACGATTTTAGCATCCAATCAATTGATCTCAAACACTGTGATTCAAATATTCATCATACTGATTATTGATGATAGTAATGCACTATGATATTGGTGATTGCTGATCATCAATATCATAACATAGAAATACCGAATGTGAACATATGTTTGTAAATGAGAGATTACAATGCAACCATTGTTATATGACATGAGCATGATATATGACACGATAAAATGTAGAAAACGGTTTGGTCATGTTTTGTTTAATTGATATTGTCAGCTCGGTATTGCCTACATAAATGATGTTTGCATTAATGATCGACAACGACGTGACCCACACAATGATTCTGTTGTTATTGCATCACTGTACTGCAGTAGTTCATAATGATTGCATGTTGGCCTGGAGTCCAGTGGTGCAAAGGGGATTTATTCATGACACAGTGGTATTGTTGTGGTTGATTGAACGATCAGTTATTGATGTAGCTAATAGCCAAATCAAATGTGACATTAGCTCACTATCTCATCAGTTGCCTTTTTTTTGCCGTTCATGGCACTGGGTTCATTTCATTTGCATTCCATTTCATTTGAATCATCAAACATCAATGTTGTAACGATATTTTTGCTGTTTGGCGATCAGCAATGATTGACACAAGTAAACAATGAAACATCAAAACTAACTCATGCAGTCTTGAGCAAACATTATTCTGTCAATACAAAACATATCAAGTAACTCAATAGCAATATCGTCCATATTATTTCATTTCATTCATGAATCACCAAAATTTCACGTAGATTTAGTTGTTTATAAAGTGATGTGTCCATCCTACATTTGATTGAAAACTAGCAATCAACCAGACCATGGTTAGGAACAGAAGTTTCAAATTCTCACTGTTAGCTTGCTTGTAAACACACATTTGTATCAATGACATTAACGACATTTATTGATACGTATATTGAAACTTGAAATCGTTTGATTATGATTTTGTTATTGATATGTCATAAAAATGCCATCGATGATAAACATGTCCATTTTCCACTAAATAATATCATTTGGCAGATTCATGTCGACGTTCCATCAAATTCAGTGTTTGATCAATCATTATAACTCATTCAGGCTCGTCTAAACGGAAACTCCTCCCACATATTTATGCGTTTATGCACAAACAATAATCGTATTCATTATCATGAAACGACAACCACACTCAAAATGAACTGAATGTTGTTTTGATATGCTTTATCATATTACCATAACACATCGAATGTTTAACATGCAGTATTAGTATCTTTGAACATAGTTCTGTTTATGACAAGTGCAGAGATCTGAACTCGCATCATTATGATGACATACTGTCAACCATTAATGGTATATTTACCTGTATAACGATCAAACTAATGTCGTTGTTGCTTTTGTCAAATGTTTGAAATTGATCAGTGACATTCAATCAGCATTGTAATATCTGAATTTTGTTTCATGCTCAATCTACGTTTAAACAAACCAGTTGGTAAGTATAGTTTCTGTTATTTTCATCTATTTCAAAACTGACAAACTATATCTAATATAATACGTGAAACAAAATGTCTAAAACGTTGAGAACGTATTATTTCACATAAATTTAATACAAAATAATCTGTATGTGTATGATTGGTTTAGTTACACAATCACAAACACACATTGTTATTGTGTTTATCACTTTGTGTTTTCGATGTTGGTATGTCAAGAAACAGCTGTCCATCTAGACATGGCATTTTTATCAAGATCTGGCTAATGATACACGTTAGTTCATTTCGGACCAATCATAAACATAAATGCCAGGCTGTCACATTGGTGCAGTGGTTTGAAGGTACGCCTGATGTATGGTAGACATGGTTACTATGCTCTTGTCAATCCATAGCAATGCAATAACAAGAGTGTTAACACATCACGTATTTGGCGATGACAAATCAACACAGGCTTTTGCTATTTGGAAATTTTGTCCAAACATTTGTTGTAGAAGTTCTCTAGCTTTTAGATATCCTAGAGCATCATCCATGTATTGACAGCCTTTCACCAATGAGTGTGCCAGACTTTTGATCTAGCGCAAAAATAGAACAGTTTGCGCCTAGGTTCGGGGACATTAAAGAAGATTAGTGCATCAAAGGCTTCGATAAAGTTACGATAATAAGCTGGATTGTTATCGAAAACATCGGGTTCTAGTAAAGGAGTGACCGAGGGCGACAAAATTACAGGCGATTGGTAAGCAGCATTCGGGATAGAAAAATTCCGAGAGCTTGAAGGCAATTTTTTAATAGACGTTTCAGGCCGGTCTACGTTACTTCTTGAATAACTACTGGGAAACTGAGTTGGATCCATAGTAGTTTGGTTGTAGTCGACAGGTTTCAAGTTTGAACCCCTTGTCGGCTGCGCAAAACGGGTTTCGCACGTGGAAGCATTATCCCGAGAGTAATTGAAAGATGGTCGGTTCGAGATGTCTTGTAAATGACTCGACTGATGGTAACCCAATTCTTTCAAAATACGGGGAACCTGCGTTACGCTATATTTGAAAGGTTGGAGGATCGGGCGGCTTAACGTTTCAGTTTTGATTGGCTCTTTAGTAACGCTTGGCTCAGGATTTATGTTTTGCCCAAGGCTGTGGTTTTGGGAAGTACTGCTCGCAGTCTTGGTGTCACCAATAAACATCGACTTTGTTAAACGATCATTACTAGGATCACATTTGTCAAACGTAGGATGGGCCGTCAATTCAGACAGGCCATCAATTTTTATGCCGTTGCTCGCATATTTGTTAGAAAACAAGTTATTCACGATAAGTTTGTCGTCATGAAAAAGCGGTACATCACCAGAAAGATTGGTTTGTTTGTTGATTTCATGTATGTCCATCACTGCTCGGGCTTCGTCTAGTTCCGCACGAAGTCTAGCTTCTTCAAGTTGTTGCTGATGCTTTCTTTCTTTTTCGTCTCTAAGGCGTGACAAGCGAAGATCTTCTTCTTCTTAAGATCGTTTTTGTTTCAATTGCTCTACTTCAAAATCAAATCTTTCTCTGCTTTGTTGTTGTTTCAGCGATTCGATTTCATAATTGGACTGCAACCGAGCCAAAATACCAGCCTTTTTTGCTTTGGCACTTATGTAAAAAGTTGAACTGGAGCCAGTCGAGCCCGATTCACTAGATTTTGATTTTGTTGAGCTCTTCGACTTTCGAGTTGAGCTAGATTTTGTTTGCGAACCACGAAAAGATTCACCTTTGTTCGATCTAACAGCCAACTTCTCTGAAGCTGTTTCGTTTGGTTTATGCTTCATTGCTGATGTAGATCGCCTACTAGCGAGAGATACACCTTTATCTGATTCGCCAGCAGGTTTTGAAGTAAGAAATTCATTGCCTTTTGACATTGATCTAGTTGTAACGCCGATTTTCTCAGAATTCATGCTAAGATTGTTGTAAATTATTTCTTCGATGCAAGATTGCCGAAAACTAATATATAGCCACTGTTTGATTATTGTCGCACCTATAGGATTGTGGTGGTGACTTTTGGAGCTTCACACGGATTTTGTTGTTCTAATTTTTTGTTGTTAGAACTTGTATTGTTTTCTAAAATAAAAATGCAATTTTCAGCACAAATACGATACAATTACGAATGATTTAACGGAACATTGACTTACCAGCAATTCCGGCAGTCACCTTAATTGATTATGAATTCGACGAGTTTTGCAATACAATTAATTCTACTAACTATTATTCCAAATAGACAGCAAAAACAAAGATTTTAAATTACATCATAGTGAGAATTTGGGAACTACAACTACACTTTACTTGAAATTAAACGATGCTCGACTCAATAAACCAAAAGCTAATTTAAACAAAAGACACCAAAGCGAATTGTAAAGGCAGTGCTGATTTCGTAATATAACATAAAAAGACGCGTTTTGTTTACAAGCAGTGCATTTGAATATGTGTGGGCGAGGCGTTAACTATGTAGAAGTTTGAGGTAAGATTAAATTACGTTGGTTCAAATTCCAAGTGTATCAAAGTCAAAAGTTAGATGAAGTTTGTTTGGCGCTTACAATACATATTAGTTCATTTCGAAGCAATCGTGAACATAAATGCCAGGCTGTCACAGTGATGCAGTGGTTTGAAGGTACACTTGACGTATGGTGGACATGGTTACTATGTCCTTAGCAGTCCATAGCAATGCAATAACAAGAGTGTGAACATATCACGTACTTGACGATGACAAATGAACGTAATATCAAGAATATAACATGAAACTCAGCATTGATACATTCGTGATTGTATAATGGTCTCACAATCAATAATCGTATCAGTTGAATAGTGCGATGATGTTTTGTTTGAGTTCGTCACTCGTCAACATGCCAGACTGTGATGTATTGATCGTGCCCAGAATACAATGCTCTATTGCATAATTTGTGTGGATACGATTTTAGCATCCAATCGATTGATCTCAAACACTGTGATTCAAATATTCATCATACTGATGATTGATGATAGTAATGCACTATGATATTGATGATTGCTGATCATCAATATCAAAGCATAGAAATACCGAATGTGAACATATGTTTGTAAATGATATATTACAATGCAACCATTTTGTATGACATGAGCACGAAATATGACATGATAAAATGTAGAAAACGGTTTGGTCATGTTTTGTTTAATTGATATTGTCAGCTCGGATTTGCCTAAATAAATAATGTGTGAATAAATGATTGACACCAACATGGCACAAACGATGATTCTGTTGTCATTGCATCACTATAGTGCAGTAGTTCATAATGATTACATGTTGGCCTGGAGTCCACTGGTGCAACAACGATTGTCTGAAGGCACAGTGGTATTGTTGTGGTTAATCAAGTAATGAGTTATTGATGTAGATAAAAGACAAATCAAAGGTGATATTAGCACACTGTCTCACTAATTGTATTGTTGCAACTATAGTCGATGGCACTGTGTTCGATTCCATTTCATTTGAATCATCAAACATCAATATGGCATCCACGTGTTTGCTGTTTGGCATACAGCATTGATTGATATAAGTAAACAATAAAACATCAAACCTAAATCATGCAGTCTTGATCAAACATTATTTTGTCAGTATAAATCATACAAAGTAATTCAGTAGCAATATCGTCCATATCATTTCATTTCATTTGTAAAACACCAAGTTTTCCCATAGATTTAATTGTTCATAGGTTGATGTGTCCATCTTACATTTGATTGAAAACTAGCAATCAAAGCACACTATGGTTATGAACAGAAGTTTCAAATTCTCACTGTTTGCTTGCTTGTAAACACACATTTGTATCAATGACATTAACGACGTTTGTTGATACATATATTGAAACTTGAAAATGTTGTCATTGAGATGTCATAAGATTGCCATCGACGATAAACATGTCCATTTTCCACTAAATAATATCATTTGACAGATTTATCTCGAAGCTCCATCATATTCAGTGTTTGATCAATCATTATAACTCATTCAGGCTCGTTTACTCTTCTCATATATATATATATATATATGCGTTTATGCACAAACAATAATTGTATTCATGATGATGAAACGACAACCACACTCAAAATGAACTGAATGTTGTTTTGATATGCTTCATCATATTATCATACCGCATCGAATGGTTAACATGCAGTTTTAGTATCTTTGAACATAGTCCTGTTTATGACAAGTGCAGAGATCTGAACTCGCATCATTATGATGACATACTGTCAACCATTAATGGTATATTTACCTGTATAATGATCAAACTAATGTCGTTGTTACTCTTGTCAATCGTTTGAAATTGATCAGTGACATTCAATCAGCATTGTAATATCTGAATTTTGTTTCATGCTCAATCTACGTTTAAACAAACCAGTGCGTAAGTATAGTTTCTGTTATTTTCATCTATTTCAAAACTGACAAACTATGTCTAATATAATGCGTGAAACAAAATGTCTAAATCGTTGAAAACGTTTTATTTCACATAGATTGAATACGAAGTAATGTGTATGATTGATTAACATTCACAATTACAAACACACATTGTTATTGTGTTTATCACTTTGTGTTTTCGATGGTAGTATGTCAAGAAACAGCTATCCATCTAGACATGGCATTTTTATCAAGATCTGGCTAATGATACACGTTAGTTCATTTCGAACCAATCATGAACATAAATGCCAGGCTGTCACAGTGATGCAGTGGTTTGAAGGTACGCCTGATGTATGGTGGACATGATTACTATGTCCTTGGCGATCCATAGCAATGAAATAACAAGAGTGTGAACATATCACGTACTTGGCGCTGACAAATGAACGTAATATCAAGAATATAACATGAAACTCAGCATTGATACATTCGTGATTGTATAATGGCCTCACAATCAATAATCGTATCAGTTGAATAGTGCGATGATGTTTTGTTTGAGTTCGTCACTCGTCAACATGCCAGACTGTGATGTATTGATCGTGCCCAGAATACAATGCTCTATTGCATAATTTGTGTGGATACGATTTTAGCATCCAATCGATTGATCTCAAACACTGTGATTCAAATATTCATCATACTGATGATTGATGATAACAATGCACTATGATATTGATGATTGCTGATCATCATTATCAGGAAACACGAATATCATAGTGCATTTTTATCATCATGTTTGTAAATGAGAGATTACAATGCAACCATTCTTATATGATATGAGCACGAAATATGACATGATAAAATGTACAAAACGGTTTTGTTTAATTGATATTGTCAGCCCGGTTTTGCTTAAATAAATGATGTGTGCATAAATGATTGACAACGACATGGCACAAACGAAGTTCTTGCTGTCGTTGCATCAGTATACTGCAGTAGTTCATAATGATTACATGTTGGCCTGGAGTCCACTCGTGCAATGACGATTGATTCATGACACAGTGGTATTGTTGTGGTTAATCAAGTAATAAATTATTGATGTAGCTAATAGCCAAATCAAATGTAGTTTTAGCACATTGTCTCACTGATTGTATCATTGCTGTTACAGTCGATGGCACTAGGCTTGATTCCATTTCATTTGAATCATCAAACATCAATGTGGCATCCACGTGTTTGCTGTTTGTCGATCATCATTGATTGATACAAGTAAACAATGAGACATCCAACCTAACTCATGCAGTTCTGAGCAAACCTTATTCTGTCAATACAAAACATATCAAGTAACTCAGTAGCAATATGGTCCATATCATTTCATTTCATTCCCAAATCTCCAAGCTTTCCCATAGATTTAGTTGCTCATAGGTTGATGTGTCCATCCTACATTTGATTGAAAACTAGCAATCAACCAGACTATGGTTAGGAACAGAAGTTTCAAATTCTCACTGTTAGCTTGCTTGTAAACACACATTTGTATCAATGACATTAACGAAATTCATTGATACGTATATTGAAACTTGAAAATGTTGTCATTGTGTTATCATAAAAATGCCATCGATGATAAACATGTCCATTTTCCACAAAATAATATCATTTGGCAGATTTATGTCGACGTTCCATCAAACACAATGTTTGAGTAATCATTATAACTCATTCAGGCTCGTCTAAACAGAAACTCCTCCCACATATATATCCGTTTATGCACAAACAGTAATCGTATTCATTATCATGAAACGACAACGATACTGAGGATAAACTAATGGTCGTTTTGAAATCTTTCATCATATTATCATACCGCATCGAATGTTTAACATGCAGTTTTAGTATCTTTGAACATAGTTCTGTTTATGACAAGTGCAGAGATCTGAACTCGCATCATTATGATGACATACTGTCAACCATTAATGGTATATTTACCTGTATAACGATCAAACTAATGTCGTTGTTGCTTTTGTCAAATGTTTGAAATTGATCAGTGACATTCAATCAGCATTGTAATATCTGAATTTTGTTTCATGCTCAATCTACGTTTAAACAAACAAGTTGGTAAGTATAGTTTCTGTTATTTTCATCTATTTCAAAACTGACAAACTATGTTTAATATAATACGTGAAACAAAATGTCTAAATCGTTGAGAACGTTTTATTTCACAAAGATTGAATACGAAGTAATGTGTATGATTGATTAACATTCACAATTACAAACACACATTGTTATTGTGTTTATCACTTTGTCATTTCGATGTTGATATGTCAAGAAACAGCTATCCATCTAGACATGGCATTTTTATCAAGATCTGGCTAATGATACACGTTAGTTCATTTCGAACCAATCATGAACATAAATGCCAGGCTGGCACGGTGGTGCAGTGGTTTGAAGGTACGCCTGATGTATGGTGGACATGGTTACTATGTCCTTGGCGATCCATAGCAATGAAATAACAAGAGTGTGAACATATCACGTACTTGACGATGACAAATGAACGTAATATCAAGAATATAACATGAAACTCAGCATTGATACATTCATGATTGAATAATGGCCTCACAATCAATAATCGTATCAGTTGAATAGTGCGATGATGTTTTGTTTGAGTTCGTCACTCGTCAACATGCCAGACTGTGATGTATTGATCGTGCCCAGAATACAACGCTCTATTGCATAATTTGTGTGGATATGATTTTAGCATCCAATCAATTGATCTCAAACACTGTGATTCAAATATTTATTATACTGGTTATTGATGATAGTAATGCACTATGATATTCGTGATTGCTGATCATCAATATAGCATAGAAATATCGTATGTGAACATATGTTTGTAAATGATATATTACAATGCAACCATTGTTATATGACATGAGCACGAAATATGACATGATAAAATGTAGAAAACGGTTTGGTCATGTTTTGTTTAATTGATATTGTCAGCCCGGTTTTGCTTAAATAGATCATGTGTGCACAAATGATCAACAACGACATGGCACAAACCAAGTTCTTGTTGTCGTTGTATTACTATACTGCAATAGTTCATAATGATTACATGTTGGCCTGGAGTCAACTGGTGCAACGATGATTCATTCATGACAGAGTGGTATTGTTGTGATTAATCAAGTGATGAGTAATTGATGTAGCTAATAGCCAAATCAAATGTGATATTAGCACATAATTTCACTGATTGTATCGTTGCTATTACAGTCGATGGCACTGTGTTCGATTCCATTTCATTTGAATCATCAAACATCAATGTGGTATCGACGTGTTTCCTTTTTGGCGATCAGTATTGATTGATATAAGTAAACAATGAGACATCAAACCTAACTCATGCAGTCTTGAGCAAACAATATTCTGTCAATACAAAACATATCAAGTAACTCAGTAGCAATATCGTCCATATCATTTCATTTCATTCATCAAACACCAAGTTTTCCTATAAGTGTAGTTGCACATAGAGTGATGTGTCCATCCTACATTTGATTGAAAACTAGCAATCAACCAGACCATGGTTAGGAACAGAAGTTTCAAATTCTCACTGTTTGCTTGCTTGTAAACACACATTTGTATCAATGGTGTCAACGACATTTATTGATACGTATATTGAAACTTGAAATCCTTTGGTTATGATTTTGTTATTGTAATGATCCAAGAATACCATTGATGATAAACATGTCCATTTTCCACTAAATAATATCATTTGGCAGATTCATGTCGAAGCTCCATCAAACTCAATGTTTGAGTAATCATTATAACTCATTCAGGCTCGTCTAAACAGAAACTCCTTCCACATATATATCCGTTCATGCACAAACAGTAATCGTATTCATTATCATGAAATGACAACGGTACTCACAATGAACTGAATGTCGTTTTGAAATCTTTCATCAAATTATCATAATGCATCGAATGTTTAACATGCAGTTTTAGTATCTTTGAACATAGTACTGTTTATGACAAGTGCAGAGATCTGAACTCGCATCATTATGATGACATACTGTCAACCATTAATGGTATATTTACCTGTATAACGATCAAACTAATGTCGTTGTTGCTTTTGTCAATCGCTTGAAATTGATCAGTGACATTCAATCAGTATTGTAATATCTGAATTTTGTTTCATGCTCAATCTACGTTTAAACAAACCAGAAAGTAAGTATAGTTTCTGTTATTTTCATCTATTTCAAAACTGACAAACTATGTTTAATATAATGCGTGAAACAAAATGTCTAAATCGTTGAGAACGTTTTATTTCACATAAATTGAATACGAAGTAATGTGTATGATTGGTTTAGTTTCACAATTACAAACACACATTGTTATTGTGTTTATCACTTTGTGTTTTCGATGTTGGTGTGTCAAGAAACAGCTATCCATCTAGACATTGCATTTTTATCAAGATCTGGCTAATGATACACGTTAGTTCATTTCGAACCAATCATGAACATAAATGCCAAGCTGGCACGGTGGTGCAGTAGTTTGAAGGTACGCCTGATGTATGGTGGACATGGTTACTATATTTTTGGCGATCCATAGCAATGCAATAACAAGAGTGTGAACATATCACGTACTTGGCGCTGACAAATGAACGTAATATCAAGAATATAACATGAAACTCAGCATTGATACATTTGTGATTGTATAATAGCCTAACAATCAATAATCGTATCAGTTGAATAGTGCGATGATGTTTTGTTTGAGTTCGTCACTCGTCAACATGCCAGACTGTGATGTATTGATCGTGCCCAGAATACAATGCTCTATTGCATAATTTGTGTGGATATGATTTTAGCATCCAATCAATTGATCTCAAACACTGTGATTCAAATATTCATCATACTGGTTATTGATGATAGTAATGCACTATGTTATTGGTGATTGCTGATCATCAATATCATAACATAGAAATACTGAATGTGAACATATGTTTGTAAATGAGAGATTACAATGCAACTATTGTTATATGATATGAGCACGAAATATGACATGATAAAATGTACACAACACTTCTGTATAATTGATATTGTCAGCCCGGTATTGCCTAAATAAATGATGTGTGCATAAATGATTGACAACGACATGGCACAAACGAAGTTCTTGCTGTCGTTGCATCATTATATTGCAATAGTTCATAATGATTACCTGTTGGCCTGGAGTCCAGTGGTGCAATGATGATTGATTCATGACACAGTGGTATTGTTGTGGTTAATCAAGTAATAAATTATTGATGTAGCTAATAGCCAAATCAAATGTAATTTTGGCACATTGTCTCACTGATTGTATGGTTGCTATTACAGTCGATGGCACTAGGCTTGATTCCATTTCATTTCAATCATCAAACATCAATGTGGCATCCACGTGTTTGCTGTTTGTCGATCATCATTGATTGATACAAGTAAACAATGAGACATCCAACCTAACTCATGCAGTTCTGAGCAAACCTTATTCTGTCAATACAAAACATATCAAGTAACTCAGTAGCAATATGGTCCATATCATTTCATTTCATTCACGAATCTCCAAGCTTTCCCATAGATTTAGTTGCTCATAGGTTGATGTGTCCATCCTACATTTGATTGAAAACTAGCAATCAACCAGACCATGGTTAGGAACAGAAGTTTCAAATTCTCACTGTTAGCTTGCTTGTAAACACACATTTGTATCAATGACATTAACGACATTTATTGATACGTATATTGAAACTTGAAATCCTTTGGTTATGATTTTGTTATTGTAATGTTCCAAGAATACCATTGATGATAAACATGTCCATTTTCCACTAAATAATATCATTTGGCAGATTCATGTCGAAGCTCCATCAAACTCAATGTTTGAGTAATCATTATAACTCATTCAGGCTCGTCTAAACAGAAACTCCTCCCACATATATATCCGTTTATGCACAAACAGTAATCGTATTCATTATCATGAAACGACAACGATACTGAGGATAAACTAATGGTCGTTTTGAAATCTTTCATCATATTATCATACCGCATCGAATGTTTAACATGCAGTTTTAGTATCTTTGAACATAGTTCTGTTTATGACAAGTGCAGAGATTTGAACTCGCATCATTATGATGACATACTGTCAACCATTAATGGTATATTTACCTGTATAACGATCAAACTAATGTCGTTGTTGCTTTTGTCAATCGCTTGAAATTGATCAGTGACATTCAATCAGCATTGTAATATCTGAATTTTGTTTCATGCTCAATCTACGTTTAAACAAACCAGTGCGTAAGTATAGTTTCTGTTATTTTCATCTATTTCAAAACTGACAAACTATGTCTAATATAATGCGTGAAACAAAATGTCTAAATCGTTGAGAACGTTTTATTTCACATAGATTGAATACGAAGTAATGTGTATGTGTATGATTGATTAAGATTCACAATCACAAACACACATTGTTATTGTGTTTATCACTTTGTGTTTTCGATGTTGGTGTGTCAAGAAACAGCTATCCATCTAGACATGGCATTTTTATCAAGATCTGGCTAATGATACACGTTAGTTCATTTCGAACCAATCATGAACATAAATGCCAGGCTGGCACGGTGATGCAGTCGTTTGAAGGTACGCCTTATGAAGTATGGTAGACATGATTACTATGTTCTTGGCGATCCATAGCAATGCAATAACAAGAGTGTGAACATATCACGTACTTGGCGCTGACAAATGAACGTAATATCAAGAATATAACATGAAACTCAGCATTGATACATTCGTGATTGTGTAATGGCCTAACAATCAATAATCGTATCAGTTGAATAGTGCGATGATGTTTTGTTTGAGTTCGTCACTCGTCAACATGCCAGACTGTGATGTATTGATCGTGCCCAGAATACAATGCTCATTGCATAATTTGTGTGGATATGATTTTAGCATCCAATCAATTGATCTTAAATACTGTGATTCAAATATTCATCATACTGATGATTGATGATAACAATGCACTATGATATTCATCATTGCTGATCATCAATATCATCAAACACGAATATCATAGTGCATTTTTATCATCATGTTTGTAAATGAGAGATTACAATGCAACCATTCTTATATGATATGAGCACGAAATATGACATGATAAAATGTACAAAACGGTTTTGTTTAAATGATATTGTCAGCCCGGTTTTGCTTAAATAAATGATGTGTGCATAAATGATTGACAACGACATGGCACAAACGAAGTTCTTGCTGTCATTGCATCAGTATACTGCAGTAGTTCATAATGATTACATGTTGGCCTGGAGTCCAGTGGTGCAACGGTGATTCCTTCATGACACAGTGGTATTGTTGTGGTTAATCAAGTAATAAATTATTGATGTAGATATTAGCCAAATCAAATGTGACATTAGCTCAATATCTCACTGATTGTATCATTGCTGTTACAGTCGATGGCACTAGGCTCGATTCCATTTCATTTCAATCATCAAACATCAATGTGGCATCCACGTGTTTGCTGTTTGGCGATCATCATTGATTGATACAAGTAAACAATGAAACATCCAACCTAACTCATGCAGTCTTGAGCAAACATTATTCGGCCAATACAAAACATATCAAGTAACTCAGTAGCAATATGGTCCATATCATTTCATTTCATTCCCAAATCTCCAAGCTTTCCCATAGATTTAGTTGCTCATAGGTTGATGTGTCCATCCTACATTTGATTGAAAACTAGCAATCAACCAGACCATGGTTAGGAACAGAAGTTTCAAATTCTCACTGTTAGCTTGCTTGTAAACACACATTTGTATCAATGACATTAACGAAATTCATTGATACATAAATTGAAACTTGAAAATGTTGTCATTGAGATGTCATAAAAATGCCATCGATGATAAACATGTCCATTTTCCACTAAATAATATCATTTGACAGATTTGTGTTGATGTTCCATCAAACTCAGTGTTTGAGTAATCATTATAACTCATTCAGGCTCGTCTAAACGGAAACTCCTCCCATATATATATCCGTTTATGCACAAACAGTAATCGTATTCATTATCACGAAACGACAACCACACTCAAAATGAACTGAATGTTGTTTTGATATGCTTCATCATATTATCATACCGCATAGAATGGTTAACATGCAGTTTTAGTATCTTTGAACATAGTTCTGTTTATGACAAGTGCAGAGATCTGAACTCGCATCATTATGATGACATACTGTCAACCATTAATGGTATATTTACCTGTATAACGATCAAACTAATGTCGTTGTTGCTTTTGTCAAATGTTTGAAATTGATCAGTGACATTCAATCAGCATTGTAATATCTGAATTTTGTTTCATGCTCAATCTACGTTTAAACAAACCAGGCAGTAAGTATAGTTTCTGTTATTTTCATCTATTTCAAAACTGACAAACTATATCTAATATAATACGTGAAACAAAGTGTCTAAATCGTTGAAAACGTTTTATTTCACATAGATTGAATACGAAGTAATGTGTATGTGTATGATTGATTAAGATTCACAATCACAAACACACATTGTTATTGTGTTTATCACTTAGTGTTTTCGATGTTGGTATGTCAAGAAACAGCTATCGATCTAGACATGGCATTTTTATCAAGATCTGGCTAATGATACACGTTAGTTCATTTCGAACCAATCATGAACATAAATGCCAGGCTGGCACGGTGGTGCAGTGGTTTGAAGGTACGCCTGATGTATGGTGGACATGGTTACTATGTTCTTGGCGATCCATAGCAATGCAATAACAAGAGTGTGAACATATCACGTACTTGGTGATGACAAATGAACGTAATATCAAGAATATAACATGAAACTCAGCATTGATATATTCGTGATTGAATAATGGCCTCACAATCAATAATCGTATCAGTTGAATAGTGCGATGATGTTTTGTTTGAGTTCGTCACTCGTCAACATGCCAGACTGTGATGTATTGATCGTGCCCAGAACACAACGTTCTTATACATAATTTGTGTGGATATGATTTTAGCATCCAATCAATTGATCTCAAACACTGTGATTCAAATATTCATCATACTGATTATTGATGATGGTAATGCACTATGATATTCGTGTTTGCTGATCATCAATATCAGCAAACACGAATATCATAGTGCATTTTTATCATCATGTTTGTAAATGATATATTACAATGCAACCATTCTTATATGATATGAGCACGAAATATGACATGATAAAATGTAGAAAACGGTTTTGTTTAAATGATATTGTCAGCCCGGTTTTGCTTAAATAAATGATGTGTGCATAAATGATTGACAACGACATGGCACAAACCAAGTTCTTGCTGTCATTGCATCAGTATACTGCAGTAGTTCATAATGATTACATGTTGGCCTGGAGTCCACTCGTGCAATGACGATTGATTCATGACACAGTGGTATTGTTGTGGTTAATCAAGTAATAAATTATTGATGTAGCTAATAGCCAAATCAAATGTAATTTTAGCACATTGTCTCACGGATTGTATCATTGCTGTTACAGTCAATGGCACTAGGCTCGATTCCGTTTCATTTGAATCATCAAACATCAATGTGGCATCCACGTGTTTGCTGTTTGGTTGTCAGCATTGATTGATACAAGTAAACAATAAAACATCAAACCTAACTCATGCAGTCTTAAGCAAACCTTATTCGGCCAATACAAAACATATCAAGTAACTCAGTAGCAATATGGTCCATATCATTTCATTTCATTCACGAATCTCCAAGCTTTCCCATAGATTTAGTTGCTCATAGGTTGATGTGTCCATCCTACATTTGATTGAAAACTAGCAATCAACCAGACCATGGTTAGGAACAGAAGTTTCAAATTCTCACTGTTAGCTTGCTTGTAAACACACATTTGTATCAATGACATTAACGAAATTCATTGATACGTATATTGAAACTTGAAAATGTTGTCATTGTGTTATCATAAAAATGCCATCGATGATAAACATGTCCATTTTCCACTAAATAATATCATTTGGCAGATTCATGTCGACGTTCCATCAAACTCAATGTTTGAGTAATCAATATAACTCATTCAGGTTCATCTAAACGGAAACTCCTCCCACATATATATCCGTTTATGCACAAACAGTAATCGCATTCATTATCATGAAACGACAACCACACTCAAAATGAACTGAATGTTGTTTTGATATGCTTCATCATATTATCATACCGCATCGAATGGTTAACATGCAGTTTTAGTATCTTTGAACATAGTTCTGTTTATGACAAGTGCAGAGATCTGAACTCGCATCATTATGATGACATACTGTCAACCATTAATGGTATATTTACCTGTATAATGATCAAACCAATGTTGTTGTTATTCTTGTCAAATGTTTGAAATTGATCAGTGACATTCAATCAGCATTGTAATATCTGAATTTTGTTTCATGCTCAATCTACGTTTAAACAAACAAGTTGGTAAGTATAGTTTCTGTTAATTTCATCTATTTCAAAACTGACAAACTATGTCTAATATAATACGTGAAACAAAATGTCTAAAACGTTGAGAACGTATTATTTCACATAGATTGAATACGAAGTAATGTGTATGTGTATGATTGATTAAGTTTCACAATCACAAACACACATTGTTATTGTGTTTATCACTTAGTGTTTTCGATGTTGGTATGTCAAGAAACAGCTATCGATCTAGACATGGCATTTTTATCAAGATCTGGCTAATGATACACGTTAGTTCATTTCGAACCAATCATGAACATAAATGCCAGGCTGGCACGGTGGTGCAGTGGTTTGAAGGTACGCCTGATGTATGGTGGACATGGTTACTATATTTTTGGTGATCCATAGCAATGCAATAACAAGAGTGTGAACATATCACGTACTTGGTGATGACAAATGAACGTAATATCAAGAATATAACATGAAACTCAGCATTGATACATTCGTGATTGTATAATGGTCTCACAATCAATAATCGTATCAGTTGAATAGTGCGATGATGTTTTGTTTGAGTTCGTCACTCGTCAACATGCCAGACTGTGATGTATTGATCGTGCCCAGAATACAACGCTCTATTGCATAATTTGTGTGGATATGATTTTAGCATCCAATCAATTGATCTCAAACACTGTGATTCAAATATTCATCATACTGGTTATTGATGATAGTAATGCACTATGATATTCATCATTGCTGATCATCAAAATCTGCAAACACCAATATCATAGTGCGTTTTTATCATCATGTTTGTAAATAAGAGATTACAATGCAACCATTCTTATATGACATGAGCACGAAATAGGACATGATAAAATGTGGAAAAACGTTTTGTCATGTTTTGTTTAAATGATATTGTCAGCCCGGTTTTGCTTAACTCATTGTTGGATACAGTTGTAAAGGTTTTGTTTCAATGTTAGTTGTTTTTATTTTTGCATTTAAACGTACATTGTATACGATTGTGTTCCTAAATTTTATGCACCAGTTTCTAAATTTGAAGTATGGCCCGTCCAAATTAGTAGACGTTATTCAGTTAAAATATGGTAAGAAAGAAGTATTTGGGAAATATCTTTAGTGTCAATTTTTTTGTGCATAAGTTTAGTATTAAAATTAATAAAAACATTTAGGTGTAATAATTGCAAGCATTTATTTACACAACCATGTATTGCATCACTTCAGAAAATGAAATACAAACTACAAACCTGCACTTGTATTACCGAGTGTGATAGTCTTCAGGGCACTTTGTGTGAAGGCCAACATCGCAGTTTGAACAAGCTTTTCCTGGACAAAAAGTGCACGTTCTCAAGTTGGACGACACTAACCAGTCATTGGCACCATCATATCTGACTTTTTTTAGGAGAAGAGAGGCCCTCATTCTTTGAGCTGAAGCCGATCTATAGGATTTTAAGATGGTGACAGCCAAGGATCTACGAAGTTCCACTTAACCCTAGGATGCACGACCTTTTCGGTTTCTTACTTTTCACGACCAGGGTCAAATTGACCCTAATGCATTTTTGCTGGAAGTTAGCAACAATGTTCTATAATATGACGTAAATAACACAATAAAAGATCACAGAACCGATTTTAGTTGGTTTATTGAACAATAACAACATGAAATGACAACATGGTAGTGAACGAGGTAACACAAACACAAAGGTGTAGCAGTGCACTACTTTTCTCATTCTGCTTTGCATTTTATGCAAGTCACCAGCGATGGTGTAGCTTGGCGCCTTATCATGAACGGCATCACAAGTTGTTTCGTGAGATCTTTGATGAACAGTCTCCTCACATGGGTCACGCCCGACATGTAATTAGGTTGCAGTGCTTTGAATATCGTTAAAGCATTCAGGGCGGCGATGTCCAGCATGTTATGCCAGAGAACTGTTGGCCACCTCCGTGTCATCCTTTTGCAAGAATAATTTCTTACCATCTGATCTACAGTATCCACGCCTCCTTTAGTCTGGTTGTAATAAAGAATGATTTGTGGTTTTTTCTTTTCACCGCCATCCACAGATTTGTCGCTGTGCATTGAACTGAGGAGGATAACCGCTTTTGCCTTTTTGGAGCAGTAGCTTACCATGGTCAAGTTGTTGTTGAATCCGAACTCTGAGCTATGTACTTCTCTTGACTTGGATGGCTTCATGATAGCTGGTATGTCTCGTTTGCATTTACGGAGAGTTCCCACGATAGTTAGGTTTTCCTTCAGAAGTTTTTCAGCCAAAGGTACGGTTGTGAAAAAGTTGTCCATGGTAATATTGCGACCTACAAAAATATCGAAAATACAAACTAAGTACAAGAACAAAATAATGGTAAAAATTATAAACACTGCTGCAAGTGAAAGATACATTGCTAGTTTACAGTTGCAAGCTTATGATTACCTGATTGTTTTATTCCGGAGCTGAGCCGAAGGACAATGTTTTCTCCCAAATTTTTCTGAATTGCTTCTCCTGGTTGTTTACCCAAGTAGATAATGCCATCAATTGCGAACGGCATGAACGAATCACACAACCAAAATATCTTTATTCCATATTTTGCGGGCTTGCTCGGCATGTATTGTTTGAACTTGCACCTCCCTCTAAATGGTATAAGTTGTTCATCAATTGTCACACATTCACTAGGGATAAATGTTGTTCTACAATTGCTCAAGAACAACTCCCATATGTGCCTAAATGCAGCCATGTGATCAGTTTTTAACCTTTCAGCCCTGGTACGTTTATCATCAAATCGAAGCAGCCTCCGAATATCTTCGTATCTTCGAACCGCCATCGTGGCTCTATACATAGGGTTTTGAAGTGGATCTGAAAAGAGTTCTCTCACGGCAACATCCCAATTTTTTTCTACGCCTGCCAGCAGAGTCAGTCCAATAAAGGCCACAAATTCCTCATAGTCAATTTTTTTCCACTCTTTTCCTCTTGCTGCGGCTACTCGACGACCTTCTAAATTAGTGCATTGGATTACTTCATCAATGATGTCACGTGTTATCAAAAATTCAAAAGCATCTCGTGGTGTTGCAATTCTGGAACCTCTTACAGGACCAGGCCGTTGTCTCAAAAGATTGAAAGATCTTGTTTGTGACCGTGATGGGGGATTTTCACTCCAATAAGTTCCTGTTTTCCCCATTCTTTCCGACTGAAATGCAGCTGGAGCATCGATTTCTGACTCTTCTGAAGATTCATCTTCGGATTCCGATCTTGATTCCTACGAAAGCAAACAAATCTTATTGAATAGATCAAGGAAAATGGGTATAAAATTTACTACTGCCAAGTTACTCACCCAGTCTGAATCATGATTTACAAAGCTAGGGTCATCGTCATCTTCTGAAATTTCTGATTCCGAATCGGTTTCCAGAATACCATCTTCAGCTTGTGCAAGCACAACTGCCTCATCGAGTGAGATGGTTGCATAGTTGCTAGATTCAGCCATTTTATTTGCAATAACTCTACTTACGATCTGAACAAAACTGCCGTTTATACTTTCTACACCTTTGAACTGGAAGTAGGCTTTAGCCAATGGCCAGTCAGCGCAGGCTACCTAAACTTACAAAAATGAACTTGTGAATTACACCTATTTCTGGCTCCTTCAGTTTGCCTAGTCATATCTATAAACCTCTCTGACTTTCAGCGACACAGCTCACGCAAAACACAGTTTAGAAGATGTAACCTTATTGGAAAATTCTGTTTCTGCCACATCCTGCTTCTACCACCTTCTAAACGTCCTGTTTAGAATACAATCTTGAATGTTACATCGTTGAGGTAGCTCAATTATTACCACACAGACAACCACTATTGTCTCACAAAACAATGGGCCGCAAACAATCATGCTGGAGACGGAGATTCTCTTTCCAAATGCTCAGCTAAGCTCTTTTATCACATGAAATGCACTAGGGTCAATTTGACCCTGGTCCTGCATTCTTGGGGTAGTGGCGAAAAACACCCTATCTCTCAAATCTCAAGCACGATCATGGAACAAGCACATTTAGAATACGTGTGAAAAGAGTTGATTGAAGATGTCAGGGAACCCAGGGCAGTGAATTTATTCATGTGAAAAAATATTTTTAAAAAAGTGATGAGCAGGGTCAAATTGACCCTGGGTGTGCATCCTAGGGTTAAGAAATGTTGGCCTTGGTTTTTCTCCATAAAGCCAGGCATTTACTACTGTTGTATTAAAAAAGTAGAAAAAGATTGGCCACCACCACTTTTTCTGATGTATGCGAGATCTGTAATTTGCCACCCACTGATCTAATTGATCGACTTGCCCCATATACAAATTGTAATTCTTCACTTATATCTCTTGGTTTGTCCCATTTCAGGACTTTCAAAGTTGGATCCAATGATCACATATTGTTGTCTCTATATTTGATAACCAAGACTTTGTCTGTTGTAGCATGGTTGGCAGTTCCTTTTTTTTCTTTACTGAAAGCTGCTTTTGCTGGCAATGGGCAATTTGGAATCCAGTTTTCTCAGACTCTTCCCGTGAAACATATGGCTGAAACTGCCAGTGTGGTCAGCAAGTGGTAGGAGATAAAATAGTTATCGAAATATATCTTATATCCTGTATTTGCAGGGACACTAGCCTGTGCAACCAACTCTTGAGCAACAATGTCTCCCACCCCAAAATGTGTTTATTCACTGTTTTTTCTGCTTTCCAACGTATACGTGGAATGCAAGCATGTAGCCTGTAGAAGTACATAGAGCCCAGTGCTTGAAGCCAAACCGGATTGGCTTACCTCGAATATATTGTTTTGCATAGTGACGGCCATAATAGGAAATCATTGATTCATCATTACACAGGTGTTCTTCTAATGTCACTAATTCCAGAAATTTCTGAGATAAATGGCTTAGAAGAAGTCTCAGTTTATACAATCGATCTTCTTTGTCGATGGCAACGTTCTCATTGAAATGAATATGATGCAGGATTATCTCAAATCTGTTGCATCGCATTGCCTCAGCAAAAATAGAAGGAGTGCCATTTTCTTTACTCCAATAAAGCCTTTTGTTTGGATACTTTGCATATACTGACAACAAAAATCCCCCAAACATGACTCACATTTCGTCAAAAGTATCATCAAGAGTAACATTTTTGACTTGCATAAAGATTAGTTTGCTCAACCATAAAATGAACAAAATCATTAGAAAAAAACAATTTCAACATTTCCAGTTCTTCTGTAACAGACGTCACTGCAGCATTAGGAGTAGACATAGGTGGGCTAGCTGCATTGATTTCAAATGTAGAAGCTTTTTTACTTCACTTAACACTTTCCGTTTGTCGTTTTCTTTTCTTGCTTGGTGCTGCTTGTGCGTGCTTCTGGTTCTTCTGAATCAGAAGGTTTCCTTGGCTGAAATTCACAGGGGGCATTCAAAAGACCACTTCTCAGGTGATTGATTTCACCAGGCGTTTCCTCTTCTGTGCTGTCAGAGTCCACATCAGTGAGCTCATTTGATCCTTCGGGGGCTACAAAATTATATAGCCTCCACATGTCTCCTGGTCTTCCTCCTCGAGCATTGCCAACATCTCATTCGCCGTTAGGGGACTATAATTATAAAAAATAAACAAAAATCAGTAATAAACAAAACTTGGCATTACTTAAAATACTCACTCACACTGAGAATCAGCAATGAAAAATATGGTTCAAAGAAATTGCATAGTCCTACTATAATTCTATGTTAGGTGCATAGTATCCAATTTTTTGGACAGCTCCATATATACTGTGCTAGTACATAATACAATATAAATTTCAAGTGAATTGTTATTTGTGAATGACTATTGGGCATCTTAGAATTGAACTGCATGTAAAAGTTAGGCAAAAAATTATTTTATCTTTACAAAATACTACTTATCACTTACCGAAGTTTTGGAAATTCCGAGAGGACGACGTTATGTTTATAACCTTGACAAATAGACTGATAAGAATCATAAACTTCACAAAATAGTTAAAAATACAAAAAAATTGTACATGTTAGCGTAAGGAATAACAGAAAAACCAGGTGTTACAACAAAGCTAATTAGCTGTAATTTATTAATTATTTACGTCTAATATTTTGGAGAGTATGCAGTGAGGGGTTAAATAAATGATGTGTGAATAAATGATTGACAACAATGTGGCACAAACTAAGATTTTGTTGTCGTTGCATCACTATACTGCAGTAGTTCATAATGATTACATGTTGGCCTGGAGTACACTGGTGCAATGACGATTGACTCATGACACAGTGGTTTTGTTGTCGTTAATCAAGTGATAAGTTATTGATGTAGATAATAGCCAAATCAAATGTGATATTAGCGCATTATCTCACTGATTGTTATGTTGTTGCTTCAGTCGATGACACTGGGTTAGACACCATTTTTCGTTTGATACAACATCAATAAAATATTCATCTGCTTTCAGGCGATCAGCATTGATAAAATATGTGAAAATCGAAACATGAAACCTAATTTATGCAGTCTTTATCAAACATTATTCTGTCAATACAAAACATATCAAGTAACTCAGTAGCAATGTCGTCCATATCATTTCATTTCATTCTTGGTACACCAAGTTATCCAATAGATTAATTTGATTATCAAGTGATGTGTCCATCCTACATTTGATTGAAAACTAGCAATCAACTAGACCATGGTTAGGAACAGAAGTTTCAAATTCTTACTGTTAGCTTGCTTGTAAACACACATTTGTATCAATGACATTAACAACATTTACTGATACATACATTTATATTCTAAAATAATCATCTTTGCTTTTGATTAACTTATTGAAATATCATGAAAATGTCATCGGTATTAAAATTGTCCAGCTTCCATTAAAAAAAATTATTTGCCAGGTTCATGTTGAAGTTCCATCAAATTTAGTGTTTGACTAATCATTATAAACCATTTAGACTTGTATAAATTTCAGAGACACCAAAAAAGTTTGATTTTGCCAAAAATACAGTCGTAATCATGATATGTTTTGTCATGGTTGTAAAACAACTATTTATGATAAGCTAAATGTTGTTTTGAAATCTTTCATCAAATTATTTTAAAGCAGGTGGTGGTGGGTGCACAGTTTTAGTATCTATGAATATAGTTCTGTTTATGACAAGTGCAGAGATCTGAACTCGCATCATTATGATGACATACTGTCAACCATTAATGGTATATTTACCTGTATAATGATCAAACTAATGTCGTTGTTATTCTTGTCAATCGTTTGAAATTGATCAGTGACATTAAATCAGCATTGTAATATCCGAATTTTTTTCACATAAATTTAATACTGTGATTCAAATATTCATCATACTGATTATTGATGATAGTAATGCACTATGATATTCGTAATTGCTGATCATCAATATCATAACATAGAAGTACCGAATGTGAACACATGTTTGTAAATGAGAGATTACAATGCAACCATTCTTATATGACATGAGCACGAAATATGACATAATATATTGTAGAAAACGGTTTTGTCATGTTTTGTTTAATTGATATTGTCAGCCCGGTTTTGCTTAAATAAATGATGTGTGCATAAGTAGTTGACAACGACGTGGCACAAACCAAGATTTTGTTGTCGTTTTATCACTATACTGCAGTAGTTCATAATGATTACGTGTCGTTGCAACGCTGTACTGCAGTATTTTATAATGTTTACACTGGTCAACAAAAAACAATAGAATTTCGAGTGCCACAATATTTTTATGGTTTTTGGGTATTTTGATGTCGCTAAATTCGAATGGTATTTTTGTTTTTTCAAATTGTCTTTAGTTTTTGAATAATCGCTATTTATGATTTTTGGTCAGAGAAAAATTCTTACCTTTTGTATTTGCCAAATGTTAATACAAGTTTCAATAACATGTGTATTGGAATTTATTCACTTAGGTAGTATGCTTTTATTATTCTCTATCAGATACTCTAATGTATTTGACTTTTATTGTAACCTCCCATTAATTCAGTAGCAAAATATTGAAAGCACTCTTTGACTTTTAACATTTTAAACTCCATTTTTGACAGCAGAAGTTATTTAGGAGAATGTACGTTGTTGTACTGTATGTGTTTAGCGCCCTAATCGTTTCTTCAGCTTTCGGCAAACAGTACACCATCAAACAGTAAATCAGCTGACGGAAGTGCAACAGTAGGCTTATCATTCTGATAAGCTGTAGTTTCTTTGTGATGCTTACAGCATGTTTTGTACTTCCTTTAGCTATCTTATCATGGCAGATATTGTCAGTATCTTATTTCGTAGCTATATTTTCTTAGATGTTGTAGTCAAAATTTAATGACTCTGTAGCCAGAAAAAATACCCCAAGTCTATTTTGAGCTAATACTCAAATAACTAAAGTCTGGAAAATACCGAGGGTAGTGTAATTCAAGTAAGAACTGGATTTGTTAATGAAAATTTGAAAATGTGCTTGAGTTGGGAGCTAATAGGGTTGTAATTCCGTGTGACCGAATTAATAGCCTGTCACATTTAAGTACAGTATTTATTTTTAATCACTGATTTATACACACTCTGAATATTGAATTCTACGTACTGCTTTTCGTATTTAAGAGTCATGATTTCATCACGAAGAAGCTGTTTTGTTAGATCTGTGGAGAATATACTTTAAAAACCAAAAGAACACAATCACTGATTTTGTAAGAAAGATATATTCTGCGTATTTTAAAGTAAAGCTTGGTAACCAAGATAAACCATGGGCATTTCATATTGTCTGCAAAGCACGTGTAGAAAGCTTGAGAAAGTGGGTAATGGCACGCTTAAAAGTCTTAGGTTTAGTGTACCGATGGTTTGGAGAAAATCAAAAAAAGATTTCAATGAATGCTACTTTTGTTTGGTGGACATAAAAAGGTTTAATTGTCACAAGAAAAAAAACTTTGAATTATCCTAATTTAGAATCTGCTTGTCGACCGGTGCGTCACTGTGAGAAAGTATTTGTACCTGAATTTAGTGATTTACCTGACGTATTCATGGAGTATGAGTTTCATGAAGAGGTAGAAAACTCTTTGAGTGACAGCGGTGGAAGTGTGTTCAAAAGTAGTTTATCAATTACAGACCAATTCAAGCAGGAGGAGCTGAGTTATCTTATCAGGGATCTCAATTTATCCAAAGAAGGAGCAGAAATTTTGGGATCCCGACTCAAAGGCAAAAACTTCTCTAGAACCGGAACTTCAATAACATTCTACCGTACGAGAGAAAAAGAATTACTTCCGTATTTTAGCAAAGAAGAAGAACTTGTTTTCTGTAAAGACATTGAAGGGGTTCAACTGAAAATGGGAGCATCACAATATAGAGCTTTAGAGTGGCGCTTATTCATAGACAGTTCAAAAAGATGTTTAAAATGTGTTTTGCAACATAACGATAACAGGTAAGCATCTCTCCCAATTGGGCATTCAACGAAACTAAAGGAAGATTACAACAACATTAAAACGGTATTACAGAAACTGGATTATGACTTTTACTAATGGTTTATCCGTGTAGACTTAAAAATAATAAATTTTTTGCTTGGTCAGCAAAGCGGCTATACAAAATATCCATGTTTTATCTTTCTATGAGACAGCCGAGTGCATGATAATCACTGGGTGAAAAAAGGGTGACCTCCTAGAGATTCCATGAAAATCGGTGAAGCTAACATCATCAACGATCCTTTAGTTTCCAGAAAGAAAATCATTATTTCACCCTTGCTTATCAAACTTGGTTTGTTGAATCAGTTTGTGAAAACCTTGCCTGTAACTGCGGATTGCTTGAATTATCTTTGCAGAGCATTTCCTGCTTTGACCATCGAAAAGCTGAAAGCAGGCATTTTTGATGGCCCTTAGAGCCGCACACTCACAAAAGATCCCTGCTTTGTGCACTTTATGACAGACATAGAATTTGCTGCTTGGCAATCATTTGTTTTTGTTACATAGAACTTCCTTGGAAACAGAAAAGCTGAAAATTACCAGAGTTGGTGGAAGATATGCTTTCCAAGTTCAAAAATTGAGATGTGAAAATGAGCATCAAGGTTCACTATCTCTTCAGCCACTTAGATTGTTTTCCTGCAAATCTTGGTGATCTAAGTGAAGAGCGTGGATTTTATATTTCTGTTTGGTTATGGATGAACAGCTTTAATATGTCTGTTTTTTTTACATTGTTTGATTTATCTTTTCGCAGTGTGCGTTTTTGTGTGATGATACGGGGTACATCGTCTGGTAGCTATCCCCCAGAATATCGCATGCTGTTTAAGTTTCTGCCGCATAAAGGATACCCCTGTGTTACTCTGCAGACACTAAGGCAATCCGAACATAGAAAAGTGTTCAATTTGGCAAATGACAATGGTTGACATAGATATATCTTTACGCGGAAAAGCAAAAGGAAAGCAATTAAATTAATCAATAATAATAAGTATATGTTTGTTTTTCCTTAAAGAAGACTTAAAATCCACATTAATTCGTTTCCAGAAATGTGTTGATATTGTAACCTCTACTTTAGGCTCCGGACAAAACTGAGATTTTAATTCTACACGCACTCTACATATTGAATAAACTCGTTAGATATCTTCAACGGAAAAGGAAAGAGTTTTTGTGCAAAAAAAATGAGACAATTTTGTAACTCTTGAATCCCCGAGCTCTTTGAGTACTTTTTCCATATCAGGAGCATAATTAATGATGTTAAAAACACTAGAGAGAGCATATGCAGCCAAATTAGTTTTCCTTGGGACATGTTGAGTGTCGTCGTCAAACTTTCCAACTTGGCGCTCCACATTTAAACGATCATATTCTTTACTTTGCCTAACTAAGAAGGATTTAGCATGAAAGCATGAAAGAGGCTGCCTTTTGGTCGACAAGTAAAGTAAATCGTTTACCGTATAAATAATGGTTTCACAGCTGAGAAGAGGCAGTTCAAGAAAGAGATGTAGGAGTTGGGGGTCACATTGGCTTTAATGTTAATGTTATCAACATAAGCATAAGTGCCCTTTAAATTATGCTTTTCAATTAATTGATCAACCATACACTGAAAAGATGACACACACTTAGTGCTATCAAAAGGCGCATGTATATCCTGATAAAGTTTTCCATTCACTTAAAAAGCGGTGTAAAGTCGATCTACGGCACAAAATGGTACTTGATAGTACGCACGCTTTAATCTATAATGCTAAAAATTGCGCCTTTTGTAACTTCACAGACTTGTTTCTCTGTATTGAACAGTAAGTAAGCATCAAGCAACGTATGTCTATTAACAGTCTGAGAGTAATTAACAACCATTTGGGTCTTATGTCTTTCGTTTCTCGAAACGAGAACTTGAGCTCGCCCAGGCGAAAAATACTTTTCTATTATGGCTTCTTTTAGCAGTTTGCTCAACTAGGTTCTTTTGTGGACTGTTTATTTGAATAACAATTTGTTTATGACGTTTTAAAAAATCTTGACCAATGAATGGGATCAGCACAGAGTCCAGAAATTATTCCAAAAGTAACGTCACAATAATTTTGGTCTTGCATTGTAATGCCACAGAAAACTTTTCCCAGCACAGGTGCAATCCTGTTGTTGGAAGCCATGAAACTTGAGAGGGCACCCCTTTTGTTTTCAGGTTTGCGGTTTGTGCAATGTTCAGACTCACAAAATTTCCTGACGCTCCTGTGTCCACTAAATTTTGAGCACAACGTCCGTATATGATGGATGGCATCTCGGTAGAACTCAAACACGCAGGAGCAGTGGCAAAGATATTGGTTTCGTCATCAGAATAAAGACCATCTTTCAAAGAGCACCACATGTTTCCAGGGTTAGAATTATTAGAAAAATATGCTAATGTGGCTACCTTTAGTAACGCACTTTGACACACGCCTTTGAAGTGACTTTTTTTGCCACATTTATAGCATATTTTATCCTTAACGAAGTAATTCTTTTTTCATTAAAATGAAAATTTTTTCAGAAAAATAATATTTATGTGAAGTTTGAAATTTTTCAGCAGGCGAACGCTCAAGTAATGTAAGCTTGAATTCCGCTTGTCTAGTGAACAGGTATTTTCTGCTCTTGAATCATTCCATGTAGAGGCCGATAAACGGTAATTGATTAAATGAAATCCGGAGTTCTTTTGAGCTCGATCCAGTTTTTAAGCTTTAGTCACAACAGATTTTTGGTCAAGATCACCTTTAAGTAGCTTTTGTCAAATCGAAGAAGAACTAAGGCAATTTATAAAGATATCTCTAGAAAGCTCATTTTCATATGTTGCAGCATTTAAGTCTCGAATGTTACAGTCTTTAGCAAGTTGACGAAGATCGTGCACGAATTCGGATATGGACTTGTTTGGATTTTGATTGGGTGACATGATCAAGTGACGAGTAGATATATTGTTTTTCTCTTACGGTAATCATTGTTGATCGCTATTCGAGCTTCAGCGTATGCAGTAGCATCAGAAATAAACGCGAAGGTCAGATGAGTAATAAAATCGGTAAGAAGTCCAAGCTTGTTTACAGTATTCGCGACTTGTGCAGTAACAGTGACAGCTGTTAAAAATTGTCAAAGATTTGTAGCCAATAATTGCAGATCTGTTCTACTTCTCCTTTAGGCTGAATTTCAAGTTTGGTCAGTCGCAATAGACGATTCATTTTTGAGAAACCAAAATTGTAATAAGGGGCAACCACATCAACCTTACGTAAATGTATTGTTATCAAAAACTACAAAAAACAAAAATTATTGTATCTTACAATCTTTGATAGAAAAAAGTGATGGAATTTTGGGAATCAGCGCTTAAAAATCATACAGACGCACTTAAAAAATATATCCAAACAAAGTTTTTGTAAAGTTTTGTTACATAGTGATGTAAATAGGGAAAAATTCTAGTGGCGCCAGAACATTTATTTCAAGGCGCATTGATTTGGCCATTTCTATAAGTATTTTAAAAGATGTAGTTTGGGGTAAAGGCTAATTTAAAATTTCTATCAGCGCATATAGTATAATGATTTAAATCGTTCTCTTTGCAGTTGAATGAATTTGGTTGGACTTTAATGTGTTTTGTGTGACTCGAAAAAATGCATATGTCCCTTTGTTGGTGCTCAGCAAAACTTTAATAAAAATGTTTGGAGAATGAAATTTGAAACCGAATTTACGCAGTCTTGATCAAATATTGTTCTGTTAATACAAAGCCTATCATGCTACTTAGTAATCAGGGCGATGGCGTAGAGATTAGAACGTCCATTTTGTAGTCGGTAGACCAAAGGCTCATTTGCTTAGTCGAGTCATACCAAAAGACTTTAAACAACGGTATTCATAGCTTTCCTGCTTGCGCTCAGCACAAAAAGGTTGATGTGGAGAACAAGCCGGCAAGCTCGCTTGTTGTATTCTTGGGCAAGACACTTAACGGGATGCCTCCATCTGCATGTGGCAGACAGGAGGCGGGGTCAAGCAGTCTAAGCGTCGTAATTGCTCAGTCCAACTGAAGATTAGCATAAAAGGCTAATAAGAAGCTCATGATTTGAAGCGCTTCTCCAAAAATAAAAGATCTTGCCCAAAAAAAGAAAAAGTTACACTCAGTAGCAAGAAAATATGTTTGATTGCATTCCGTATTGCAAAAAATCCATATTGCGTTTCATTCGAAAAATCAAAGTTTTTACTGGATGTTTTGTACCTCCGACAGTGCAATGACAAAACTTACGCACGATAGAAAAATAAGAATCAACTGAACTAAGATCAGGAATAAAAGCAAAAAATGTTATTACCGCTTAAATAAGTCCGTTTTGTTGTTTAAGGTGAATACTAGCTCGAAAATCAAGATATGGTAAGCTATATAGATCTGCCGCTTTCAAGCCTTGCTCGCTGCAAGTGGCGAGTAGATGATGGTTTTGCCGCGCGCGATGGCGTTTACAAGACGGAAGATCAATAAAGCGTGGAAAGGGCTAAAGGTAAAGGGTGTGGGTAAAACAATTGCAAGAGCTAAAATAAATGTAGAGTCAAGATAGAGCACAAATGAAAATATCAGTAAAGATTGCATTAATTAATGTTTTTCAAGCTTAAATTTGGAGCGATGTCTGCACTTGGAGATGAACTCAGACGGTTTGTTTAAGAGAGTACTTTGATCAGCTTACAAAATGGCCAGTTCTTCGGCTAGGTAGAGGTTGCAGCGCTTAGTGCCGCTTTTGAATGCAGCGGCTTCGCACACGATGGACCAGGATATGTGTGGTTCGATTTCTCTCTTTTTGCAATCTCACACAGCTTTGGAGAGTTCTGTAGCGTTCATTTTTTGTTGGTTTTTGAATGATGAGCAGTGGTTGTAAAACCGGGTTTTGAACTCGGTCTCACAAAGCTCAAAATAGTGCCGTGTTGGGATGTTGGGAGCTGCAAAAGAGACTTTGTGAACGGCTGATTTAGTTAGGCATTTGCCGTTTAGCGGGCATTCGGATTTTGTTCTATAGTTTCATGACATCTCGTCGGTTTGAGTAGTTGGATTTGTTGGCTTATCGTTGTGGCTTTTGATGATGTATGCCATATCCAGCATGAAACTGTAACTGAGCTTGACATTGAATTTGTTGCAAATTTTGTGGAACCTGTTGTTCAGGGGAAAGGGTGTGTTAATAAGATAGAAGAACTTTTTGTCAATATTTGCTTTAACTTTCATGTTGTACGGGGATTGAACCAGGTGATGTTTTTTTTCCTTGGTTTCTTGCGGTTTGGTGAAGTTGTTGAGTGCATGGGTTATGCCTTGCATGATAAATTTCCGAATTTTTTCAAAGCCTCGGTGTGTGATGGAATAGCATTGTCAAATGACTCACCGTCACATAATTGTTGGGCAATCTTGTTGTTAATCATCTCAGGCAGCTGTTTGGTGATGGAGGGTGGATGGTTATATCGAGTGTTAATGCAAAGAGACGTGTCGTTGGGTTTGCGGTATGGTTAAACTTTCCGGAGTTGAAATTAAAAGTTGGGTCCAAAGGATCCGAGTCCACCTGAGTTCTGAGTTCAACAAACGATCTAAGTTCATCTCCAAGTGCAGACATTGCTCCAAATTTAAGCTTGAAAAACATTAATTAATGCAATCTTTACTGATATTTTCATTTGTGCTCTATCTTGACTCTACATTTATTTTAGCTCTTGCAATTGTTTTACCCACACCCTTTACCTTTAGCCCTTTCCACGCTTTATTGATCTTCCGTCTTGTAAACGCCATCGCGCGCGGCAAAACCATCATCTACTCGCCACTTGCAGCGAGCAAGGCTTGAAAGCGGCAGATCTATATAGCTTACCATATTTTTTTAGCTTAACTATATTTTATGTTATTAAAAATATATCAAAACATAGGTTGTGGTGGCCGAGCATTGATGAAAACTTTTTGGCTACTATATGCGGATATTTGACTTCTTAAACTAGTGTAGAAAGACTAAACACATGTTTTCAATATGACAGGCCAAATACTTACGCTTCCAGCTGCTGGTCTTAATCTAGGTTACACTCAATCTGGGGAAGCATTTCAAAAAAACGAAAGAATTATCCCGCAGAAATCCGCAGAAAGTTGGTTACGCTTAGGTTAGCTATGGGATTTGGTTTAGTGTTAGAGTTAGGATTAAAGGTTAGTTGGGGTTAGGATTAAGGACAATAATTGGGCTAGGTTTAGTGCTAGAGTTAGGATTACAACTAGGGTTAGGACTAGTCCGTGAAATTTTGCAGAATTTTTGTGTTTTAGTAGCATCGAGAAACAGGCGACACATAGTACAACAATTTGTATCGTGACATCATGAAGTTTATTTTATAACACATTTACTTTAATAAATTAGATGTTATCGGATTTCGTGAAACCTATTCCTTTGTAACCTGTAATTCATAAAAAATAACTTGAACTTACTGGCTATAGGTAATAAAATGAAGTTCGTATTGTGGTGGGCGAAAGCAAAAATGCAGTGCATCCCTGCACTACAATAACCTACACAAAGCAAAATGATACAATCGGAACCACCGACAATTCACTTTGCAAGAATCGGTACTTAGATGGGTGGTGAGTGGTGGGAAAATTGATTTCTTAGAAACAGGCGACTGTGATGAATTAAAATTTGTCGGTAGCCTAAGGGATTTTGCTATTTTGGCATGAAGGAGACGTCGGAGAACAAATCAATCGACGACTCAGGTAGCCGTCACAGTCACTGGCTTGGACAGATTCTGAGCTTTGACTTCGTATACCATAATGATAGATAAATATAAATATTGATAAATCGAATAAATGAGTTCAGTTTTGTTTGTTTATATGCACAAAATTAAGACATCAGTCAGATTTGGAGCCACGTTTTACCACGGACCCCACTCAGTAGGGGGTACGAGGACCCTTACTTCGGCTCTTAATTATAGATCTTTAAAACTGTAATAATTTTGATGTCATTTTTATTTATCAGTGCTGTCTAGGCAAAATTGCAGGGAGCTAGAGGATGATATGGAGATGTGGAGAAATGCACTGGAGAGAAGAGGCCAGAAAGTGAGCCGGAGCAAGATCGAGTATTTGAAGGCTGGGGATGTGGATGATGGAGAAGAGTTGAAGCTGCAAGGGGAAAAGCTAAAGAGAGCAAAAAATTTCAAATATCTGGGTTCGACAGTTAGTAGCGATGAAAGATGTGAGGAAGAAGTGAGAAGAAGGATCCAAGCAGGCTGGATGAGTTGGAAGAAGGTGTCTGGAGTTCTGTGCGACAGGAAGTTATCAGCAACGGTTAAGGGTAAAATGTACAAGAGTGTTGTCAGACCAGCCATGTTTTATGGAATGGAAACGGTGGCAGTGACAGAAAAACAGGTGGGAAAAGTGGAAGTTGCAGAGTTGAAAATGGTGAGATGGACACTGAGAGTAACAAGAAAGGACAAGAAAAGAAACGAATAGGTGAGAGGGTCTGCGAAAATTGCAAAGCTAGGAGACAAACTTCAGAATGCAAGACTACGCTGGTATGGCTACGTGAAAAGGAGAGAAGAAGGCATCGTGGGAAAAACGATGATTGAGATGGCGGTGCCAGGTAGAAGGAAAAGAGGAAGGCCAAGGAAAAGGTGGATGGATTTGGCAAGAGAAGACATGGAAAGGGCTGGAGCTAAGGAAGGAGACGAAGTCGACCGGGAGAAGTGGAAAATATTTCGCGCTGCGGTGACCCCGAATAGGGAGAAGCCAAAGGAAAAAGAAGGAAACTGCAATATACAGTAGATCTTTAAAAGAAATCATTATCTTAATTTTATCCGAAAAACTATCAATTTTGGGAAAATTAAGCATTAAGGAACTAAGTGTGGCCTCTAGTCTAATCTGGTTGGATGTAATTGGTTTGGCTGTGTTAAAAGCTGCACTCCTGTTTTAGGTCCTTCTTTGTGATTATACTGTTTTGCATTTCATTGTGCTGGCGTAATTTTAATGCACGATTATTAGGAGTGTATTCAGTCACAACAAATTGTGGTTGAGCTAGACTAGTCTCCGAAAGAACTACTGCAAATAAATGATTCTGAAATCAAAAGCAACGACTTAGTCAAAGCTTATTCAAGTTAAAATAATTCTGATGAAGAAGAAGACGTTAGTTGTCCCACTCAAGATTTTTCCAAAATTGAAAATGTAGAGAAAGAAAGCGATGAAAATGGTTTCTCCTCGAAAACCGGTCAACAGTTTACAAAACAAACTTAAATGTAATTTATGGCATCAAATCAGCATTAGACAAAACAAATTACAAAAACTTTGAGTTTACCGAAGATGGTTTATTGGCATACACAACAACTACAAATAAAATTTGAAAAAAATCTGGTGCTTTGACGAAAAAGCATGCAAATGTAATTAATGGTCCTAATAGATTAACACACACTGGAAAATGAGCAGCAGCTCTTCTTCAAGCATGGGAACTACTTTTTGTTTCAACGAAACTATGTTAGATATGGTGACAATGCAAACTAAACGAAAATTTTTTTCTTTAAGGCAAACAATTTCTCATTAAATGCTTTTTGCGAAATGTTACAACTATCTTGAAATGACAACTGCAGTATAGATAAAAGCGCTGACTGGTACAATGTATATACCGAGTTTGTTGGGAATGACTAATCATAATATTTCAATTTTGTTTTACAAACTACAAGGAAATACCGTTTTTGGAGGAACCCTCTCACTACACCGCTAAAAATTTTTGCTTTCTCATGTCGGCTTTAATGATTTCACTACTAGATCAAGCCCATGAAAGACAGATAAATTTGCAGCTTTTCGTGAGATAGTTGACCCATTTTAGACAGCTTCCAGAACCAATCGTCAGATCACTGAGATTTTCTGATATGTTTGCCTTTTCATCCCCATTTACATGTCAATAAAAATTTTAACTTTGCGGTTTTTAATTTTTGAGATACAGGATGTTCGAGATACGTTTTCGGAACAATTGTCCAATCCGTAGTCGCAAGACTCGCAACTCTACTATTTTCATTGCGATATTTATCTTCTTTTCGCCTATTTGTTCGCAAACAATAAGTCTCGAAACTTCACAGTTTTGTAGCTAAAACTTGCGGAAAGTGTTGCCATTGTAATGAAGAGTGTTGGTTTGTTTCCAATGATGCGAAATTTGGATTCAAACTGTTGCATTTGCGCTGACTCATCTTGTTTAGTTGGAGATAAAGCAAGGAGGTAGAGGAAGTACGCTTTTATGATTGTTGATTTCTTGAATAGTATTTTTTCAGAGTTTAGATGTTGATATAGTAAATTGATAGATTTGGCAAATATACAGCATGCAGGCTACACAAATGCTAGTTGCTGTGTTGGTATATGGCTTGTTGTTTACAGAAAAGTACATATGGTTTATGTCAGTTATTGTAAATTATTTTGGGTTGGAAGACTTACAATACGTCTCACTGAGTTGTAATGTGATAATATTTTCAAGAAAATATGTTACATTAGAAGAAGCTATAGATTCACGTTTTGGTGACGACAATGTTTGCAGTGAACAAGATATGGTTATTTTGCCGCCAAAGCAGGTGGATGACGATACAGCGGATTTAGAACAGGGCGAGGATGATGTTAGTCATAGCTTGGAAACATTGCCGAACGATGTTGCTGGATGGGTTGAGGTCTGCGGAGACTCATCTGGAAAAGAATATGTTGCTTCCAAGGCCAGCAACAACGTTGGTCCCTAAGCTAAAAAGAAAAAACAAAAACCCACCCTGAGGGCTCCAAACTAGAAACGTGGCATAAACGTGAGCAATCTACCTACCCGGCTATGCATCCCCTTCTATTGGAAACAAGACCAGAACTGTGTTTATTCGAGCCATTTCAAACTTTGAAATTACTCCCATTTGATGAAATCTGCGATCTCATCACCAAAGAATCAGAGCGTTACGCCGCGCAACATAATGAAACAATAAAAATTTCTGAGGATTAGATTTATACTTTTGCTGCAATTCTTCTTCTTTCTGGCTACAACGTTAGACGGCGTCAACGGCAATAATAGTCTCAGGACGATGATTTAGCCTGTCTTGTGGTTTCAAAAAGTATGACCAGAAACCGCTTTGAGAAATAAATCGTTTTTTTTGCTTTGCGGCCAATGACTGTTTACCTCAAAGAGAATAAATCTGCCCTTTATAAAAAACTGTAGATGCATCATTGCAGCGGTTTGAAGTTTTTGTCGAGGATCTATTAGTAGAAGAACAGAACGTGCCATTTTTTTGGGAGACATTTATGTAAAACATTTAGTCGTGGTAAACTGATTTGTTGCGATTATAAGAAATGATTATTCGCATTAAGCTACGGTTATCCATTTTAATTTGAGACTTACGTTGGGACATAGAAAATGAGGGATGGCCAACCATTGAGCCCATACATTGTCACAAATCTACTTTCGATCCACGGTAGCATCGTGTATGCTTTATCAACGTTTTCACTTCTGATCAGTTGCTTCATTCATTCACGCGTATGAGCTCATGCTCGGTTTGCATGTCTTTCGTCAGACTGGGCCACCACGACGGGTAGACTGCTTGGCCCCACCATCTGTCTGCCACATAAAGACGGAGGCGTCCCGTTAAGTGCCTTGCCCAAGGACACAACAAGCAAGCTTGCCGGCTTGTTCTCCACACTATCCCTTATGTGCTGAGCGCCAAGCAGGGAAGCTGTGAATACCATTTTTTAAAGTCTTTTGGTATGACCCGACAAGGGAAATGAACCCCAAGTCTACCGACTGCGAAGCGGACGCTCTAACCACTACACCATCGCGCCGGTTATCAGTTGCTGATTAATCTGAAGGAAAAACAATTTCGTGTGCTAGAGACAATTCGCGAGAATTGACTCATGAAATTCCCAATGGTTTCTTCAATAGCGGTCCAGAAAAAAGAACGGAATTTTGCGACTCCTGTTCTGACAAAAATGTTGTTTTGGTGCAATTTAATGATGCGAGTTGTTTATATGAAGTCGAATTTATTGGTGTTCAGCCAATAGAAACGATCAAGTGCTTCAGTCAACGTAAAAAAAAAGATAATTGATGTTCTTCAGCCCCGCTGCTTCATGAGGTACAACCAGGGGGTGGGCAGTGTTGATCTGTTGGACTGCTTCATCAGTCAATACAGGCCAACCATTCATGCAAAGACCTGGCATTACCTTTTTTTCCTTATATGCATCAACGTGATTCGTGTAGCAGCGTAGCAATGACACGTCATTCTTCGATGCAATCCCGAAAAAGTACCAATTAGATTTTACGAGATCTGTCATGATTGGGTTGCGTAGGAACGCGGTGCTCCTTGAAACAGCTCGGGCTCTAAAAAGCAAACAGCAAATTGCAAACAAAAGCATTGGACTACACGATCCAGTTGATTGTGTGAAGAAGTCTGCTGTGTTTGGTGCAAGAAAAACACAACAAAAGAATGCTACGACTGCAAGGTGCAATTACGTGCCAATTGCTTTTTGGCTTTTCATGCAACCGATTAGGAATGGTGCAATCACCCCGCTTCATGGCAAATGCAGATAAATTTTTTTGTGATTTTGTTTCAAGTCTGATTTATTTAGTGTGTCATATTGTAATTGTTTGCCAATATTACAACAGATTTGCTTTTATATCACATTTCTTAACAAGGTCGCAAAAAGAGTCTACTGGCAAAAAGGAACATCAACTTCAAAAATCTTGTTGGTGGTACAGAATTTTAATATAGCTTTGAAAAAAGCCGCCTGGTCTTTACGTCTAAGCGCATGCTGCCTGTGGCCCGCAAGGATGTTCTACCTGCCTTTCAGAAAAGTTTTGTCATATATGAATACAAGTGCCACTGTGATAGTCGGTACGTAGGGCGAACATCTCAACGACTACAGGATCGCATCAAGCAACATGTTCCGCAATGGTTAAGACAGCAATTGACTCGTCCACGCCGATCTCAACCACGCAGATCGTGCAAACGAACCTACACCAAACCGGATTGTGACTCCGCCGTTGGTCAGCATCTTTTAGATAATGATTGATGCGCATTAAACTAGGATGATAAGCGGTTTTCAATCCTTGCCGCAGCGCGCAGCTCTTTCCATCTCAATTTTTTAGAGGCTACTTATATCAAGACCCGACGCCCGGTGTTATGCAGACAGAAAGAGTTTGTTTACACTCTCAAACTCTTTCGATAATCGTAGCATTTGGCCTCCTGCCGCGCCTTCTTTAGCTTTCGCAACTGCAAAATCTTTCTTTCGCGCGCTTTGCAATACAAACGCAATCATTGGCCTGTCTTTATTACGTAACATCCAAATTATTCACATAAAAGACTCATTCACTCTAGATCTTCCCTTTTGACGCGATATCGCCACTGATGAGAGCGTCACGAAAAGCTTATGGCTAAAACAGCTTTTTTCAAAGCTATATTAAAACATCAACTTCCTTGCACAGAAACAACAATTTACGAAAAAACAATCATAAATCAAATTAAATATTTACGTAATCGTTTTGAACGTTCTTTGAGTAAACTAATTTTTTTATTATCGGCTCGAAAAAAATTGATGCAGTCAGCTATTCAATTGTAAGTATGGCGCTTTGGCCGTGTCGCTAGTATGCCAAATAACGCTTTAACATAGGCATTGGACAATTGTTCCAATATTGGAACAAAATTTTCAAACAGATACTGTTCAGAGAATAAACATGATATCGAAACAAAACTCACACCTACAAAACAGTGAGTGATCAAAGAAAAAAGTTGCACTGATAAGAGTTAAAAATTTGTTTTGATGACGTCACTGTTTCCCCTATAATAATAAAGACTTAGAGTAGATGTTAGATTGCGAAATGTGAAGATTGATTACAGCAAAATTTATTACGTCATCATGACAAATTTTTATGAAAAAATATTTTCAACCCCTAAAACAAATAGCAGAAAGTAGAGTATTCATTCTCGAAGCTTTTCGTCTGACACCTTTCAAGAGAATCCGTCAGAAATAGAGTGAAAAGGTGAAGTGAGTCACTTATATAGAGACACAGTTGACGAAAAAGAAAAAAGGGGAAAAGCTCATCATGATTGGTAAAAGAAGTGACCAATAGAAGGAGCGGAAGCTATTGTGTAATTTTTTTTAGACCACAAACGAATTCCTTTTGTTTGCATAAATTTACGTGGCTTCATGTACGTGGCTTCAAGGGTGGAAAGGTGAAAAGAAGTACGGCCACGGGAAAGAATAAAAAATTTGTTATCATTATATTCATGTGCGCATGTAGGGTTTTGTCAAAGATGTTGTCCTATGGCAGAAAAGGAAGTTTCAGCTTTAAAGCTTCTGATTGGCTTGCAAGAGCGGGCCAATTTTTCGTCAATTGTGTCTCTATATAAGTGACTCACTTCACCTTTTCACTCTATTTCTGACGGTTTCTCTCGAAACGTGTAAGACGAAAAGCTTCGAGAATGAATACTCTACTTTCTGCAATTTTCAAATGCTGTAATACCAATTAACTCTTCAAGTAAAACAAATATCAAACACGAAGACATGTTTTTGAATGGTAAAGAAATTTTAGTTTTAATGTGAAATCCTTACAGCGGCACGACTTAAATTCACAAAGTTACAATGGTTTTATAGTTATGTTTTTTTTCTGCGGTCGTACATTAGACGTACGAAAAAGTGCGCCTGTGAAAAAGTTAACATGAATCAAAGCGGTAAAAAATCGTCATGATATTTTGTTTCACTTTGTCAAAGTGCTAAGTGATGGCTATTTTTAAAGAGTAATTTACATATGTGTCATAGTTCTACATGATAACAATGACGTATTTTGAAATTATTTTAAATAAAGAAACATAAAAGTAAATTGTGACTATTATTTTTGTTTTGGCCAATTAGCCATTAGCTTATTCTTTCAACTTCTAAAAAACAATGAATCGATATAATTACTATCTTGACTTTTATATTATACTATTTTATCTTGACATTTATGGGGTGGAAATAACCCCTTTTTGATATCTGTTTGATCGTTTTTTTTTGGCCGCGATTGATTTGCAACGTTGTGTATTTTTTGTAGTCTTTATTGCTTGTTTAAAATTGTTATACAATTATTCAAAATTCGATGTTTGTGCTTTGAAATGTTTTTAAATGCAGAAAACAAAAGCATCTATTAGTTTTAAACACCAGAACGCTACCAATTGTAAAGATTTCAATGAAATTATAAAAAGTTGGCATCGTTTCGACCGGCCAGGTCTCTTTAGTGCAGTTAGTGACTGATTTATTTACTGTAGAATATATTTTTTAGAAATAAGCACATGTCCTGACGGATGGTTCCAATGTAGTAATGAAAGTTGCATTCCGTTTTATATGCGATGCGACGGACTTCATCAATGCAGCAACGGATCAGATGAGCAAAATTGTTGTGAGTTCAATCGCTTTATAAATTATTCAAATTTGTTTTTGCTTTATTTTTGGATTGTGTTTTGGTTCAGTTTATTGCTTAATCAGCGTTTAATGGTTTGCGGAATGCTTTCTAGGAAATTTTATTGTTGTACTCACATTATGTATTGATTTTGTATATCTTTATTTGATCAAGTTGGTGGGGCCCATTTACATTTCACTAAATTCTGTTGTTGTGTCAATGTCATAAAGACAGATTTCAGGGGCAATGTCAGGATTTTCATTTGGTTGAAACAGCAGTACTTTGCAAAATATCCGTAATTTAAAGGAGCGGTTTTAAGGGCTGAAGTTTTCTCTATTTCCAACAATTAACACAATTTTCGATTATAAAACGCTATATTATCAAAACTTCAGGGAACGAGAGAGACATGGTCCTGATTTGATATTCTTAACCACAGAATTACTGATTAGAGCCCTGAACACAGCAATAGTTTACTGTAAGTGCTTCATTTTAAGTTAGCTTGCATTTGCCATGGCTGAGCTTATGCTAGAGCCAAGCAACTTAAGCAAAGCCGAAGACTTTAGATTCTACAAACAGGCATACAACTACAAACAACTCGTAAATAGTGAGCGCAATGTTTATTAGGTTAATCCTGAAAACACATATCAATCACTTTGGCGCTCCACTACCCCACAACTTTAAAGTTATGCTTTCATTCATTTCATAAATGAACAAATAAAACATTTGAAATTGTTGACTGCTTCAATTGTGAGCAACTGATTGGATATGGATTGGATTGATTGAACTGAATTGGATTGGATTGAACTGAATTGGATATTCGTGCAGCACAATGGACTGACTTTAAATGGAGCACGGAATACTCGGAGTGTTCATCTGATCTCCGTGCTTTCATTCCTAGGACAAGCACTAGGCCAATGGGGATGGGCCTGCCCAGATCATCATGGGTCAAGCTCAATCGCTTGCGGGCTGGTGTTGGGTGTTTTCAGTCGTTTATGCACAAATGGGGCCTTGCTTCTACATCGAAATGCGAGTGTGGCGCTGTAGAACAAACCGCAGAACACATCATTCTGACATGCCCCGTACATCAGGCACCTACAGGAATACGTGAATTGACGGTTTTGGATGTCGACACACGATGCTGGCTGAGTGCCATCACTGCCAGCATTTGAAAATGTGGATCCCTCCCAAAAGAAAGAAAGAAAGACCTTGGCGCCCTTCCACAACTTTGATTGGCTTTCAAAAGCTTGCTGAATACAGCTGATAAAAGTTTAAGCATGAGGAGGTCTATGGTGAAAACAGTGCAAACAAAACGTTGCCAGGAACTCGAGAAACTTGGCAGACATGAGTGGCTACGCGCAAAAATCCATAATGTTTTTATTAATGGATTGCGTTTCAAAAACCAACAGTTTTGCTTTCGAAAGATATTTCGCTATGTCAAAAAATTTTAGCTTTTTACAGTATTGCTGTTGTTGTGGCTATTCATTGGTTAAAACGAACTTGACCAGCTGAATTTATATTGTTAATCTTGAATGTAAGAGGTGCTTAGCCCTAGAATGCATGAAAAACTTTTTAACGTAATTTACAAAAAGGGGGTCACAAGTGACCCAATTATGTTCTTTTGAAATGCTATTTACCAAAAATCAAATACCTACCTCTATATTGCAAATATGATTTTTTTTTGGGTTTCTCTGATTTTATTAACCAGGAAAGTGTTGAACTCAAACAAAATTTTGAAAATCAAAGCATCAATAAATATGGTTGAAACAACAAACTAGCTTGCAACTAAACATACTTTTCGTAAATTATTGTTTATACAACACAGTCTTTGCAATTGCAACACTTGATCACAGTGCTGCGACTGCTGTGATCACTGCAAACTGGTTTGGAGCAATGTGAGCAGTCAAAGCTCGCCTTCCTATCCTAAGAATGGTCACAAAAGTAACATCTCTTTCTTTTGGAAAGCTTTGTATGGTTTACAGATGCAGTAGGAAGGCCAAAGCCTAAACCAAATTTCCATTGCCTTCACGGTTGATCTCCGGATGTAAGAAAACTTTTTTCATCTTTCCATGTTAGGCATCACGAGCTGCTTGGCCAGCAATTTGAGAAAAAGTCGATGTGCATGGTTTGCTTTTCCTTTGCTGTGTTGTTGTTGTTGTTGTTAACCTACCCCTTCCGAGGGATGGGGGCATGGCGGAAGATCATGGAGCCCCAGAAGCCGGGCAACTCCCCAGAGCCTGGACCAGAGGTCATAGAGAGACAGAGGGTTGCCAAAGAGCAAGCAGCACAAAGAGTCCATAGCTGGACAGTGCAGAATGAGATGAAAATTGTTTTGCGACAAGTGCCCGTAGGCGCTACAGGAAGGATTCTCGATTCTGCCAATCCTAGATAGATAAGAGCTAAGCAGTAGGCTGCGTCCGTTACACGAAGACAAGAGAGAACACAGCGAGCGTGACGAGGGAGCACAAGTTCCTCGGTGTAAATCGAGGGAGCATGTGTGTCGAAGGATTTCGATGAGACAGTACGCCTCCAGTCCGAGAAAAGAGAAGAGTGGATATAAGAGATAAAAGGAGAGAAACTGCAAGGGATTGCAGAGTAGCGCTCCCCGTCTGGCCAGCTTATAAGCCGCATCGTTACCCGAGAGAAACAAGTGTCCGGAGATCCATTGTAGCCTGACGGAACAGGAGGAGAGTGAAGACAGTTTCTGCCAGATCTGCTAAAGAGTTTCTGGTAGAAGGAAAGATGGAGGAGAGGACAGGGTGGTGTGGACAGAACGAGAGTCAGATAGGAGGAGAAGAGAAGAAAAGTGGCAGACTTGATGGTGCTGCCGAGACCAGCAAAGAGCATGCAGAATGACGCAGGCTTAAGCAGAGAAACTTGAACATACTGGGCCTGCTGAAAAGGAAAGAGTGGCCTCAGTACCATAGAGAGAGGAGCTGGCAAGTACGCCAGAGCCGCCTTTGCCAAAAGGAACAGGAACAGAGCCGTATGTTTAGAGCACCAGATCACGAGGGGGAGAGAGTCAAGGTGAGCGAGAGCCACACCTTGGCGAGAAAGAGGGAGAGCCCAGAGCGGGAGCATGAAGAGGAAAGAGCAGATTCCACAGTAAAGGAAAACAGGTTCCAAGAAGGTGAGGGAGATCAAGCAAGAAAAACCTGCCTAGGAGAGGTAGAAGGAAGCATGAGCTGGTGAGTGGACGCAAAAGCTCACCAGGACGATCTGCAGAGTCTTGGTTTCACTCCATATCTGGCCAAACCTGAAATGGAAAAGGAGGTTGGGAGACCAAGAGCCCGCTCATAAAATGAAAGAGTGAAATGAGTCAGGGTGACTCGTAGGGAGGTAGAGAAGCCTCAGAGAGTAAAAGCGGAATAGGGGAGGACGAGAGGCAGCCGGTGATGGCCCGACTAGCCGCTCGGTGAAGGCATTCCAACTTGGTGATATTGGTGATGCTTAATAAAGGAAACCATCCGGGTGAGACATATGTGAGAAGGGGTAGAAGAAAAGCTCTATCCGGAAGAGAGAGAGGTCCCTAGAGGGTTCCATGAGGAAGCAGAGATACAGCATAAGGCCATGGGACGTGGAAAGAATTTGGTCTTCAACGAAAATACATGTTTAGAAAAGGAAAGAGTGCGGTCAAAGGTGACCCCAAGCAAAGTTATAGTGGGATTAAAACGGGGACGAGAGTTGAATAAGAAGAGGTCAGCTTGGTGGGGATCCACTGAGAAGAAGGAGGCCTCACATTTGCTTGGATTGAGAGAAAGACACTAATATTTAGACCAGCGCTCCAATCGAATCAGAGCTCCTTGTGTCGCCTTCGCCGCAGTAGGGACCGGGGATTGGATGATCAAATGGCCAGATTGTCAGCATATAGAGAGCAGCTGACGGAAGAAGGCAGAGAAGCAGGAAGATCGTTGATGAAAAGAGAGAAAAGTACCTGGCCAAAAACGGATCCTTGCGGAACACCTCGACGGATTCCAAACGGACAATTTTTGTGATTTTGATAAACCACGCAAGCGTGCCTATCACAAAGGAAAGATTGAGTCCAACAAGCAAGGAAGCAGGGAGGCCAGCCAAAATGAGTTTATGGAAACGGGCGGGGTGCCAGACAGAGTCAAAAGCTTTGGAAAAATCAATAGTAGCGAGAATCTTCCAAGAGCCCGCCCTGGGTTTGTTAAACCCATCCGAAATGGACTGAAAAAGGAACAGAATTTGATCTAGAGTAGACCGTCCAGGGCGGAAACCGGTCTGGCGGGGAGAAAGAATGGAATTAAGCTCCAGAAAGAAGAGTAGACGGGATAGAATAATGCGTTTAAAAAGCTTTGAGACGCAGGAGGTGAAAGAGATAGGCCGTAAGAAAGCAGAAGAGTCGAGAGGCTTTCCCATCTTGTGGATGGGAATAATAGAAGATGTCTTTTAGATGGAAGGAAAGGAATGTACAGTCTAGAAAAGATTGAAAATGTGATGAAGAAAGTCCATGCCAGAGCGAAGAAAATGCTTTAGCATGGGATAGGCAACTTTGTCTGGGCCAGTGGCGGTGGACGGAAAGAGGTTAGAGGCAGCCGCAAGAAATTCAGCGGGAGAGAAAGGAGAGCAAAAGGACGAGTGAGACTCCTCAGGGCACGTGGCCCGGCGGAGCTCAGAAAGGTAGTCTCTGGCTCTGCTACGCAAAGCCTTTGGCTGGGATGCAGAAAAGTGGGATCTCACGAAGGCGGGGTAGACCAAAGCCGACTACCTGGGAGAGGAAGAGTTGGGGAAGTTAGGAGAGGAGGAAGATGAGGAAGAAGAGCTACCAACAGAGCAAAAAAGAAAGTAAACAGATTTAGAGTTAGACTTGAGCGAAAGAGAAGAGCAAGTCGTCTGCCAGGCATAAGCCTTGGCCTTGGCGACGAGAGACGAGGCACACCGAGAGGCGGAGATATAAGCCTGGCGATCTTTATTACGTCTGAGAGCTGCATCAAAAGCCTTGTGTCTTTTACAAACCGCTTCCCTTTGCTCTCGTTACGTATTATTTGTGTGAAGATGGTGTAAGCATTTAGTGCAGCAATATTAATCATGTGTTACCACAGGATAATTGGCCACCTTTTTGTTGCCTTTTGCTGGTGTAGTATCAAACCATCTGGTTCACTGTATCAACTTCTCCTTTAGTTTTATTATAATAAACAATAATTTTAAGCTTTTTCTGTTTTTCTTTATCTTGAAGCTTGTCGTGGTGCATTGTACTAAGGAGAAAAACATCCTTCTTCTGTTTTGGAACGTAGCTCACCATGGTCATATTGCCATTAAAGGCATATTTGGAGCTGTGGACTTCTCTTTGCTTTGATGGTTTCATTACAAGTGGTATCTTCGGTTTGCATTTTCGTAGAGTCCTAGCAAGGGAAAAATCATCTTCAAGCAACTTTTCAGCCAAAATAGCACTTGTACAAAAATTTTCCATAGTAACGTTGCCACTTGGAAAAAACAGCACACAAACGTCAAGTGATTTTCTGTAAAATAAATCTACAAAATAGTATAGTAATTGAAATTTTCTAACCTGTTTTTCAGATGTTACGGTTCAACTTAACACTACTGTCTTTCCCAGTTTCTTCTGAATTGCTTCTCCAGGTTGTCTCTCCGAATAGATGATGCCTTCACTGGCATAAGGAACACGGGAGTCGCGCATCCAAATTATTTTTATGCCATATTTAGCTGGCTTGCTTGGCATGTACTGTATAAACCTGCAACGGTCTCCAAATGGCACAGGCTGCTTATCGATTGTGACACAATCATTTAAAGTGAAGTTTTCTCGGCAGTTGGCTCACAAGAGCTCCCATATGTGTCGAAATGCTGTTAAATGATCTTCCTTCAGTCGTTCGGCTCTAGTTATCCTGTCGTCAAAACACAACATCCGGCCAATACCCTCAAATCTATTTATGCTCATCGTGGCTCTGTACATAGGATTTTGTAATGGATCACCAAAGAGCTCACGGACAGGAAGGTCCCAGTTATTTTCGACATCTGCTAGCAACGTAAGACCAAAAATTGCCATCAGTTCAAGTTGGTAAATTTTTTTTGTATTCTATTTACTTTGTAGTTGCAATGCTTCGACTGTCCAAATTGGAGCATGGAAAAACTTCATCAACAATGATGGAGTTTATGAAGAGATCAAATGCATCAAGCGGCGTTAAAATGTCACCACCACCGACCGGACCTGGACGTTCTCTCCAAATGTTGTGGATCTCATTCTGCTGAAAATTGGTGCACAGTCGCTCCAAAAATACTCAGTTTTGCTGTTTCCTTTGAAGTCCAATGTCAATGAATCTTCATCTAAAGATGTATCGGAAGACTCGTCAGCAAACTCTGAGCTTGATACCTAAAACATAATTCAAGTTACATTCAAAAATTAAATTATGACACAAATTTGAATGGCAAACTGAATGTTTAATAAGTATCCATCTCATCAACGATTTTAACAGCAAAACTAGAATCATCATTGTCAGGGATTTCAGATTCTACTTCAGGTTGTAATATACCGTCACTTTCGTCTTGAATACTTGCTGAAGCTTGAAAGGGAGTGCATCGACCAAGACTGCTGGTTTCAGACATGTTATGCAGAGCAATAGGTGACTAATTTTAATAATAACACAGGCCAATAATAGCAATCACTAGATATAATTCTTTGTCAGAGGTTTACTGGCTAAAATAAAACTGTAAACTACTCTGCTGTCCACAAAAATCTGAGAGCAGTAAACTCTGCCAAAGTAGTAGTGCAGTAGTCTAACATAACTTTTGTGCGAACGGCAATACACTTTTGTGCCAACGGCAACTGCGATCACAATAGAAGCAGTTTGCCGATTAGATGGCCGAATGAAATGAGTGTCTTCCTCTGAAACGATAGACTAAAGTTCAATTCCAAGTAGATTCAAACCAAAAGTTTTAGAACTGGTATTCACAGCTTCCTCCGCTTCACCTTTACCATCAACCGGCGCGATGGTGTAGTGGTTAGAGCGTCCGCATCGCAGTCGGTAGACCTGGGGTTCATTTCCCTTGTCGAGTCATACCAAAAGACTTTAAAAAATGGTATTCACAGCTTCCCTGCTTGGCGCTCAGCACATAAGGGATAGTGTGGAGAACAAGCCGGCAAGCTTGCTTGTTGTGTCCTTGGGCAAGGCACTTAACAGGACGCCTCCGTCTTTATGTGGCAGACAGATGGTGGGGCCAAGCAGTCAACCCGTCGTGGTGGCCCAGTCTGACGAAAGACATGCAAACAGAGCATGAGCTCATACGCGTAATTAATTAACCTTTACCATCAAAGGAACAGTGTGAAGTTCCCCACTTTAAAGCAGTAGACGGGTTGGTGGCAGGTGCCAGCTTGACTAGAAGACCGTAAGGTCACTTCGCTGTCTCCTGGCTAAGGCAACTTGACTAATAAAAAACTAAACTAAATTAACCCTTTTCTTACCACTACATGTTCCGGTTGTCTATTTTTATTCAATTGCACTGTATGAGACTAAACTAAACCATTGATTTGATGTACAAAAAATTGTCTTTCTAGATAAAAAGGTTTTTGAGATACACATATGTTCCCATATGGGAACATTGGCGGGTTGCAGCCAAAAAACTCAAAAGTAAAAAACATGTTTGTAAATGTTTTTTTACTTTTGATTCAAAATTACAAGCAGGATGCATCGTGGTACACATCCTAACTCATGCTTTTAGTCGTAACTCATACCAGAAAATCTATTTCACCTCCTCTGCATCATCTATATGTTCTTTCACTTTGAGCTCACCAGCAGGTTCAAAAGCCGTTTCAAAATCTTGAGGAATTTCTTCATTATAACTTGCTTGATCACATTTATCACCACCAGCAGGCGTGAGTAGAACTACACTTTTTGGTCTTTCTATTGTTTCTACTAGATTTCTCACTTCTGACATAGTAGTAGCATGAGTTACACGTCTGTATGAACACTTATAAAAAGATTTTGGATCCATATTTCTCATCGCAATGAATAAAATCAAATAGCCAAATATGATAATATAGCAATCCCTCGCTACTTCGCAAATCACCTATCGCGGATTCAGCCCTTCACGGGGTCAGCCGACTCGCATATATATATATATATATATTTTTTTTTTCTTTATATTGAGTGTAACTTTCTTATTTTCTGTAATATTTCGCGTGATTTCTTAATAATTGTTCTTATTAATTCAGAATAGTGAACAGTATTGTAATGGGAAGGTTAAATAATGGTACAGGGAGTTTTAAATTTCTAAAACACATAAATATTAATATACAGTATATGTAAAAATATGTGATGCCACTTTGCGGATATTCACCTAAAACGGGAGGGTCTTGGAACGCATCTACCGCGATAAACGAGGGATTACTGTACCTTTAACTGAACCTGTAAGCACAAAGCAATAGCAATTAAGTTCTATAGCCGGATGCTTTAAATAAAGTTGCAGGACAGCAATTGGATGCATGTCAATTCAAAGTAGCAAACGATAAAATCAAACACTATATTGAACAACTTCTTTATCATCTACAGATCTACATCATGTACTACATCTACTCCATTATCAACTACCGACAAAATTCAAAATAACTGGAAAAGCTTTTCAATCGTAGAAATATTCAACGACACACTTCTCAATAGTTTGATTTCAAACGTTTATTATTTTACTTGTGCTTTTTTAGTTTTTTTGATCTGCAGCCAAATATTCTGGTAATTACGCACAAATTGTCCACCGACACCATGATGATATATCTAGCCTAATTCCATCACAGCCTAAGCTTAGAATATAAACTAAGCTACAACTACTGTTACAAGTAGCTAATATAGCTTTAATTCGACATGTCCTGTGAGAAAGTATACATATAACTATCACCAACTGCTCTATATACTGAAGTTATATTTTCATCCTCAATAAAACTTACGATAGCCAAAACCGCCAATGTTTCCACGTGGAAATATTGAAAAAAACTGCTTCATATCTTGCAACTAACAAGCAAATTGCAAACAGCAACTAGTATGTCACGTCAAGGAATGTGTGCTTTTCAATAAAGCACTATCGCTAACTCCCAAAAACGTTACCCAAGCGTAATATTGCCATGGAATCTGATCACGTGATTGGAGCTTATTTATCGGCATTTTTCGCCTTTAAAATTTTTCAAGCAAAGCATTAAACCACACTAAAAACTACAGAAAGTTAAAGAAAAAAGTTTCCTTGTATCACTTTTGCTTTTTAATGATATAAAATTTAGTTATTTAAGAAAGAAACACGCGATTGATAATATGTTCCCGTATGGTAACATTGTTAAGAAACGGGTTAAACTGTAATCTGTTTCAGAACAATAGGAGCTGATCTGTTTTCAACTGAAATAGGTCAAAAAATAATCCTTTTTCGTCTGCCATATCTGCTGTGTTTGGCAATCAGAAATGTAGAGTGCTTATGGGACAAAATCTTATTGGAACGCACAGGAGTCAATTTTGACCCCATTTGTGTAAATTAGGGGTAGCAACACAAAAAATAATTTTTTCTGGAAATGAAACAAGCTTCTGTAATAACCTTTGCAAAACGTGCAGAGATTAAATTTTGGAGGATTACATGCAGTGCTGACGCGCAAAACCAAGTACAGCCAGGAATATTTTGCATGAACCACGTCACCGGGTCACTTTTGACCCCCTTTATAGATCCTAAAGTTAAAGCAAATGGCAATATTTTTTCCAAGACTTTATAAAAAAATATAGATCCTCCTAACATCAAAGCCCCGACTAAGAAAAGGGATCTTTATGATGAAATACACAACCTCAATTCATATATACCCAATTGAAGTATAAGCCTCCAACAAGAGAATCGATTTTAATGCTTTATTACATCATGTTATAGCATATTGATCTTACTAAAGTAAAATTGCACCACAGGAAAACACAACATTTTGTGGAAACACAAAACAACGTTATTGTATATAGACCCTACCAAAATATCAACCCTCATTGAGAAAAAAAATCTTGATGCTGAACAACACAAAGTTATTGCATATTGACCCTACTAAAGTACAAGCTTCAATCAAAAAAAGAGCCTTAATACCAAAATACGCAACGCTAATGCATATCGGATCTACTAAAGTATAAGCCCCAACCAAAAAAACGAAATTTATGATGCTAAAATACACAAGGATATTGCATATTGTTCCTACAAAGGTATAAGGCGCCATCACAAAATATGTTCTTCTTGCTAAATTGCACTACGCTTTTCCATACTAACCCAATTAAAATGTAAGCCGTAATCAAGAAAACGCAATTTATGATGAAATATACAACGTTAGTGGATATCGACCCTGCTAAGGTAAAAGCCCTCAACAAAAAACAAAACTTGTTACAAAATACTTTTTTGTGAATTTTTGCCCATATCATTCGTGGGTGACCTTGAATGAGACCTCCTTAATATAGGTGTGGCTTTATTGTACTGCTTTGTATTGCATTATTATTTTGCGCATAATGGTAAATCTGTTGTGATTTAGGCTTAGCATTTTTATTACTGTTTGTCTTTTACACCAGACTGATGAGACCCAAGCAGGTTGAAACCGGTCGCTGGTCATTGACATGTTGTAGATTGTTGTATTGTACAGTATGTCACTGGTGATTATTTTCTATTTTACTTGGAATTTATGCGATGGAATACAGGATATTATTACATATTAAACCTATTAAAGAATAAGTCCATACCAAGAAAACGAATCTTTATACTGAGATACGCAACGTTATTGCATACAAGTCCAAATAAATTTTGTGCCAGCACCAAAAAAGAGATCTTGATGGATAAATACCCATCGTTATTGCATGTACGAGTAACGCTGCCAAAGCATAAGCCCCAACCAAGAAAACGCAGTTTATGATGAAATACAGACCTTAGTAAAGCATAAGCCCTAACCAAGGAAAACCACTTTATGTTGAAATACAAAACGTTATTGCATATCCATCCAACTAAAGTTCAAGCCCTCACATACAAAAAGAAATTTTATGTTGAAGTACACAACGTTATTGCATACAGACACTACAAAAAGTTAAGCCCCAACGGAAAAATTGATTTTGTTGCTGAAATGCACAACAATAATGTGTGTAGATCCGACCAATGCAGTGATCCCCAAACCTTTTTGTCTATCCGCGCAGTAAAAAAGCTTAACAAATTTTGCGGCACACTGGTCACATGAATCTATTCATGTTGATCGCGATTAGCATTACAGGTAAAAGCGAGAAATGTGATGAGCATTTTTGTTTTTTTTTTGGACATCACCACTTTTTTGGGCATCATAACACAATCTCCGACGTTATCGATCATTACTTCATGGCAGCATTAACTCAGTTTTGGCTGAAAACTTGTAAAAATATTAAGTATTTGAAAAAAACTCGCGGCACACAGTTTGTGAAACATTGCACTGATGTATAAGCCCAAACCAATAATAAGAATCTTTATGATGAAATACTAAATATTATTCCTCATCGACTCTATTAAAGTACGCGTTCCTACCAAGAAAATGATTTTTATACTGAGACACGCAACGTTATTGCATATAGGCTTTACTAAAGTAAGAGTCCCCACCAAGAAAAAAGATTTATGCTGAAATACCCATTGTTATTGATTTTAGATCATACTAAAATATGAGCCACAAAAAGATTATGCAATTTGATGCTGAAAAACATAACGTAATTGGATACAGACTCTAACAAAGTATGCGTTTCCACCTGAGAAAGGAATAATTCTCATGCTGAAATACAGAGCGTTATTGCATATAGACACAACTAATGTATGAGCCTCTACCGAGAAAGTGTAATTTGATACTGAAATGCACCACGTTACTCCGTATATAACGTATTTTCCATAATCAAAGCCCTAACTTAGAAAAAGGATTTTTATGATGAAACACACAATGTTAATACAAATACACCAACTAAGTTATTAGCTCCCATCAATAAAAACGAACTTGATGCTAAACTATACTACTTTATAGCGTATTAAACCTGCTAAAATATGAGCCCCGAGCAAAAATGGAAACCTTTATCCTGAGATACGCAACGTTATTGCATGCAGAGTAAAAATCCCTATTAAAGCATAAGTTTTCAACAAGAAAACGAAAATTATGATGATTCACACATCGTTATTACATACATACCATGCTAAGGTATAAATTTCCAACAAAAAAAGGGATGTACGTGCTGAGATATACAGCGTTATTGCATAATTTAACAGGTAGTGGATTGTTTTAAATAAAACAAGCAGTTCAAGCAAAATGTAAAATTTTGGAATCTTTTATTAATCAAATATATAAAGCGCAGTTTTTTCTGTGAGTCTGTCTGTTTTAACTCCTGGGCGTACAAACATCAAACTTGGCATGATCGATCACTACTACGTGGTGAGTGTCATCAGGGTGTTTGTGACGTCATCATGACATCATAATCAAAAATATAGTTTTAAATTTGCATTACTTGACACAGAACAATCGCTTCTTCCTGAAACGAAAGCCAGTCTCCTATTTACCACATTACAAAGCTTTCATTTTTTGTGGGTCTGAAATGATGTCACAATCATCGCTTTATAGAGCAATTTTTCTTGTCTGCTTTCTCAAAAAGGCTGGTTGCAGAAACGCAATTAAACGCTGCATCAGGAGATATTAATGAGGTGCTTTCGATAAAAACAACTTTACAACAATTAAAGCTTATTTGACAATGCAACGAGCAATTCTTTATTTACGCACTCTAAGCCTTCTTAGCATGCTTCTTCTCTTTTTTGCTTGCAAGTTTATAGCTCGCTTTATGATGTCATAGTATGTCTGGTATGATCAACTCAAGTCTTTCGCTACCGCAGATCATAATATAAAAATGTTTTCAAAAATTCCATCGTTTATGCAAACTCAGTTTATTTATAAACTCCTTTATGACCTCATTTCTCAATTGATTTTCAAAGTTCTATTTAACAAATCAAAGGTTATTTTAATGCACATTTGATAGTCTACAATATGTGTGTTTAATATCACAGTTTGTACTAAAAAAATAAACTTTATTACCGGCAGTGTAACTTTTTATCCATCCCAAAAAGTGCTAAGCTGAGTAAAAACAGGTAAGTCTAATATAAAAATTTCATAATAAAGTGCAGATAATTATTGGTTTTTGAAAGCTAAAGAAATTTGCTCTTTAGCAATATATGACTGCAATTACTTAGGGCTAACGTTTTGTTTATAATGGCTGATGAAAAATTGGTTGCAGTATATCCTGTTTCATTTTTAGTTGAACAATTATCCTACTTGACCTAACAAACTTGGAATTGTTAAATAAAGTTGGTACTTTTGTACATTTTGACTACTTTTCCTTACAAGCATGGGTATTTGGCATTATCTGTCTACGTTTTCAAAAAGATTTATCAAAAAATGAAATCTCCAGACGTTTATGAAATGTAGTCAACCGGTTAGAAACACACAAAATTGTGACGCTTGCTCTTCACAAAAGTAAACTTTATACAAAAACTAAGTACTTTGATACAAAAACTAAGCAATTTCCTTTGCAATTGGGTGAGGCTAGCGCAGCCAGCTGATTGATATTCTTAACCTCGATATTATTAATGGGACCCCTGCTATTGCTATAACTTAAATGTGAGTGTTTCATTTCGGGTGAATTTGCTTTTTGCATGACGGTGTTTATACCAGAACCAAATATATACAGTATACCAGAGCCAAGCAACATGCGCGCAGTCAGAGGTGTTAGCTAATGCAAATTCGCCTACAGTAACGAAAGTGTCGTAAGTAGTGGTCCTAACACTTAAGGCTTAATCCTGACAATACATATCAATTACCTTGGCGCCTTGCCACAACTTTGATGTGCTTTCGAGTATTAGCTGAAGTTAACGGATAAAAGCCTGTTTGGATCAAGAACGCCTATGGTGAAAACAGGGCAAGTACGACGTTGCCACGGACTCGACAAACTCGGAACACATTGAGCGGCTATGCACACACGTCCATAATGTTGTTTTTAATCGATTGCGTTTCAAGAAACCTTAATTTTAGTTAAAAGTAATTCTGTAACATCTTATATTGTATGAACGTGCTACAAGCGATTATTTATTAATTTTTCAAGCATGTTTTCTTTTTTGTCTTGACTCCTTTTGGAAACGCACTGTTAGGTCATGTTCTTAAATAACATCGCAGTGCTTGTCACTATATAGTGAGAACAGCAGCAGGCAGCAAAATTATTCACTATCATTTTGATAGCGAATAGTAAAGCCCATAACTGATATTTGTAAATGATAGGATATTTGCATCGGTACGAAACAATAATCTCCATTTAACAAAAAGTAGGTCGAGATAAGAGGCAAAGTTAAGCGCAATAAAATTCCAAGTTTCAGAAAATATTATAATAAACAATAGCGTCAATTGTGACACTGGATTTAGAGGAAATGTTTTTGTTTGAAAAGAGCTTCATGGGGGCTTATTAAACTAGCTTATATGACTTCGGAGAAAGACATGTTCCCATTTTATGCTATGGCAAAATCAAAGCAAACAGCGCAGCCAAAAAACTTAATGTCAGAAATGTAAATACGAAAGCGAGCCCACCGAATCGTCAAACGGGCCTACCACTACATAGCTTATTTTTTTTAATTGTTAAAGTGACCACCATTTGGGCGCTACCATCAATTGTGACTGTGTTTTACCGCCCCCTGCCCCCCTTACAATTTTAAAAAGTACAAATGATAGTTTGTGACATCATTTTTTCTTTTTGAATACGTTCAGTCTTAATTAATAGACCAACATCATCACCCTTACACGTGCAGAAACTATGGGTTCTATTTACTAAAACATTTGGTTGCTGCTCTCACAAATGTTTGTAGGGTGAAGCCAACGCAGCTGCATTAATTGATACATTTGAAGTTGGCACAGGTGATGGTATAACCTGCCGGGATAAAATCGCACCACTCTTAGAGGAAACATTTTGTCTATTTGATTGATAATTTTTATACAGAGCTCTCGGGATGAAAACTAAAAATTTTGGGTAAAGCAAGGACTCTTTTAAATTCTCTTAGCATACCTGAGCAAGGAAAAACGAATATCAATGATAATGTCTATCCAGGAGAAACTTGAGAAAGTTTGAGGGGAAATCAAAAAAAACGCAACGTCACTGTGTCAAATCGCACCACATGGAAGATATCATTGGTATTTTGCTTTATAACAGCTTTATGGAGCTACCGGGATTAAAGCTAAACATTTGGGAAAAGTAAAGATACTTTTAACTTTCCAGGACACGTCAAGCAGGGAGATAAAACATGCTACATAATGCGTTGCCAGCGAGGACTTGAGAAAGTTTAAAGGAAAATCAAAACAAAAACGTTTTTGTGTGAAATCGCACCACACAATAGACGTTTTTGATAGTTTGCTTTAGAAAAGCTTAATATCATAAATGTGTTTCCTACTTCCAAACCAAGGGAAACGCGAGGCCCCATTGAGTTGGTGTAAACAAAGAACAGAGCACATAGACCTAAGGCGTAGCCAGGACCTTGAAATCACAAATTCTATTAAGAAAAGGAGCACATTAAGTTGCGAAAATTTTAGTTACAGGAAAACATAAATTTTTTGTTACTGTTTACACAATTGCCCGATGGGTCAAGCCGGCTTGGTTGGTTGAACAGACATTCTGAATCTCAACGTTACTGATGAGGACCCTACGGACGACGCCGCCATATTATATAAAGCAAGGATGTTTATCTTTTGCTGATATGCTACCTGTTAGAGTATCTATATCTTATACCAGGGGTGGCGAACCTTTTTTTACAAACGTGCCAAAATATTATAAGTGACGTAAAGCAAGTTTATACCGTGCCAGTAACATTGAACAAAACTAATTAAAAATGTAAACTATGCAAATTATTGATTATATTTATTACCATAAATCATAATATGTTAATGAGATTTCTGCTGCTGTAATTTAGATGATAAGCGTTTTATATCTGGTTCATACTCTGTCACTTTAAGTAATGCACATGCAGATAAAGACTCATCAATCAAGCTACTTCTCAAATTGTTTTTGATCAAGTTCATTTGTGAAAACAATGATTCACAACAATACTTAGATGAAAAAATTGATAAAATAGCAATTGATAATTTTTTTAGACAAATGAAAGTATTGGGAATGGTATCCCATGTTTTCAATACTTTATCTTCTGCATTGCATGTTAATACACCAACTGCTCTATCGTTCTCTATTAATTCTAAGTCTCTTCTCAGATCGATAAACTTTTGCTTCCATATAGAACTAGATTGGAAATCAATTAATTACATTTCTATATCTTCCAAATCTAGCCACTTCAAGCTTTTTAAATTTAGTGTTTCTAGTGATGTTGAATCTGGATGCAAAATAAATTGCGTTGCTTCAGCGAATTGTTTGAATTGTGTAAATCTAGAATCAAATTCCTTAATTAACTCTTGAATAACTTCACAAAACATTCTTAATAGTTGATTTATTCTATGTTCTGGATGGTCATTAGATTCAAGTTGTAAAAAACATTTCTTTGTGTTTTTAAAATACTTAAAGTTTTTGAATCAACATCTCGATAGAAAACTCGTAGTTTTGCTTCGAATGCTTTGATTAAATCGGTGGTTTTATGGTTTTATTACATGATAATAATGGTTTTATTACGACCTTGCAGTCCTCTGTTCAGTTCGTTTACATGTAAGCACAAATCAGTAAAAAACATTAATTTTAAAATCCATTGGCTATCAAGCAACTCTTTATATATTTCAATAATTTTTTTGGTAGTTAAAAAAATTATAATTTCATCCAAGCATTCAACAAATCGTTCCAGAAATTTTCCCCGACTCAACCATCGTACATTATTGTACATCAGCAAACCAGCACGCGTAGAATCCATATCGCCAAGCAGTTCTTTAAATTTTCGTTTGCTTAATGGATGAGCAACCATCAAGTTAATTAGTTTTGTTACTACATCCATAATGTTCTGCAGTGATTTAAAACCAGTTTTTGCACATAATACTTGCTGGTGTATAATGCAGTGAAAGCTCAAGATGGAATGTCCAACATGCTGAGTAAATAAATTGATAAATCCATTGGTTTTTCCGGTCATACTACCAGAACCATCTGTTGATACAGACACTATTTTAGAAAGATCAAGTTTTCTTTCAGTCAGCTGTTTCACTACAGCATTGCATATGTCTATCCCTCTTGTTGTTGTTTCTAATGACGCTAAGCTGATCAACTCTTCTCTAATGGTATCATTAACCAAATAACGGCCAAAAATTGCTAAACGTGCCGAGCCTGTTATGTCAGTACTTTCATCAAGACAGATAGATAAAAAATTACAAGAACTTAAGTCTTTATTTTGCTGGTGAGAAACATTGTCAGCCATATCCAAAATTCTAGCTTTCACTGTATTTCTAGATAACGGTATTTCTTTTATTCTCTGAACAATTTTTTCTTTTTCTTTAAAATTTTTGAATAAAACCGGTGCACATTCAAGCCATGCTTTTTAAATAAATTGTCCTTCACTGAATGGTTTTACGTGTTTGGCAATTTCTTTTGACACAATATAACTCGCTGCAGTAACATTTGAAGAGCCTCCTATAAATTTCATTAGATTTGATAATTGCATTTTCTTCTCCTTACAAGCTTTAGAAATAATTTCTCTTTGTTCCTCTTTCGTTTTCAAATAAAGGTCTTTATGGTTCGTTTCGAAATGACGTTTAACTGAAGATGTTCTACAAACAACTTTATTACGACACAAGACACATATTGCTTTATCATCACTGCTAATCATGCCATACTCTTCAGTCCACCAGCTTTGAAACCCTCTACTGCTGGATGATGATAATTTTAGCTTTAATTTTCTCTTGACATATCTCAGGTAAAACAAATGAATAATTAATTAAAAAAAAAGAAAACTTCAAGTTTATGATTTAGCGAAGTTTGAAATTTACTTTATTTCTAAAAAAATATATATTCCACGTGTAAAAGTAAATTACTGTACTTGGTTTCTTCAAACTGTTAGTAAAATTTACCAACTGTTGTAAATTTCTGTTTCAAAAAGAAACTAACTAAAAAGAAAACGATGATATCAAATTACACACTCTCTTGTTTTACAACCGTGACGTCACAAAGCAAATAAATGACCAATAGAAGAGCTTTGGTCTATTCTGAGAAATCATTTTAGTCTAACTTGAGTTTGTAACTCTGCTAGATGGTCACTAAACTAATGCGCGATAAGAAGTTTCAAGTGCCGTGCCAGCAAAAATCAGCCCGCGTGCCAGATATGGCACGCGTGCCATAGGTTCGCCACCCCTGTCTTATACCATACAGCAGGGCTACTCAACTGGCGGACCGCGGTCCGAGTCCGAACCTTTCAAGCGTTAAAGCTGGACCTCAAGCTTCAGGAACCTTTTTTAAATTATGGGCGACGGGATCAGCTTCACATCGGCTGCAATTAGGCGCTGTCCCGCCTACGGTGTGGGTGATCTCCAAAAAAAGATCATCACCTGTTTGGCTGCCCGTTTTGTGTCACATCTTCGGCCGGAATCATCTACAGCTTAGACTATGAGAAAATCCAACTATTTTTTTGTATGTGCTGGTGATGATATTTTCATTTTTATCATTGCAAATCAAAAATTCTACTCGACCTCAGGAAATACCAAACTTCTCCGACTGGACCTTCATTAAAATTAGTTGAGTAGCTCTGCCATACAACAATGTAATAAAATCCCAAGTTTAAGAAAAAAATCAAAATACAGTAAAGTCATAACCCTTACAATTTGTAGAACTAAATTTAAAGAGAACATTTTGTTTGAAAATAACTTGGTATGACAGGCTTCTACTAAAATATCATAAAAGGCTTCTACTAAAATATCATTTAATACTTAACACTGCAAACATAAATACGAAAGGGGCCGCACCAAATCATAAAATAGGCTTACCACTAAATAGTTTATTTCTGTAATTCTGAAAACAACCACCATCATTTTTGACTGTGTTTCAATCCCACCGCTTCACACTTTTTAAAAGTATTAATAGTAGTTTGTGGCAAGATTCTTTCTTTGTAAGCATTACCAATCTTGATCAACCCATTTTAGACCATTGTTCTTGTGGAGAAAAAAATTATTCGGAAGCTAGAAACACCAGTCGGTTGGTTTTTATCTACGTAATTTTTAAACAGAGACCTAGTTTAATCACCTTAAAAACACTATTCAAAAAAAGTTTTTCTTTAATTCGTTAAATTCCATTGCAAACGCCCATCGGAAAACAGCTATATTCTCAAGACTCAATGACCTTCATTTGCGTAAAAATGCTGACTCAGCACAAAAATGTGAAAAAAATTTATTTGCATTTTATGTAACTGCAAAGCCTTCAAAAGGTAATGGTTTATCATTTTTTTGCACGATTTTGTCTCTCAAGTAATCATTTTTACGTTTACTTTTTTTTGTTCCTCCACAAAACAATGGTCCAAAACGCTATTACCAGCTAATATTGCGCAAACAATTTCGCTGCTTTGTCTTTTCTGTAAGCATTATCTATTGCGGAAACACTCCAAATGACATGAAACAACAACAAAATACCAGAAAAAGACACAATTTTATCACTTATGGTAATCCAAGAAGCACATAGGATGCAAGCGAACACCACATTCTTGACATTTTTTACAGTGTTATTTGCAGTTTGAGCAGCGTCCTTGAATTTCCGCGTGTACAGGATGTTGCAGATCAACACTGGTGTTTATTATTTTTCTTCTATTAGGGCCTGAGGACGCAGAACTATTAGTTTTCAACAAGCCACCTACAACTGACCAGATAAATTAAAAAAAATTTAAACGCGTGGAAGTTCCCACGGTCACATGGAGCCTCCACGCAGCCACTGTCAGCATCTTTATAAAGTTAACAAACAACGGCCAACACCACTTCTCTGCTTGAATTGTTGGTCTGTATTGGCTTATGAATCTATCAAGCAGATCGACGCCTCCCATTCCTTGATTGTATTGGCAGAATCAAAACGGTTGAACACAACTGATATTTTTCTTTTCCCATTGGCTGTAGCGTTTCACCCTTTTAATTGGCTCTATGTTGCTGAAATTTGAACCAAAATAAACAACCTTGTTGTCCCTCCATTGCACTTTGGACACGTAATCGTCCGAGCGGTGATCAAAGAAGCCACGCTTCTCTTTTTTAACACTGTTTAATGGTCGCAGTGGGCACTTCATTGCACGGCCTTCACGTATATTCCCAAGAGCCCTGAAATTCTTTTGGCACAAATCTTGCAGTAAATAATAATATGTAAAAAAATTGTCAAAACCAATACCATGGCAAGCAGGGTTTTCAACCATCGAAAGAAAAGCAGACAAAACTTGTGGTCCAAGAGGCTTGCTGCTGTCCTTAGTATCACACGCTCTGGTATAGGTTTCAAATGTGTAAAGATAGTCATTAATTGATAATAAAACTCATTTTTTGTAGCCAAATCTGATCGGCTTGCCACGAATGAACATCTTTGCAGAGTGCCTACCAAAGTATGGTACCATTTGTTCACCAATGGCCAGATCTTTTGCAAACCCTCCAAACTACTAAAGTGAAGCATTCACTCTATCATGTAGAGGTCATATTTTAGCAAGCTTATCTTCACCAGGAAGATTATTGTTATCAGCAAAATGAATTAACTTCTTTATGTCTTCAAACCTTTTTCTTGACATTGACCCTGATATCAGTGGGCAGCTGATATCATCATCTTTACTCCAGTACAAGCGCTGACGCGGTCGGCTATTGTATCCTGTCAACAAAAGAATTCCAACAAAAGCTTCGATTTTCTGCGTTGTAAGATGAATGACCTCATTCTGTTGAGACGCATAGCGCTCCGTTTCGCAAGCAATTAGACTATAGATTTCTTCATTAAATAATAATTGAAAAAGTGGAACTGGCTCAAGCAGGGCAAGATGAGGGTGGCTGTCAGCTAAATGCATAACATTTGCTTCTAGTAATTCCTTCAGGTTGCTTTTCTTCTTCCAGATCGCTGCTTTCGCATTCTTTCTCTTTTTCTTTGGCGGTGGTTTGTTTTCTTTACTTTGGACTTCTGATACGTCGGAAGCGACTTAGCATTCATCGTTTTTATGTACCTATAAAGCTCCTGCAACATCGTTTCAAAGCAAATCATTTTTGTGACACTCATCTATATCTTCTTCCTCTACATCAGTAGCCCAAGTATCAACTTGCGCTGGTGAAAAACAACAATATCTTTCTCTTCACTTCCTGTTGACCCTAAAACGTCGTCAACTGCTTCCTGTAGAGTTAAATATCTTCTGTGTAACTGGTTACTGGTCATCTTTAGCAGAGAAATAATTCACTATCAATTTGAAGAAACTGTTCCGAAAAAGATAAATTTCGCGAAAAATAAACACTGGTACTCAATACCGAAGCTTTTGTATCAAATGCGTTCTGTAACTTTTCTTTGAAAAAGGTAAGGTTGTTTTATCTTCTCAGACAGGGTTGAGTATTGCTGCACAGATGTCCTGCTAATAGTTTCGTACGGTAAACCAATACAGGCAAGCCACCTCGAGCCTTACTAATCTGCAACAGCTGCACTAAATCTGCAGCAGCTTTGCACCCGTATTGGACCATTGTTCCTCCAGAGGAACATCGTGTTGCTAGGCAACCAAAAGCGGGTAGCAAAATTTGTTTACATTTTTTTCTTAATTAGATCAGCAGTATCCAAATACTAAAAACTTAAAAGAAAGTGACTTGTATTTCTGGTAGTGGTCATCATTTAGAGAGTATAATGATCACCATTACGTGTACAAGAGTCGTGAATGTGCACGAAAACACAATATTTTCGTTTCTGCTCACACAGGTGCAGGATAGGTGAAGCTTAGCCGGCTAAACCGATATTATTTACCCCTGACTTACTGATGAGGGCCCTGCAAGCGACGCCGCCAAAGTCGGTTATGTATACAGTACATTGAGATTTAAATTACATTAACACTAAAAGGACCAAGCGCGTCAATTGACGTATTTTTATTTTTAATTGCTTAGAACTCGATTTCTATAAAAGCTTATAACTCTATATCTCTTGACTTTTGTTTTTTATCCTAATACACTTCCTGTGAAAATTTTAGGATTTTTTCTGCCAGCGGTTACCGAAAAAAACTGGCTGGTACCTAGAAGGACTAATACAATCTATTGACTGTTAGCGAGTTGACAATGCAAAATCATGTATAAACATTCGTTTTTCACACTGCAAATGATGCCTAGCTGCTGGATACTCAAGCCAAACAACTTTTGCTTGATTTAGGTTTCCAGCTGCGTATTTCTTTGTTTTGCCGCAGTATGCTGGAAAAGTGATTCGGTTTAGTTTTCCATGTAAAGAAATAAAACAATTTTGCTGTTTACTATTCTATATTTTCCTTCGTGAAATCAGTGGGAGCACGACTTTGCTGACAGAGCTGTGGTTGGAAGATAATTGCATTGTAGTTACGTGGTTACTGCAAGAGTTGTAGAAGCTTCCTTACCAATGGTTTTCATAACATTTTGGCAAGTGTATAAACTTATATTTGTGGCTTTAGCATAAAATGTACCGTAGGAGTGCTGTTGAACAAGCTTTACTGTTTTTACAAAATATTGCTTTGAATGCATCCGATGGCAAAAAGGACACAATAAATATTGTTCTTGAAGCTATTATTAATGCTAATGTACCTGATTAAAAAGAATCTGAAGAATGATGAAGAAAAGTATCATCAAGTTAGCACAGAAAATGATGATCAAGTCGCTGATGTTGCACCACATGTGGATGATGACAACAATACGCAAGTAATTAAAAACAAATTTGGATCATCTTGGCAAACTTTAACTCTTTCCCCCAAGAAGCTGTTGGACAAATACAACAGCAAAATGTTGTCAAATTTTGTGCAGGGCCTACATCCCCTGTCATATATGGTAGTCCACTTTCTTCATTTCGTGTGCTATTTAAGGAATCAATACTGAGAGATATCCGGAAGTGTATTATTGCTGCGGCGCAACGCGTCACAGGCGATACTAAATGGATGGTCACATTGGATGAAATAAAAATAATTTTTTGGACCTGCCATAGCTAGAGAAATGATTCCAAGTTGCAACCTTTCCATAAAATCTTTTCGAGGTGGATGGTAAGATGTCCTCTTTTCAATGCAACCATGCCACGCTGGAGATTTCTTGAAATCACAAAGTATCTTCGGTTTGACTTAAAAAGCCAAAGGAAACGAAACTTTGAAACTGACTAATTTTGTTTGGCATCTTCAATCTGGAATCCATTCGTCGATAACTGACAAAAAGCATACAACTCAAACATAAATATTACTGTTAATGAACATTTGTTGCTTTGCAAAGCAAGGCGTAAAGTCATTCAATACATGGCCAAAAGCCCGACAAATTTGGATTAAATTTCTGATGGCTGTAGACGTCGAAAGCAAATACTTTTACAATGGATTTCCATATCTCAGAAAGGATTTTACCAGAAGTGAAGATGTTGGTTTACCTGCTACAAATGTGGTTATGAAGCTAATGACACCTAATTTTCAAAAAAAGATACAACAGCACACGTCACTCAATCTCACTTATCAACTCGCAATGCAGTTTTGCAGCTTACTAGAAATAGCACGTCAAAATTGAAGAGAAGTTTCTGCGGTTTTGAAAGAAAATCGCCCATTACATAACTGTAATTTTGAAATCCAGAGAAACTGCCACGGCGACCATTACAGCGTAACAGCGCAAAAGATCTGAATGTGTATAGATCTTGAGCTCTTTGCACAATAGTGTGACAATTCAGGAGCTGATAAATCCCAAACAAAAGCCTAAACCGCTATATTTTATAATCAGACCAAAGTTGGGGTGGATGCACTAAACCAAATGTCCCGTTTATATTCCATAAAAGCAGGAAGCAGAAGATAGCCAGTTCATGTCTTTTACAATGTGATTGGGATAGCTTTGGTAAATGGTTGGTTGCTGAACAAAACAATTTGCAAGTTCAATGTTAGCCGTAAAGTGTCTATACAAAAAGTCAGCGAAGAACTCATACAAAGCAATCCTGGCATTAGTCACTTAGCTGCAAAGAGAAAATCTGAAACCAATGCAGCTGACATCTCGAATAATCACCGGCTAAAGTACGTCGCACATGTTCTACAAAACATTGCAAAAACAGAACAGCAGATTTGTGTGCACTGTGTAAAAAGCCGATAAGCAAAAATTGTGGCAAAAAACTATGCAAAACTTGCAGGTCGTGATAATCGTGAACAATGTTTAAAGTGTAAACGTTTAGTGTAAAAGATTTTGACTCTTTGATTCTATTAAGATCTGGCGAAGATTTGAACCGTCACTCCTCGGTTTCCAGACAGACGTCTCTACACCTTGTTGTGTCCAGACCGACTTTAATCACACAATAAAGTCTTTTCAGCGGCAATATATTGAAACGTTTAAACTCTATGTTACAGATCAACAAAATCGAGAAATGTTGGTGGCTACGGTTAAATACCTAGGCCACGTTACCTTTAAAATAAAACAAATATCTCATTTTAAAATATGACTTGCTATTCTACAACTGAAAACTAAGCGTCTTTAACGGAGAAACAAAATAAGCTAATTCCAAATCAAGGTACAATCTGGCTATTTCCAATTTGTCCAAGTAGAAATGCCAGCGATCATGCACGGTTTTTTTAATCAAAGGATTTCCGGGTTCAAAGGTAAAGTGTTTCCAATTATATTTGCAATATTTAATTTAAAATATGAAAGGTTTACGCTACATTTAGTGTGTGGTAATTTTTTAATTTCTTTTTTAAATAAAAACGTCTTAGCAAAAATGAAAATTATTTCTTAGACGTGCAAGCATAAAAAGTAGCAGATGTAAACTAAAAACGCTTTTAAACAAATGCGGACTTCAATTGACGGCTCTTGGTCCTCATAGTTAGTTTTAAATCCTGGTCCTTCAAGTGTTAAAATAGCAGTTTTCAAAACTGATGCAAATATTATTTCTGACACAAAGAAAATAATCAGTAGGTGTCGATTCCTTAAAAAGATCGTTAAAGAAAGCTTTGTTTTGTTGATTTGGGATATATTTTTCTGGAAAATTTTCTACTTCTTAAACATGTGTTTATTTCTTGTTTTGTCTGAAGCAATCGTGTTGACAAAGTGGCTTTTGATAAAGTGGCTTTTGATTTTTGGCTAGGTGGTGTGCACTATCATTTACTGCTTTTATTGATTACACGATGATGCTAAGTTGATCAAAAAATGCATCATCTAAGTAGACAAATTTTCATGTAGATAAAGCTTTGACCTGTAAAATCATTTTTGGTTCTTTAGAACTTCTTTGGTTTTCCAAAACCTACTTCAAGTGGAACATTTTGTTTCTTAACATTGGCTATCGGTATTTTCATACTACCATAAACTTTGTTCGAAATAAGATCAACCGAAATGTTTTACGGGAATCACTACCATGTACGTATTAACAGTGTTTTGAAGTAAAGAAAAGAAAACGCAGTTTCGCGGGTTGTCCATTTTTTAAAGTCTCTCCTCAACGTCAGGATTTAATAGGAAGCATTAGCTGAGACTGGAATGCACAAACAGTAACTGAAATAAAATTAGACAATATAAGATGGCAAATCTTAAAAATCAAGTTCTGAGAAATGGCCAAATTAAATTTTTCTTGACCAACAAGACCAGCTTTAAGACAAAAGTCAGTTTTTGCTCCAATCCATTTTGCATGGTGAACAATATCTACTTTCTTGCATCATACAAACGGTGGGGTTCTAAAAAAAAATTGAAAAGTAACAAATATTATTTTCAAACTGGAAATAATTGCGAATTCCTATTATAAGCAACAGTACCAACGAATATTGTATGGGTAGCTAATTACATAAGAGTAGCTGTATGTAATGGTTGTTGCGATAGTAAAAACTGTTGCGATATGGTAAATGGTTGTTGCGATAGTAAAAAGAAAAAGAAATAGTAAAAACTGCGGCAGGAAAGGTAAGTTTGTTGAAGTAAAACGAAAGTCTTACATCAGAACATGTAAAAACTGTTTTCGAGTTCAATCAATAATTTCTTTGTCATATACTTAAGATTCATATCTTCAGAGTGTTCAACCCTCCACTTTATAAATCCATCTCAGCCCCAGCCAATAGATTAAATTCCTAAATATAGTGATGCTTCATCAGCATTATTAACTACCCTCAATCCACACCGGGGTCTCACATGCCAGCCATTCACAGGTCTCCCACATAAAATCAAATCTACAATAGCATATTAGCATATTAATGCTTACCATATTTAAAAATTTGAGGTTTTAGCATTCCATAAAACTGCATGATTTACAAATATACTCTTTGTTCCTTAAATGAACCAAAGAGGGGTGGTGGGAGAGTTTTGTGCAGGTTATTGCAGAAAATAAGCATATGGCTGATGAGGGTCAGTAACCCGAGGCAACGTTGTCCCACATTGTTATTTTGTGTTATACGGACTCTAACATGCTAACTCATATACTATTCCTGCATTTTGATTCTAGCGTAATGCGTTTGAGACATGTGAAATGCCTAAGTGATGTCGGTCAAAACCGTTGCCCTTATATGAGGTTTGTGCAGCAATGCAGCAATGGATTGATGGCGTAATCTAAAATTGCCCAAAAGGGTCTATTTGGATTCTATTCGGAAAACCCTGTGGGTTGACTAGCCTACAATATGCTAATGCAAATTTGATTTTGGGTGGGAGACTTGTGGATGGCTGGCATGTGAGATGCTGGCGTGGAGTGAGAGTAGTTGAAATCGCAAATGAAACATCACTATATTTAGAAATTTGAAGTTTTAGCATTCCATAAATTTGAACAATTCAAAATTAAATTGTAGAATAGCCTGAGACCGTCACACTTTGACGGTGTGACGGTCTAAGCGATGCTTTCTTAAAAGGCTCTAGCTTCTTGTCAGTCACTAACTGCACTGAAGAGACCTGAAAGGTCAAAACAGTGTTAATGTCTGCAGTTTGCTGAGAACAATGGAGTGTTTGCTTAAAAAAAAACATTAATTGTTTAACAAATTCCATTGTTTTCATTGAAATGATAAGTAAACTTAGAAACAATTTTGACCTGGTTAAAGAAGTTTTGAAAAACAGTTACCAAAGTGTTAATGGTGGTGGGAAATAGCTACAAAAATGGATCTATAAAATAAAGTCTGGATTTGTTAACCGACAAATCATACTCTTTAAAAAATTTCCGTCCCTAAATAAGTGGATTTAATAAGCGGTTGGATTTATTATCCATGGATTTGTAAAGCAAAGTCCACGGTATAATTTTTTCTTGAGGCAAATATGTAGTAGTTCAGTAAAAAAAAATTATTCGGGGCAAACTCGTAAATTTTGATCACCGAAAAAAACATTGTAATCTGTGAGGTGGTAATCTGTACGGCAGTGAGTGATTTGAAGCATATCACCAACTAAAATGCTGATGCCGACGCGATTCCATCACTAAATCTTCAAAGTCCACAAAAGTATTAGCCAGATAAGGTTCAAGGCCTTATAATAATTTTATTTTTAAAAGTACACAAACGTCCGAAATGTTTTAGCTACATTAAATTATTTTTATGCAGCTTATGTTCTCCTACCACTAATACATCCTCTAAAGCAGTAGCTTCCAAATTTTTGTTGTCAAGAACCCTCAAAAATAAATTATTATTAGACTGGCGGATCCCTATCTAAATTTTATTTGCAGTTTAATTAACATACCTGAGCTTTTGTATCATTCTTATCTTATTATGCTCAGTTGGCTAATTGCAGCCAAATGCGGGTATCTGGTTTTTACTCATGTCTGTTATACATTTTTTTGCCATTTGTCCAAATACAAAAGGAAACAAATAAACAAATCATTTAAATAAAAATTTTTAGTTTCGTATTCAAATATAATTTGCAGTAGATGAGTGTGAAAGATGCATTTAAACAGTGCCGGAAAAAAATCTTTACATCTATTCCGCAAAAAAAACTTTACATGAATAATAAGCACGTGCATTTTACTTACTCTTTCAGCCAAAGCATTACATCACAATAACTCTTATCCTTATGTCATCAGCTACAATTTGGGTATGCTTCACCGCATAGCCATTTTTCTCCGAGATTTGTATAGTTTTTCAGCTTGATGAATAGTCGGTGAGGTCGGTGAAATTGGACAAAATTTTTAATTTTCTTGAAATTCAGAGATTTTACAAAATTTATCTCAGTCATTGAAATAAGTCGAAAGAAGATGCAAATGGCAGAAAAATCTTGTGCCTTAACATTGTTACAGAAGGGAGATTCTGTGATTACTGTAGCCAGAGATATTGGGAATTCAAAAGAGGCAATTTATCAATTAAAAAGGTCGGCTGCGTTATTACCACCAGGGATGATATCAAAGAGAAAGTCGAGCTCTGGCGCTCCTAGGAAGACCTCGCTAAGAACGGATTAGCTTTTGAAGCGTGAAGTAACATCGTATCCGTCTATAACTGCGGTTAAATAAAAAAACAAGCACTATCAGCTTCTCCACAATGTTTCAACCAGGACAATTCGCCATCGTCTTTATGTTTACTACAGCAATAAAGAAGAAAAGGATCAACTTTGGAAGAAATATCAACATTAGACAGCTGCAGAGTGGAAAAAAGTGATGTTTAGTGATGAGAGCATTTTTACACTGATGAGGGGAATCCCAAAGATGGTGCGTCGTCCAAGCGTTGCATCACGGTATGACCCAAAATTTACGGTTAAAACCATTAAATGCTCTGGCAGTGTAATGGTGTGGAGAGGTTTCAGTGGAAATCTGGGCCGAGCTGGTTTGTACTTCCTTCCTAAAAATGTAACAATAAAAGAAAGTATTTATATCAAAATTTTAGAAAAGCATCTTCTCACATTTCGAAGTATTCGTCAGTGTGACCATTTCATGCATGATAGTATCCCAGCACACCAGTCGAAGATCGTGACAAAATTTCTTAATAGCCGTAACATTCATGTTATAGAGTAGCCTGATAATTTACCAGACCTAAATCCAATTAAAAATGCTTGCAATTTCTTAAAAAACAAGATTCAAGAGACGCGACTAAGCAATATCATTGAAATGCAGCAGGAGCAAAAAAAATTCTGGGTAACACTGGACATCTTCTACTTTGCCGCCCTTGCTGATTCCACGTCCAAAAGGCTTGAAATGGTCATCAAATCTAAGGGCGAGATGACAAAATACTGATTAACATTATATTTTTTCTGAAAAAAAAGGCATAAATTCCAAAATCTATTTGCTTGATTTCTTTGCAAAGATATTTAGTAAATTAAAAAATTTTTTTGCCGGCACTGTATTCTGGGCAAGCATGTCACAATTTTGGCCATTTGTCAAGTTTGTGATTTTTGGAGCACAATGGCAATTCGAAAGTACACAAATCCAAAATTACGAAGATACCGCTTTCACTTAAATGAAAACCTAAAAGTGGTTAAGTCACGACACTGATTTTTCTATGAACTTAAAGTTAAATTTATGGCTGTTTATTACAAATTAATCACTCACATGCAATAATCCTGTATGACAATAATGACGTATGCTGATCAGGGATGTGGAAGCGGTTATTTTTCAATCGCTTCCGCTTCCGCTTCCACTATCAAAAACGACTGTTGATCTTAGCAAATTTGCCATTTACTACAGTCAAAAAGTGTAACCATAGATACGAAAGTGGCAAGAACGACTAAAAGAAGTAAAAATAAAAGCAAACAATCAAAAAGACAGCGAAGATGAAATAATTTCATCTTTACACAGATTTATTTGTCCGCATAAACACAATGGCATCAGTCAATTCATTGCCCATTCGGGCTCTGTTTTCACGAAGTACGAGCTTTAAGTGGGAGAACATACGTTCAACGGATACCTGCGTGCAGGGCAAACAGCTAACGATTCGCGATACTGGTTGTACAATAAGGGGGTATTTCGAAATAATGTCCCAAACATTCGGCAATTTTAATCTTCCAAGCCGCTCTACATCAATAAGCACCTCAGCAAATGCAGTAAGATCAGATTTTGCAGAAGCCGTTGCTGATACCTCAGCAGCCGCTGTTAAATGTAAAAAGTTCAAATACGCATCAAAGTCAGATACTGATGCTGCAGATTCTGATGCTGCTTCACTTCCGCTTGAGTCAGTTTCTGCATCAGCACTTGCTCTTTCGCTTGAAGTGCTTTGAATACGCAAAAAAATTGACTGAAGACCATTCTTTGCACGTAGTTGCTCCTGGTTGCTCAAGAGGATTCGCGATCGAGCATCAACCTATCAAGAAAGAAAATAAAATAATAATATCACGGTTATATAAGTCAGTCAATCCTAATATAACTAATACATTAGTTATTATTCTCGACTCAAATAAAATCAAGTGCACAAACGCTTACTAGTATTGAGTTGAATATAATATCAACAAAAAATATTGGTAGGTCGTCACAACAACTAAGTTAACGAACACTACTTACCCAAACAGCTGCCAGGAAAGCCTCTTGCCGCAATAAAAACTCTTGGCATGATTGCAGGGCGGTGGCAAGAGCAGAAGCCAAATTGTTTTCCAGCTTCTCGAATTTAAACATGACTTCTCTCCAATGAAGCAGGCATTCTCCCGGAGTGAAATCTTGTTTTTGAAAATAAATTGTTGCTGCGTGAGGTACTTGTAGTACTTCGACCATCATCTTGACCTCAGCACATTCACTTTCGGTAAGGTATGATTCATGTGAGCCAAGATCCTGAACAAAAGATTTCAAATCCGCTAATCGTTGAAGCATGAGAAAAGTACTCCCCCAACGGGTCGGCATGCCAATCAGCATTCCCTTGTTAGCACGACGCTTTAGAATTCCATCGGTGTGTGGTGAACGTAGGTGTTGAGCAAGTTTTCGCAATTTCGTTAAAAACTTTTCCGCTCGCCCTTTTTTTAACACGTCACGAATTCCTAACTCCAGGGTGTGCTCAGCACATCTCATGTGGTATGTGGTATGGTCGATTGATAATGAATCTTGTATATCTTTAATCTCTTCATCATCGTCTTCATCTCCTTCATCTTCATTAAGTAGTTGCACAGTCCGAGTCATATTTGACGCATTGTCAACAACGCAAGCTAATACTTGTTGCTTGCTAATGTTGAACTGCTTCAAAGTGTCTAACAGTATTTCCTTCAAATGAGAACTTGTGTGATTGGCTTCAGTATCGACTAAAGCCAACGTCTTTTCTGTAAGACTGTGCTCTTCATGGTAGTATTGCACTGAAATACCCAGGAAATGTGATCGAAGTCTAGTGACTCCGTCAAATTTGATAGAAACCAAAGCTCCAAAAAGTGACTCCTTCAACTTTGATTTTTCTTCCTCCGATTTTTTGAGAACCATGCTACGAATGGCTTGACGTCCTAGTTGAATTTCCAAATTTTTTGCAAAGGTACCACTTAGCAATTGAAATCCATCTTCCTGAAAAAATGTCAGAGGAACTCCGTTGTAGACAATCATTTTCAATATTCCGTTTATAAAATCTTCTTTAGTGATGGATGCAGTAGCTTTTCGATTACTTGTTTTAAAAAAACTTGTCATACTACTTTACCCTTTTTCTTTCTGCAATTTTGTTTTTTTAGTAGCTTCAGAGTCTTTTTCTTCAACCCTGTCAAATGCCTGTCGATGATGACGCTTTAGGTGCCTTTTCAGGTTAGCCGACGTGCTTGCCTGTTTTAGTTTAGGGATAACTGAATTGCAGGTGTGACATTGATCGAGCATAACTCTGCATCGAAAGTTATTGCCTTCTTCAAAAAAATGTTCATATACAGCACTCCATCTGTTTCGGGACATTATAATGTTAATAAAAATTTCAATTACAATGGATGATATAACTATAATTATAATGCAGTTAGCTGTGATAAAATACAAAGTCGTGAAAAAAAACATACAAATGATTAGCTTATATATATTTAAATTAGAGGTTTGTTATAGCTGTAATAGAATACAAAACTGTAAAAGATCGGAGAAAAAGGCAAAACTGCAACAAATCCACCTAATTTAACCCTTTGCGGTCGCAATAAATTTCCCATTGTTGCTATCGATGATCGTTATATACTGTATATCGGCGCATTTTGACAAAGTTTTACTTGCTCAAGGCAGTAGTTGTTACTAAATGTTTGTTTAAGTGACTAAATTTCAACCAATTTTGAGAAGTTTGGTATCAAAATGATCAGCATGTTTTTGCCTAAGCAACTGCTCCGTTAACCTAAAAATTTGTAAAGAATAGGCTTGCAAATAATACCCTAAATATTTGAAACCTTAACAAAATTTGTTAATTGTGTTGCATTTTTGTTCTTTCTTTTATATTTAAAAAATTTCAGTCAAAACAAGTCAAAATTTCCCCCCTCGCCCTCTTTGCTGTGGCCCTGAAACCACCCCTTCACGCATTACAGAATTACAATCACTTTATTGAATCAAAATTTCAAAACTTTCACGTCTAAAAGCTACACTATGCAGTTCAATGCGCACCTAAATAAGCATAGGCCCCAGAATGATTCCCCCCCTTACCTCCCTACACCGCGGCCCTGAAACTGCCCTTTAGCAAACCACTAGGTCACAATCACTTTCTTGTATCACAATATCGCACCAACTTTCATTTCTGCAAGCGATACTAAGCAATTGCTTCATCGCATGTGCTGTTTCTGACTTGAAAGCTCATAAACTGACATCTGTACAAAATTGCCTGCATTTTCGCACCAACATTTCTGTGGCATTATTGTTCAACAGTTTGTCACACAAATGTGACGGCATTTTGCTATGGTGAGCTGCGAGTGCCTTACCACCACTCCATTTGTCGATCAAACTAGTCAAAAGAACGCATTTAATAATGATGCCTTGTAGGCTCCTTCCGACCACAAAGACAAAATTTGTTTGGGTGACCTATAGACGCGTTATGACCGCAAAGGGTAAAAAGTTTTCAGCTATAACCTTCAATGCCTCCAAGCGCCTTGACGAACCGAAGTAATCCTATTTGAACAAGTCCGGATATGAATTTTAACTTCACGTTTCTCGTCTCCCGGTAGTTGATGGCCCAACAATAAGCGACCAAAATGTTTCATGGGCCATAAGACAGAGGGGAGGGCTAAGTGCGAGATAGTGAATATGATGATAAATTCGGCTTATCTTACTTCTTTAAATGCAAAGAATCACATTACTATTTCTATATCTACACATTTTGTACAGAGCAGCATTCAATAGACGTACCGTACTTAATGCTTTATCAAAGCTGATGTACACTGCAGCATGGCTTTGTAACCAATGCTTTCTTCAATCTGCCCTAGTAGAAATCGGGGCTGTTATTTATAATGATTTTGGGGTAGTTTCTCCGAATTGGAGAAAGTGGCTTGAATAATTTGTTTTCCTAGTACGAGCCGACTGTAGTCATGGGAGAAAGCAGTATCCATGAGTTGTTTTCTAGGTACAATTCCATCTTGTTCATAATAAATAAACTAAAAGTGATGTCGACCCCCTTTGGTCGTGTTAAGTTGTTTTCCATTAGAACTGCGTCTCACTAGTATGACTCTTAGCATTACAGCCACACAAAAACACGGATGTCAATTAGGCGTTTAGATCTACGTCAGTTATAAATGAATTGTAAACTGCCCCTATCGCTTGTTCATAATTTAGTATTTTCTCCTTTCTATGTCGTTATTTATCGGTTCACTTAACACCAGCATCGTCATACTTTTGTAAGCCTTTGCTCTGTTGGGGTAAATTGAAGAATGCATTTTATTTTCACAGCAATTTTCAAAAACTTAGAACAACTTTTTGTCTCTCCTGCCATTTCCAACACTTTATCGTTTTGAGGAGACAAAAACCTATCTATATATTGTTCTTAATTTACCTACTTCGTTTAAACTTATTGTTTCGAACTACTTTGTGTTTGTTTTTCTTGGGATCCCGTCAATTAACCGTGAACAAATTAACCGGCGACAATTGGTTTTGATCAACAAATTGGCCGGCGACACAAATCCACCGCTATACATTTAAATCGTTTTAGCATAATAAACGTAATTCGAATGTCAGCTTTGACAACTCCGCATTGTATCTTTAGGCATTTACAAGCATTTGTTTGCAAACATTTACAGGCATTTGTTTACAGGCATTTACAGTTAGGTAAAGGCGTTTCCATTTACGTAACTTTAAAGCTAGATGCTGACACTTTTAGAAAAAAACTGATTTTAAGGTCTGAAAATGGCAGATGTTATCTTTTAGAAAAAAAGTCTGAAAATGGCAGATGTTATCTCTGAGAGAGGGAAGAAAAAATTAGTTTACAACCATTACATTTTCTGGAGAGATGGACAAAGTTCAGACGGGAAAATTACATTCCGGAGATGCAGCAATCGCTACAAGAGTTTTTGTAAGGCACGTCTCCATACTGTAGATGGGTTAGTTACAAAAGAGTTGCACGAACACAGTCACCTGCAAGAAGAGAAACATGTTCAAATAGCCAAAGTACTTACGATCGTCAAGGAACGCGCTGCAAACGCTAACGATATGTCCACACCAGCAAATATCATATCCGACGCGACAGTGGGATTGCCAGGCGCCGTCAGAGCGCACACTGTGGAAAAAAATGTGAAAAGAACAATACAGCGAACACGACTTAGGACCGCGGCAGCACCTGTAAATCCACAGAATTGCACAGATTTAGAAATACCTGACTCGTACAAACATATCCTTTTAGATGATGCTAGGGGGCCAGAACTTTTTTTGCAGTATGACTCGGGAGCTGAAGAAAATAGGATATTAATTTTTGGCACCGAAGAAAGCAAAAGGGTACTAGAATTATCAGAAAATTGGTAAGCTGATGGGACGTTTAAGGTTACCCCGCCAATATTTGCACCGGTTTACTCTATCCACGCTTCACGACATGGCGACCTTGTCCATGCGTTTTACTGTTTACTACTGAACAAAGCACAAGAAACATATGAGCGGCTATTTCGCGCAGTGCGGCAACTGATTCCAAATGCACATCCAACAAGTTTTTTGGTTGATTTTGAAATGTCTGCAATGAATACAATTCGGATGGTGTTTGACTATGATGACCTCACAGTAAGTGGTTGCTTTTTTCATCTAAATGAAAATGTCAGGAAGCACATGCAGCAAATCGGACTTCAAAGAAGGTATCCAAATGATCCAGAATTTGCACTACTGCTGCGTCACATACGGGCTTTGGCTTTTGTTCCAATACAGCATCTGATTGAAGCTTTTAACTCTTTTGCTCCCGCGAAAATAGCGAAAAAAATGTCCGTAAGATGGCACTACGAAAAACTGTCATAATCAATCATAATTAATCATAATTATGTATCTCAAGTTTGTTTGTAAATCATTACTCAGCTGTTTACTTCTACATTAAGTGTTATATATCGTTGAAATCTACATTTCTTGAGAATTTCAGATAGAAAAAAAAATTTTTTTGAATATGCAAATTTTGTGCAAATTAACCCCCCCAACTGGGGGGTTGTCTTCAAAGTTAAAGAGGTACCCTCACCTCAAAGATCACTACAGATTTTATTTTCTACCAATTTTTTTAGAAATGGTCGCAAAATAATGCTAAGGAAATAAGCTTTCAAGGTACATCACTCAAAACTTACCTAAAAGCCTAGGTTTTCTACAGTTTGCAATTTTCTGAGGCACATGACCTTTTTTTGACCGGTACCGACCGGTACCAAATTTTGGTAGTTAAATTCAGTACCTAAAATTGGATCAGTTATTATCTGCTGCAGGTTAGCCTAAACCATGTAACCTTATGTATTTTTGAACAGGGAATTTCTTCAAGATTCAGAAAATATCAAGTTTAAATAGAATATGCTGTCACTGACAATGAAACAGCAACTTGTTTACACCCTTCCCATTTCTTGAGAAACAAGGGGGATACAGCAAACTTTGATTTAGAGAAGCCAAAGTTCTTCTGGCTCTTAAACTTGTATTTCGCTTCTTGTCTCGTTGGAAACTTGATACAAAATGACAACTTTAGTAGTGAAATATTTGCCATTTATTTTATCTTTTTAAAGGGTGTAGTTTTTCTACAAATTATAATTTAGTAAAGGTATGTCAAAAAATTTTGGGGGTTTTGGACTGACATGATGTACAGTACTCATTTTTGATCAGTAAATATCATATACCACTTAGTCTAAACTATTTAAAGTTACTTATTGCAGGAAAGCAAATTTCCTAAGCTTTCAAATATAACCGGTATTTAGCAACATATCATATTTTTCACCCACTAAATTTACTTTTATCTACTTACCATTCAAATTTGTTTGGGGGGTTTTGAGACCACTAAAAAAATTTGGAAATTCAAAAAAGTAAAATTTATTATTATCGCTTGAAATTTTGTCAAATGATGCCCCAAAAGAGTAGTTTTCAGACTGTGTTAATGATAAAGGGTTTGGTATTGTGGTAAAGATGTAATCTTAATTTGATTTTAGTGTAGTTGGCACGTGCTGAGAATTTGTCAGATTTTGTCGTCTGCAACTGGGTTGTTGGTCCTTTTAACCGTTTTTTGATATAAAAATCCAAGAATTAGGGCACAAATTATACATCTTCCGATGCGTGAGGAAATAAGCGTGATCTTTTGAAAATTTTATGAAAATCGGATGAAAAATAAAGTCACAAATCGATTTTTTAGTAAACAAATTTTGTAACTCAATTTAAAAAAATTTGAGGTAAACACTGAAAACACGAGATCATCAGTTGATGATTGCGGGAGCGAAAGAGTTAAAACAATAGAGGAAGTCATGCCTGATGAAATGCTTCCGCTTCTGGACTTCTTTGAGCGTACTTACATAGGGCGTCGCTTGCGTGCCCGCCGACGAGACCCGCCATATTCACATGACTTCTGGAACGTCCATGTTCGGCTGTCAAATGGCGACGCAAGAACCAACAATAAAGTTGAAAGTCACCACAATCTAATAAACAAAATGTTATCAATGCAACACTCAACCATTTGGAAATTTATAGAAGCTTTGAGGAAATTGCAGAACATAAACAAAAACAAGATTGAGGCACTCTGTGCTCAAGGGCCGCCTGCCAAAAGGAGAAAATATAAGGATCTGGATGCGCGACTTAAAACCATCGTTGAAGATTTTGCAAACCGTGACATATTAGATTTTCTCAGAGGCATCGCCCACAACCTACAATTTGTGAAATAAACTTCCTTATTTATCAAATAACAGTTAATGTAAATTTTAGTGCCCTTAATTATGTAGTGCTATATGTGTTTTTTTTAAGTCTTTTTGTTTATTTGAATAAACGTTTTTAATTTGTATTAATTCCGCCCACGCACGGTCAATTTGGCACGATTAATTTACCTCCCGGTCAATTTTGATTCGGGTTAGTTGCTTTAAGGTAAATTTACGTTACAGTCAGTTGGTCCCGGTTAACTTGTTCGCGGTCAATTGCGCCCGGTTAATTGTCGTGGAATCGTTTTTCTTAGATATTTGAATTCGTGTTGAAAGTAGAGTCTAATCCTTCTGAATAGCGAAGTGCGAAATTTCGGTCGTGTTGATATGAGGCGAGCAAAATGAAAATTACAGACGCGCTATTACGTAACAAAGGAAGTTAGCAAATTCAGACGTTCTTAAAGTTGAAAATAAGATTACATCACAATCTGCAACTTGCTGTCACAAGATTCCATTACTAACTATTTATAAAGACAGAACACCACTAGGCCTACATATAAGAAATCAATATACTGAAATAATCACTATTAATAAACAAAGGACCTTTGCGGTCCCTTCACGGAACCCTTTGAACTCACGGAACACAACGACACAATTTTGTGGAATCTCTATTGAAGAGCACTGATGTAGAATGATGAAAATGTTTTCGTAGTGAGTAAATTGCTTTTCAACGTTTTCAATCCCCTAACCAAAGTCAGTTAAGTTTAATCAAATCGTTATTTTATTGACTACGTTTCATTGTCCATTATCTTTTTCTTACCCGTAATCGATATAAAATGTGATGCTAGTTTTTCTCGTTCTCTCGCGCTACTGATATCGCAAGTTTAGTCAGATTTATAGTGCAACTTCACCGTTTAATCCACATCGGAAAACGGACAAAACTTTTTCGCCTAGTTACTCTTCAAGTCAAATAACCTATGTGGAAGCGGAAGCGGTAGATTTTTCGCGCTACCGCTTCCGCTTCCACAGAAAAAGACCGCTTCCACCGCTTCCGCTTCCAGCTTCCGCTTCCGCTTTCACATCCCTGATGCTGATGTTTTAATAAAGAAACATAAGACCAACTAAACTACGGTTTTTTGTTCCAAGTAGCTTCGTTTATATTATGACATCAGTATAGATAATCACTTTTTGGTCTTGCTGAATAGGGTTCTTTCTACCGATGATTAATTTGCTGCGTTATGCATTTTTGGAGTCTTTATTGTTTGCTTAAAACTATTTAAATACAAACTATATAGTATATTTTATAATATTTTTGTAATTGGAAATTAAAAAAATTGATTTTATGAAAAATATTTTTTAGCATCAAACATATGTCCTAACGGGTGGTTCGAGTGTGGCAACGACCAATGCATTCCTATGGAATGGCGATGCGATGGACACAATGGCTGCCGGAACAAAAAAGATGAGCAAAATTGCTGTATGTTTGATTGTTTTACAAAATATTTAAATTTTTTTGTGCCATATTTGTAAATTGTATCACAGATAAGTTTATTGATAGTCAGCGTTTGATGGTTTGCGGAATGTTTTCCAGATTACCTGTTTTGTTTTACTCACAATTTGTACGAAATTAGTATACTTCAATAAGATCAAATGGGTGCGACAAAAGTAACAATGCCATGTTGGTTTAAAAATATATAATCTACGAGGACATATTCTTTTAAGTTGAGTCTATACGGGGATATTGATGAGCTTGATACTTTTCTGGAGTTATATTGTGGGTTTCTTAACTTTTTAAGAATCATAAGATTCTAATTCATAACATTTGAGACAAATTTCTAATTGTTTGGTAACAAAAGGATTATACACAATTTCACAAAAGTGGTTATTACGTCAAAATGACATAACAATTAACAACCATGTAACGTATGTGCTATAATAGAATTCTATTTGAATAAGAAATAGAATTCTATTTGAATAAGAACTACCTCCTGACGAGCCGCCTTAGGCGAAATAGACTGTTGAGGTGTTTTAACTGGAATAAATTTCATTTTATTTTATTGCTCTAATTCTATCATTGAGCTCTGTACTGCCAAATCGACCGACTACGTAACGTATGTGCTACATCGATCCGCAAAGGGTTAGGCTGGTACAATCAAAGCTTTCCCTTCAAAGATCTTTTGCAGCATTTTCCATTTGGCTGATTTCTAGCCTGCGACATTGATTTGTGAGATGGCTAGAGAATTATTGCCAGAAGCCAACACCCTTATCTTAAAAAGGATGGTTTAAATACAGTTTTATTGCTTTCAAGACCTCTCTCCTGCAATCTTGGAAAGAATTGTTTGATTAGATTCTTTTTTCACCGTCATTGGCATTGAATTGATTTACTGCTGTTTTTGCTTGTTTTCGGCTATCGCAGTTTCCACTCCAAAACAAGAATAGTACCAGATCTTAATGTTAATTCCTTTCGGCGCGCCTGCTCACCGCTGGCTTAACATAAGCTTTGTAAACGCGATCACTGATTTTATTCGACTTTATTCATTCGATTGCACACAATTCGATTCGACAGCAAAAGATTCGTTTCGTTCAAGATTCGATTCGTTTAGATTCGATTAGATTTGGTTTGCAAAGTTTTCTTCTACAGGCGTTCACAAGCCTCTTTCACACACATCAAATTTTAGAATAATTTTCCAATCAGAAGGCAACACCAGTATCATCTCCATGTTTTGATTGTCTGACAGCTCAAACGAAGGCAGCCGTAGGCTGTTCAAAGCGAGTAAATTCATCTGACAGAGTGCCAAAACATTTAAAAAGTAACGAATAACGATTACAGAACTTAGGTTTGACATTACTGTATACACGAATTAAAACCAAAAAAATATATTGACACAACGTAACACAGCCCCAGGCAAAATGAGAGCAAGGGAGCATTTTTAGAAAGGAAAATGCGAAGTTGTCAGTCAATGAGAAAAAGAGAAGCAACTTCTAGGTTGCGAGTTCAATTCGTTTGCTAGGCTGATCACACAAAGCTTGTGAACGGGTCATTTTATTAAATTGCCTTTGACCTTAACGAGAACGGTGCGGACCTTTTCTTTCCTGTCTGGATAGGTGTCAACGTTCAAGCCCATATGCTATTTAGACCTATGCTGTGTGTCGTCCACCAGTAAGACTACATCATTTTTTTGCATATTAGGCTGAGGTTTGAACCATTTTTGTCTAAGGGCAAGATTGGGAAGAAATTCTTTGATCCATCGGGATCAGAACTGCTGAGCCAAGTATTGAGATGGAGCCCAGCGACGAGTACTGTGCGATTCCTTCTGGCCAAAAATACCTGGAGGAAGATTTGGATTACCTCTAAGAAGCAGGAGATGTATAGGTGTCAGAGGTTCATCAAACTCAGTATCCATAGTCATTGGAACTAGTTAATAATTCCTTCAACCTCCGCCATTAAGGTGGTAAGTAATTCATCAGTTAATGTTTGGCCTTTTAATAAGGCTCCAAATATACGTCGAATAGACCGTATCATCCTCTCCCAAGCTCCACCCATGTGACTGGCTGTGGGAGGACTGAAACGCCATTCGATATTTTTTTGCAAAAGGAAATTGTGGATTTGCTGTTGATTCTTAATTCAACTCTTCTAAAGATTCTCGTAACACCCGAGCTGCTCCAACAAAGTTGGCGCCATTGTCGCTTAAAAGGCGCCGAGATTTTCCACGTGTAGCAACTTGCGCAACACACAATAATATAAGCAATAAACTTGCGCAACACACAAAGAAATGAGTCTGTGGACATAGAGTAAGCAACTTCTATACGTATGGCTCTAACAGTTAAACACGTAAACACGCACCCGTACCGTTTAACAGTACTGAGAGCTTGGCGTACGTTGAAGGGGCTAAAACAATCAATACCCACGTGACTAAATGGCGGTTGTTCAATTTGATGCCGATCGGAGGGTAAGTGTGCCATCAGCTGCTTTCCTATGACTGGCGTTTCGTTTTTTACAATAAATGCAGTGACCAATGGTTCGTTTAACAGCAGCTCCTCCCTTCAATATCCAATATCGCTGTCTTAATATCGGCCATGTGTGTCCGTGTCCGCAATGTCCCAACTGGCTATGACACTGACGTATGAGAAGTTCAGTAAAATGAGATTCGTTGGGGAGTATAATCGGATGCTTTAAATCAAATTCTAAATCGGTGAAATCGAGACGCCCTCCGACTCGAAGAATGCCATTTACGATAATTGGGCATAATTTTTTAATGGAGCGTGGTAAGCGCTGAAATTCTACTCTAGGTGAAGAGTAAGACGCAATAAAGGGAAAGTGAGTTTTTTGGACTTGTTTGAGAAGTTCAAGTTCTGCGTTTTCAAGTTCAGTTAATGAAAGCAAATTGTTCCTATTAGTGGTCACAGAACCATGAATCACGCTGATAACATTTTGTTTGAATTTCAGCAACCATGCCACTATTCGTTTTAACTTTAATAGGAAAGAACATTGTTTGATTAATTCGTTAAAGGGATGACAATCAATAGTTTGGGTAAACAAAGTAGTTGTTGCAAAACTACTGTTTTGCTTTGGAAATCTGACCTTTGGCACCAAAAATTCTGAAGGCATTTCAGGTAAGACTGGAGGTCCCGCTGGCCACAAATCATCAGTTTTCCAAAGAAATGAAGGTCCTTGTAGCCAAGCGTGAGAATAGGAAAATAACTCTGCTGAAATACCTCTTGTGGCGAAGTCCGCGGGATTTAGTTTTGATGGAACGTATTTCCAGGAATTAGTTGAAGTGTGTTCACATATGATGGCAAGGCGATTGGCCACAAAAACAGGAAATTGCTTGGTTTTGTTTTGTATGCATTGGAGGGTAGCTGTAGAGTCCGTCCAAAACATACAATTGCAGTTTGGCAAATCTAGCTCTTTGGTCACGAGTAGGTAAAGCCTAACGGACAAAACTGCTGCTGTTATTTCAAGTCTTGGTATAGATACAGCTTTTAAAGGTGCAACCCGAGCTTTTCCTATAATGAATGAACAAGAATTGTGACCTGCGTTTGCTCCCATTCGCAGGTAACAGCAGCTGCCATAACAACGCAATGAAGCATCAGAGAAAAAATGAAGTTCGTAAGAGGTGGCTTTAAATTCGCTAGGTTTGAGGCAACGTTTTATTTGTAGCTTGCTCAGATGTGGCAAAGATCGTAACCACTTTGCCCAATCGTCCGCTTCATCTTCATTCAGCGGTTCGTCCCAACTGCGACCTTGTTTGCAAAGGTCTTGCAAAAGCAATTTAGGAAAAAGAGTGACGGGAGCAACGAAACCGAGAGGATCAAACAAGCTCGATACAGCAGATAGTAATCCCCGTCCAATCAATGGTCTTTGGGAAACTTAAATGTCAAAAACAAATTCGTCGGTTTGATATTTCCATTGAACTCCCAAAACTCTGGTGGCTAAAGATGATTCAAATTCATGACAACCAAGATCCTTTGCTCTTTCCGATTCAGGAATTGCCTCGAGCACCCCTTTGCTGTTGCTTAGTCACTTTCTTAATCGGAACCCTGCTCTACTTAGCATTTTCACCAAATCCTGAACTAGATTTATGGCCTCGGTTTCAGATTCACATGAGAACAGGCAGTCATCAACGTAGAAGTTATGTTTGACAATCTCAGATGTGAGAGGTTGGTGCATATGACCAAACTCTTGTGCTACTTGACGCAAACAAAAGGACACACAAGTTGGAGATGAGGTTGCGCCAAACACGTGCACGTTCATGTTGTATTTCGTTGGTTCATCATCCATATTACCTTCGGACCACCACAAGAACCTTAATGCGCTAGTGTCCTTCGCATCCACTTGTACTTGGTGGAACATTGACTCAATGTCACCCAAACGAACCACACGACCCTTGCGGAAACGAGTAAGTACACCAATTAAGCTATTTGTTCGGTTGGGTCCTTGCATTAGTGCATCATTTAAATACACACCTTTGCATTTTGCTGCACAGCCAAACACTACACGCACCTTAGATGGTTTGTAAGGATGTATGACTGGGTGGTGGGGAAGGTACCACACAAAGACATTGTCGCGTTTGTCTGTGGAAAGATTTACTTTGGATGCATGTTCTTTTGACAAATATTGGTCAATGATGTTGACATATCCTTCCTTTAAAGACGGATTTTTAGTGAAGCGTCCTTTTAGGCACATTAGACGAGTAAGGGCGATTGTTTGGCAAACTAGTAACTCCTGATCTCCAAGGTAGAGGCAACTGAAAACGACCAATAACCAATTTTGCAGAATCTTGAAGCAACTTGTACATCAAATGGTCTTCACGAGAAAAGGGCATTTCAAGTACAGTGGTGCCTTTTTCAAAATCAGCTGACCAAATAGTCAGAATTTGCTGCTCGACAGTTTTGTCATGGTGCTTCACGAAGTTGACTATACAGTTTTGAGTGCTCGAAAGCGATAGTGAGGGCCCTAACAAAGACCAACTTAATGTGGTTTTGATAGCTACTGGCTCACCTTGGCGACCTTTGCGGAAAGCTGCGGGACAAAATAATTCAGGAACATCAGCTCCTATCAGTAGAGTTACTGAAGCGCCATCAACCTTTGGGAAGGCCAAATCACATAAATGTGGCATTTCCTCTATTTCGCATTTGGCAGGTATCAGGTTTGGGCGCACAGGAATATCGTCAATAGAAAACACCTTGGGCAAGTCGACAACATAAGAATTATCAAGAGAGAAAACCTTTAAATTTAATGTGTGACCTAAGTAAGTGGCTGCTGCATTACCTAGGGTGTGCAAGGTTATACTCCGTAGGTCGTCATCAACCCCAAAGGCGTTCACCAATTTTTGGTTGCAAAAGGAGTGAGTCGAGCCCTGATCTAAAAATGCATATGCGATAACAGTTTTGTTCCCATGCATTACCTTCACGGGAACTATGCAGAGGTAAACTCCATCTGAAGCCTGACTGCAGGTGACTGCTTGGGTACCACCAGTGCTACTATCACTCTCTCCATCCTTTAATTGGATTGTGTTACCCGAAGGTTTGCTGTTATCAGATGCTTGTCAAATGCCACGTGACGAGTTGTAATTGTGCAGTAAAGTGTGATAAAAGATGCCTTTACAACCTTTTACTTCACACATATTGGTGCGTTTGCAATCATTAGTTTTATGTTTTTTACTAAAGCATTTATAGCACAATCGGTTGGTCCTCACAAACTTGGAACGTTCTTTAAAGGTGAATTCCTTAAACTTTGGACAATCATAAATGACATGAGATGTGTCATCACAGTACCAACAGCGTCCCACCACAAAGCCTTTTGTGCTTACTTCGGTATTAGTGCCGACAGAGAAATTGTACATTGTAGAACTTGTAAGTTTGTTTGAACTGGTCGAGACCGAATTTACGGAGAAAATTCGGCGACCGAAAAGTGAATTTAATTCTTGGCATTCACGATTCACAACTTCATGAGGTGCCTAAACTTAGCTACATGACCACTCTGCTCTTCCACCATGACTGATTCTCGAACCCAGCGTCGCCTCATGTCAAAGGGCAGCTTATTCACTAGTTTTGTCATCGAATCAAGAGAGTTAACACTAGAAGCCCTGAATTATTTCCATACCTATAAGGACGGATGCGGTCATTTTTTACCGGTTATCTGTAAATCGGTTTTAATAGGTTCTCTCTTTCACTAATTTCGACTTATAGTGTATGAAAAGCACAAAGAAACTATTCTTGTGCATTTGACATTTTTATGATTAATTTTTTGACATTTTTATGATTATAAATAGTTAAGTAGAAATACAAGGTATACAAATTTATTGACACTCAATCATCACAATTTTTGCATTTTACAATTGTTACTTTTTCGGATGTGTGTTTTCCACAGCATACTTTCCCGCAGTTTTGGCAAAAAGAGCTAGATTTTTTTCTACATGCTACAAACTGGCACTCTTTTTTTCCGAGCTTGGTGTGCTAAACCACTGGTTCCCGTCAATGCAATGCTGACTATGTGATCTACTGCTGGAGAAGGAGGTATTGAGCCCACTACATCTTTTGGTTTGCAAAGTTCTTTTATAAGCTCAAGCATAAACTGTCTTGTTGATAATTTCAATTTCGTTGTAAGGCAGTAAATAATGTAAGCATTTATTCAGGCACAGTCGAGAATATTAAAAAATACAGCCACAGGCCATTTTCTAGTGGAACTCTTGCTGGTATGGTATCGAGCCATCTGGTCCAGTACATCCACGCCCACCTTGGACTTGTTGTAATACCGTATTGTATCCGGCAGTTTTTTCTTGTGGCATTGATCAATATTTACATTTCTGTGCATTGAACTCAGGATGCAAACAACTATCTTTTTCTTTGCTTTGTATATTGTCAAACTGCAACCGGATGGCGAATAAAATATTTCAGAAGCATATAATTCCTTGTCTTTAATTATCAGCTCAGTGCTTGGCACTTCTCGTCGTTGTTTCCGTATAGTGCCAAGGATTGTTGTTTTTTCGGCTTAAGTTCTTCCGCTAGCTTCAGGCTGGTAAAGTAGTTGTCGGTGGTGACGTTGTAGTCCTTTTTATAATAAGGTTGTAAAAGGGTCAAGCACACATCACCTGGAAGGTCACTACATCTGCTTCGGCTAGGATCTCTTTTTAGATATGGTTTGCCATTGCACAAGTATTTTGATTGAGCATCAGCCAAAAGCCAGAACTTAATTCCAAATTTGTCTGGCTTGTTAGCCATATATTGTATAAAAGGACACCTGGTTTTACATGGGAAAAGTTGTCCATCAATAGTCAAATCGCCGTTTGATACATAGCATTTCTTACAATTTTCTATGAAGCAATTCCACACCTCGAAAATCAAGCAAAATTTGTCAGTTTCCCTACTTTGCCTCCGACTAAAAAAGTCATCGAACCTCAAATGTTTCATGATTTCCTAGAACCTATCACGGCTCATTGTATTTCGAAAGATTAGTTGTCCCAATTCCTTGCTCCAAAGTTGCTTCACTGGCATATTCTTCCCGACCAACACTCCTCGAGCGATTTGAAGACCTATAAAATTTTCCAGCTTATCAACATGTAAATCAAAATCGTCATTATCTTTCTTTCCGTGGTTGATAGTGTGTTTCTGAATACACCTGAGCATATGTTCATCTATAAATAAATGAAAAGCACTGTAAGGGCTACCGTTTACTGCAGATCTGTGACAATAAGACGTTGGGCCAGGACGTTCCGAAAACACGTTGGACGAAGATGCTCTTCCCGGACCTGGAGCACCTGTTATGTTTTTCCACACAGTTCCGTTTCGTGCGTTCACCTGCCCGGGAGTATTTTGAGATAATGATTGATCACTTTCAGAAAGAAAATCTATAGAAACAGCCGCAGAGCTTTGTTCGTCTTCACCGCTGTCGGTATCACTGTCACAACTTTCGACACCAGCGCAACAATTAGGAACATATTCTTTATCTTACAATTCAGTTTCTGCATTCTCATCACAGGAGTCATCAAGCTGATCAGTTTGTAACCGCTGAAGTATTTGCTGGACAGTATAATTGTTGCCACGATTCATGATTAGAAAAACCAGTTTGTCGAAAACGATGAAAAAACTCGTAACAAAAGTTTCATACCTAAGACATTATTTATACAATATGCATTTCTTCAAATTTGTAACACAAACTAGAGAGACTTTACGAGGTTGTCAATACGCTGTAATAAACTATCTATTTTATCTGCACACACCACTGATGAACTCTACGCTACTAAGAAAGACGTTAGAACTTTCAATGACCAGCCATTGTTCGAGACAGCAAATAAAATTCAACTTCACTTCGATGAAGCCAGCAGGAATAGTAATTATTTTAGTTACTGCTTATCAGTTATCCATTCCAGCAGAGGTCAATCGTAGTCTTTTGTCACGTGAGACATTGCTTGTAGAGAAACAAGCTTTTCTCATCCTTCTATTATGCATTAATTCATCAGCTCAAAAAAAAAAATTATAACCGTTTTAAGAACCGGTCATTTTTGACCGGTTCGGGCTTATAGGTAGATGTGCAAAATGCTCCATTTACAAAAGCTATAAAAAAAATTGTTTGACTTACCAAAACATCATCCAAAGTTAGGAAAAGTCAAGGAGTATGAAAAATCAAATAGCAAAAATGCCAGAAATACGAAGCTTCAAAATTTAAAACCGGTCAAAAATGACCGGTCCGGGCTTCTAGTGTTAAGGCTTTCCATTTCGCACACATTTGCTAAGGTACCGTGCATTCTTTCAAGTAATTCAGAGCAAGATTTTTGAGCTGCAGGGTTATTAACCTTAACCTGTGGGGCTTGTAAAAGAGTTTGCTCGCAAATATCAGCAATAATGCATGGTCGCCCGTACTCTTGATATAGCTTTTCCTTTGCCAAAGTGTATGCCATGGAGCCCCTTTCACTGAAATGTTCAATCTTGTCTTTGACATTACTTTCACAATGCTGCAGCAACAAACAAAACAGCATTCTTTGGTCATTTAATCGTGGTTCTACATGTGTTTTAAAGTTGTATATAAATGCTCTGTACGCCAGAGTGTTTCCGTTGAAACGCCTAAATTCTGGACGGGGCAAAAATAGCTCATCATAAGTTGGGTAATTGAGTGGTGCAAAACCCGGAGAGCAAATATTAGGTCTGGGATAATACTGAGTACCTAGATAGGGTAAATCTACGCATGGTACGGCCCGAGGCGCAGATTGCGCGAAAACTGAGCCAGAACGATAAGGACCTTGAAATTCAGAAGAAAGAGACTCTTTCAAGTTAGAGTAAACAGGTTCATTTTTTGACTTGTTTGAAGAATAAATATTTGAACAGAGAGGCTCTGTTACGTTAGGTGCATTGACAATGTCATTAAATTTTACACTGTTAGTTACAGGCTTCACAGAAAAAGTACCGGACGCAATAGAGAACTTTACGTTATTCACATTTACACTTATTACAAATAGTTGACACACAAATATTAGATACAGGCTCACCAGCGGTCAAGGTCTTCAGAATCGTCCGACTTTGTTCAGCTTTGTCAGGCGGAGTCATTGCGAATATGGGATCAAACTCCCTAGAAGGCGGATGTTGACTCGGTAGCAGAGGTTGATTCGAAAGTAGATGTTGACTTGGTAGCTGATGTTGAATCGGAGGCAGATGTTGACTCGGAGGCAGATGTTGACCTGATGGCAGATTTGACACTGCCGATTCTTTCCACACACTTAGTTTTGCCGAGGCTACTTCCAGTTCTCTCACCGCTTCGCGGCGAGCGATTTGCGATTTTTGCATAGCAAGGCGAGCTTCATCCTTGGCAATAAGAGTTTCTTCTTCTGTTCTTTCAATAGCTTGGTTTGCCTTTAATTGTGCTGCTCGGTACTCAGCTTCAGCAGCAAGCAATTTTACGCTTCGACGAGATGATTTCGACGTAGCCGAAGTAGCAATAGTCGATCTTTTGCCGATGCTGCTGCATGATCTGTCATCGTAGTTCGATGTAACGAGCTGTTTTTGCATAAATTCACTTAGGTAAGTGTCAAACTCAATTTTGTTTTTAGACGCTCTCTCCAAAAGGTTGGAAGTTTCATGCGTAGGAGCTTGCTCAATAATTTCAGTTAAATTCTTATACGCTGAATTAATCTTCGCAGATAAATCTCGCAATTTTGACTCGTCCGGATTTCTAAGCGACATTAGCTTTTCTGCCGCTAAATAATTTGAGTTTAATTGTTGTTGCAGTTGGAGCACTGCATTCTCAACGTCTCCACGAGGGAAAGATGGGTTTGACATCATTTCGATGAAAGAGCTTAGTTTGAAGATACTATAAATTTGTAAACTTTTATGTCAATTCCTTTCGGCGCGCCTGCTCACAGCTGGCTTAACATAAGCTTTGTAAATGCGATCACTGATTTTATTCGACTTTATTCATTCGATTGCACACAATTCGATTCGACAGCACAAGATTCGATTCGTTTAGATTCGATTTACAAAACTTTCTTCTACAGGCGTTCACAAGCCTCTTTCACACACATCAAATTTTAGAATAATTTTCCAATCAGAAGGCAACACCAGTATCATCTTCATGTTTTGATTGTCTGACAGCTCAAACGAAGGCAGCCGTAGGCTGTTCAAAGCGAGTAAATTCATCTGACAGTGTGCCAATGCATTTAAAAAATAACGAATAACGATTACAGAACTTAGGTTTGACATTACTGTATACACGAATTAAAACCAAAAAAATATATTGACACAACGTAACACTTGAAACCTCTTTGCATCAATACCGATGTATCTGTTGGAACGTAGATCTGCTCGATTAACAAATATGTGTTGGATTATTTTTTCCACATTAACTTCTAGCATCATGCGGCGAACTGCACATACAAAATAGTGACTTCGCGGACACAAAATTTTCCCTCCGCTACCCAAATGCATTCTTCATACTTCACAATGCACCGCACCGCGTTCGGAAAATTTTAGTCACAGCTTTCATCGCACTGCACTGTATGCTTTACAGAGGGTGAATAATTTTTATACATGTGAACATAAGATAGAACTGATTAGGTGGGCAGCTTTGTCAACTTATCTTTTAAGTTTTAACTTTAAAGTATTAGACATACTTATATTTGGTCAAAATATCACACAAGCACTATTCATTGATCTAGCTGCTTTGTCCATACTAAGATGTTCTCGTATTTACTTTTCAGTAGAACCTTCGTCTCGCAAAAAAGTTATAAGTTATTTCAGTTCGGGCTAGAAAGCTTGGATCTGATCACATAAACTACTTTGAAACATTTGACTTGTTTACTGTGAAAGTTGCAAAAGTTTCATTATTTTTTTAACGCCACCTGTTTTATCATTACAACTCATCCAAGCAAGCGCGAAACAAAAAATTTCTTTGGCGTGCAGCTAAAAAAGCAAGCTTGCAGTCATCTTCAGCTGGGAAAAAATTGTCCCAGAAAAGAATTATTAAAAATCTCTGCTGTTCGTTTGCAGTATCATATTGCACCCACAAAGTTTTGTGTCCTCTGCCCTCGCGCATTTTTCATATACCACGCTTCATCGCACTGCATCCGCAAAATTTTAGACACAGCTTTCACCACAATGCCCTGCACTGCAAGTGAACTAAAGCTATCATATGCTTCTCAGGTTATGGATCATTTTTGCAGAGTGTACTCAGTATGATATTGGCTCAATCGACATCTCTGCAAATTGATGTTTTAAGTTTCAAATTTAAAATACTGAAGATGAGGATAGTGGTCGAAGTTATTACCAAGGCACTAATTTTAATATAGCCTATCTCTAATTTCCAAATAAAAGCTTTTAACAAATTTTAAAAGTGAATTTAAACATAGGGTTGACTCCAATATGACTGAGCCTGCTATTTTAGGGTAAAAAATATAGCTGTCGAAGTACTGACCTAGCTTCTTAGTCATTGCCTTTGCATCATCAAATCATAACTTGGTTTTAAAATTATCAACTCTTACAGAACTTCTAGCATTCTTATCTAAGATTTGGCATTGCAATACACCTTTTAATTTTACTTTTTCAAAAAATATTAGCTATCGCTTGTTTCTGTTTGCAATCTGCATTTAGATAGGTACAGCTAGAGTTTTTAAACAAATTCAACCCAATTTGTTCAAGTATTAAAATTATATTCATCTTTCCTCAACATAACCATTTTTTAAAGTGTCCAGGTACATAAGGTGAATCGGGGATTGTGCTTAAATATCAATTTTGAAAATATTTTTAGAAGTCTAAAGCAATTGCTATTGTTAAAAATTTCAAGAATTTGGCCGTATTAAATCACTTTTTAGTTTCTTTTTAATTTTTGCTGTTTTGCGCCATATTGAGTATCAAACCATCGTTTTTAGTTCTGCAGTTATGCGTAATTAGTGTTATGTAATTTTGTTGCATACTTGCAATCTATGCCCTTTTTGCTCTGCACATTGACTCTAATTTGTACAAAGAAATTTTCCCCTGGCACTTTGACTTTGCATGTAACAAAACTTTGTAATTGTGTCATTTTGTTTTGGAAGTTGGTGAAGTTAACAGTTGGTCATATTTTTTGCGAAACATTTTGTTTGAAGTCAAAACCTATTTTGGAAATTCAACTCTGTCCATATTCGATCAACCAAATTGGTGTTATTTGTTTGTATCTTTAGTGATATGTAGCAATTTATTTTGCATTGAAATCATTTATGAAGTATAATTAAGAGTTTTATAACGTTGCTGGCTTAAAATCTATTCCTTCGTTAATATTGGTATTCGTCTTTTAGAAAGCAGTTTTAACTCCGTTTATTTTTTTGTCAACACAATTGGTCAAAATAAACAACCGTCACAGATTAAGAACTCGTCTTTCACCACGGGCATCGACTCGGATATAGGACAGGAGAACACCACAATCATTTGTTACTTAAAATTTTACAGCTATTGTGATCTACAAAAGTAATCTGTTGATAGTGAGCTATCTTTATTAACTTTTAAGCACGAAATATTAATTGAAGCAGGTAAGCAAAAAAATTTGTAATGCTTTGACAATAAGAAATTCATGCAACACAAAAAAATCGCAAATATAGCAGCAAATAAATTATGAATCACCAAGCAGAATTAAGCTACAAAAACACTTTTGAATTAACTATAACATAAACTGAGCTTTAGTGTTTAAAACGAACACAATTTAAAACTATCAAACTTTACAACTACATCTAACTTGCTTAAAATGCAAGATCTAGCACCTTAATTTTTTCCAGTTTTCTTACCAGTTTTTCGTGAAACTCTGTTTGACTTTTCTGCGCGCATACTACGCATAAGATTTTTAGCCATGCAGTTAAAAAAAAACGTGCAAATATGCCCGTTATCAAGTTATGTCCTTTGCTGAACACTGTTGAAACAGACCAAGGACATACTACACAGCTTTCAAAAAACGCAGTATTTACAATTTCTTTAAATACACTTCGCTGGTCGGCGCTGCTCAAAAACTGTTTTTTAGCTTTTCAACAGAGAGTTCGGCAAATGCCCTTCAGAAAAGCATGCCAACATCAAACATTTCCTTTGTTGGCTTGGAGAGTCAACCACGATTGATATCGTTAATAAAGTTTATGGCATTTATTGGAACGTTTGGCTCTGCTTCAGGTGCCAAGTACTCAACATTAGCATTGGTAATTTCTTTACGAGAGTCGCATCCATTGCTTTTTGCCAGTGATCTACAGCAATAACGTGTCACGTAGAAAGTCACCGAGACATTATTTTCGGTTGGCATGATATTAAAAAATATGTCAGCATAAAGAGATTCTGCTCTGAAAATGACTTCTAGAATGGTAGTCCTTTTTTCTCTTGCTTTTGCTGCATCTTCAATTTCTTTGAGGAAAATTTGTGAATACTTTAACAAGGAAAGAGTTCGAAGTTTTCGGTCACTTTTCTATAGCTGTCTTGTTGATATAAAATAATTGGCCCCGCTTAATTGACGGATGTGGCCAAATCGTCCCTCAATGGTACCTGACTGGATTTGTTCAAGCAATACATACTTAAATCCACACTCATTTATCAAGTAGGCCTACTTTGACAATCCAGTAATAGATTGACATATCTGAGAAAGAGCAATAAATCTCTCTTTTGTCAAACCCGGAAGCTGCACACCAAAAATAAAATGTTTTTCATTTATGTTAAACTCAATAACGTGAACATATTATAGCAAACGTTGTGTAGTGCGCAAACAGCAATAACGGAGAAAACACATTGTGCAAGTAAGCCAGCAATTGACTTGCAATCAGAGTTTAACCATGGACTTCTAAATAAAAGTCCATGGTTCAACAAACACTCAGCTTATCACGTCAAGCAAAGAATAAAATAGCAAAAAGTTGTTTGCGCATTATTTCACATGCACCAACAACAGGCAGATTTGCTTCGACTTTTTGGCCACGCAGGGTGCTGTCTCATTTTTTTAATGCCTGGGCTAGAAAGAAACACATCGAAGTTGGGGGGAGATACCAAAGTAGTTTGGTACACTACACCAACAACAGACTAGTAGCATAAATAATCATCTTAAATACAGACTAACGCAACAATGCAAAAACTACTACAAAAACAACAAAACTACTCCAAAAAATTTTTGCGGTTTTCAGAAAAGCGCTTTGTTGAAGCCGTGGGCATCTGTGCAGTGGTGGTGGAAACCCATTGCGTTATGTATTGTGTTATGCGCTCTTCCTGATGCAAATGAAAGAAAAATGATCACATTCATACCCATCATAAGGTTTCTAAAATTGCTGCTTGTTACTTACAGAGGAACCTCTCCAAAAAGTAGCATGCTTTCCAAAGTCCAAAAGTAATTCCAGTTTCCAATCATGTGGTGATTTTACAGGATCTTGTAAAATATCTTGCTTGCGCTTTCCAATGGTTGGTGAAGAGACGTTTAAAATTAAAGATAACTTTGCGAACAGTTCTAAACCATCAGCAGGTGGGTAAAAACCATAATGCTTTAAAGCATAAATAGTTGATTCATACAGTAATGAAAGCGCAAGGTTGATGTTTATTTTTTCACTGAATTTCGGTCTTAGCACTGTCTCTGATAACTTATGAGCGATTCGTAATGGTTTTTCGCACTCATTATTGTATACTGTTTCCACATCTGCAAAACTGGCAGTTAAGTTGGCTGGTACAAAACCGTACATGCTAGGTAATTTGAAAACTCGTTTTGCCAAAAAGTTGTTGTAAATGTTTTTTATTACATGAGTTGGATCAAAAATTTAAAAAATTTTTCCACCAGTAAAGTTATTCATTATTGCTTGTTTCCAAGTGCGGTCGCAAAGGAAATATTTGTAAAATTTTTGATTTGCAGCAGCATTATCCACTGAAATTTCAATAACGTTAAAACCCACCTCATGGACTAAGTGCATTACTTTGTCAAAGTATTGTTTTTGAGTATCTGCTTTCAAATTTTACACGGGGTGAATACAAACCATATCCCGATACTTACTGCTAAGTGATTTAATTATGAAGCATAAACAGTCGATGCAACTTCACAATCTTTAGTTAAACCAAAAATCTGACCTCCAGAAGCTTTAATTTGCTTCAATATATAAATTTTACAACTGTCATTCTGCCAGAAAAAAGATCCACTTTTACTCTCAGACAAATTTGCGATAGAAATTGAGCGACACTAAACAGAAGAAATGAGCTCCCTTCTTTGCACGCATCTAATCTATTTCTGAGGCTTAGCAAAAGTAATTTTTGGAACATCGCACATGAAAAAATGCTCACGTATTGCAAAGTTTCATGATGGGACCGCCATAAACTGGTGATTATTGCTCGCGAAACAGAATGGCGACCAATCATGAAGAACCTGTGGTCAGTCTAAGCCAAATTAAACATCTTTCTCATTAAAGGATTTTAATATAACTTTCACATTCGACAACAATATAAACTTTCTAACATATTGGAAAGTTTCATTGTGGGACCACCATAAACTGCTTATCAAAATAATCATACAAACTTGCATATTTATTCAATATTACAAGTGTTTGTAGTTATTCTGATGAACAGTTTATGGCGGTCCCACCATGAAACTTTGCAATACGTAGCAATTTTTCACTTACGGTGTTCCCAAAAACTACTTTTGCAAAGCCTTAGTAATGGATTGGATGTAGGTAAACGAGGGAGCTGATTTCTTCTGCTTGCTGTCGCTTAATTTTGATTGCAAAATTGCCTCAGAGTAGAAGCAGATCTTTTTTTCTGGCAGAATGACAGTGGTCATAAATTTCGTCAATCATCAGGATATTGAAATATTAGATGCACAGTGACTTTCTGAGCACACTTATATCACAAATATCCCAATGTTGTTTTCCTCTTAAATAACTTAGTTACTTGATTCATCATGGGCGAGAACATTTAAAGGGTTCAGGTTGCATAACGAACAAACTATCAAAACAAAGCTTTCGAGTAAAATAAAATTTAAAGTTAAACACTCACTGTGCAAACTTAGTAGCTTTAATGATTGTAATATTGTATTTCCGAGTGTTGGTGTTCATAAGGAAAGCAGCTCACTCAGTTTGATAAATATTCTGCAAAATTTTATTACCTGAAATTATGAAAAACAAATTTACAATCAGGAGTTTTATTGTTTAATCAAGCAAAATGAGTATAATTGTTTTATATCTTAGTGCTAAACTGTGAATTGAACCGCCTAAATTACATTTTATGACCTACAAACTGAAGTAAAGTTCAGATACAAGAAACATTTAGCTGTTATTTAATCTCATTTTTAATAAAGTTATGACAGTAATTTTCTCTATTTTACAAACATGCTTGATGTAGAATTTCACAAAACAACTTTGCAAGAATGTCAAATATATTAAGAAATAATCTGTCAGTAGTAGTTACCTTGTGCCGCAATCAGCACACCATGCTTTACAAATCAATACGAGAAACGTTAAAAAATCATGCTGCATCTGTTAGGAAAAGGTGCATTCAGATTTAGGCATACGCTTGATATAAAAAGGAAAAGATTCACGAGTATTTTACAAAAGAGAATTGCGAAAAATGTATCTACAAGCTTCTTATCGGTAAAGAGTTGACAAAACGTCAAACTGGCGTTATGCACGAGAAAAGGGCTAAAGATTTTGTCAAAATTTGAGTCACATTGAAAAGTTTTTCAAAAATTAAGCTTAAATATTTTGCTTCCTTGCAGTACAAACGCGACAGAGTTTAAAATTCTATAAAAAAGGAAAGAATTAATTATAGATCTTAATCATTGTCTAATTCCTTTGGCAGATTATCAAAAAACTCACCAGCATCAGATGAACAAAATCTTTTCAAAACTAGAAGTTCTTGGCATTTATCTCTGCTGATTGGCAAGGGCTCTGCATACGAAGAAAGCAAGCTTCTTGGATTCTTTTTGTTGGGAAGCATTGCATGCTCTTATAACCCATGCCATGGTGTACGTTTTCCAACACTTTTAAGCTTGCTCACATCAAAACAGAGTTCCCTCACAGGCCTAATAGGAAAAGGACAATTTTTTTTGTAACAATTGTTCTAATGTTTGGAAAAGCATTTTAAGTCGTCCTGCTTGCATTCATGCAAGGCAAATAGAAATGTTTTTTTAGGTGTTGCTCTAAATACATCCCACCATTCACTGGTGTCTCTACTTCCGTCCGAGTGTTCACCAAACTCATATTCTTGTCACGCTCCAGGTAAAAGTGTCCCCAAAGAGGAAAGGTGATAGTCACTTTCTCAAAACGCTTATTATGGTCAATTAGCCAATAAAAAACCTTTTTAGTGTGCAGTTTTTGTTCAGCATGAGTTGCAAACAAAGCTACTTCTTTCACAGCAGAGTTCAAAATGTTGAAACCAAAATGATGCAGTATTGAGCCTTACATCATCAACTTCTTTTCGCCCAACAGTTTCATCGTAGCAATAAAAATGGGACTCTTCGGAGATTAGAACATGAATATTAAAAGAAAAACAGCTGAGCTGTATTTGTAGTATACATCATTCGTGACTTTGTTTGCAGCAAACAATTTTTTTGATTGTCTAATGCAGTGATTCCCAACCTTTACACCTTGGAGGAACCCCTGTAATAACTTTTCATATTCCAAGGAACCCCTATATATAGTATTCTAATTTATATATTATTTTTACGAAAAGTACTTGAGCAATATAATTCATATAAAATCTAATATTACATCAAATGAGAGTTCACACTAATAAGTCAGTAATGTTATGACTTACCTTCAGTGTGACACTTGGGCTTGTTTCTCTCTGCGTATCTGTGAAATTCTTGGCCGAATTTTTGACAGACACACGCGCAGTTCTTCCTCGACAGACAGAAGACGATTTCTTGATTTGCTTTTAATGATGGTCAGGCATGAGAATGCTTGTTCACAGAGGTAAGAAGTTGAAAACTGGAGTAAAACATTCAGTGCTTTTACTGAGATGACAGGGTACTCTCGCTTTGCTGAAATCCAAAACTTGTCAAGTAGTACTTCATTAAATTTCATTTTCAAGGTTCGATCGCACTGTAATTCACTCAGTTCTTCTTCTTCTTGCAGACTAAGTAGGTTTTCTGTACTTGGTGTGAACTCAGTGAAGGGGTTTCTCACCCAATCATACATATCTGATGACAAGGAGGGGAAATACTTATGAAGCTTTTCTGACAGTGATCCCAAATGACTTGAAATTAATGGGATGACATATTCATATTTAGTCTGAGTTTAAACTTGAAGTAGGAGTGGAAACATTTCGACGTTTCCTCTTGAAAGGTGCTTTTTCCAAACAGAGAGTTTATTCTTAAATGCAAGAAGTTTGTCTGTGGAAGTCAGAATGTTATCCTTTGCACCCTGCATGCTGATGTTCAAGTTATTTAAATGTTGATAAATATCTGCTAAATATGCTAATTTCATTTGCCAGTTTGTAGATTCAAGACACTCACAGAAACTGGCTTTATTATTCTCTTTGAAGAAAAGCAGCAGTTCCTGTCGCAGCTCAAATACCCTTGACAAAACTTTACCTCTCGATAGCCATCGAGCCTCTGTGTGCAGGAGAAGCGTCACGTGGTCTTTTTGCATGTTTTCACACAACCTTGCAAACATGCGAGACTTCAGAGGGCGCTGCTTTATAAAGTTGACCATGTTCACAGTTATATCAAGAACTTGTTTTAAATCATTTCCAATACTTTTTGAAACCAGAACTTCTCGGTTGAGAAAACAGTGAGTTGGTATGACTTCAGAGTTTTTTTCTTTCACGCGTGATACAAAGCCTTGTACTGAACCAATCATTGAGGGAGCACCATCAGTGCAGATTCCAACGCACTGGTTCCATGACAAATTATAAGATTCCAGGTAAGAAGACAAGATGTTGAAAATGTCGTGGCCTTTGGTAGTTTCTGGCAGTTCTTTACAGCATAAAAAATTTTCCATTATTTCACCTTCATTTTCAAATCGTACAAATGCCAGCAGCTGAGCTTTACCAGTTATATCAGTTGTCTCATCTACTTGGAGAGCAAAGTTGTTATTCTGCAGTATTTCTGACAAAATACCAGAAATATTGTTGGACAGGTCATCCACACGCCTACTAATTGTATTATTAGAAACAGGAACCTTGCTTACTTCACATTCAGCTTCTTCACCTAGCATTGTTCTCACAATTATTTTACAAGCAGGCATTATTAGACTTTCTGCGATAGTGTGACTTTTCATTTTCTTGGCAACTAGCTCAGCCACTAAATAGCTTGCTTCTTGGGCCTTATCACTGATGGTTACCTTCCTTTTAAAAACTTTTCTTTGTTTCTGCTGTGAATCCAAGAGTCTTCGAAAATAATCCACGGTTTTGTTTGACAAGTGGCTGTGATTAGTACTGAAGTGTCGCTTTAACTTGGCTGGGACCATAGCTGTGTTAGCGAGCTTTTTTCCACAAACAATACACAAGGGAAGTGGACACTTTTCTTCTCCAGTCCATGTAAAGCCAATGGTCAGATAACTGTCATTGTAAAGGCGATCTTTTTTAACATCGCTCACATTTCCTTTACTCGTACTTGGCTGTGGTATTTGTGACTCATCGTCACTGTCCTCCTCTCCACTGCCATGCTTTCTTTTCAAATATTTCAACATGTTGCAGTCTTCTAAATCAGTATCAAACTAATATTAACTGGTGAGATTAATTAACACAACGTTTCACTCGGTTGCGCTGCTCAAAACTGACTGAAGGAAGAGGTGTGAACGGCTGGGCTGGGGGTCGTGACACGTATGATACTCGTACCGGGTTGCGTCACCCTCCTACCGACCCGTCACCAAACTAGCGGAGTAGGAATGAAGGCCGTATCCCGCACCGGTAATAACACTTTTTTTTCCCTTAATTCTATGCATAGCATTTGCTCTCATTGCTAGTATATACATTGTACTGACTGACACGTACGAGTATGTTGGTGTCTGGAGACTGTTTGTGACGTGTTGTTGAGTAGGAGTTACGAATTATGAATTAAGATCACTGTCATATTGTAATAGCACATAATTATTTTACAGTTTCTCGCGGAACCCCTGGTGATGGTCGGCGGAACCCCGGTTGGGAATCACTGGTCTAATGCAACAGCTTCAAAGTCATCATTTTGTTTGCATTTTTTGTGCTTCTCGTTTTCGAGAGTAAAATACCTCACTTTTTCTTTAAGCAGCTCCTGCTCATCATTTATTTTCTTCTCATCTAGTAGTAAGCTGGCTGCCTGCTAATTATCATTCCTGCAAGCTTTGAATATAAGACTTTTTGGCAATGAGAGAGTTGCATGTACTGCAAGTATCAGTTCTGGAATAATCAAATAAAATATTGAACTCAGTATTAAATATTTTGCAACAAGATTTATATGGCAACTTCACATTTGGTTCTTTTTTTTGAAACATGCTGTAAAGTTTGGTTGCGTTGAGTTCACTAAGAAGATATATTCGCTGTGTTGCTTCTCTGCTGTAAGGTGATTTTCTTCCTTTGATTGATCCAATATACTTGCGCACAGCTTCTTCGGTGCTGTCGTGGAGAGCATGAGATACATTTCCATGTTTGCCCCGTCGATCTTTTGGTGGTTTTCTTATAACAATAACTGCATACAAAACTCATTCACTAAATCACCTGTTCAAAAATCTGAGCTAACCACACTTAACCACACAGCTCACATCAGCTGTACTTATTCAGATCTTCAACTTAAATATTTTCATGCACCTAGACCAGTGGTTCCCAAACTTTGTAATGGTCAGCACTCCTAAAATATCTTCATATGTTCTCGCACCCCTAAAATATTTTAACATGTGACGAATTCATAGCATGTCCCGGGCCAAGATGTGGGTTATTTTTGAAGTCTCGGCTGAAATTGCATGTGTTGACCTTTGTTTTTCTTTTTTTTGGAAATCAACACAAAAACCTGAATGACCATCTCGAACCCACTAAGATGCTGCCTCGCACCCCCAAGAGGTGCGAGCACCCCTGTTTGGAAACTCCTTACCTAGACAAACACCTAGAAATATCAAAGTTTGAAGGTAAAAATGATGTTCCTCTTCACTTCATACTGTGTTAGGCACAGTTATTTTATGATGTAGTAGTCAACTAGCTATCTTGTTAGTCTTGTAATTAGAATTTCTGTGCCAGCATAAAACTCAGTTTTTCTGTGGGCTGAATGCAATTGAAAAAAGCTCTATACTAGTTAACTAGGGTTTTAGTTAGCTTTGCTCAATTCTAACTATGACTAGTTTGTAAAATATTTAAAAATACATGTCAATTTGTAAAGATATGTCTGCATCCTGAAAGGTACACTGCAGTAACTAATTAACTATTTAAGTTTTATCTCAACAACAAGGACAAAATTATGTCTCAAACGGTAGCAGTACAGCCGTTTACGAGTGGTTCAATTTGCATTGACACGCCATAATGACGTCAATAGTTTTAAATTTTGAAACCATTGATAACAAACCATATCAATGGTCCAGCATCAATTCGCATACATGAGCAATGCGCATTAAAGCTGCTCATGTAAACCACCATATTGTTCCCTCCATGGTACAAAATGGAGATATTTCACGAGTTTAAACTTAACTACTCAATTTGTAAACTAGAATTTCGAAAATTCAAAAGAAACCGAACTCCTCACTAGATAATTGTCCTCTCCCTCAAATTAAAGACAGAGCTCTAGAACTTTTCAAATACAAGTTGCTTACCGTCATAGATTTAAAATCTGCTTACCATCAAATCGAATTAAACCAAAAAGATAAAAAATTTGCTGCTTTTTAATCAGGTCGAGAATTGTATTAGTGGCACCGACTTCCATTCCGACGTAGGAATGCCGTGCCCGAATTTTGAAGGGCGATCAATGATTTACATGGGTGCTTTCCTCATTTGGACGATATTAATCTCGCAGGCGAAGATCAGGCAAAATATGACTCCAACTGAAAGGCATTTAATAATGCGGCACCAGCATGAAATTTTACAGTAAATGCGAAAAAACTCAATCTTCTCAGAAAAACTTTCAATTTTCGGATACAAGTTGACGCATTAATCCATAAAACCAGATTTTGAAAGTGTGCGCTAACTGCTGGAAATGCTTGCTCCAACAAAAACTACAACGTCTGATTCGACCGTGTACGTATTACGCTAAATGGTTTCCGTCGTACTCCGACAAAATTTGACCTATAATCAAATCGACTATGCCTTTGTCGAATGATGTCCTGTTCGTATAAGATGTTTAAAAGCAAGCTTTAGCATCGGCTGCTCTACATTCTATTGACGATACGTTACCGTTGACCATCGAAACCGATGGCTCAGATTTTGCTATTGCAGGCACTTTAAATCAAGAAGACCGTCCAATAGCGTTCCCCTCAAAAACTTTGTCTCCTGCAGAACGACGACATTCTTCAGCGGAAAAATAATCGTTTGCTATAGTGGAGGCGTTAAGAAAATAGAGACATTTTTTAATTAGACGTCATTTTTCACTCGTGACAGATCAAAAAAATATTTCATCACACGATCAAATGTAAAAAGTGTATGTTTGATTGTAATGAAGCAAGCAAAATTAAAAACGAAAAAATTATGAGATAGAGAATGAATTTATCTTGATTTAATTTTACGATCCTTCATCAGCCTGAAAAAAAATGGTTGTGCAATTTGTGGAGTCATTGGCACTTTACATTTAAAAGAGTTGCATGCTTCTCTGTGTTATCCCGGAGTTAAAAGAAATGCGCATTTTCTGTGAATCACGAACTTTCCTTATTCATAATCAGAGGTTCAATAAATACCATCCGAATGTATAGAATGCCAAGAAAAAAAACTTCGGTTTGCGCAATCACAAGGAAACTGCTTGATCACATCAACTTAGCTTTTTGAAAGATTTAATCTGAAATTTGAAGCTCCGCTGGCCAACACGACAAAACACAATTACTTTTGAACTGTTATTGACGAGTTCACACGGTTTCCAGTTCCACTTTCGTGTCCCGACATGACATCTCTTACCATAATTAATTGTTTAATTCAATGGTTTTATAATTTTGGCACATGTGCGTTTTTTAACTCCGTTGGTTGGTCATTATTTTAATCACTTGAACTTAAATTATGGTTATTTTCACAAAGCGTAACTACCAGCCAAACTATTAGTTATAATTCAAAGGGTAGTGGCCAATGTAAAAAGTGTAATGACATAATTTGTTGCATACCTGTGAGCGTTTGTTTTGTCATACTCGCCGTTCTGATAGTGATAAGTTGTTGCCAAGTTGGTTGAAACCTGGGCCCATTTATGTTAGATGATATGTTCGAGACTAAACGGATTCCCTTGTTAACGAAATTCAAATTTTTAAGCTTAATTCTGCTCACGCTCGTTTCCGTTTTAACTACGGTAGGGAAATTTCTGTTTCTCAAAGAAATTTGAGTCCAGATCGTGAAGGACAAAATTTGGGAACTGACGTTCCTGACTCAGAAGCATGCGTTGAAAACGAACCTATAGCAAAGTTGAAAATGACCCCAATGTAAATATTAATTCTGTTGATGAAAATCTGGCAAATGAATCATTTGAAAGTATTAGCGAAACTATTGGTGAAAAGAGAGCAATCGCTCAACACGTGCATGGCAACCAGTACACAGATGCGGTGCCGTGCATTATGTGTGAGCAACTTATTTGACTAGTTTAAGTTTGAGCAATTAAGTTTAACACTAGAATTACCAGGGTTTTTGCATACCTAAAATTACCATGGTGTCCAATAGGACACCTTCATATACTGAACGTTATACAATATCACAGCTTTTGTTTGAACTACTTTTTGTGTTACAAATGTAAAGATTTTGTTATAGCGCTTTTGTAAATGAAAATTTTATATTTGAAACCAAATTTTAAAGAACAAAATTTGCAAAATAGTCACTCTGTCCTACCCTGTTTTACTGACAAGTTTACAGTACAGAGGTCACAAAACATTATTGGCAGAAAGAAATAAGCTTTAGACCACAATATCAGCCACTAAAAATAGTTTTGTATTTTCACTGGCAGCGCCCGTTGCATTTTACAAAAACTATTTTCGAATTGTCTTGCGAACATTTTCCACAAGTAGGATTTTGGCATTGGGAGCATATAAATGTAGTTGCATTGTTGCATCCTGTTTTATAGCATTTTCTGCGTTTTCTTGGTCCAGATGTCAAAGTGATGGGAGAGCTGTTTTCTTGTTATTGGTAACGAAAATGCTCAACAAGCTCAAGTATAAATTTTCTTCGTGATAGTTGAATACCAGTTGACTTTGTGTAAATTGCACATGCATTAATAGCTGCAATATCGAGAATATTGCCCCAAACAGCTAATGGCCATCTTCTAGAAGCTGATCGCGTAGTGTACAAGCGAGCCATTTGGTCAAAGCAGTCGACGCCAACTTTGTTCTCATTGTAGATACTAATCCCAGATGGTTTTTTGGCAGCAGTGGTAGTGTCAACATCAGGTGTTGAATGCATGGTGGACAAAAGACAGACGGTCTTCTTAGGTTTTGGTTGATATCTCACTAACATCGCACCACTGTTCTTGTGCCAAAAAATTTTCTGGAATTTACACCCACTTGCTGAGGTTTAGTCATTGATACTGACAAGCCACGTCGATTCTTTTTCATGGTGCCAACTAAAGAGAACTTTGATTTTTGCAATTTTTCAGCCAGTGGTAGCAATGTGAAGAAATTGTCACAACAGATATTGTAACCTTTTCCCTTGATATGCTCTGTAATTTTGATCACAACTGACTCTCCGAGTGGTACACCACAACGACCCTCTTTTTTTTTGTGCACCCAAGTACAGAGTAATATTTGCAACATACTTTGCTTTGACATCTACCAAAACCCAAAATTTTATACCATATTTGTCAGGCTTGTTCGGCATGGAGGTGATGAAAGAGCACCGACACTTCAGAGGTATGAGCTGTTTATCAACGGTAAGAGAAAAATTGCATATATACTTGGACTTACAGATGGAAATAAAAGTTGTGAATACGTCCCGTATAGGTGCAAACTTGTCGGCTCCAGAACCCTTCCTTATTCTGTTTGGTTTGTCATGGAAACGCAGATATTTCATTGTTTTTGAAAACTTGTTTTGGGGCATTGTTTCACCAAAAATAGGAATTCCATAATTCTTACTCCTTAAAAAGGCAACGGGATGATTTTTTCCATACACGCCTCTAGCGTATTGCAAAGCAATGAAACTTTCAAGTTTATCCAAAGTCAAAGAAAAGTCGACGTTTCCACAGCGTACAGCTTCATCAGTAGTGAACTTGATTATTGATCTCAATATTGACTCATGAATGAACATCTTCTAAGCGTCATATGGAGTCGTAATAGTGCATGAAACACTGCGGGGTACTCCAGGAGATGCAGTAAAGACATTGTGCGCAGCAGTTCTTCCAGTCAGCGCAGGTTGGGAGGACGTCCAAAGTGAACCATTTTTCCCAGTTATATCGGACGAAGTAGCCTCTTGTCTACCGGTACTTGCAACATCATTACTATCATCATCCGATTCATCTTCACTACTATTACTGACAATAAATGCTGGCCTAGCAGAAGATGAAATTGAAGAATCTAACTGGGTTTCTTCATCCTCTTCGTCACTTGACGACTCATCATCGGTGTCCCAAGAAGTGATGATATTTGCTACTTCATCACCAGATATCACTTTTCGCTGTGCCATGTTGAACTCAAATGACTCAAAACACCCAAGAAAATAAATATCTAAAGTTTGAAATGATTTAGCTCAATAAATCAACTGTAGAGAAATAAACAAAACAAAAATTTTACAAATTCTGCAACCACTAAAGAAATAATGCTGCTACCTTTTTCAGTAATGTTTTCCCTAAATAAGTTTTTCAAAATCTGCAACGCGGCTATAAACATTCTGGCTAACTCTAAATATCATGCATATTGCTTTCATAAAACTTTTACAGCTGTTACTTTTGCAGATACTGCTTTGAACTATACTGAGTGTTGCAAGCGTAGAAGCAGAAGTTGGATCAGTGTTGATAAGCTTTTATCAATGACGCTAATCAGAAAAAAAGCCAGACTTATCGGGAGAAAAACAATAAAACAAAGCCATAGCAAATGAGTTTCAACAAGCAGTAGTTGGCAAAAAAAGACAACGTTTAGATAAGGAAAATTGGCCAATGCAATATAAAATGCCTCGTGGTGTCTTATAGGACACGTGGTAATTCTAGGGTAAAAAGTCAAAACTATAGTAGAACCTTTTGAACAAAGATCTTAAGAATTATTATGGTGCAGAACTATCACCTACACTAAATTTTGCTAATAGTCAAAAAATTTCGAAATCAAATTTTTTATACCAAAGCGAGAATAACAATTTCATAAGTGTCTCGTGTCCTATAGGACACCTTGGTAATTCTACTGTTAATGTATATTTGCTCTCATTGATTTTTGCTTGGGGGCGAGAATGATCTGCTAAATGCTCTTATACAGTTTGCTGCCTTCAGCCGTTTGCTGTCTTTTGTACGAACAATCACTAATCACATGTGCTCAACAATAGTTTGCATTAGCTTTAGAAACTAAGGCATTGTGTTTGTTTGGCAGCAATACATCGTTACGGTTTTAGTCTATTGCTTGATCATTAGACTTTGTTAAAACGTACTAATAGTTTCTTTCATTATGTGATAAATAGGTTTATTGCGGACATATGTCATGTTTAAGTTAATTCAAGCTAAAATTGTGATTATAGCTTAATGCACATGTTTTTGCCTATTTTTCAGCAACATCTACTGCAAAATATTTTTTGTATGAAATTTTAATTGCGTACTTGGTAATTTTCCATTAAGGTTGGTGTCATGATAGCCAGTTGTTGTATGTTAGACTTTCAAGTCAACTAATTCATTGAGTAGGCCTATATGATTTAACCCTAAGTAAAATGTGATTTTCAAAATAGATACATCATTGTATTTTAGCTACATCGTTGGTCTTCAATTTTATTATTAGAAAATCATATCAATTGCACAGCACTTTTTGTTTCAGACGTTATACACCAATTACCAGAGCAAGTTTTTCCAACAAAATTAATTTTTTGGTAGCAAGCTTAAGCAGGGTGGTTTTTTGTTAAAGTTTTGAATACAAAGAATAAACTTTATATTCTTAATTCGATAAGTCAACATAAAGTCAATTTTTTACTTTTAGGTTAATAAAGTCAATTTTTTATAATTAAGATTGTTAGTGAAAATGTTTTTTGTATTGGTGAGAAAAGCTGATAAGTGTAATAAAACTTACTCAATATTTTTGTTTGAACTTGCAATGTTTGCCAAGTTTTTTACCAAAAGACATATTGCTACTTCTTGTCACAATTAAACGATTGTGGTGCAATGATCAAAGTCAGATGAAATTATGTGCGACTGTGTGGCAATCGAATAATTGCAACAATTGGGAAGAGTAACTTTGTACATTTGTTAGGTAAAAACGTTTGCGGTATAGCAAAGACCGTTTTTTGATTATTTAGAATGAATCAAAAAAGAGTAAATAGTTTGTTTGTCACTCACACATATCATTTTGCTATTCTGTAGTGGAATCAACTGTCACAAAAGTGATCTGACATAGTTATTTAGATTTTGCTTTAGTTAGTGATTTAGATATTTAAATGATTTTAAATTTACAGCTACGGTACCAAGATATCTCAAAGTCAATCCGTACTTCAAGACTTCCCTGAAGAATTTATGAAAAGTCCCAACAACAATTTACATTGCAATTTGTGCAGCTGTCGATTTCTTGCAACAAACGGTTTCTTGTTGAATGTCATCAAAATACGTCCACACACCAAACAGCACTAGGAAGCAGATCTAAGTTACTAATCCAACACACTTCGCGAACGCTTTTGAGAAGCAGTAACACCAATTTTGTGGAAAAAATAACCGAGGCATTTGTGTCTGCTAATATTCTTTTGTACAAGCCAAACAATAAGCATATCAGCAATCTATTTCACGACATTTGTCACAGTTTGCCATTTGATACTACATGTAGAAAAACGGTGCTGCAATGAAGTGCAGATGAATGATAGCGGATAATACGTGTTGCACATGACTAACAGATCTTTCTAATTGTTAATGAGAGCTTTTTATCTGGCATAAAATATTCAGATATTCTGTTAATATTTGGAAGCCTAAAAAAATCTTTCGTCAGTAATTTGTACGACTGTCAACCTCTACCACGTGCGCCAAATAGCAACAGCATTGCTCGAGCAGTTAACGATGCTGTTAGATATCTTGGAATCAACAGAAACTCTTTGTGTCTTTTATTGCCTGATGCTGCAAAATATATGCTGGCTTCAGATACTAAATCTCTGTATTCTAAGCTGTTTTGTGAGACATGTGTGGCACATTTATTGCACAATAAAAATTAAATATTACTTTGAAGATATTAATCAGCTAATCGCAAAAACCAAAACAGCAATAGCTAAATACAAAACCAGACAAGCCAAATTCGCTGCTATTGGTTGCCCGCCTCAGCCAGTTGTTACAAGATAGGGAAGTTGGTTAAATGCTGCCTTCTATTATGTGAAGAATTTACCTTAAATGAAAGCGATTGCAGAAAGTTTTAAAAGGTCTGGTATTTTGACAACTTCAGCAAAAGTTAGCTTTCAAACAACTAGTTTAGCTAGTCAACTTCTCAAAAGCAAAAACCAATACAAATGTGTAGCTGGGTTATAGAAACAATGGAAAGTGCCAAGTACACCATCAAAGAAGCGGTGCAAGCAATCCAAGAACTTGACTTTGAAGAAAATACAGTATTAACCGTTACATTAAAAAAAAATGCAAAACAATGACATTTCTAAAACAATGAACTTGCAAAAACCAAGCATTTTACCCGCTGTTTACAGTTTACTTCAACATTCTCGGAAAGAAGTTTTCCATGATGCTGCGAAAACTTTAGCCAAGAATAGAAAGTTTAACCCATATTATCCCACTGTCTACAAAAGTGAACCCATTTTCAAAGAGCGCTTTCTACCACCAGAGCTGATATAATTTAATATTTTTTCACTTCTTTTTGAAGTCTTATGTTGAAACTTTCAAGTTCAACGTAAATTCAACACATTCCGAATATTCTTGATAGGTTTTCATGTAACTGAAAAACCGCAAATTTAGGTTCGCAAGCCTCGTTTTCGTTTTCCCGCGAAACGTTCAATCAAGCGTAAGGATGCGTGAAAAAGAAAGTTCTTACAAAAGTACTTGAGTTATAGATGTAAAATCATTAGAAAGTTTCTCAATACTGCAGTTCGGAGAAAAGCCACCGCCACTGGAATAGCCGAGTCTACAAATGTAGTCAGTGGGATAATACGGGTTCGTAAAATCTATCCATACAGGAATTTTGCTAAGTGAGTCATCGCTAGAAATTCAACATTCTTACAACTTTTGCCTCGTTCCTTTATACAATAATCATGATTGTTTTTTGCATTATTAAGTCACTTTGAAGTTTTTTTCGTCCAAGCTATTTTAAGTTATTCTGTAAAGACTGAGACTGATGATGCATTGTTTATAAAAATATTTTGCTGTATTTGCAGGAATAGTTTTAAAATGATAAGTACTAACACATTTTATTGTAAAAAGAATACCCAGCATTGTTTCCTGAATGATGCAATCAGTCAAATCGAAAACGATGACCCTGAAACGGCTGATATAGTCATGATAGGGCCTCCTACTGGAGGTTCAGATAGCGATATGGAAAGTGAAAATGAAGAGATTCTGGAAGCAACAGGTCTGCCAAATGAGGTTGCTGGAGAAGTGGAAGCGTTTCAAATCACTAGCAACGAGGTCATGTCTGATTCCGACTCGGAAGAGCAAGGTAGCAGTGAACCAACAGCGAAAAGAGCAAAGAAATTAGCCAAGAGAAACGATAATGTTAAATGGGAGAAGAAACATATTCAGCAAAAACCTACTTCATCTTTGGACCAGGATAAAATAGCGCAAGCACAGTTAATCAATAAGCATCCTGATCTTGTTCAAGCAACAATTTGGAACACTTTTGAGAGCACGTTTTCAGATATGGCAGAATTTTTAGTAAACGAAACAAACCGATATGCAAAAGAGAACAAGAACAAGCCGGAATTTAGCGTTTCTATGGAGGAAATGATGCAATTTATTGGACTGATTTTCTTGTCAGGCTACAACATACGCCTTTCTGAAAGAGACTATTGGAGCACAGACCCGGATTTACGATGTGATGCTTTTTGCACAGCTATGAGTAGGAATCGCTTTTTTGAAATAAAAGCGGTACTGCATGCAGCAAACAATCAGCACTTGAGTGACTGTCGAATGGCGAAAGTGAAGCCATTATATGATATTTTGAACAAGAAGCTGAGATGATTTGGCGTAGTTCATGAGGATCTAAGCATAGACGAGTCCATGGTGCCATACTATGGACGTCACTCATGCAAACAGTTTATCAGAGGAAAACCGATTCGTTTCGGGTATAAGCTTTGGGTGCTGGCAAGTTCAACCGGTTTGCCTTACCACGTTGAAATATACGAAGGAAAATCCCCAAATGCAGAAGATATCCCTCTTGGGGAGCGAGTTGTCAAAACTGCGCTGGAAATCTGCGATAACCCGGTTGAACATAGTGTTTTCTTCGACAATTTTTTCTCAAGTTATAAACTGCTCGTTAACTTGGATGCTAAAGGATTCAGAGCCACTGGTACCATGAGGAACAATCGGATTGGAAAATGTCCATTGGCAGATGTTCGTGATATGAAGAAAAGAGAAAGGGGGTCATACGATTTCAGGAGCACGAGCAACCTAGAAATTGTGCGGTGGAATGACAACTCAGTAGTCACCATTGGAAGTAATGCATATGGGGTGGAGCCGGTAGGAAATGCCAAGAGGTGGATAAAAGGAAAGTGAAGAGGAAACATCACCCAACCAGCTGTGATTGCTGCATACAATCGCGGAATGGGTGGTGTTGATCTGCTAGACCGCGCTTTATCCGATCTGAGGCCTGTAATTCGCGGCAAAAAATGGTATTGGCCACTGATCATAAATGCGATAAACATCGCATTTGTTTATAATTGGCGTATATATAGGATAATTTCTGGTGAAGCCCTCTCTCAAAAAGCATTCCGTCGACGAGTGGTCAGCATTATGATCAGAAGGTCTTCTTCTCAGATCATCAATGTCAGAAGTCGCCCAGCCCGTACTTTCAAAGTGGCGGATGAAATACGTCTAGATGGCATAGGGCATTATCCTTTTCCGGCTCCTGTGAGAAGATGTGTGATTTGTAAAAAAAATTGCCGTAATTCTTGTGCAAAATGTAGTCAAAGCATGCATGTAAATACGTGTTTTCAATTGTTTCATGAGAAATAAGAATCTTCTGCTTTTGTCATCATTTTCGTTTATTTCCGATTAAAACACGCTCAGGAAGTGTCGCGAATTTCTTCTGATCGTAAAAAAAAAGGAAGAATTCAAGTTAGTAAATTGACGCTACTCGAGCATGTCGGTAGCGACATGCACGGGTAGTGTTGCGTTTTTTGCGTTTAGTCGCCCGAGAAGGAAAAAATGTAAATAATCGATCGAAACAACAAGACAAGAATATTGCTGATTCAGCAATGGACTCGATTGAGTTAAGTAAAAACACAGCGTCCGAAGGGGCCATCTCCAGGGGGAATGGCGCCCCAGATCCCACTAGAGTAGCAAAGGGGTGGGTAGCAAGAAACAGAGAAGAAAAACTGAGTGACTTGATAATATGAGCACATCCGTTGGGTTCGATAATAATACGATGGGGATGGGGGGAACGGACGACGCGTCTGTACCCTCCACCAACATCACAGAAGGGTTTATTGAAAAGAAGTAAACAGGAAGCAAAATCAAAGTTTGAAATGGTAACAATAGGCTATGCTTGACTAATTGCCCGAATACGGAGGATTGACGATCACTGTCGGACAAAATTAGCCATTCTACATCTGTCCAGATGATAAATGCACAACATTTTATGCATAAATGTTTCGTTTTGAGCAGCGGTAACCCAAATCCTGTGCTAGAGACCAACTTTGAAACATAACAATTTGAGCAAAATTTTATACTGGATAATCCCACTGACTACAAAAGTAGACCCCCCTAAAAAAGCGCCTTTTTATTTTGCAAACGAGATGAGGCTTACAGGATCGTCAAATAGCATGAAAATCAGCTGCCACACAAAATTTCTGGATAATTTTTTAATTTTTAAAGGCCTTGGGATAATACGGGTTAATCTCGAAAAGATTAAAGAGTAGGCCTACATAATTTTACATTTCAATTCCTGCACCTGGTGGTTGCAGAGAGGACTGCTTATACAGTATAAGGCATACGTATTGCCAATTTTGTTGAGGATTTGTGTGCTTACATTAATTAAATGTTGATGTTAATATAAAAACTCAAGAAACGTTATTTCATTCAATAAAAATTTTGTTTGATCAAAAAAAATTTTTTTGAATTTTGAAGTCAATTATTTTAAGTTTTTAGATTACCGGTAATAAAAACTTGCCCAACTAATTACAGTTTTTAAAATGTCCATTTCTAATCTTAATACCGTCTGAAAACATAATTTGGTTTCTTAATGTTTATGTACAAATGAAAGATGCTGGTTCAATTAGAATAGTATTTCATGGTGTAAAGTTGACTTCAGTTAAAGAAATTTTAATGAATTTTGAAGGTCAGCATGCCCAATTTCAAGAGGGAACCAAACATCAATCAAAAACAAGACATGTTGCTGAAACAGTTGCTTTTAAATTCAAAAAATAATGAAAAAAACTATTGTAAACCTAAAATCTGAAAATGGAGAAGTCAAAGTGATCTTAAAAGTGCAGAAAAAATACCTAGCATAGCGGAAAAGCAACTAACTGCTAGGGAAAAAAATTTTACGGGACTGCAAACAACCTTTTTGGGCAGTAACTGAACAATCTAACAAAAAGCATGTGTTTCAACTAATCCTGTTCTGATTAAAGATTTCCAGTGGTTTTTACCATTAAAAGACCCTATTAGACATGTGGTTATTGGACTCCAAGACATAAAAACTGAGGAAAAGATGAAGAGAAAAATATGTGACAGAAATATGATGATGAAAAAGACAAAGAAGCAACATCTAATTGAAGATAGTGTAAGAATGGATATCACTCTAACCAGTGGTGATAAAAGGAAGAAAAAATAGAAGAAGATAAAAGAATTTTTCAGCCTTTTTGCTCAAACTTAACAGACTGCAAAAAGAACATCTCTCAAATCCAAATGTTTGCAAAGTAGGTGACAAATATTAAATAAATGACAGAGCTTTAACTGAAATTGTCTGTACTGACAAGGTGACTTATGATAGCTCAAGCCAGGTCACTTTCTCATTTATGACTTGCAAACATTAAAGAGATGCCGTAAGATTTTTTGCTGGTTCTACTATGCAACATATTCTTGAGCAATCTATTGAGGCTTCTAATTCTTTATTTTTGCTTCAGTCAAATGGCAAATACTTGAAGGTCTTCATCTCGTCGATAACAGATTTGAGCCCGTTGTCATCATTCTTCATTTACTTATTAATTACGCAACGACACTATATTGTCAATAACACAACTGCACAACAAAGCGAGTGCTCATTCAAGAACTCCAAAGCTATCCAGCAGTTAAAAACAAAATTAGTGGATTTCGCTTTGATACCACAGCAGTTAACACTGGCCTGCGAAATGGTGTTGTTTTGAGGTTGCAAACATAATCGGGGAGAAAAGTGCTGCTGTTGGCTTGTATACATCATGTCCTTGAGTTTTGCTGTGATGCAGTGCGTAGAAAAGTGCTTGGTGACTCCATATCCCTTTCTGAAAAGGCATTTTGTGTCTTGAGGTTGAATTGGGACAAAATTAACGAAAATCAATTTTACCTTTTTGACACCAGTAGACTACCTCGTAATTTACAACGCCATTGGGAGTAAGTACTGGTGTTTTGTCAGGAATTTCTTGAAAATAGCCAAAATTCGATTCTTATTAGAAAAGAATACAAACAATTTTTTTTCTTAGATATTGTGTTCTTCTGTGACTTCTTAACTTCAAGCATTTTATTTTCTGTCAATGCTCCAGGTGCAATCTTACATGCACGTTGAATGTTAAAAGTAGTATATAACCTGGAAATTGTTTTGCTTTCTTTTACATTACTGACCCTTAATCTTTTGATGACCAAACTTTGAAACTAATTCGATATTTGGCTTTATTTCTGGTTCTGTATATATCATCTAAAATCTTGGTTCGCTTCCACAGATCCTCACTTTCTCCTCATTAGCTGACTAACAATTGTACCATACCCTGAAAGATGATCTGATAGCACTGGAAACAATGCCTTCTACGAAACGTGATACACAAACTAAACCAATGCTTTAGGGATAACTGAAAAAACTTGACTGCCACTTATGGTACTTGTATGAAAGGCTAGCCGTTCTTGGCCTCTTCAGCTAATGCCCTATCAGATAATGACAAGAAAGCAGTACAATAAGCTCTTGCAAACTGTAAAAAAGAAGAGCAACAGCAAGCTTTTTTGCAGCCAATGCCAGCACTTTCCAATAAAGCAACTGTGGCTGACTTGATAGGTCCATACTTTTGAATAGTTTTCAATTTATTAAATGCTGACTTGTCCTTTTGAAGGTGGACTCAAGCCGTTGAAATGAGATCTCATTATGCAACAATGCTTAAGCTTTAATCCAATCACTTAATGTAGTTGGTGATGCATCAAAACGTGTATTATAATTGCTCATTGCTTCAATACCAGCAGAATCATCTTGGACCGGGAACAACAATAGATATTGCTAAAAATGGTATAAGAACCGAAAAACACTCAACTCGAAGTAGCCACATGTAGTGAAAGAATAGCCAAGAAAGGGTTATTCAAAATCAAAAAAATGTACAAGTGCTAAACTTAATAAGTGTTAGAAATTTCAATTTAGATTTTTTCGATTGGATCAAAGTCACTTTTAGTTTAAAAATAAATTTATTTGTAATACAAGAGAACAGCGTGTTTACGTTTTGAGAGCAATATTGCATTAAATTTAGTTTATTTGTTTTCTTGATTGCGCATCTATAGTTATGTAGTTAATTCGTGTTGTACAATCTTTCACTGCGCATTTAAAAAGCACGCTTTTTTGTTTTGCACTTTGACTTAATTTGTACCTGTACCGGTAATAAATTTTTAATTGGTAAGCCACTCTACGTTTAGTTGGGTTGTTGGCACAAAAGGTTTTCTCTATTATGCCATCGCCCAAGCAATTGCAAGCTGACAACCATGGTATTTCAATATTTGTTTGTGACATTCATTCTGTTCGCGCTTAATAAACAAAATTGGTATGTTCATGTATTCAATTATTTAGTGTTACTTGTATTCTAAAGCAATTTTTATTAGCATTGAAATTTTAATAGTGTAAAATCTTATTTTTAATTAATGTTAGGATTTGATTTGTTCAGAAAAACAGTTTGATCTCTACGATTCGTGATAATTACTTGTAAACCATGACTGAACTCAAATACATTCGAAGAAGTCGTCTTTTCACTTCGATTTTTCGGGAAAAAAAGATAAAATAAAACAGTTCGTTTTTTGATGCTTACAATAAGAGATAACTGGTATTTCATTTAATCCAAAACCTTTGTGCAAATTAATTGAAGCAAACCCCAAAAACAAAATATTTACTTTTTTCAATTGTTTAATTCAAATACACAAGTTGGTATATAATGCGACCTCGACGATTCTTAAGGAGCATTTTGATGGGTTTTTGCTTCGAACCGGCTAATTTCGAACAATTTTTGAGAATTTGTTGGTCCTTGTACCACATTTGAATTAGGAACTGAATCACCATTTTCTTTGTTTTGCAGTCTATATCACGAAATCTTTGCTTGCATATAGACCACGAATTTTCAATTGCTTAAATTGGAAGAGTTTTTGGCCGCTTTATTGCATTGGTATGGTTTCATTAAAAAATTTCTTTGCTTGCTTTGATGCGAGGCATCGGGTCAAATCTTATTCAAACGCCCCTGATGTATCTGGGTACAACCGATTCAGTTTTTGAATGACTCTTGTTCGAAGAAGTTCAATGTATTGCGGCGAGTGCATCATACCCTCTGGCGTTTGCAAGCTACCAATACCACGGTAGCTGAAGCATTTCCAAAATATCTTTTTTTGGGGGATTTTACGCTCTGGCCAACGTGAGCATTGCAAAGCTTTGCCGTTGGTGATTTTCAAACATGCTGATTTCCTTGTCCCGGGACAAATATATGCGTTTCGTCATTTAAAAAACGTTTTGCCAATCTTCTGGGATCCATGTTTTGTATTTCAATTCCCATTTTTAGCAATTTGCTCCCATATTCTTTGTCAGAAGCTGTTTTTTACAGGGAGGTTTGCTTTGTAGCCAACTTTCAGGAGGCTCCTAGGAACTGTGGACGAGCTAACTTTTATTTCTTGTTTTCTCAACGTAGTTTTTGTAGTGTTACTTGCTTTTCTTGGGTCTTTTACACTTTCCCTGATCAATTAAGCACAGGGGTGGTCAAAGTAGTCCAAAAATCTTCTTGAGTAAAAGTATTGTTACTTTCTCAAAAAAATACTCGAGTAAAAGCAGCAAGTAATAATGAGTGTTTTTACTTGAATAACAGTAAAAAGTTGTTGAAAGTTAAGCTACTTAAGAGGTAAAAGTAGAAAGTACAATATTTATATTTTTCCAACAGTTTTTTCCGGTATTTCTTTAAACCAGCGATTTTCAATCGGTATGCTGGAACAACATAGAGTGTGCAAGGGAATCTTTAAAGGAGCAAATCCTCTGCCAATTTAAAGTTTGATCTATATTGCCGAAAAATGGGTCTGCTTCGAGAGACACTATTTTTGCAGACGACTTTATTCTAAGAAAAATTTCAAAAGGTTTTATCTCAATTTTAGTTAATAATCATTTTTTTAAATAACACTCATTAGATTGAAGCAATTTTTGGAAAGCAATTTTTCAATTTTGATGAAACTTTTGAAATCCTTCCTTTCTGAGCGTCACAAATTATAAAAAAAGGGAGCGAAATAAATTTTTCTTGCCTGGAGTACAAGGTGCAAATAAATCAATATTTGTAAATTTAGATCTAAGTATTACAACACAGTGCAGACATGTCGGCTTAATTATTTTAATGATTACCAAGTTACTCCGTCGTAATAAGGTCCACCATTTTGTTTTTTCATTATTCCAATTCAAAATGCAAGAATAACTCACAATTTGAGTGTTAATACATTTTAGTATTTCTAGATCAGTTTTAAAAGTGACTGCTATAGTCATACTAAGCTCGGTTTACAAATTACAAGTAGATTTAATAATTTTATTTTAAGCTTAAATAGGGTGATGGGGTAGACACCTCACCACTTAATGAAAAAAAAGAAAGTCCTGCAGGCAATATTTTTTGCATGTTGCGATTGTATTATCGAAAAATTGCTCTACAGAGTCACTTCAATAAATTCGCTTTTCATAAGAAGTAAAGCAGTAGAAATAGCACCAATAGTCACAATCAGAAAAAGCAAATTTTTAGTTTTTTTTGTGGTATTAAGTTTCGCAATTTTTACTACTTCACCTCAGAAAAATTCTTTTCTACACGTACTGAAAAATATCAGTTTCCTGCACGTAAATGTTATTTTTGTAAAAACTAGAGAAATGTACCTACCTGTTTTAAGATAAATCTCAAAAAAAGTCTTTGCTATCAAAGCTTCGTTTTTTTGAGGATAATCTGCAAAGGTCTAAAACTAATCCACAAAGTTTTGAGGTTAATTTAAAAAACTCTTCTTTTCAAAAACTGGTACACCTCATGTGAAACTTATCTCGTTTTACATACTTGAAAAATACTGGTACATACTAGGATGTACTATATACCCGGTTGGCATACATTGGCCTACGAGCGTAAACCTTCGCCCTAGCACAAGTAACTGTTTTCACTTAAAGATATAACGCATATTTTACCAAGTAATCGTAAAAATTCAAAAATCGAATCAAAACGAAAATACTATTGCTCAAATAAAATATTTTCATTTTCTTAGTATAAAAAATATATTTTTAATAGGAATTGGAATTAGTTAAGAATCAATAAAGCGATTGGTTTGTGGGTGAGAGCGAGTAGTATAGGATGCGTCATTTGGCGCGGATTTCTGCGGTACTGACGGTGTTGTAAGGAGGTGCTGAGGGGGTGCCGTGGCGAGGAGATGATGGCGGAGCTTCCCTGCATAGTTTTATGTAAGAGAGCTAACCCTAATTATAAGTGAGGAAACCAAACTTAGGTCTGAGAAAACGTTTCTTATCAACATCTATGAAGCTTTAACTTTACAATGTTTATAAAACTTTTATGTGTATTCACAAAACAATAAGTTTACATTGTAAGCCTGTAATCTCCAATTTGAATCTGTTTTTCCTAAAGAATGGTATTCATTGTGAGCCGGTGAAGAAAATCCCAACACTGCTTGTGACATACGAGTGCTATTTACCATGGTTGTTATAAACACACACACACTCACCATTTGTCGCTGGTTACCATGGACGACATAAAACTATGCATTGAAGAAAAATATACGTGAATTTGTCGTCTTTTTCAATTGAAAATCCTTTAAAGACCTCAAACGCTGGTTTTACATGTTGATTTTTTAACAATCTATCTGTAATTTCTCCAGTTTAATTTTAACTTAGATTAATTAACACAACCTAATGCTTTTAATTTTGAACTACTTTGCAAATATTGATTGATTTATGCAACACTGCAAGTGAAAATCTTACTATTTTGAGCTCATCCACTTTGGGCTTTCATCACAGATATATCAGGAATCTTTTGTAGAAAGCCCCTTGTTAATTCCTTTTGGTGCGCCTGCTCACCTCTGGTTTAACATAAGCCTTTGTAAACTCGACCGTTGACTTTATTGTAGAGATTGCACACGATTCGAAAGCACACGACTCGATTCAATTAGATTCGTTCCGACAGCACACGATTCGAAAGCACACGATTCGTTTCATTCGAGATTCGTTTCGACAGCACACGATTCGACAGCACACGATTCGACAGCACACGATTCGGTTTACAAGTTTTCTTACACAGGCGTTCACAAGCCTCTTTCACCAACATCAAAATTTAGAATGAAATTTTAACCAGAAACCAACACCAGGACAGCTCAAACGAGGGCAGCCGTAGGCTGTTCAAAGCGAGTAAATTAATTTGACAGCGTGCCGATACATTTAACAAATAATGAATAACGATTACAGAACTTAGGTTCGACACTACTGTATACATAAAATAAAAACCAACAAATATTGACACAACGTAACACAGCCCCACGCAAAATGAGAACGAGGGAGCATTTTTTAGAAAGAAAAAGGTGAAGTTGTCAGTCAATGAGAAAATGAGAAGCAATTTCAAGGTTGCGAGTTCAATTCGTTTGTTTGGCTGATCGCACAAAGCTTGTGAACGGGTCGTTTTATTAAACTACCTTTAACCTTAACGAGAACGGTGCGGACCTTTCCTTTCTTATCTGGATAGGTGTCAATAATCAAGCCCATATGCCATTTAGATTTATGCTGTGTGTCGTCCACCAGTAAGACTACATCATTTTTTTGTATATTAGGCTGAGGTTTGAACCATTTTTGTCTAAGGGCAAGATTGGGAAGAAATTCCTTGATCCATCTGGACCAAAACTGCTGAGCCAAGTATTGAGATTGAGCCCAGCGACGAGTGCCGTACGATTCCTTCTGGTCAAAAATACCTGGAGGAAGATTTGGATTACTTCTAAGAAGCAGGAGATGGTTAGGTGTCAGAGGTTCATCAAACTCAGTATCCATAGTCACTGGAACTAAAGGCCTGGAGTTAATGATTCCTTCAACCTCCGCCATTAAGGTGGTAAGTAATTCATCAGTTAATGTTTGGCCTTTTAATAAGGCTCCAAATATACGTCGAATAGACCGTATCATCCTTTCCCAAGCTCCACCCATGTGACTGGCTGTGGGAGGATTGAAACGCCATTCGATATTTTTTTGCAAAAGAAAATCGTGGATTGGCTGTTGATTCAACTCTTCTAAAGAGTCTCGTAACACCCGAGCTGCTCCAACAAAGTTGGCGCCATTGTCGCTTAAAATGCGCTGAGGTTTTCCACGTCTAGCAATAAACTTGCGCAACACACAAAGAAATGAGTCTGTGGACATAGAGTAAGCAACTTCTATATGTATGGCTCTAACAGTTAAGCACGTAAACACGCACCCGTACCGTTTAACAGTACTGCGAGCTTGGCGTACGTTGAAGGGGCCAAAATAATCAATACCCACGTGACTAAATGGCGGTTGTTCAATTTGAAGCCGATCGGAGGGTAAGTCTGCCATTAGCTGCTTTCCTATACTGGCATTTCGTTTTTTACAATAAATGCAGTGGCCAATGGTTCGTTTAACGGCAGCTCCTCCCTTCAATATCCAATATCGCTGTCTTAATATCGACCATGTGTGTCCGTGTCCGCAATGTCCCAACTGGCTATGACACTGGCGTATGAGAAGTTCAGTAAAATGAGAATCGTTGGGGAGTACAATTGGATGCTTTAAATCAAAGTCTAAATCGGTGAAATCGAGACGCCCTCCGACTCGAAGAATGCCATTTATGATAATTGGGCATAGTTTTTTAATAGAGCGTGGTAAGCGTTGAAAATCTACCTCAGGTGAAGAGTAAAATGCAATAAAGGGAAAGTGAGTTTTTTGAACTTGTTTTATAAGTTCAAGTTCTGCGTTTTCAAGTTCAGTTACTGAAAGCAATGTATTCCTATTAGTAGTCACAGAACCACGAATCAAGCTGAGAACATTTTGTTTAAATCTCAGCAACCATGCCACTATTCGTTTCAACTTCAATAAGGAAGAACATTGTTTGATTAATTCGTTAAAGGGATGACAATCAATAGTTTGAGTAGACAAAGTAGTTGTTACAAAACTGCTGTTTTGTTTTGGAAATCTGTCCTTTTGCACGCAAAATTCTGAAGGCATTTCAGGTAAGACTGGAGGCCCCGCTGGCCACAAATCATTAGTTTTCCAAAGAAATGAAGGTCCTTGTAGCCAAGCGTGAGAATGAGAAAATAACTCTGCTGAAATACCTCTTGTGGCAAAGTCCGCGGGATTTAGTTTTGATGGAACGTATTTCCAGGAATTAGTTGAAGTGTGTTCACATATGATGGCAAGGCGATTGGCCACAAAAACAGGAAATCGCTTGGTATTGTTCTGTATGCATTGGAGGGTAGCTGTAGAGTCCGTCCAAAACACGCAATTGCAGTTTGGCAAATCTAGCTCCTTGGTCACGAGTAGGTAAAGCCTAACGGACAAAACTGCTGCTGTTAGTTCAAGTCTTGGTATAGACACAGCTTTCAAAGGCGCAACCCGAGCCTTTCCTATAATGAATGAACAAGAATTGTGACCCGCGCTGTCTCCCATTCGCAGGTAACAGCAGCTGCCATAACAACGCAATGAAGCATCAGAGAAAAAATGAAGTTCGTAAGAGGTGGCTTTAAATTCGCTAGGTTTGAGGCAACGTTTTATTTGTAGCTTGCTCAGATGTGGCAAAGATCGTAACCACTTTTTCCAGTCGTCCGCTTCATCTTCATTCAGCGGTTCGTCCCAACTGCAACCTTGTTTGCAAAGGTCTTGCAAAAGCAATTTAGGAAAAAGAGTGACGGGAGCAACGAAACCGAGAGGATCAAACAAGCTCGATACAGCAGATAGTAGTCCCCGCCTAGTCAATGGTCTTTGGGGAACTTGAATGTCAAAGACAAATACGTCGGTTTGATATTTCCATTGAACTCCCAAAACTCTGGTGGATAAAGATGATTCAAATTCATGACAACCATGATCTTTTGCTCTTTCCGATTCAGGAATTGTCTCGAGCACCCCTTTGCTGTTGCTTAGCCACTTTCTTAATCGGAACCCTGCTCTACTTAGCATTTTCACCAAATCATGAACTAGATTTATGGCCTCGGTCTCAGATTCACATGAGAACAGGCAGTCATCAACGTAGAAGTTATGTTTGACAATCTCAGATGTGAGAGGTTGGTGCATATGACCAAACTCTTGTGCTACTTGACGCAAACAAAAGGACGCACAAGTTGGAGATGAGGTTGCGCCAAACACGTGCACGTTCATGTTGTACTCCGTTGGTTCTTCATCCATATTACCTTCGGACCACCACAAGAACCTTAATGCGCTAGTGTCCTTCGGATCCACTTGTACCTGGTGGAACATTGACTCAATGTCACCTACAAGAACCACACGATCCTTGCGAAACCGAGTAAGTACACCAATTAAGCTACTTGTTAGGTTGGGTCCTTGCATTAACGCATCATTTAAACACACACCTTTGCATTTTGCCGCACAGTCAAACACTACACGCACCTTAGATGGTTTGTAAGGATGTATGACTGGGTGGTGGGGAAGGTACCACACAAAGACATCGTCGCGTTTGTCTGTGGAAAGATTTACTTTGGATGCATGTCCTTTTGACAAATATTCGTCAATGGTGTTGACATATCCTTCCTTTAAAGACGGATTTTTAGCGAAGCGTCTTTTTAGGCACATTAGACGATTAAGGGCTACGCTTCGATTGTTAGGCAAACTAGTAACCCCTGATCTCCAAGGTAGAGGCAACTGAAAACGACCATTAACCATTTTTACAGAATCTTGAAGCAACTTGTACATCAAATGGTCTTCACGAGAAAAGGGCATTTCAAGTACAGTGGTGCCTTTTTCAAAATCAGCGGACCAAATAGTTTGAATTTGCTGCTCGACAGTTTTGTCGTGGTGCTTCACGAAGTTGACTATACAGTTTTGAGTGCTCGAAAGCGATAGTGAGGGCCCTAACAAAGACCAACCTAATGGGGTTTTGATAGCTATTGGCTCACCTCGGCGACCTTTGCGGAAAGTTGCGGGACAGAATAATTCAGGAACATCAGCTCCTATCAGTAGAGTCACTGAAGCGCCATCAACCTTAGGGAAGGCCAAATCACATAAATGTGGCATTTCCTTTATTTCGCATTTAGCAGGTATCAGGTTTGGGCGCACAGGAATATCGTCAATAGAAAATACCTTGGGCAAGTCGACAACATAAGAATCATCAAGAGAGAAAACCTTCAAATTTAATGTGTGACCTAAGTGAGTGGCTGCTGCATTACCTAGGGTGTGCAAGGTTATACTCCGTAGGTCGTCATCAACCCCAAAGGCGTTTACCAATTTTTTGTCACAAAAAGAGTGAGTCGAACCCTGATCCAAAAATGCATATGTGATAACAGTTTTGTTCCCATGCATTACCTTCACGGGAACTACGCAAAGGTAAACTCCATCTGAAGCCTGACTGCAGGTGACTGCTTGGACACCACCAGTACTACTATCACTCTCTCCATCCTTTAGTTGAATTGTGCTACCCAAAGGTTCGTTGTTACCAGATGCTTGTGAAATGCCACGTGGCGAGTCGTAATTGTGCAGTAAAGTGTGATGAAAGGTGCCTTTACAACCTTTTACTTTACACATATTGGTGCGTTTGCAGTCATTAGTTTTATGTTTTTTACTAAAGCATTTATAGCACATTCGGTTAGTCCTCACAAACTTGGAACGTTCTTTAAAGGTGAGTCCCTTAAACTTTGGACAATCATAAATAACATGAGATGTGTCATCACAGTACCAACAGCGTCCCACCACAAAGCTTTTTGTGCTTTCTTCGGTATTAGTGCCGACAGAGAAATTGTACAAAGCCTTTGTAGACCTTGTAGGTTTGTTTGAGCTGGTCGAGTCCGAATTTACGGAGAAAATTCGGCGACCGAAAAGTGAATTTAATTCGTGGCATTCACGATTCACAAACTTCACGAGGTGGCTAAACTTAGCTACATGACCACTGTGCTCTTCGACCATGACTGATTCTCGAACCCAGCGTCGCCTCATGTCAAAGGGCAGCTTATTCACTAGTTTTGTCATCGAATCAAGAGAGTTAAGGCTTCCCATTTCGCACACATTTGTTAAGGTACCGTGCATCCTTTCAAGTAACTCTGAGTAAGATTTTAGAGCTGCAGGGTTATTAGCCTTAACCTGTGGGGCTTGCAAAAGAGTTTGCTCGCAAATATCAGCAATAATGCATGGTCGCCCGTACTCTTGATATAGCCTTTCCTTTGCCAAAGTGTATGCCATGGAGCCCCTTTCACTAAAATGTTCAATCTTGTCTTTGACATTACTTTCACAATGCTGCAGCAACAAACAAAACAGCATTCTTTGGTCATTTAATCGTGGTTCTACATGTGTTTCAAAGTTGGATATAAACGCTCTGTACGCCAGAGGGTTTCCACTGAAACGCTTAAATTCTGGTCGGGGCAAAAATAACTCATCATAAGTTGGGTAATTGTGTGGTGCAAAACCCGGAGGGTAAATATTAGGCATGGGATAATGCTGAGTGCCTAGGTAGGGTAAATCTACACATGGTACGGCCCGAGGCGCAGGTTGCGCGAAAACTGAATCAGACCGATAGGGGCCTTGAAATTCAGAAGAAAAGGACTCTTTTAAGTTAGAGTAAACAGGTTCATGTTTTGACTTATTCGAAGAATAAATGTTGGAACAGAGAGGCTCTGCTACGTTAGGTGCATTAACAATGTCATTAAATTTTACACTGTTAGTTACAGGCTTCACAGCAAAAGTACTGGACGCAACAGAGGGCTTTACATTATTCACATTTACACTATTACAAATAGTTGACACACAAATATTAGATAGGTGCTCACCAGCAGTCACTGTCTTTAGAATCGTCCGGCTTTGTTCAGCTTCGTGAGGCGAAGTTATTAGGAATTTGGGTACAATCTCCGGAGGAGGAAGATGTTGACTCGGTAGCAGAGGTTGAATCGGATGTAGATGTTGACTCGAAGGTAGATGTTGACTTGATGGCAGATTTGGAACTGCCGATTCTTTCCATACACTGAGTTTTACCGAGGCTACTTCCAGTTCTCTTTCCGCTTCGCGGCGAGCGATTTGCGATTTTTGCATAGCGAGGTGAGCTTCTTCTTCCGTTCTTTCAATTGCTTGCTTTGCCTTTAATTGTGCCGCTCGGTACTCAGCTTCAGCAGCAAGCAATTTTACGCTTCGACGGGATGATTTCGATGTAGTTGAAGTAGCAATAGTCGATCTTTTGCAGATGCTGCTGCACGATTTGTCATCGTAGTTCAATGTAACGGGTTGTTTTTGCATAAACTCACTTAGGTAAGTGTCAAATTCAATTTTGTTTTTAGACGCTCTTTCCAAATAGTTGGAAGTTTCATGCGTAGGAGCTTGCTCAATAATTTCAGTTAAATTTGTATATGCTGAATCAATCTTCGCAGATAAGTCTCGCAATTTTGACTCGTCCGGATTTCTAAGCGACATTAGCTTTTCTGCCGCTAAATAATTTGAGTTTAATTGTTGTTGCAGTTGGAGCACTGCATTCTCAACGTCTCCACGAGGGGAAGATGTGTTTGACATCATTTTGATGAAAGAGCTAAGTTTGAAGATATAAACCAATTTGTAAACCTTTTGTAAACTTGTAAACTTTTATGTTAATTCCTTTTGGTGCGCCTGCTCACCTCTGGTTTAACATAAGCCTTTGTAAACTCGACCGTTGACTTTATTGTAGAGATTGCACACGATTCGAAAGCACACGACTCGATTCAATTAGATTCGTTCCGACAGCACACGATTCGAAAGCACACGATTCGAAAGCACACGATTCGTTTCATTCGAGATTCGTTTCGACAGCACACGATTCGGTTTACAAGTTTTCTTACACAGGCGTTCACAAGCCTCTTTCACCAACATCAAAATTTAGAATGAAATTTTAACCAGAAACCAACACCAGGACAGCTCAAACGAGGGCAGCCGTAGGCTGTTCAAAGCGAGTAAATTAATTTGACAGCGTGCCGATACATTTAACAAATAATGAATAACGATTACAGAACTTAGGTTCGACACTACTGTATACATAAAATAAAAACCAACAAATATTGACACAACGTAACACCCCTGTCACTTGCAATAGGCGCCTCTTATGTGTATACTGGACGGGGAGGCCCGGTATGTAAATGTACAGTGGAGTGACCACTAGGGGTGCAATTATCAGGAATTGCTTTCTTTACTGAAAAGCCCTCCAGTGTACACTTAGTAGGCGCCTATTGCAAGTGGCAGGGGCTTTCTACAAAAGATTCCTGATATATCTGTGATGAAAGCCCAAAGTGGATGAGCTCAAAATAGTAAGTGGCCCCCCTGAATTTTAAGTCAAATTACAAAAAGGTATCAAAAATATAAAAACATAATTTTTTTGCTGGTACATTAGAGTTTAATGTTGACTTTTAGCAAGGGGGTGGGTCGGGCGTGACTTTTTAAATTTTTATACTTTCAAATGCTATCAAACAAGATGTGTACGTTTCACACACTAAATATCGCCGAAGTTTTTCTTCTGTCGCAGTCGAGAGATGAATTGATAATCCAAGCAATGGTAATTGCAAGAAATAAGCGTCTCGCTGAGCGCTTTCTTGTTTTGTTGGAAGCGGACTACTACAAAGACGTCGCTTCTTTTAACAGAACGTTTAACCTATCAGTGGGTGTGGTTTTCTTGAAATTCCTTAAATAGTGCGTTATACGTCACAATTGAAGTTGAACTATTTAAGCCGTTCTTGAATAAACTACATTAGATCAGTGAAATCGCATTCGCACTTTCTCAGTTTTGTACAGCAATTTTTATAGTAGCGACGAGGGTAATTCACGAAAGGCAAAATGCCGTTATAGGTAAATGATGTCACATTATTGTTGCAAAAATTTGGCCCCCTCTCAATTTTTTTCTGGCTACTCCCTTGCTTGGAGTGTTGCATAAATCAATCAATATTTGCAAAGTAGTTCAAAATTAAAAGCATTAGGTTGTGTTAATTAATCTAAGTTAAAATTAAACTGGAGAAATTACAGATAGATTGTTAAAAAATCAACATGTAAAACCAGCGTTTGAGGTCTTTAAAGGATTTTCAATTGAAAAAGACGACAAATTCACGTATATTTTTCTTCAATGCATAGTTTTATGTCGTCCATGGTAACCAGCAACAAATGGTGAGAGTGTGTGTGTGTGTGTGTGTGCGTGCGTGCGTACGTAAGTGTGTGCGCGCGCGCGCGTGTGTGTGTGTGTAAGATGTTTTAACGTACCAATCAGAAACGTAAAGTTTAAAGGATACTGTAAGTCTGGAGGTGTCTGAAATATGTTTTTGGGGGAAGATAGAGAGAGTAAACCAAACAGAAAGACTGACAAATGTAAAAGTCTTAAGTCTGGTGTGAATAATACACCGAAATTATTAACTGAGATTAGGAAAAAAGGAAAAAAGATTTGACACATTCTAAGACACAAATCTTTATTAAGAGCAACGTCTGAGGGAAAAAGAAAGCTGTCGTCCAGGAGGAACAAAGATGATGGTGAATAAAACAAAGGTAGAAATAGTAGCAAAAGGATGAAGAGAAGAGCTAAATATTGAGAGAAGTGACAGAACGATGTCACAAGAGACCTGTCGCAGATAGATTTGTTGTGCGTTAGTAGCATAAAAAATCTAAAATTTACATTAGGCATTGAAAATAATAACAATTTTATAAACTGTATGCTCAGTAGATCATTTTAAGTAAAAGTTTTAAAACTATTGAACAGTCCTACACAATCTCACATATTCATTTCTTCACGAAAGTTAAACTTAAACCTTCATCCATGTCGCTGGCAAAAAGTATTTGTATTGGCTTGAAATAAAAAGAAGTGCATTGTTCTGTTTTTTCTTGCTATTTATTCTACTAGCACTACAATTATTTTCCTGCGTAGATCTGAACTAGGATCTTGTACCTAACGACATTACTGTCAATAGATGTGAAGCAAACTTGTCTGAATACTGAATTTCAGCTAAAACTTTAAAAAGGCTGTTTAAATAACCAAAATATCGCTTTTTTGATTTTTTTCTAAATCTGAATTTTGCATACAAATTTTAAAATGTTTGAAATATTGAAAAACTATGGACCTATTCCTCTAATTTTCAAAAAAGTGGCAATGCAACTTCTAGTTTCAATAAAAACTTTCTGATTAAAGCTGTCTCAAATTTTATTAATTTTTTTTTTCTAACTTTTACCAAAACATTTCCTGGAAGCTGACTCGTTTACAGCAGCATTTCCAGGTTCTGCAACAAATGTGTTTGATTTTTAAAAACAAAAACCTTTTTGAATGATAAGTCTGTATAATAACAGCATTGACTACAAGAGCCTGTGAGTATCAAATAAAAACATTGTCAAGTAGAATCGAATCAAACTAAAGAGCATTTAAGTAACAAATAGAACGTTTTGACTTCGGAGTAGAGCTTGCAGCTGATTTTTGTTGTCGGTCTGAAAAAATATTTGGTAATAGAGCAGAATTTCTTATTTATTGGTCTTTAGTTATTGCATAAAAAGTGACTACAGCTGTAAATTTAGAATGACTCAAAGTAAAAGTTTAAAAATCACTGAAGTAGTTTTTAACGTTTTGTACACAATCATCCTTTTTCTGTAGCTAATCTCTGTATAGTTTATTACACCCCTGTCGACTTTCAAGTTATTGGTGTCGTTTAAAATTTCTGAATTAAAACAAGCTTTTCTGGTTTTTCTTCTATTCTGTAAATGCTACTTAATTTCTCTACAGAGAGTAATGTTTATGCCGTAAAACGGTTTGATTTCTAAATAAACTGTTAGACCTTCAACTCTATTAAAGTTGTAAAATATTAACCTAAAAATGCAACACTGTTGCATATGCTAAAAAATAAATTTTTGTAATAGACAGGCTGTACGAACATCTGTCTTGTAGTAACGTAAAACAATAGAAAAATCTGTTTTTGTTCAAGCGTTGCATGACATAATGCGGTTTTGACATTGGTTACACGACAAATATGTAACATAGAGAAAATTCATTTGTCTTCACACGAGTTTGTGGTAATTTACCACAAGTTGTGAGATGTTAAGAGTTTAGTTACTTATTTTCATACAATCCTTCAACGATGTCGAATTGTGAATAAAATAAGCATTGAATTGTAGTTAAAGGATAATTGCAAGGGCATAGCTGTAAGGAACAATCAAACAGACAAACAAATAAAAGTTTTTACTAAAAAATCAACTGCGAGGGTAATAGGAAGAAAGATAGCAAAGAATAATTGTAAAGATTAGGAGAAAAAACAATAAGTAATTAAACAAATAAGCGTTTAAAACTCAAGGGACAAGTGAACATCTGCAAGGCAGATTTGGAAAGGTTGGAGGAAAGAACAGTAGATAACCAATCAAATATTTCAAACACAAGAGATATGGCAGATTGCAAGGAAAAACGAAAAGAGATACTTGAAGGAATAAGCAGTATCACATAACGACAGCATAACAATTATGTAATCGTTGTGCAATATCGGATAGCCTCATCTTGGGCAAGTCTTATACTACAATGGATTGCGCCATTACCCCACAAATAGCTGCGGAAGAATTACGTAATCGTTGTTCAATAACCTCATATTGGGGAAGTCTAATAATGCACCATAAGGAGGTAAGGATTGCATTCCTACAAACCTACAGAAATATTTTACACCTCAACAAAATCTAATGACATCTACACCGCGTTAAAATTAGAGTTAGGGTGAGAATTAGGATTATAATTAGACCTAGGGTTAGCTCCCTAATATGGACCTAGGGTTAGTTTCCTTACATGAATCTAAGGTTAGCTTTCTCACATAGGATTAGGAATAGCTCCCTTTGATAAAACTATGCAGGGGAGCTTCGCCATCAGATCCTCCTCACTCAGCACCTCTCACAACACCTTCATCACTTCTACACAACACTCTCAGCACCGCCGCAATCTGCGCTAAATGACGCATCATACATTAATAACACGTTACTTTTATACACTATCTTATGCAAAGCTATATATTCTGTAATTAATGCTATCACTTGAAGACAAAGCTAAAAATGATGTAATCACAATTTCGATTTCTCTTCAACCTAAAATTTATGACGATTTGTGGCTGATGTCTTATAAGTTAATATACTGATGTGCATTTAGTCATCCATAATACTAATACACGTTTTTTTTAAATAATTTGTTTATTGTTGTTTTGTTTGAGACCGAACTTGTTCGAGTAAGGTTACTGGACAAGTGATAGGTGGCTAGACTTAGGAATCTTTATCCAATGGTGGCGAAGTCTTTTGGATGCTTTCCAACACTACAAAATAACGTGATCTGCTGTTAGCTGTTCTGTACAGCACTTTCATAATAAAAAGGGAACCTTTTCCCTTTGTACAGGGATCTTCATACTCGCAAAAAGACAACCACCTCCGGTTACAGTCGATCAAGTACGACTCAAAGGGGTCCGCTATAAGATAGTTCTGCGGGTATCCTAATGGTTTTTGGTGTAAAATCACAAAGTTTGTAAGTGGAATTTCTCCATTCCATTCTTGGACCATCAAATGTGCTCTGGTATTGTCACGATCAGTCAGCTTTATCAACTAGAAGGAGGCTGAAAGTCAACACCATTGTTGTGGGTCTAGAAAACTGCAACTGATCATTATAATGAGTGCAAAGAGATATAGCAAACGGGCAGGTGAGAGGACAAAGTTTTGTCCCCGAAAAGCAACAATGCTTCTTGAGCTATAAATTGTTCTCAATAAAGAAATATAAAAGCAACTAAACTGCCGTTATTTTTCTGGTCCAAGTAGCAAATTTTTTAGACTTTAAAAAACAATCGTCCGTATAATTACCAATTACTTTTTGATATAAGTGTCAGTTACAAATTTTCGACTTTCATTTGATTTGGTTCTTTCTATCCTTGAATAATTAACTGAGCTATATATTATCGGAATCTTTATTGCTCGCAATTGCTCAATAAATTATATAGTAGGCCCATATCTATTGATGTTTAAAATTCAATATTTATGTTTCGAAATGATTTCAAATGAAGAAAACAACAGCACCTAAACTTTATTTGTTTTAATCACCAGCAACTCTAACAATTAAAAGAATTCTTGTCAAAAGTAAAAAAAAGTTGATTTTATGAGGTATATTTTTTAGCATCAAACATGTGTCCTGATGAACGATTCGAGTGTGGCAACGGCCAGTGCATTTCTGGAAAATGGCGATGCGACGGATACAACGGCTGCATAAACAAAGCAGATGAGGAAAATTGCTGTATGTTTATTTGTTTTACAAAATATGTCACTTCGCGCGTGCCACGTATTTGTGGATGATATCATAGATAAGTTTATTGGGTATGAAATGTTTAACAGCTTGCGGTATATTTTTCGGAAAACGTTTCTTGTTTTCTCACATTTTGTATGAAATTCATATATTTCTATGTAATCAAATAGGCACTTTACTACACAGCGTTAGAATTAGAGTTAGGGTGAGAATTAGGATTATAATGTCTGTCGCACTTTACGGGATCTGTCGCACTTTACTACACTTAATAGATAGTCATATCAGTGCCATACACTCAGCCTTTAGGACGGTAATCACAATTTTGTGTTAGGTAGGGGTAGTAATAAAGCGCAAATATTTCCATTTAAAACCTGTTTTCACAAAAAGTCTTCAAAAAATAAATTTTTTGTATTTTATACAGTTGGAGAAATTTTGAATAATAATAAATTGCTGTTTTAAAAATATTTTAAGAATGAAATTTCTGTTCTTTATATTTCCCCTCCTTTCCTATGCTTTGTCGCTTTAAGCTGTTTCATTTGGTTCACGAATTGCTGATGAGCACAAACTGGCAATAGTTACGTGGTAGGATCCTGGAAACTTAAATCATTTCCACCAATCTGTTATGCTAGAGCACCTTGGACGTTCTTATTTTTTTCGGAGTTACCAATGCGACTGTCACAGTGCATTTAAATTACAGAATTGCAACCAAGCAGAATAAATTGCCGAGAAGTGTCTTTCGAAAGAGCACAACGAGGAAGCCATTTGTGAGACACTGCGTAATTGAAATTTGATTTTGTATGTAGTTAGTAATCTTACCCGTATTTAAATCGGTCGTAAAATAAGGAGACGAAACTTATTGCTTAACCAAACTGTTTGACTGCATACATTCGAGATTTTGCTGTCGTCTTTAGCGAACGAACCCGTCTGTCAACGACATAACATCACCACATTTCATATTTACAATACGAAATACATTCATATTGGCACAAAAAACCTTACCAACTGCAAGTTGAATTCTAACCTATGATTATGTATAACAACGGGATGCAAAGCTCACTTTTGTGTGTGATAACATTAGTCCTATTGTTATTGAACAAAATTATGCAACGAACAAACGTTCAAGATAATGCTAATGATACAATTTCATTATTTCGATGCCTTTAGCAAAGTCATTTTTTTATACCAGTGCGATGTTGTAGTGGATAGAGCGTTCACTTTGCAGTTGGTAGATCTGGAGTTCATTTCCAAAGTCGAGTCATATCAAAAGACTTTAAAAAATGGTATCCACAGCTTTTCTGCTGAAAGCTCAGCAAAAAAACGAATAATGTCGAGAACAAGCCAGCAACCTTGCTGGTTGCGTGCTTGGGCAAGACACTTGAAAAGATGCCTCTATCTGTATGTGGTAAACAGGTGGGAGGACCAAGCAGTCTACCCATTGTGGTGGCCCAATGTAACTGAAGACTAGCAAAAAGGGCTAATGAAGCTTATAAACTGAGAAGCTTTGTTAAAACGAAAGACCTTGCTCCTACGAAAAAGAAAAAGAGTATTATCGCCTTACCTGACGACACGCATGACGGTTTTGACTTTATATCTAGTGGAAACGTTATCATCTTTCTGTGTGTTTGTCCGTACTCATACTTGCAATCAGCTTTGAGTTTGGCTCCAGTTGAGTTATTATTTACCAAATTTTCAGTCATAACAAAACAAATTTAAATATTAGCGCAATGTCAAGCATTGGCTGGGTTACAGCACGAAAGATCAAGCACTAAAAACACAGATTAATTTTTCAATGACAGTACGTAATTTATTTGCCATAATCTGTCAAAATGTTGCTGTTTAGTTTTCACATATTTTGAGTCATTTTCGCTGGTAGATCACCCAATCTAAAATTCAGTCTTTAAGCTCATATTATACGACACTATTGCAAGCGGTTTGCAAGACTACCGTAATTTGAAATTGTAATAGTTGGTAGTACATTTTTGATTGCACAATTTTTTATATTCAGAAACTGTAATTACTTTTAAAAGAGAGCACACAAAAATCAAGCGTTGATTAATTGATGTCAAGAATTGCTTTTTATGGCATTATCAGAATAATAGCATTGTAATCACGTACACCAAGAGCCGTTAAAGCAAAGCAAGTATTTGTTGGTGCCGCGAGTGATCTGCGATCAGCCTCATCAAAGAGTTTCATATACTGCAATCTTGCGGAACATAATCAATGAAAAAATCTCGTTATCACGGTTTATCAAAAGCATATTTTTACATGTCGCATATTTTCGCGGACGACCCAATGCAGTGTTCAATGTATCGAATTGCAAAAAATGAGATTTTTGCATCCGACTCGAATGGTTTCTGTAAGTTATCAACCTCGCGTTCCACAAAAAATGCATGAAACCGATTACAATCTGGAAGTTCACACAATGGAGATCATTCAAGTCCAATCTACTGTGCTGAAGTCAATAGAAATACTGCAACCATCCCCTATCCTGCATCAAACTCAAGGCACTGATTTCTTTTTCAGCTAAAAGCAGTTGTTTCACAACCAAAAAATTTCTTCCCTTTGCCTGCTTGTATCAACCAAATCTTCCTCAATCGGATCCGACATGTACTTTCATGGCAGCATCTATGCAAAATCGTGTGTGGTATGCATGCACTGAACCAACTCGATCATGCAACCATTGCTTTGAAGACATACAAGAAATTTTTTGTCAATACTACAATGCATGAGTCTTTCCAATATTTCAATATTTCATGGGATTGTTCTACAAATTTTGCCGATTCTCCGTTTCATGAATAAAGAGGGATACACATGTCGTCTTATTTTGTGTTTCTACATATTTTTTGTAACAATTTTTGTACTTTTTTATAATAATGAAGCAAAGTTAATGCTAGAATGTCAATGCTTTGGTTTGACAGACTACTATACCTGCCTTTCATGACAATCAGCCCTATAATTTCACTTTTTTGGAAACATTCTCAAATATCGAATTTATAGAAAAGAGCTCTTTTAACTGCTACTGCTGAACCAAAAAAGAATCGCACATAAACAATCAAGTTTTGATTTCTATTAAGCTTACCTTTTGATGAAATTTATCAAGACATTAATTTCCACAATTTAGAATGAGCTCAATGTTCTTTGCGGTATCAAGAAATTTAAAGAATATTAAGGCATATAGGCTAACTGCAATCAGTTGAATAAAATACCACTTCCACGACCGGTTTCGTTCCTATTAGAACTCGTCAGGGTGGACTCAGGTATTGAACCGACGGTCACGTGAATTACTTCATGCGGTTTATGCCACTCCGCCATCGGTCCTTTTAGCTGATGCTGTTAATTTTAAGGTTATATATGGTGCACGCTAACTACAATGAGCTTGATGCGATATATGCTTTTAATTCCCAGCCAAGCCAGTGCCTTTAATACGTTATAATACGAATTATAGAAGCTGGTGTTAGCCTGTTTAAGATATAACTTTTAATTAATTAATTCATGTGACCGTCGGTTCAATACCTGAGTCCACCTGACGAGTTCTAATAGGAACGAAACCGGTCGTGGAAGTGGTATTTTATTCAACTGATTGCAGTTAGCCTATATGCCTTAATATCCATTAATTAAAAGTAATATCTTAAACAGGCTAACACCAGCTCCTATAATTCGTATTATAACGTAATAAAGGCACTGGCTTGGCTGGGAATTTGAAAGCTGATCTGATATGGCAATGCTAATATGACTAAAATATGAAGAATGAGAGCGCAATAGTGCGGTTTGTAATCAATACCATGACTGATTTCTCGCAGAAGCAGACAGCAACTTCATCGGTGCAGTTTGTTACATTAGACTGAACTATATACAATTATTTTTACCGATAAATGAAGTAAAGTTGTTTGGGCCAGAATATACTACATGTTAAATTGTCATTTTTTGTTTAAAACAGAAACCTACTGCACCATAAAATTTGATAACCTAAACATTGCTCTTAGCTTGAATAAATTGTTTGTTGTTAAGAAGCAGGCTTCCAAATTGCAAGCTATGAGGCCAATGTGATTTTAACGTTATTACATGAATTTTGCGCAAATTTAAATTTTACTAAATTGACTACAACGTATTTACGTATTATTTACACCTGCAATTTGCAACAAGGTATTCACTTTATATATGTATGAATCTGGTAACTATTAACCATAACTATTTCACTTTGTGTATGTGGTAATCTGGTAACCATAAACCGCCCGCATAAAGATATCTTTGATTTTTGGCTTATGCGAAAGTATGGTCTTGGTTCTTGTTCATAAGTGGTCTTGGAATTGACTTAGCAGTCTTAGCCTTGGCATACAAGGTCTCGAAAAGAAGTGAGATCTTATTCTTGGTCTTGCTGCTTGCGGTCTTGACTATATCACTAATTAATTACTAACGACGAAACTAATAGTGACTGTCAAAATATGCGCGACGAATTTAACAAATTTTCTCTAATATTGGCAAAAGTATGGCCGATAAATTTGACTTAATTAACATTCACTGCCCTTCAGCCTCATCTTTAATATACCGATTGTCACTGATAAAATTTGCGTTATTATCGACGCACTGATTGCGAATAAACATAAAAGAAAAGCTTGTTAGCTGATATCGATACGAAATTGATAAAAACTAATAAAACTGCTCTCGCAATGTATTTAAGCATAACATTTAACAATAGTATTCAACAAGGTGTTTATCTAGAATCTTTGAAAATTCCCAAAGTTATTCTTGTTGACAAAAAATGAAATCGTGATGTTTGCACTAATTATTGCCCAATGGTGCTAGTGTCAGAATTTAACACAATATATCACAATTTAATGCCATCACAAATTACCAAGATTGCTGAACAATCGAATGTATTACTATTTTTAAAAAATAATTCAAATTTGGTGAAGCTGATGTTAGACAATTTTAAAAATTAATTAGATGGACGATGATAGACATCTTGAAGGTTAAAAAAGATTGTTGAAAAATATCAATTTCATGACTGGTTTTGTTTCTGTCAGAACTCATTAGATGGACTAGGTATCAAACCAACAGGTTTTTCACTCCCTCATTGCATTCTATAAAGAGTGGTCCATGAGATACTCACCGGTCTAGTTCAACTAGTAGCACTTCTGTAAGTCGCTTAGAACAAGCTCGCATCAAACTGAAGCTTGCAAATTTTGAAAAAAAGCAAACTCAAGAAAAACTAAAGGAAGAAGAAGAAATAGCTGCTGAGAAGACTGAATTAGATTGTAAGACAGTTGAGTTGTGCCGCATCAAAATAAAAGCCGAAGATGGACGTTGCATTAAAGCTCCAGAGCTTAAAGCTTCTTTTTGTACCTTACATTTAAAAATTGAGAATGATCTATCTTCTGTTGATGGTGAACCTGTTGGTCCCTCACCTCAATTCGATAACAGAGCACACAGTTTAACTTGTTCTATCATCGATCAGGTTTGCTTCAATAATCAAACACATCAGGTTTGCAGAATTGCTGATGAGCGACTTCTTTCGATGCTTCACAATCTGTGAAACTTCAGAATTTAATAAGCTGAGGGCCAATGACAGAAAGCAGAGACTTCAAGTTAAAGAAGCATCTCGCCAAAAACCTGCCTCGTATTATGAGCCAAGGATTTTTGAGTTAACTACAGCTTCTAATCAACCTATCACATCAAAGATTTTGGAAATAAGCTTTCAGGTAAGCAATCGACTTAAGTGTTCATAGTGAATATAATGCATTGATAGATATTACAAATCACCTACTGTCTACATCAAGTATTCGCAAATTTGACGGAAAGAACCTTGACTAGTGGACTTTCTTTAATAGGATTGGATGTCACATAGTTGACTGGTAATCTTCAAAGAAGATGTTGTCTTACTTAAGCCACACTGCAACGCTGAAGTATCTCAATACATACAGGACTTAGCGGATGCTAATGAAAATAGTTATTACGTCTATAGTTTGGCATGGAATGAATTGAGACAACGGCACCGATAACCGCATATTATTGCTCAAGTTTATCAGGAAAAGTTTTCCAAGATTGACAGAGACGTAGCTAAAAGACTAAACAAGTTAAATGGTTTGGTAAAATAGAGTTGCTTTGCCTTGGGTAATGAAAAAGTTTCTTCGAGACTAGATCCAGTACAATATCTTACAGATTTAGCTAATAAAATTTGAATGGATATTCAACAAACATGGGTTGAAAACACAGTGCATTTAGGCAAAAGATTTGAAGTGTTGCTTCGTTTGAAATTCTGCCGCCTTTGTAGAAGACCAAACTCTACTAATTGATTCTAATTTTAACTTAAAGTGGTTTTAACCCGTAGATGTCAATGATGTCAGTAGTACGCCTAACGCTTCTGCGTTCTATGTCGTGGCAAACTAGACTGGTGTAGATGTAAATTTCTAATGTTATTCAGAGCCTCATTACGAGCATCAATGCAGAGAATTTCGTTTTTGGTCCTTAAATGAAAGATAAAAACTGGTAAAAAAACGAGGCTTAAGTAAAGTGTATTTGCTTTCGAGTCATTTTGCTACATAATGTACTATTGGATTACGGTATAAAAAGAAAAATCGTAGAAGAGCAATGCATAATACTTTATTTCTAACGATAACGACCCTCAAAGTAGTACTAACCAAGGGAACAATCAGGGAGGAAAAAGGGGAGCTAAAGCCCTCCTCCCTTTGCCATGTCACTTCTATTTAAAAATATAAATAATTGAAAAATTGTGACTTCAATTTACAATATATGTCTCCAAGCAAATGGGGTTGAAACTTTTGTCTCTTACCTCCCTTCCAATACCGCGACATAAAAATAAAATTGGTGTAAAATGTAAACAAAGATTGGTATTTAGACATGGCATTGACTTGTAATTAATATGGAGATTAGCTGTTGTACATCGGATGTAAAACTTGATGTACGAAAGTAGATCAAAGGAGTAAAGAAATTTTCGGCTCAACTTCATTACACAAGGCGGTCTGCCGTGCAAAACTTATCGTCAAAAAACTTGTGAAATCTATTTCCTAATTTACTCTAACCAAATCCTGATGATACAAAAGCATGCAGGTAGAAATACTAATAGATTTTCTGATTTCGTTCTTTAACCCAATTGTAGGAAACTGATCAATTTGAAAATTTTCTGTATTGGGTATGTTGCTGTAGACCACCTTCCATTATTGCATCGCCAGATTACACAATTTTCGGTTTTTGGCCAGCACGGTACCACCAAATGCATATTTCTATAAACAATACAATTTACAAAATTACGTAACGACTGATTGTAAGACTTCGGCTCAAAACAAAACGTCTTGCTTTTATCGAATCAAAGCTAAATGGGAAAAAATCGAGCCAGTTGAAGCTTAGCATAAATGCTTGAAGACCTTCAGGATAAAATTCCTCAAGTTTCTACATGAGTAACCATTGTGTCAAACAGTATCAAAAAAATTAGTTCCGTGACTGCTTCCTGTGTAACTGAAAAATTTGCAGGGTTAATTTTGCCACTTTTAAAAATGTTGCAAAAAACTAGACATATTTTTAAGCCAATGAATTGATCCAAACTGTGCAATTATTTCTTCACAATGATAGAAAAAATTGTGCGGATTCTTCTAAATAAATTTACAAAAGTCAAAACCCTCTGTCAAAAGTATGACGTTCCATTAATGATTTCGAAAAAAGCCTTTTATTTCATCTGGAACGATTAATTGACAAATACAGTGTTTCAAATGAATATGCCACAAGTTCTAATAAATCTGATTTTATTCTGTAGTTTGAGAATGTTTGTGTTGCAATCAAAAAGTTTGGGGAAAATTGTTCTTTTCATCCTTTCCCCATCAGAAACCCATAAAACTATACCCACTTTTGAAAAGTAGTAGAAATATTTTAAAGCCTATTGATACTTCAGTTTCCGTTGTGCAAAACTATGATCAATGCCTATAATTGTGTATTTGTGTCGAGTATCAAACTATCATTTAACAGTGATCTTAATCATCTCGGTTAATATACAGTACAACAAGACGCTTACTTGTAAAGTTAGGATTTGGTTAAGACATGACGTTGAGATTTTTGCAGTTTTATGATGTTTGCTTTTCTTTAGCCAAGGCCGAAGCATCAACAGCTGATATTAGTTGAGCGAAAATAACGAGCAGTAATATATATATTTTTGTAGGTCCATTACTTATTAAAGTAAACTATGTCAACCTGTGAGCTCAAATCAAAATTCATAACAGCAAAATTGCTGATTAGTGATTATATCAACACAAATTTAGTTAGCACTGACGAAAACCGGCGCGGCGCGGGTGGTGTAGTGGTTAGAGCGTCCGCTTCGCAGTCGGTAGACCTGGGGTTCATTCCCCTTGTTGAGTCATACCAAAAGACTTTAAAAAATGGTATCCGCAGCTTCCCTGCTTGGCGCTCGGCATTTATGGGAGGTTGTAGAGAACAAGCCGGCAAGTTCGCTTGTTGTGTCCTTGGGCAAGGCACTTAACGGGACGCCTCCGCCTTTATGTGGAAGACAGGTGGCCCAGACACCTCAAAAATGGCAACTCCCAAGCGAGTGCGGCCGTCCCGTCCAAAGTATAGCGATATAATTCGCTTTCTCGTGAATGGAGGATAAACATGAACAAATACAAAAAAATACAAAAATTCTGGTTGCGCGCGTGATACTAACTCGCCAGCAGCAAGTGAAAAGTCCCACATTAAATTGCTTGCATTTTCTTGTATGTCTAATTTTTTGCAGGGTCGTGGATATTAGTCAAGGTCTTCACCGAAGATGAAGCTATTCAAACTTACGCTCTTTTGGATTCTGGGTCAAATAGAATCTTTTGTGAAACGCGTTTGATTAGCAAACTAAATATACGGGAATCCCCCGCAAATACGTTCATACAAACCATGTTGCCAAGTGACCCATATGGTATGGATTTTAACTTAGTCCAGTTAAAAGTGTCGTATATACGCCATGATTTTTGCATAAAATTGGATGAAGTGGTTGAGGTCGATAGCATTTTGATTGCTTCTTTGATAGCATTCCAGTCTCACGGAAAAGTTGTTGCAGTATTCACACCTGAGCGACATATCTTTGCCTTCAGTTAAAGCGGCACTGCCACCCTGTTGATAGGGAGCGATTGCATTGTTGTACACCGTTGTCTGAAGAGTCGTTTTTTCTCCGAACTCGGATAGTAGCCTTGAGACGGTTTGAACATACTTTGGATGAATTCTGAGAAAAAATTATTTTAAAAATATGGCAACTAACAAAGCTAGTTACAACTTTTTGTGAGTTGGATGAAATGGCCTTCGAATGTGCAGGATCTAGAAGATCCAATTTTGATTGATAAGGGTGAAATATTTTCCTTTTGAAATAGTGGGTATTTTTGCAATAAAGAAGGATTGTTAACTACACCTTAAAACGAAAAAAATAAAATGCTCAAGTTAGGGCTCTAGTATTTAATAAAAGATTCCGTGGACCTTATCAATTTCTTTTAGTGGCGAAATGACGCTGCCTTATTGTCCAACAGTTATCCAATGGCAATAAACCGTATTAAAACTTTGAAAAGACGTTTAGAAAAGGACAGTAACTAGTATATTAAATACAAAGAACAAATAAAAGCTACTATTTCTAAAGAATGCGCTCAGCGGTAACAAAAAACAAAATTGTGTGAACCAGACGCGAGCAGTGAACCACATTACACGGTCATCAATCCAAAGAAACCGAACAAAGTTGGTATTGCTTATGACTGTGCTGCGGTTGTCGGAAGTAAATTTTTAAACGATTGTTTAATGAAGGGACCGGATCTGAAAAAATTTTTGGTGGATGTGTTACTACGATTTCGATAAGAAAAGGTAGCTTTGATTGCTGATCTCGAAGCTATGTTCAATCAAATCAATGTCCTTCCGCATAATAAAGAAGTTTTGATATTCTTCTGGTAACCACTAAGTATGATATGCAACTGCCGCAATGGCGTAGTGGTTAGAGCGTCCGCTGCGCAGTCGGTAGAACTGGAGCTTGTTTCCCAAGTCGGGTTATACCAAAAACTTTAAAAAATGTTATTCACAGCTTTTCTACTTATTCACAGCTTTCCTACTTGGCGCTCAGCACATAGGGATAGTGTGGAGAACAAGCTGGCAGGCTTGCTTGTTGTGTTTATGTGCATGGCACTTAACGGGACGCCTCCGTCTTTATGTGGCAGACAGATAACGCACTGTGGCCTATATATACATCTTCCTGCACAAACCTCACAACAACTAGCTCAAACGACGAAGAAGAAGAAGTATGATTTGCAACCGGAAATATAATTTATGGCTGTGCACATTTTCTTAGCAAAATCCAGTTTAAACCGTGCAAACTTTTTCCTGCGTCAAACAGCTCGAGAATTTGGTGAGTTCTACGATCTTTGAGTTGCAAATATTGTCCTAAATAATTTCTCTGTTGATAACTGCCTAATCAGTGTAAACGGCATTGAAGATGTTATTACAATGCTTGGATGTCTTCTCAGTGTTCTTGCAAAAGGAAGCTTCAAATTGACCAAGTGTTTATCTGCAAATTATGAAATAATGGAATATATACATGATGAGGAAAAATCTAAATTCGCTTAAGAAAGCATGCCATCAAATTGGTGTTTGAGAAAACGTGCTAGGTATTAGCTGGGACGTGGATACTGATTAATTTTGTTTTGATGTTAATATTTTAGATAAACAATTTGCAAAAAGAATGATGTTCTATGCTTTCTATTCCTTCAAGTACTCCATTGTGATTTGTTCCACCTATTGCACTCAAAGCTAAATTGTTGTACAGTGAAGCGTGTAAGCAAAATGTCGGCTGGTACGAACCGATTACATATTCTATTCTATCTAAATGAAGGATTTAGAATAATCGTTGCCTAGTTTGTTTAAATCAAACATTAGCACAATTGTACAGATCAAACTGCAGACAGTGACACTGTTTTGAACTATTAAGTATCTTCTGCACTGAAGAGAACTGATAATTCGAAAGAGCGTCACTGTCTGCAGTTTGCTAAGTGCATCGCTAGCTTCTTGTATTACTGTAGCCTACAGAACAACTTCAATTCCATGCCTTTTCGGATGCATTGCCTCCAGGCAGAAAAGCAGTTATGTTACATATGTCCCATCTTTAATGACTCAAAAACAATACCAAAACTTACCAAAAAATAATGGAAAAATCTCATATTTGCCGCACTATATTACCATTTCTCGACAGGAACAGAAAGCACCGCTAGATGCTATGACTTTTTCAAGAGTTGTCAAGTAAGAGTTAGAATCGAATAGTGCTTCATGTTTTTTTGGACCAACTCCACCACAGTAATACAGAGTTTGCAAGCTCAATTTTACGCTTTTTCCTGTTTTCCAGAAACAAATTACTGCAAATTCTAAACACCCAAAAGTATGTAATGGAAAATTTTTTCCATCAGAATCAAATCTTGCGGCCAAAACATCTCAAGGTATGATGACCGAAGAGTTGTTACAGAACGAGACGTGATTTAATGGACCAAAATTTCTTAAATTCGCTCTAGAAAATTGGCCACAAGTCTCCTATTCCATAAAAAAGGTCTGAGGGTGTCTATGCATTTTACGAGTTAACAAAGGAGGCTCGGGTTAATCAATCCCCTAAAAGGGAGTTTGAAGAGTTGATTGGTGGTACAAAACTTGAATATTGCGGAAAGTAATACATTCATTCATTTTCTCGAAGCTTCGAGAAAATGAATGTATTTCTTTCCGCAAAAGGGAGTTTGATGCTTTATCTTTTAATCTTGCGGCCAATACTAAATGTCTAGACTCCTCTGCAGAATTTACGCCAACTACTATATTTATCTCACGCTTTTCTTTTTTGTATCAATTAAAGCTGGCTGGATACATTTTGAATACTTCTTTACAGATAATTTTAACTTAACTTTGTTGAAACCATTACCAATGATCAAGGTGCTTGAATTTCAGCAAGCTGAGAATAATCTCATTATTTGTGAACTACGTGCGCATTTTCACGAAGAAATTATGAATCAAGAAATTTTCACGAAATAAATAGTTAAGTAAAACACATGCATTGTATAAGCTTGTCCCAATTTTTCAGATGATTCGCCAAAAGTTAGCGGGCGACTTGACATTGCCAAATTGAGTTTTGATTGAAAACTTCCAATTACATCGTATATCTAGCCCAAAGCTAGTCATCTGACTGCATTGATAGTTGAAGATAATCATTGTCGTTTTGCAGGTTATAATGGTGTTAATTTGACTCTAAATTTTCTTTGCCAACACTAATGGATAATAAATGCCACAATATGAGTGAAGCGCGTCATAAGTAAGCGTGCCGTCGTATTTCCTGCAAGAAATGAAGTCTCATATTATTAATCAGGTTGTGGGCGATCTGCCTTCCTCAAGGCTCCGATTACATAAACCGCCTTTTTCACAGGCAGATATTGATTATTTTGGGCCACTGTCTGTAAAATTAAAAGGATTGAAATCACACTCTACGGGTGCTTATTCATTGTATGACCTCAAGATGCATGCACCTTGAGGTTACTACTCATGAGAGTATGTCATATCTCCTGAATGTTCTTCGCAGATTTGTTTCTACAAGAGGACCCGTGAAAAATATCTATTTCGATAATGAAACAAACTTTATTGGCTGTGCTCCTTTAATGCAGAAACTTCTTAAGAAATGGAACCAAGAAAGTTTTATCTCTCTACGACAGATGAATGTAGCATCAATTTTTAATTTTTCCAATGCCAGCCACATGGTAGTATTTGGAAACGCTTTATTTAAGTTGTAAGAATGTTTTGTCAGCTATAACTCTTAAGCAAACGCTTTATGACAATGACTTGGATACCTTGTTTAAAAGGTGGAAGCTATTATAAATTCTTGACTTTTAACTGATGTACCTTGAGTAGTTGGCTAAGACACTCCCGTGACACCGAAACATCTTCTTCACGTAAACTCCACTGTTGCACCAACTTGTACACTAACCGACGAAACGGATGATTATTTTCGGCAACAATTTCAAATCGTCCAATTTTCGGCTGACTAATTTTGGGAACGATGGATTATTGCATATTTTAAAACAATTCTCAAAAGGACCAAATGACACAAAACAAAAGATAATTTTGCTGTGGTAGATATTGTGTTAATTACAAACACCTTTGCACCTTATTGCCATTGATCCTTTGGAAAGATAAGTAAACTCTATCATGGAATAGTGCGAATCGTTTGCGTCAGGTTAAGTCTAATAACTGTATGCGCAATGAAGCAGGGTAAGCATCGTCACGTCTTTACTTTTTCTATTTTCTTATTGAAATTTTCTTTCTTTGTTGTAAAATTGTATTTGTATTAGAGCAGTTTATAATTTTTGGTGGTGAATGATAGGATTTTTCGTTTGACAGTATCAAAGTCATTTTAGTTCAAAGATACATATTGAATTGAGCTGGGGTTTTTAATTCTACCGTTAGCTCGTCTTGTGTCATCTTTTGTTGGGCTCTTAAAAAGGACGCTTTTTCAATTTGCGCTTTGACCTGATTTGTACATGTACCGGTAATTTAAAAATTGGTATTTATTCTATGTTAGTAGGTAGTTAAAAGAATTTTTTTGCATTGTATTACCGCATAAGTACTTGGAAGTTGACCAATAGGTTCTAGTATTTTGACAGTCATTACTGATATTCATGCTGTTTGTGTTATCAACGGTATGTCAGCGTATTTATTTGTTTGGTATTACGTGTATTATGAAGCAATTTTTATTAGCATTAGAATCACTTAAAGTGTAGTTAGAGTTTAATAATGTTGACAGAGTAAAATCGATATTAAATTAATATTAATGTTTTGCTTATATAGTAAAACAGTTCAATCTCTTCGTGTTCAGATTTGTGATAGTTTATTGTCAGCTACAACTACTCTCAAATACATTTAATACACCAGAAAAACTTGTCTTTTTACTTTGATTATTCAGGAAGAGAAAAAGCAAAATTAAAGCAATTCGTTTTTTAATTCTTACAAGGGGTTTAATGAATCTGAAAATCAATTTTAAAAAATAATGAATTTGAAAATCATAATGAACTTGAATGTCAAGAATGCAAAATAAAATGCAATACCAACATCAAGCAGTTTCATTTTAGGACACAACATACACGACGTAATAAATTTACTAAGATGATGGAATGCATGATTGAACAAAATTTTGCCTTTTATACTGCATTAATCTCTATTCCTTAACTTTCGAACTCATTTACTTGTTGAGCCCCTTAAGGGCAAAACTAGGTATTCCCAGATTTCACTCTATGTAGATCGTGTATTTTGTAGAGTATAATGTGACTTGTTTCTTTTTCATAAAAAATTAGCTATTTGTTTTGTTTATCTTGGTAGAGTTCTAACAGATTTGGATTTCTATTGTATAAAAACTTGATTACATTACGCTTTTTATTGTGAAATGTTGCTTTCTACATCTAAAAACAAATTAATTTTTTGTTAAATTAACCGGCTCTGGCTGCGTCGCCCGTAGGGTTCCCACCAGTTATATCGGTGTTAAGAATATTGGCGCAGCCGGCTACGCTGGTTTTACGCAAAAGTCAGTTGTAATAAAAGGAATGAAAAGTTAATTTTTTTCGACATAGCCAATTCTCGTTCTTAAATCAAAAGTTCCTGAAAGGAAATAGAGTCAAAACACATGATGGGAAATAGTCATAGCTCCTATTCCACTCTTCTTTATTCCACTACTGCTCCTTTCAAGTAGTAGCGGGGAACAAAGTCATTGGAAATAGGAGCGTTAAAATAACTGTCGTTTGCCAAAATTGTACATTAAATGGTAGAATAGTTTTACTACTTGGTGAACTGTCATTTGTAATTGTTGTGATAACTTCATGTTTCTGGTTACCTTTTATGTGCTTCATTTTCTATATAGGCGTAGCTAAAAGCGTTAAATGGGCCATGCTCCATCCCAAATTATCAGCTCTGACCCGATAAGCCTATCGAGCTGATTTTAAGAATCTCTTACCTTACGCTGCAATTTCTCTCAGGCGTCATGTTTTTGCTTTGTTCAAGTCTTTGGCTACCCCAATTTGCTCTGTTTTCTAGATGAAGTACAAGAAAGAACCACCAAATGCATTGATGGTCAATTGCTTTCATCACGTGATCAAATATTGGCTAACTGTAATCTTCATTTAATCTAAATACGCAGACGAATCTGTGATTAAACAGAATATTAATCGGCTGCAACAACATTGGCAGCAGAGCTCTTGTAAGTGACCTCGGGTTAAGAGTATCAGTTCAGCTGATAGAGCCGACTTTTGCAAAACGGTAATGAGAAAATGACAGTTTTTAGCCAATTTTCGTTGTAAAACCAAACGTACTTTAAAAATAGATCGAGCCAAGAGCATTATGGGAAGTTAGTTATAATCTTTATCCTTGTCATCCTTATCTCTTTACTGTATCTTAAATGAGTATTGGGGCACAAGTGAAGTAAAATTAGGGAAACTCCAAAATAATGCTCTTTTTTTGCAAATACAAAAATAAAATAATAAGTGCAAGACCGTATTAAAATATGGTGTCTCGAGGAACGCTCCACCTTCCTTAATTTATCCTTGAAATATTCCTCAATGTTTTGAGTCGTAACAACAACTTGATTAACAATAGATTTTTTGCATCGAAAGAAAGTTCGCTCCGAAAAGGGAAATTAATCGAAGTTTGGTTGGTCGAGTACCTACAGTGTAGATGAATTGTTTGTAGACTTTGAAGGAAAGACAATGGAAAGAAAACGTTAGATAGCTTTATGAGTCAGTTGCAGGAATGGTTTAACAATTTTAAGAGCTGTTACTACTTTAGCTCTTTTCCAGATTTTAAAATGCTGAGGTGATGCAAACGTAAATGAAGGAGACGCGGCTCAGTTTTTAAGTTTTAACTTAATGAATCATTATGATATCAATGTTAGATTTAAATTACATCTATCTGCTGCAATTTAAAATTTTATATAAAACTAAAACACTGCTATTGCAATAAGAGTCTAGTACAAATTTATCTTTTTATCAAAACATTTAAAAAATTTGCTCCTCTTCCATTTTCGATTTTGGCCACGGTCTTGCTGCAGACTGATTCTCATTACTGGGCTCCCTTTATCAATCTCCCTAATTATCTGGCAGATCATTTTGATCACCGATCTCTATTTTTTCAACTGATGTTACAACTAGATGAGTAAACAAAATCCTTCTTCCACATTGATTTCTTCACTAAACTCATTGCTGGACAAGAGTAGGCAGCGCTGTTTTGTGATTACAAATTTTCTATCACTCAATTTTTAATCACTTTTTATTTGATCTTGCGGGTGCAGTCTGATCATTTCTGTAGCATTGCCATACGTTGATGCGCTTTTGAAAAAGACACCTAACGGTAATTTTCTCTGCTTCATTATGGCCTTTGTTATAGAAATGCACTGTGTCAGAAGCATTGGCTACTTGGGAGCCGGTCTAAACACAAAGTCGTTATACTCTGTGACTAATGGTGAAAATGATTCAAGTTCCATACATCCACCAACTACATACGTTTATAATCCGTGAATGTAGAAAAACAGCTATATTTTATTGGAATATAGGAAATAAGGGAAAGTCATATTAACCCTAGGATGCACACCCAGGGTCAATTTGACCCTGCTCATCACTTTTTTAAAAATATTTTTTCACATGAATAAATTCACTGCCCTGGGTTCCCTGACATCTTCAATCAACTCTTTTCACACGTATTCTAAATGTGCTTGTTCCATGATCGTGCTTGAGATTTGAGAGATAGGGTGTTTTTCGCCACTACCCCAAGAATGCAGGACCAGGGTCAAATTGACCCTAGTGCATTTCATGTGATAAAAGAGCTTAGCTGAGCATTTGGAAAGAGAATCTCCGTCTCCAGCATGATTGTTTGCGGCCCATTGTTTTGTGAGACAATAGTGGTTGTCTGTGTGGTAATAATTGAGCTACCTCAACGATGTAACATTCAAGATTGTATTCTAAACAGGACGTTTAGAAGGTGGTAGAAGCAGGATGTGGCAGAAACAGAATTTTCCAATAAGGTTACATCTTCTAAACTGTGTTTTGCGTGAGCTGTGTCGCTGAAAGTTAGAGAGGTTTATAGATATTACTAGGCAAACTGAAGGAGCCAGAAATAGGTGTAATTCACAAGTTCATTTTTGTAAGTTTAGGTAGCCTGCGCTGACTGGCCATTGGCTAAAGCCTACTTCCAGTTCAAAGGTGTAGAAAGTATAAACGGCAGTTTTGTTCAGATCGTAAGTAGAGTTATTGCAAATAAAATGGCTGAATCTAGCAACTATGCAACAATCTCACTCGATGAGGCAGTTGTGCTTGCACAAGCTGAAGATGGTATTCTGGAAACCGATTCGGAATCAGAAATTTCAGAAGATGATGATGACCCTAGCTTTGTAAATCATGATTCAGACTGGGTGAGTAACTTGGCAGTAGTAAATTTTATACCCATTTTCTTTGATCTATTCAATAAGATTTGTTTGCTTTCGTAGGAATCAAGATCGGAATCCGAAGATGAATCTTCAGAAGAGTCAGAAATCGATGCTCCAGCTGCATTTCAGTCGGAAAGAATGGGGAAAACAGGAACTTATTGGAGTGAAAATCCCCCATCACGGTCACAAACAAGATCTTTCAATCTTTTGAGACAACGGCCTGGTCCTGTAAGAGGTTCCAGAATTGCAACACCACGAGATGCTTTTGAATTTTTGATAACACGTGACATCATTGATGAAGTAATCCAATGCACTAATTTAGAAGGTCGTCGAGTAGCCGCAGCAAGAGGAAAAGAGTGGAAAAAAATTGACTATGAGGAATTTGTGGCCTTTATTGGACTGACTCTGCTGGCAGGCGTAGAAAAAAATTGGGATGTTGCCGTGAGAGAACTCTTTTCAGATCCACTTCAAAACCCTATGTATAGAGCCACGATGGCGGTTCGAAGATACGAAGATATTCGGAGGCTGCTTCGATTTGATGATAAACGTACCAGGGCTGAAAGGTTAAAAACTGATCACATGGCTGCATTTAGGCACATATGGGAGTTGTTCTTGAGCAATTGTAGAACAACATTTATCCCTAGTGAATGTGTGACAATTGATGAACAACTTATACCATTTAGAGGGAGGTGCAAGTTCAAACAATACATGCCGAGCAAGCCCGCAAAATATGGAATAAAGATATTTTGGTTGTGTGATTCGTTCATGCCGTTCGCAATTGATGGCATTATCTACTTGGGTAAACAACCAGGAGAAGCAATTCAGAAAAATTTGGGAGAAAACATTGTCCTTCGGCTCAGCTCCGGAATAAAACAATCAGGTAATCATAAGCTTGCAACTGTAAACTAGCAATGTATCTTTCACTTGCAGCAGTGTTTATAATTTTTACCATTATTTTGTTCTTGTACTTTCGATATTTTTGTAGGTCGCAATATTACCATGGACAACTTTTTCACAACCGTACCTTTGGCTGAAAAACTTCTGAAGGAAAACCTAACTATCGTGGGAACTCTCCGTAAATGCAAACGAGACATACCAGCTATCATGAAGCCATCCAAGTCAAGAGAAGTACATAGCTCAGAGTTCGGATTCAACAACAACTTGACCATGGTAAGCTACTGCCCCAAAAAGGGAAAAGCGGTTATCCTCCTCAGTTCAATGCACAGCGACAAATCTGTGGATGGCGGTGAAAAGAAAAAACCACAAATCATTCTTTATTACAACCAGACAAAAGGAGGCGTGGATACTGTAGATCAGATGGTAAGAAATTATTCTTGCAAAAGGATGACACGGAGGTGGCCAACAGTTCTCTGGCATAACATGCTGGACATCGCCGCCCTGAATGCTTTAACGATATTCAAAGCACTGCAACCTAATTACATGTCGGGCGTGACCCATGTGAGGAGACTGTTCATCAAAGATCTCACGAAACAACTTGTGATGCCGTTCATGATAAGGCGCCAAGCTACACCATCGCTCCAGAAACCAATCAAAGAGGCAATGAAGAGGTATGGCTTGACCTTCAACTATTCAAACCCGGTGCAACAGCAGCAAGCCCCTGCTTCTAAGCGTAAAAGATGCCACATTTGCCTTTACTCAAAAGATCGAAAAGTACGATGCTACTGCTCACAATGTCATGAGGCTGTCTGCACGGAGCACAGCACCACTCTGGTGACTTGCATAAAATGCAAAGCAGAATGAGAAAAGTAGTGCACTGCTACACCTTTGTGTTTGTGTTACCTCGTTCACTACCATGTTGTCATTTCATGTTGTTATTGTTCAATAAACCAACTAAAATCGATTCTGTGATCTTTTATTGTGTTATTTACGTCATATTATAGAACATTGTTGCTAACTTCCAGCAAAAATGCATTAGGGTCAATTTGACCCTGGTCGTGAAAAGTAAGAAACCGAAAAGGTCGTGCATCCTAGGGTTAACGTAACCAGAGATAAAATTTTTACAACCCGATTCTGTTAACTTAGCATCGAAATTATTAATGCACCTACTAACATAATCAGGGATAAAATTTTAAAAAACCAATTCTGTTTACCGAAAAAACGCGACTGTCAGTTCAAATAAAAGCCAAAATTAATTCATCAATTTGCAAAAATTATTAAGGGAAATGTGGTACCTCGGACTGCTATGGTTTTCTACGTAGTGAGCGGAGCGTTTGCACCAGGCTCATCTCAAGTTTTCTCAGTGGCCTTTCTTTAGTAAAGGTTTGGCTATTATTCTACAAGATTTTGACTGCACGTGATTACATTGTTATAGCACCACAATCATGCTCTGAAGATGATGAAGAATATCGATGCAGTAATGGTCAGTGCGTGAAATTGTATAAACGTTGCGATGGAATTCCTGACTGCAGCAACAAAGAGGATGAGCAAAACTGCTGTGAGTTCAATTTTTTTATGAAATAGCAATGAAGTTTTGTGCCGCATCTGCAAAAAATTCGTTTCATGAATGTGTTAAGGTAAAACAGAAAATTTGCTCAAAAATGATCACCAAAATTATATTTTACAATATAACAATCTTGTTGCGAATTCTTTCCTTTAAGACGCTTTGGCGACGCCTTATTCGCACCAAACTACGGCTTCTACGTCTTGATTGTTGATATTATTTATTTCTGCAACACGTCTCGTATTGGCTTCCTCTCAATATCTCCAGACGTTGACTCGAACAAATGTTATTTAGATATAAATAAGGTTAAAAGATAAATGATTCAAAATAATAACGATACTTGAACTCCAAAAGCGAAAGTTGGGTGGAGAGGACCGTTCAAACACGCGGTGTTACGAGACAATACAAAACGGTTTCTATAAAAGAAACATACCAAAATCAGTTGCTACCAATATGATTACGTCATACTTAAGGAAAATTAGTACGTACCAGAAACAATATTGCGCCAAACTTCTATCAAACAATTGTAGCAACACACTTTAATATAACCAACATCATCTTATTCAAATAGAATCGTTAAGTTTCCGACTTTAACTTATTAAACGCCTAATCTAATCTACATACAACTGCCAGCTTTTTGGCTTACTACTGAACTTACAAAAACAACGGTACAGTGAAAAAACGAATTTTGCGCTGTGCTTGAACGGTCACGTGATCATGTGGTCAACAAAAGGCAGCAGCTTTAACGTAAAGACGGCTTACAGAAAATGTGGCGGTAACGGCAAAATAAATATCTAACAAATCTATTGCAACATGTCAATAACCCGCGACCGGTTGCGATTTTACGGGGATATCATCACACAGGAGTAAAAGACACGCAATATTATTATTACGGCTTACCAATCTGACTTTTTGTCCATATCATGTGTGTTTCATCAAGTGAGACCCTCTTGATATGTAGGTATTGCTGTATTGTATTATTTTTGAGCACAATGGGAACTTTGTTTTTGCCATTGAGTGTCTTTTACACACGCCTGATGAGATCCAACAAGGCCGAAACCGGTGGCGGTTTTTTGACATGTTGCAATAGATTGTTGTATTGCATATTATAATGTTGGTGATTACTTTTGAGCAAATTTTCTATTTCACCTTTGTGTAACGCTGGAGGCAAATCCCGCTAAATAAAAGATTGCGCAAAAGTTGCTTATTAGCAACTAGCAAAATCTATTTCTGTAAAATGGATGTGTTAACAAATGCACCGTGCAATATAAAAATTGCGTATTTAAAACTCACATCTGATAATCAAAATTAATCTGCATTATTTTTTTTTGAAAGAATGCAAAATAATTTTTCGTTTATAACAACAGGGGTGAAATCAATATAGCATTGCGGAAATTGATGGTGTAATTGTCCGATATCAAGTCAAGTCATTTGAAGTACTGTACTCGTGAAATACTTTTATTTCGCACTGAACTTGTACAGTAGTTTTTAACGTCCTTAGTTATTTTGACGTGTTAAATAATACAATAGCAATGTCAATATTGGTTTGTTTATGTTTTTATTTAATTATTACCTTTTTACTATCATTATTCAATTATAACGCTTTTTACCATACATCAAACTCACAATTCTTGACACTACCAAACAAGAATATAAAACAAAACCATGTAAAATTAAGTAATATGATCACGAAAATATTCTATGCTCTCCTAAATTATTCTCACTTTTTCGGAAGTTGAGGAAATTGAGCTTTACAAAAAAACCAATACAACTCGTCGATAGGTCTGCAAGAGATCTTACTGGTTTCTACAACATAAAGCAAAATTCTGTCCGTAATCGCTGTTTAAATTGACCAGTAATTACACGGATTTGGGAGAACTCTAGATTGCGGTGAAAGTCGTTAACTCTCTCTTCAAACACTAATAGTATTGACACAAGCAATATTTGGGCAATTGGTGTGTTGAATCGACGTTTTCTAACAAACATAAACAACAATAAACTGACGTATTTAATGCATGGAAAATTAATGACTATCTTTAAAAAATTTACTAATTAAGACAGTCAGGACATTTGCGAACTATTTCAGCAATCGTATGATCAATACTCTACTGTAACTGAAACTGTTGCAAGACGTAATGACAATAAATTTTATACAATTTAGAAACTCACCGACAATTCGTGGCAGCTGTTTTCAACAATATCACTTTTAACTCTTGCGCTCCCGTGATCATCGATTGATGATCTCGTGTTTTCAGTGTTTCCCTCAAATTTTGTTAAATTGAGTTACAAAATTAGTTTACTGAAAAACCGATTTGTGACTTTATTTCTCATCCGATTTTCATAAAAATTTCAAAAGATCACGCTTATTTCCTCACGCATCGGAAGATGTATAATTTATGCCCTAATTCTTGGATTTTTATTCCCAAATACGGTTAAAAGGACCAACAACCCAGTTGCAGACGACAAAATCGGCCAAATTCTCAGCACGTGCCAACTACGCTAAAATCAAATTGAGATTACATCTTTACCACAATACCAAACCCTTTATCATTAACACAGTCTGAAAACTACTCTTTTGGGGCATCATTTGACAAAATTTCAAGCGATAATGATAAATTTTACGGTTTTGAATTTCCAAATTTTTTAGGGGTCTCAAAACCCCCCAAACAAATTTGAGTGGTAAGTAGATAAAAGTAAATTTAGTGCATAAAAAATATCATATGTTGCTAAATACTGGTCTCATTTGAAAGCTTAGGAAATTTGCTTTCCAGCAATATATAACTTTAAATAGTTTAGACTAAGTGGTATATGATATTCACTGATCAAAAATGAGTACTGTACATCAGGTCAGTTCAAAACCCCCAAAAATTTTTTGACTTACCTTCACTAAATTATAATTTGTAGAAAAACTACACTCTATAAAAAGATAAAATAAACTGCAAATGTTTCACCAATAAAGTCGTCATTTTGTATCAAATTTCCAAGAAGACAAGAAGTGAAATACAAGTTTAAAAGCTAACAGAAATTTAGCTTCTCTAAATCAAAGTTTGCTGTATCCCCCTTGTTTCTCAAGAAATGGGAAGGGTGTAAACAAGCTCCTGTTTCATTGTCAGTGACAGCATATTCTATTTAAACTTAATATTTTCTGAATCTTGAAGAAATTCCCTGTTCAAAAATACATAATGTTACATGGTTTAGGCTAACCTCTAGCAGATAATAACTTATCATATTTTAGGTACTGAATTTAACTACCAAAATTTGGTACCGGTCGGAACCGGTCAAAAAAAAGGTCATGTGCCTCAGAAAATTGCAAATTGTAGAAAACCTAGGTTTTTAGGCAAGTTTTGATTGATGTACCTTGAAAGCTTATATCCTTAGCATCCTTTTGCCACCATTTCTAAAAAATTGGTAGAAAATTAAATCTGTAGTGATCTTTGAGGTGAGGGTACTACTTTAATTTTGAAGACAACTACCCCCCAGTTGGGGGGGTTCATTTGCATAAAATTTGCATATTCAAAAAAATTTTTTTTTCCATTTGAAATCCTCAAGAAATGTAGATTTCAACGATATATCACACTTAATGTAGAAGTAGACAGCTGAGTAATGATTTACAAACAAACTTGAGGTACATAATTATGATTAATTATGATTGATTATGACAGTTTTTCGCGCTGCCACCTTACGGATATTTTTTTCGCTTTTCACGCGGGAGCAAAAGAGTCAAGTATTGTTAATTCAATTTAAATAAATCTACAAAGGATTAAGAGTTGATTCAAGATTTTCAAGCCACTTACTGAACTTTATTGCACAGATGGATATACAGTGTATAAACTGAACATTGTTTCTATCAATACTGAGTTCTCATTTCTCGATTCAATTCTGCACCTTTAATACAAACTCAAACTACGAATTTACAGCGATCTATACGGGTTTGACGGGAAACTTGAATTTTGAGGTAGCACAAACAAATCCTGAATTCTGTCGTTTGATCACGCATAAGATGCAGTCCAAAGTACATTTAAGATCCGAGGTTTGATTCAAGTTCTGGAACGAAAGAACCAAAAAAAACAGAAATTTAGTTGTTTGAGGGCTTGTCTGTCTGTCTGTTCAAGTTTTTTTGTGTATGTTTTTATTCTTTCGAAACTACTGATTGTGCAAAACACGAAACTTAGTACAACTCAACTCCATTCAGAAGTAAATATCGTCAGGGGGTTGGCAACATCATGATGACGTCATAACGGAAGATACATTTTTTAAATTCGCATATTTTGACGGAGGAATGCGATTTTTTGCTTGAATAAAAGCTTCTTCCCGATTTACGAGCTTCAAGAAATTTCATTCTTTTGCAAACTATGACAATTTCATACCTAACAATTGATTGTAAAAATTGTTTTCTTCAGTTTTTCTGGAAGAATTGAGAGTTGAAAGCTTTTTTGAGAGATATTAACAAGGTTAATCTGAGAAAAGTAATTCTATAACAATCTAAAGGTGGTGCTACACAGTATACGTTTTCGTAGGATTATTGTCCGTGTTTGTACGGATTTTGCTCTTCAGCATTTTTGCAACAAAATTTTCAACCGCTTAGATATTTTTATTGTGTTATGTAGCATACCTTGTAGTGTAAACAATCATTGATTTGGTCTTAAGAATCATTTTCCAAGTTTTCATCCGCCAATATGTATATGCTGTTGGTACGTTCTTTGCGAGCAAAATCAAACATTTGAACAACAGCATACACTGTAAAGCATCATGTAAATATCCAAGCGGATAAATATTTCTGTGCAAAATCGCATGAGAACAAAAACTGGACAAAAACATATTCTGTATACAGCAACCAAGAGCTTTATTGACAATGTCACAAGAGAATAAACATTTAGACGTTTTTTGCAGCAGGGTTTTTTCTTTTTTTTTCTTCAACGCTTCAACAATTACTGTTTTGTCTTAATGTTAAGTGATGTCATAATTCTGTTAGGTACCATTTATCAGCAGCAGCAGCTGTGTTTGCAGGGTGACTCAAATAAAACAAAACCCATAAAAATTTTGTTAAATTCTACAAAGATGCAGTAAACTTCAAGCACTTTCCAGATTTTAAACTTTAGTCTGTGTACAATCATTTCCCAAAGTTTCTGTCATTGAAGTTCCTTTCGCATAAAAGTCATGTTCTTTCCAAAACATGCTCTAAATGGCCTCTACGATGTTGGAGGCAAACTTGCATACGTCGTGAGAAATTGTCAATTACTCGATCACATTTTTCTTTGGGAGTTTTAATGTTTTGGCTGTGATTGTTGCCTTTAATTCACCAGTTGTTTGAGAATTGTTAAGGTACACATAACCCTGATATACCCCCACAGATAAAAATCTGCGGGATTTAAGTTCGGTGAATGCGGTGCCCACTCAACTTCACACTACCTGATGATCAATCTCTCCTGGAATCACTCTCTCAGCCAGGTTAGAGAGTTATTTGATTTGTGGAGAGGTGGCTCCGTATTTCTGGAACCACTGTTCGTCTCAATTTATTCCTTCGCACTATCCCAGTGATGCCCAAAACTTTGTTAGCACTTCCACATAACGTTCCGTATTCACCGTTTGTGGTCTGTCATTTTCGTTCTCAAACCAATATGGGCCGATGATGCTATTTTTAAAGGTTGCTACCCATGCTGTACACTTTGTGGAATGTGACGGCCTCTGTAGTATCACATTCTTTGACGCGGCTGTACCCCAATAAACATTATCTTGTACTGTTTACATGTCCTGAGAGCAGAAAGCGCGCTTCATCAGAGAACCAAAGATGGTCCAAGAAATCCGAATTGGCTTCAATAATGTCGCAAAACCATTCACACGTGGTTACACGTTTTACCATGTCCACCTGCGTAAGTTTTTGCTTTATTTAAATTTGGTAAGTACAGAAATGAAGGTCTTCTACAAGAAAATATGCCTCAAAGACTCTCGAGAGATTCCCAGAAATTGGCTGCGTCGTTCTCGATTCGGCCGCCCGAATTCTGTTCAGCATCAATGTTTCTTTGCATCCAAGCACTCACCGCCCGATCAAAATAAGTATCTCTCAGACTTTATGAATTAAGATTTTGCATAGTCCTATACTCTCTAAACTTCTGAATCCAGTCAAAAATTCTGCTTTTTGATGGAGCATGACCTAAAGCTTTTTTAGAAAACTTACTTGAACTACTTTGTATGAATTGTTAGCAAAATAGGCCTCCAAGCAAAATGCCTTTTCTTTGATTGATCATTATTGAAAAACACATCATGGAAAAACTATTGTTGCAATACTTCATGCACTAAGTCAACTACTACAACCTAAAAAAGAAAACAGGAATAATTAAAATTAAAAATTTTATTTAAACAATTTATGGGTCGTACAAAACTTCAATAATGCTTTTATAAACGCCCATTCATCATACTCTTTTGTAAATACAAACTCCAACGTTTACGTCTAGCTTTCTTGAAGAGTTTTCACCAGAATGTCGGTCTAACAATGCGGCGAAGAATTTATACAGTACAAGTCGGTTTTTAATTGGATGATATAAAATGCGTCCTGATTGGCAGATCGAATCAGAACGTTTTGAAAAGTCCGAATTATAGATGAGCTAATTTCAAAGTATAAGCAAATTCGTTTTGACAACAAAGTTCAGGTTTTAAGGTAGTTCTAAGTACCTGCAGCTTCTAAAGTATTCTTCTAGCCTCTAGAGAGATGAAAGCGCAATCTTCCATTAGCCAATATTGAAAATTGCTTGTCATCATAGTGAATTGCGCAGTCTTTATTTTCCAAGAGATTTTGTTCAATTGCAGAGTAGCTTGCTGGTGAAACTTGAGATGCTGACTTGCACTCGCGTTTGATAGGAAGTCGCTCTGGTTGCAGTTTGCTTCTAATCGATTTTGGTACATGCTGTTTAATTCGGTTCTGCAATCTTTGAGATGTGCGGCCTACGTACCGGCAATCACAGAGGCACCCCTATTGTTATACGGCCATGCTTTGTTAAATGGTAGGTGCAGCATCTTTCCGAATTGCAGGAAGCATTTTCTTGGTAGAGAAAATGACACATGGTTTTACTCCACCATAACACATGCTGATGGCTCTCTTGCATTGCTCTTCAAATTTGGGTGAAATATTGTCAATCCAAGGTAGCTTTAGATTAACTGGGCATATTTGTGGGCCTTTTTTTGGTAGCAGTTTAAGTTGTCGGAGCTTCTTTTGTATTCCGAAGCCAATAACACGATTAGGATAGCCGTTGGAGCTGAGGATGGAACGAATTGAGTTCAGTTTATGAGATAATTTTGAGGGTGAGCAAATGATAAGAGCTCTGTGTACAAGAGTGCCAATTAAATTGTTTTTTCTACTTTTAGGTCTGATTAAATCCCAACGAACATATTGTCCTGTAACAGTTGGCTTTCTATAAACCAAAGTTAAAAATTCTGTGTTACTCTTTTTCACAAGAACATCCAAAAATGGTAATTTAACTTCTACTTTCTTTTCATGAGTGAATGTAAGTGATGGGTGTAATAAATTAAGTTGATTTAAAAACATGTTTCAATCAATTTCTTTTACAACCATAGCAAAAGTTTCATCCATGTATCGAAAGTACACAATTGGTTGATTGTCTCCATTAAACAGCTTTTCTTTGTAATATCCAACAAATTTATTGGCTAGAGGTGGCCCGCCACAATATTGGACTCCGCGCAACAATACTTTTGAGGTACAATCATATCACTCGTCTAGGTACTTTTAGACCCTAACACTTTTTATCAAGTGTAGCTAAGTGGAAAAAATGCCGAGTTTTAATGTAAAATCTTACAAGATTTAGAAAAATTTCATTTTACTTTGGCACAAAATGCTCGTCGAGAAATTGTCCACATAAACCCTAAACTATAGGTGCTGGGCTATGGGCTTCTGCTTGCCCCAGCTGCGTTTTGCCGGGAGCAAGGAACATACGCGCTGCTTGAGGCTTGAAATTTTATAAGTAGGTTCATACGTAATTGCAGAAAGTAGAGTATTCATTCTCGAAGCTTTTCGTCTGACACTTTTCAAGAGAATCCGTCAGAAATGAGTGAAAAGGTGAAGTGAGTCACTTATATAGAGACACAGTTGACGAAAAAGAAAAAAAAGGGCTCTATCGTGATTGGTAAAAAGAAGCGACCAATAGAAGGAGCGGAAACTAATGTGCGATTTTTAGACCATAAACGAATTCCTTTTGTTTGCATAAATTTGGTTTGGATGTTTTAATGTACGTGGCTTCAAGGGTGGAAAGGTGAAAAGAAGTACGGCCACGGGCAAGAATAGAAAATTTGTTGTCATTATATTCGTGTGCGCATGTAGGGTTTTGTAAAAGATGTTGACCTATGGCAGAAAAGGAAGTTTCAGTTTTAAAGCTTCTGATTGGCTTGCAAGAGCGGGCCAATGTGCTTCGGTCCTGAGAAATATGCTTCTGGAGTATGGTTTTCGGCACGTGCTGCTTAATCCTCTGTTGTAGCCTTTGAGACGTACGACCCACGTACCGACTATCGCAGTGGCACAGAAATTGATAAACAATGTTGCTTTGATGAAAAGCGGGTAGTACATCCTTTTTTGGCTACAGGCAGAAGTTGTCTGGTGGTGTAGACAATGCATGGTTCAACTGCAAAGTAACAGCGTTTCACGGCTGTTTTAATTTGCATTTCGTACCTCATCGAAACATTGCCCAGCCATGGCAAGTGAAGATAAACTGGGCATTTCTTCGGACCGAATTGCGTTGGTCTGCGAAATTGATTTTCTTGGTCATAACAGTGTTGATTATAGCTTCAGGGTAACCGTTGTTGATAAGGATTGATCGAATATTGGAAAGTTCATTTTCAAGAGTAGATTTCGAACAGATAACTAGAGCTCTGTGGACTAGAGTTGAAATCAAATTAGTCTTCCGCTTCATGGGCAAAAAGAGTTCCAGCGAATGTATTGGCCAGTGACTTTCACTGGCCAATTAGTCTTGACTTTGTGACTTTTCACTGGCCAATACATTCGCTGGAACTCTTTTTGCCCCATGAAGCGGAAGACTAATTTGATTTCAACTCTAGTCCACAGAGCTCTAGTTATCTGTTCGAAATCTACTCTTGAAAATGAACTTTCCAATATTCGATCAATCCTTATCAACAACGGTTACCCTGAAGCTATAATCAACACTGTTATGACAAGAAAATGAATCAATTTCGCAGACCAACGCAATTCGGTCCGAAGAAATGCCCAGTTTATCTTCACTTGCCATGGCTGGGCAATGTTTCGATGAGGTACGAAATGCAAATTAAAACAGCCGTGAAACGCTGTTACTTTGCAGTTGAACCATGCATTGTCTACACCACCAGACAACTTCTGCCTGTAGCCAAAAAAGGATGTACTACCGCTTTTCATCAAAGCAACATTGTTTATCAATTTCTGTGCCACTGCGATAGTCGGTACGTGGGTCGTACGTCTCAAAGGCTACAACAGAGGATTAAGCAGCACGTGCCGAAAACCATACTCCAGAAGCATATTTCTCAGGACCGAAGCACATTGGCCCGCTCTTGCAAGCCAATCAGAAGCTTTAAAACTGAAACTTCCTTTTCTGCCATAGGTCAACATCTTTTACAAAACCCTACATGCGCACACGAATATAATGACAACAAATTTTCTATTCTTGCCCGTGGCCGTACTTCTTTTCACCTTTCCACCCTTGAAGCCACGTACATTAAAACATCCAAACCAAATTTATGCAAACAAAAGGAATTCGTTTATGGTCTAAAAATCGCACATTAGTTTCCGCTCCTTCTATTGGTCGCTTCTTTTTACCAATCACGATAGAGCCCTTTTTTTTCTTTTTCGTCAACTGTGTCTCTATATAAGTGACTCACTTCACCTTTTCACTCATTTCTGACGGATTCTCTTGAAAAGTGTCAGACGAAAAGCTTCGAGAATGAATACTCTACTTTCTGCAATTTTCAAATTCTGTACCACAAATCAACTCTTCATACGTAATTACAAAAAACTTGTAAGCGGTAGGCCGATTACTTCACAGCTTGATTCCTGCAACTAAATTAATCATTTCAGTCTCCTTTTCAACTTCGAATTTACGTCCCTACGTGCAATAGTTCATTAAACAAAAGCATAAAAGTCTGTAAAATTATTCGCTAATTGTAAGTGTAGGTATGAGCGAAAAAACTAAATCAGCTCAAAACTATTATAACTTAAATAAACTAAAACAAATGCATTTTGCTAAAGTACCATCTTCAGTGCTGAAAAAGCATAAAAGTCTGTAAAGTTAATTATGGCTCAAGTTAATTTAGTTGTTCTCAATAAATCTGGTATTGATCTGTCGAATGACGTAAAAGAACTTCTGGCAAAAGGATTAAACTTTGCGCCAACACCCGAATGGACGGAAAACATTTGTGACTCAGATCGGTGCTTTTTAACTGACCATACACGAAGAGTGGAGTCGACTGATATATTCAAAAACAATGAAAATACACAGAATGAAGAATGCCTACCTAACAAACTTCAAATCCCAAAATTTTCTAAACCATCATCTGAATCACTCACTAAAGAGGTCGCAACCTACAAAAAATTAGTTGAAACCAAATAACAAAACTTAGGTCCTAAGGTTGAAGAACAAACATAAAGGCAACTGATTGCTGGTCTGCAATTAGGGTAAAAATTTGTTTTGATAGAAAATGTGACCACTTTCTAGTCGATTCTATCATCGCCATGGCTTCTTTCTTCAAAAGCAGGGTAATATGATTTACTGCCTTGTAGAGCGCACATCAGCAACGCCACTGATCTTCCCTCTTAATGAACACTAACGTTGCGGAAAGACGTAAATCTACGTCTTTAGACACAATCCGTTGGATGCAAAGAGGCGTACATTTGCTTACAACAAAAAATTTTTGTCTGCTGGGTGGCGAAAATCAATTCAGTCACTGGAAAAGGACGTGAATTTACGCCTTCTATAAGTGTGCCTGATCACCATGCTCTGCGTATTTTTTTATGTCAACATGTTTTGAGCAAGATCAGCGCATGCTATGATGCACGCTTACATATAACATTTTTTATTGTCAAATTTTCCACGAGAGAAATGATATACTCCAACAGGTCTAAGCAACCTTATTTATGAAGAGCACTGCTCACTCAAATCTGGGGCAGTGGGAAAAAGAATTTCCAAATATGCTATCCCGTTTCCACTCGACCAGGAGGCCGAAATTGGAGAGTCCTTTCATACCTGCGGTCAAAAACCTAGTTGCAAATTAATTCTTGCTTTCTGAACTATTCGTTCACTGCTAGACAAGCGGAACTAACACAACACTTTGCAGGACAGCGCTTATAGCTTATGATGTCCAATGCTACTAAATGGACGCTTTCACAAAACTTGTCTTCCTAGCGAAGTACTGCATAATCACCAAAGGACAAACAGGCTTTACCATTTTCGGAAAGGGATCAACCACCATGTAACAGAAAATATATGGTGGTGGTTTTGCAATTAGGAATGAGTAACTTTTCGGGATTACGGAAAGAATCTCCCCACTTTACTAATGCAGGGAGTTTATATGTTTCTCATTAGTGCATACCAGGTGTGCCGAATAAAAATTTTAAAAAGCACTCAAACCATTAGTAAATTATTGTCCAAACCAATACCAATACCAGCACTCAAACCAATACCCTCCTCCCCGGCCAAAAGTATAACCAGGAGACAGAAAGCAATAACCACTTCCCAGAAACGTCTACAATCGGATTCTCATATTGAGCTATTGGCGGGAAAATATTTAGACTGAACTGGTGCTTTGCTGAGGTAAGAAAAAAAGAATAATTTTTGCTACTTTTTCTTTAACTTTGGATACAATTGACTTCATTAGAATTTACGTGACCATTGCATAAAAGAGCGTAAATTTGCAGTCAAAGCTATTTTATTCAACCCAAGACCGAAAATTTTGTGAAAAACTAAAGAAATAGTTTATCTTAAATATCCGTAACATAGTTTTGGCCAAACCCTCTCATTTAACGAATTTAGATTCCAAAAAATTACTTTCCTAATATTTTTCTGGTCTCAGGATTTTCCTTGCTACACTTTTGGTGGAGACAAAGCATTTCAAAAATTTATGGGCTCGCAAAGTATCAAAATTTTTTCATCAAACTAATTTGAAAGTTTTCAAAGATATTTCTTATTTTTTTATACTTTACCCACTACCTCTTAAATCAAGTCGAGTCATCACGATAAAGTCGAATGCATAGAACTATAGAGGGGCTGTAAATTAGCGGCCGTTATCCAGTGGTACACGGACAATTGAAGGTTCACGCAACATTTTCGATGGTCCGCAGAAAAGTTGGGACATTATTTCAACTTTCATGTTTTTATAATTCTCTTTAGTCAAATCTGTTACGAATTTCACGGAAGAGAGAGAATGAATTAATAAATAAAAAATATGAACATATTTAACTTGGGCCTTAAGTTGGATATTGGGGTCAGTTAAATTGAATTGTGAACAGAAAATATTAAGTGCTTTTTTGCCATGGGTCCAAAGCATAAAAATATCATCAATATAACGTAGATATCCAATATCCAATATATATCCAATATCCATATCCAACTTACAATAAATTTTGCTTTGGATGAAATCAATTTTCTAGATACCATCGTCAAGATCGAAGACAACGAGCTAGTCACCACACTTTACCAAAAACCCACCCACAAATACAACTACGTACACCCCAAAAGCTCCAACCAACCTCATATCTTCAAATCGATAATTTTCAGTCAAGCATTGCGATACAACCGCATTTGTTCGGACAATAACGATCGCGATTCTAATTACATTCAATTTAAATATAATTTTCAGAAATTAGGTTACGATACTGAATCCATAAATAAACAGATCAACAGAGCTCGATCCATTCCCACAGATTCGCTACTTCAATACAAACCTAAGTCCCAAAAAAAACGAACCCCTCTAGTCCTAACCTATCACCTACAGATTAGATTTGTAGTTTATATTTCCAAAAGACTACAACCTATTCTCAAGAGCGACCCTCTATTACAACATCTTTTTCCTGTTCCTCCATTAATCGCTTACCGACAACCACCCAACTTCAAACGGATACTCACCTCCAATAAAAACTCTTAACCTCACCCGGGCACTTTTCCTTGTAATACTCCCATACGCCGACTTTGCGCACATATCAGGACTGATAACATTGTTACTGGACCCAACAATTACAAATTCACCATTCGGGAAAGATTTACGTGCACTTCGTCCAATGTCGTCTACCTACTCTCTTGTTTACTCTGTCCCAAAGCTATATATATTGGAGAAACTGGAAATACCATCAGAAAGCGAATAAACGGACACAAAAGTGATATCCGAAAAGATAAAAACAAACCCGTTGCCAAGCATTTTAATCTTCCTGAACATTCAGTCAGTCATCTTCAAGTATCAATACTAAAATGAACCAACACGAACCGGAGACAACAACAAATCGAAGAACAAAAGCTCATATCTAAATTCAACTGTATCCAAGAAGGACTAAACAAGGGCTCAGGTTTTCTATCACGTTACTTAAAAAAACTATAATTGGCCTCTTACTATTTCTACCTTACGTAACTTTTTCTTCACTTACTTTCTCCTCTATTCCCTATTTATCTACTTTCTTGCTTATGTTCTTAACCTATGTTTCTCCTTTTTCCGCTTTTTCTTTTTCATTCTCCTATTTTTTTTATTATCCCCGGTCCTTACCTAACTGGTTTGTCATGTCACAGTGTAGATATTTTATGTTTAATTTATTGCCATAGTTATTTGTATTAATTTCAATTCATTCATTAGTCTTAATTTATTTTGCCTGAAGAAGTGAGCATTCGCTCACAAAAGCTTGCAATAATAAAGATTTTAGTCGACTACAAGTGTCATTTGTGAATGTTTATATTCTGATTTATAAGTCGACACGGCTATACTTCCTTCAATAATAAAAATATTAATACTTTACTTAACCGTCAGCCTATCAACAAATCAGAGCGTCCACAGTCCTCGTTAAGCAACAAAAAAATATTCAAACTGAAGATCAAAGAAAAAACACAAAGTATCGACAAAATGTCATTTGAACCACTTGAACTTTGAAATTATCCAAGAACTGGAAATAAGCTGGATCCGTGACTTCTTTGTATTATGTGTTCTGAAAGTTTATCTAATGATGCCATGAAACTTTCTATCCTCAAAAGACACAGGCAACCAAAACATCCAGATTCGACTAAGAAACCACTTGAATATTTTTAAACAATGCGTGAAACTATGCAAAAACATGGAGATACTTGAAAAAGTTTGAGTGCTGCAAATAAGTCCTTAAATCTTGCTATATAATAGCACTTCAAATCAAAAAAAATAAAAAGCTATACACGATTGGAAAAGAATTAATCAAGATTTGCATGTTGCATTTGTGTGAACAGGTTTTGGAAAAGTAAGCTGTATTAAAACTGAAAGTAATTCTTTTGCCTGCTAGCACTGTTAAGCGCAGACTTGAAGAAAACGCTGAAAATATTAAAAATAGGATCATAAACACGGTAGAAAAATTCCATTTCATTCAATTCAACTTGATGAATCAGTGGAGTAAGCAGCGAGGACCTTTTCCTTTGTTTTTTGAGGGTTGAGTGAAGGAGGATTTGAGGAAGAACTACTTTATTTGCTCAACTTGCCGTGTAGAAACACTACTAGTGAAGGAGGATTTGAGGAAGAACTACTTTATTTGCTCAACTTGCCGTGTAGAAACACTACTAGTGAAGGAGGATTTGAGGAAGAACTACTTTATTTGCTCAACTTGCCGGGTAGAAACACTACTAGCTCTGAGATTTTTAAGCACTTAATAATTATTTTCTGGAACACAAAATAATATGGAAAATATGTTTGCTGGTTCCAAGTGGTTACGATCGATAGAGAGCGTCTTATAAGCGAGAAACAAAACAACAAAGCAAGTCCTACAGGCGCGAGGCTTCCGAAGGAAGCAATGCTATTGAGAAAGATATCCAAATTTACAAAGCCATCCCTGGAAGCGTTTCGTCCTTTTGGACTCATCAGCAGGGCTTGCCAAGGGCCGAGAGGTCCCCCCAATAGCATCAACGTTGACCATTATAAAACAGACTAACACAAAACACAAGACTTACGTGCCGTTTACTATTGAGCGAGGTTCGTTTTGACGTAGTTCTAGCCGCTGACCATGGAATGATACTGATATCCTTATGCGAAATTGATCACACAAGCAGTGATTATGCATAAAAAGGTCTTCCAAAAGTTACAAACCAAATGCGGTGCCTCAAGGCATAGCTGGCAGCACGCGGCGCATGGCAGCAAAAAATCGGCGCGCGAGAAGGCCAGATCCAAAGGCGCAGGTTCGAATCCCTCACGTGCGTCGCCCCAGCGCCGACCCTCAAGAACGCAATGCACGCGCAACGTGGAAAGAGCGTCTAACTAATTTCGGTGGGTCCCAAATGACTGCACCGCGGCTTATATATTGCACGGCCGCCAAGAGGTCAGCCACTTCGTCTATTCCACTCCAAGCGTAGCTACCGATTCCGACAACTAGCCCACCGCACGGGCAATAGCTAGTGTGTTACATAGCGTAGCCCGATCAGCGACGCAACTATCGCCGGATACCACTTAACAATCACACGCGGAGATTCCCCCACACAGTTCTTCGGCAGGGTTTGCGCGATCACAGTGCTCGAGCTACTAACAGAGAGCCCGCACCGCAGGAGCACACCGGAACGGGCGTTTCACCGAACGATGGACTTGTTCACATGAACGGTTCCAATGCCCCGGGTCTGGGTATTAAGCTTGGGGGATGCATACATAACGAGCGATATATGTTTGCTGGTTCCAAGTGGTTACGATCGATAGAGAGCGTCTTATAAGCGAGAAACAAAACAACAAAGCAAGTCCTACAGGCGCGAGGCTTCCGAAGGAAGCAATGCTATTGTATGCTCACCTTCTTCTTCACGCTGAGGTGAAATGGTATTTGAGGGGCAAAATACTGACTCGCCTGCTCATTCTGCGTAAAGAAATCAAATTAGTTTTTTTAGCTGCACAATTATTCAAAATTTCAAGAACTCTTATTCGACGATGGATGAGTAGCCTGGTATTCATACCTGGCAAATGTTTTTTTGCTTTAAATAAACTAAATATAGCTTTGCAAGGACAACGTGTTTACAGTACAAGGTAAAATGTGCTTTCAGTACGAAGCAAAATACGAAAAAAATATGTTATCACTATAGCAAACGTGACTGACTGAAGGAGAACTCAATTTTTAAAAATTTTGATAAATATATCGGAGAGAAAGATATCTCGTGGCATTTGGTATGTATTGTTGAAAAGCACTTACAGTCATTGATTGAATTTTTGGTTGCTATTACCCAAAGAAAGAAAACTTTAGGCATGAAAATAGGTGGATTATAGATCCATTTGTAGCAAACATTAAGAAATCAATTTTAGCGTACGTGAAAAAGAAAACCTCATCGATCTATTTTGCAATGACAATTCCACTCATCCTTGTCAAAACCTCATTTTTAGCTCTTCATAAAAAATAAATACCCACATTGAGTAAAACACTAGTAAAATTTTGATTTAGGTTTTAGCAGCGTAATTGTGGGAAAAAATTTTTATATGTCACCACAAATAAGGCTTAGTAGGGCTCTCGGCTTGAAATAAATATGGCTCTTTGTCTTGCAGCGACGTCATTAGAGCCAAAAGTCCACAAACTGATTTCAAACAAACAGGAAAAAATACCACATAAAAACTTATAATACTTAATAAACTTCAAATTTTCAATATTTTTTAAATAATTACCTAATAACTTTGTTATCTTTTTATGGGTGTATTTTATTTTAATAAAAGTTTTCTGATAATTAATATATATATTTATTCATTTCTTTTTTCCAAATTCATATTAGTGGTCCGCCAAATTCAAAATTGTATATTTGGTAGCCCATAAAGGCCCAATATTGGCGACCACTGCTCTAAGCTATTTCTTCTGCGTCATGAAGACAGCCAAAGTTTGAGAGCATCTTGACACGACAAACTAATAGTGTTTCTATGCTTCCTGGCTTTTAACTTTGTCGAAGATTGATTGTTTATTTCTGCATATCTTAAAGTTATTTGTAAGTGTTAAAAGATTCGCAAGACAACACCCATTTTTCTCTCACTAGAGTGGCTACTTTTACCTAAATAATGCAGATCATTAACAAACATCTACTAACTGTTACTCTGATTCTAATAAAACTAATATGAAGATATGAACTCATAAAAATGTCACCAGGGCACAAGCAAACTGGTCTAAAAATTTTTAGCCATCAAAACTTGTCTTCTATAGTCGGCTATTGAAAAAAATGCTTGCTGGAGAAAAGGCATTTATTTTGGCATAGACCAAAGATATAAATGCATTTACAAATTTTCAATCAGTTTTTCTCCAAAACAATTTTTCAAATAAATGATATAACAAGGATCAAACTGGAAGATAATCACATCGAAATTGTACACAACTTCAATTTCTTGGGGTCAATTACTTGTGACGATTCAGATTGCGAAAAAGAAATTCGGAGAAAACTAGCCATGGGTCGCAGTACCATGACTAAATTGGCAAAAATAATGAAAGATAAGGACATATCTGTAGCTACAAAAACAAAACTGGTTTATCTTTTTGTGTTCCCAGTAGTGACATATGGCAGCGAAAGTTGGATACTAGGTAAGGCGGACCAGTAGAGACTGAATGCATTCGAAAAGTGGACTTAGAGACGGTTACTAAGGATTCCGTGGACTGCCAAAAAAAACGAGTGATTGGGTTTTAGAGGAGATACAACCCCACATGTTACTCCTCAATATCATCAAGCTAGGTAAACTAAAGTATTGCGGGCACATTTTGAGAAGTGGCAATTGCTTGAAAAAGTGATTATGCAGGGAAAGGTGGAAAGGAAAAGAAGAAGGGGAAGACCAAGAAGGAGATGGCTAGATGAAATTACGGAGAAACTGGGACTCAACCTCGAAAGTAATCTAAAACTCGCAACTAATAGGAACGAATGGAGAAAGGCAGTTCATGAAGTCACCAGGAATCGACATCGACTTGACGGACGATGATAATGATGAACAAGGAACAACTATTGCTGAAGCCATTCCACTAAAGCATAAAAAAAGTTGCAAAGAATAAGATTAAATTTTGGAAGGAAATCTGTTTTTTAGCATAAAAGAATAAAAGCTAATCGCAATTCAACAAGTTAATAAAAATCAACACAATTGGGTGCAAAAGCGCCCAATCTGACCAACGTGGTGAAAACGCACCCACCTTTGTTGCAGATAAAGAAACAATGGGTGATTTTTATTTTTATTTGGATGTAGTAATCACGAGTGCTCCCATGTTCGATGACCTTGCTCAACAGGAAATCTTAAAACTCTGGTAGATGCAGTCTCAGAAACGTGGTATGAAGTGTATGGCAGACATGGAGTAGAAAAATGAATTCAAATGCACTCTCTGTCAACTATCTTTTTACGCAGAACACCATCTCTACATTACAAACACACTGTTTCGTCTAGCAAATAAATGAAAAACCATTTGGATGCCCAGCATTTAAAAAGGTGACATCTCTTAAGTAATGTCGCTGTTTGTTGTCGGAACGTGCATGAAGATCAAATTACCCGGATCATGCATGGAGATGAAAGCTGAAATGACCATAGACTGGCGCGCAACATTCTTTGACTTGTCCTTTGTACACCTGCAAAAAAACGTGCACCAAAACTACGATTCAATGTCGCAGCACTAAACAGTTCAGAAACCAGTCTCTTCTTCGGTAAACATCATCAAAGAACTTGAAAAACTCACGCTAGCAGAAAAAGTATAGCCAGAAATAGTGGATGTCGAAATTTTCTGGAGATCTCTTCTCGAGGTACTTTAACAGTCCTCAAAAAATATTCTAAAGTATTTAGAAGGAAAAAAACGCAGACTGATTTGACGAAATGCTGACGCAATTCTTCCTCTTCTAAAAACTAAACATTATCCACTACAGAAAAATCTGGCGTATCTTATATTCAGTGCTTGTTTGTATTAATGGAAAGACTGCAGTATTAACCACACAGCACAGACTTTTCGAAATTCAGAATCAATGGTGGTCAGCAAAGTTTAGGAAATACAACATTTTGCCAATGAAAATACATCTCAGGAATTCTACAATGCGATCAAGAGCATCCATTATCTCTCTCAACACACCGTGGCGACAGTTCGCTCTTGCAGATAAACATCCACTCGTGAAGGACAAACCACAGATCTTGAAACGAGTATTTTAAAGTGTTTAAAGTTAATTCTTCTTCTTCTTTTGGAAGGGATCCACATTTTCAGATGCTGGCAGTGATGGTACTCTGCCAGCATCGTGTGTCGACATCCAAAACCGTCAGTCCATGTATTCCTGTGGGTGCCCGATGTACGGGGCATGTCAGAATGATGCGTTCTGCGGTTTGTTTTGTAGCGCCACACTCGCAATTCGATGTAGGAGCAAGGCCCCATTTGTGCATGAACGACTGAAAACACCCAACACCAGCCCGCAAGCGGTTGAGCCTGACCCATGATGATCTGGGCAGGCCCATCCTCATTGGCCTAGTGCTTGTCCTAGGAATGAAAGCACGGAGATCAGATGAACACTCCGAGTATTCCGTGCTCCATTTAAAGTCAATCTATTGAGCTGCACGAATATCGAATTCAGTTAGATCTTGCAGTAACTTCCGTGCAGCGGGCACAAAGGGGCGTCTAGATTTTAATCTCTCTCTGTAGCCGTGTGTGGATCCAGCCAATAATTCATGGAGAATATGGCCAGGGTCCAGGCTGCCACGATATGCCAGGGAGAGCGTTGCTCCTAATCGGCGAAGCTCAGCCGGCTGGATACCTGCGAGGACGGGTAGATAGTCTGTTAGAGTTGGACGCAGGCATCCAGTGACAATGCGCAATGCGTCGTTGAGAACACTATCGATGAGGCGAGTGTGTGCACTGCGACACCAAACTGGTGCACAGTACTCCGCAGTGGAGTAGACCAGAGATAGGGCGGCTGTACGTAGTGTTTTAGCTCCAACGCCCCAACCTGAGCCTGCAAGTCGTCTCATCAGTGCAACGCGCGTTGTTAGTTTTTTGCGCAATGCCTCAAGATAGTGACAAAACGTGAGTGATCTGTCCAGTTTAACTAGCTAGTTTAACTCCAAGATAGCTAGGGACTGGACAGAATGGCAGGCGTTTGCCATTGTTGTAGACATTAAGCTCACGTTTGGCCTCTCTGTTGTTTAGGTGAAAGGCCGACGTCACCGTTTTAGTGTGGCTGAACTGTAGCCTCCAAGTCTGGAGATATGTTGAGATTGTAGTCACGTCTTGGCTTAAGACTCCCTCCAGGTCCTTCCAGTCATCAGAAGAGTATAACAGTGCCAGATCATCGGCATAAGCATATCTTCTGGAGACCGTTGAAGGAAGATCGTACACATAGATATTGAAAAGAAGGGGTGCCAGGACCGATCCCTGTGGGACGCCGTTTTTCAGACGTCGCAACCTGCTTCGCTTGCTGTCACCGGTAGTAAGGGTGAAATTTCTATTCCGGACAAGTTCCATGATCATACGAACCATGTGCTTATCCGGGAGAAGTCTCAGCAGCTTGCAGGTGAGGCCACGATGCCAGACAGTGTCATATGCAGCTGTCAGATCTACAAACACAGCACCGGCCTTCTTTTTTGCCTCAAAAGAATCCTCGATGTTTTGTGTTAGTAAGACAACTTGATCCACTGTCGATTTACCATGTCGAAACCCAGTCTGCTCGCCTGGGAGCAGGGGGTCGACAATAGGTTCAATACGAGCGTAGATCAGTCGTTCGAGGATCTTGTAGGGGACACAGAGCAAGGAGATGGGACGATAGCTCTTTGGGTCCTCTACAGGTTTCTTTGGCTTTGGGATCGCAACTACAAGTGCTCTTCTCCAGACTTTGGGAATTTTGAGTTGGCGCAAGCAGGAAGAGAGGAAGCCACGTAACCAGGACTTCAAAGCAGTTCCAGCATAGATTATAAGCTCCGGACAAATAGAGTCAGGGCCCGGAGCTTTCCCTGGCTTAACGTGTTGGAAAGCGGCAGCGAATTCTCTGGGCGAAAAGTCGCCAGAGAGATTCACTGGAGATGGTATCAAAGCCCTCCAACGGTCAGACACTTCTTGAGAAATGAGTCGAGACGACTCTCGATCAACACCCCCGTATTTCCCGTTTCTTACCAGCTGAGCAGCAATGGCGTTAGCTGAAACGGGACAGTTACGGGGGCTGTGTCGCGACCTGCCAGTAAGGTTGTTTATTATGCTCCATGCCTTTCTGCTTGAGTGTGAGAAGCGATGTTTCGGACTGCCTCCGACCATCGGTCTCTGCGTTTCTTGTCAAACCAAGTTATTAGGGCTGTAGCAGCCCTGCTTGACTGGTCTCCAGCAGGAGATTGCAGAAACGTTTGGTAGAGGGCCTCACACTTAGCGTCCCAACACGGTACGTAGGTGTTACGACGACCGCGTGGGATAGATTTCTTGGCTGCTTTGCTGATGGTATTGCAAAGGTCCTGGTAGGCCTGATCCACATTTGTTGAATCAGGTGATGGCAAATTCCTTGCAAGCATATTTGTCAAGGAATTATAGTGGCTCCAGTTGGCCTTGCAGAAGTTCCATCGCTTTACAGGCCTTCCCAGTACTGGAAGGGAAAGCCTTGGCGGTGTTATAAGCGAAGGTCGATGTTGTGACCTAGGAAACTTCTCCAAGACGCGTCTATAAGGCCAGCGACTATCAGAACCGACGGTGGTAAAGGCAAGATCCGGGTTAGTGCCAGTGTTCCAGCGCCCAGAATGAAAGCTAGGTTCATCCTTGGGATCGTGGAAAAGGGCAAGATTATTGGAGCTTGCCCAGGCCAGTAGGCAGTCTCCATCCGCGCTGTTGGTGTTATAACCCCAGTTGACATGGGGGCATTTGAAATCACCCGCATACAGACAAGGGTGAGTGAACAATGGGAGATCGTATACTTGCAACCGCGTTGGTAAAGATTTGTAGATGTTAACGATTATATAACCGTCAACATCCACGCACAACCACTCAGTCTCCGATGTCGGGAGAGATTGATCGTATAAGGTCCATTTCAGCCGCTAAAGTTAATTTATATGATCCAATAACTCTTGCCGAACTCTAAAATCTCCTATTGTCTTCAGAATTGAATGAGTGCCCTACTGTTGATGAAAATTGAAATGCAATATAAGGATTAAAAAACAAAAAGGCTCGTGAAAAAATTACAACTTCCAGTAAAATTTCGAATAGTGTGGCCAAAATTTAACCTTAACGCTCACCAACTCTTCTCCGAGTGATAAAGGGAGGTACCATATTTAAGCAAAGATAGCATGCCACTATAAGTATCATCTACATAATAAAGAGTGATCGTTCCTGGCGTTGCAACAGCAGTGAAATTTTTCGTGTGGATGTGGTCGGCAAAAATTTTTTTTGGGTGACTCTCTGTCCGCTCATTTACCACGTGGCTAAAAGCGTTCTTCCGGAGTCACAATATGGCTTTTCTTCTGAAAGCAGTACAATAACTGTTATATTTGCTGCGCGCCAGCTTCTCCAACCAGCTAGAGAACATCAAAACCAAATCAACTTTGCTTTCATTGATCTTTGCAAAGCTTTGAACACGGCATATCATGAGATAACTTCTTTCTCTGAGATTTTACAAAAATCGTTTTTGACCTCAAATACGCTGATGACTGTGCTGTTGTGTTAGTCGGTCCAACTAGACTTCAATCTATTGTTTTAACGCTAAACTCGGCCAGGGGCCGAGTTTAGCGTTATTGGGGCATTGCGGTGCCTTTATTCTAACACCGCAACGCCCCAACGCTCAAATCGATTGCAAATGGCGTTGCACTGAAAAAAATCAATTTTTTTGAATATTTAAAAATTTTTATGATCGATGTTGCATCGCTCAATTCAAAATTAACGAGTCGCTTCTAAATAGCGTCATGTGTCTTCGGTCATCTTTACAAGGGTACGTCTCCACACTCTTACATGGATTTAAACCAGGGACACCTTAGAAAAGGCACAGCAAACTGTTAGAAGTATTCAACATTAAATTTCTTAGCATATTTTGATAATTAATTAAAAAACAGAATTGCTCACACACAGATTCTAAATTGTACACGATCAGCAAGTAACTTTTAGCATTACATCAGCAAGCAAGCAACAAAAAGCAAGTAACAAGTACCATGAACTAATATAGCAACCTTTCTCTTTTGACAAATTTTTTTTTGGGCTAGTTAGTGATTCGCATGGGCACTAATCAGCTGTCTAGAAAAGTGTTCTACAGTGACATGGCAGTCACATCCAATCTACAGATAACAGTAACACAATCAAAAAATTCATTCTGCCAAAACTCAATATTCGCATCAACAAATATTATTTTTTGTCCGATTCAAATCTGAAGGACATGCAAGAACCACCGGCATTAAAAGGTTTGACAAACCTGGAAATTGAGGCCTTCCAAAGATGCAAATTAACACTGAATCATCCATGCCAGAACCAAGTAGTGAAAAGGCATGCCAAACTAGTCACTGAAGCCTCAACAGCTGTTATTGGGTTTGAAAAAAGAGATGAATTAATTCGACAAAAGACAAAATCAAGAAACCTTATGAATACATTCAACCAAAAGAAATAATTCAATGTCTAAAACTAGCCATAATTTGAACAAAAAAATTATTGTTTAGATAACAGTGGAATTCGGTTAATACATCCGCAATTACTACAACTAGCTCCCACCAAGCCAATTCAATTTTAATTTCACACGCAGTAAAGTTGATGTTTACTGTGTAGAAATAATTGCCTGCTGCAAGCGAAAATCTAACATTCTGAGCTAAAAGGTAGGCAACCATCTAATCCTACAAAGGTGGATGGCTTTCCACCTACTGTAAATTAATCTCATTATGCAGATTTTTCTAAGTTGAATAAACACTGTAAAATACAATGACTGCGTTTTTACCACTCAGAGAGTGGTTAGTAGCAGTTTTAAAAAATCCACTTGATGCAATCACTGCTTAGTTTATTACGTCTAAAGTTGGCAGTTCCAGCGGGTGGATGTATCAACAACGATGTGACAAACAAAATCTAGTATATAAAGCGCCACCCAGCCGACAAAAAGTATATAAAGCGCCACCTAGCCGACAAAAATTTTTTGTTGTAAGCAAATGTACGTCTTTTTGCCTCCAACGGATTGTGTCTAAAGACGTAGATTTACGTCTTTCCGCAACGATAATGTTTAACAAGAGGGAAGATTAGTGGCGTTGCTGATGTGCGCTCTACAAGGCAGTAAATCATATTACCCTGCTTTTGAAGAAAGAAGCCATGGCGATGATAGAATCGACTAGAAAGTGGTCACATTTTCTATCCAAACAAATTTTTACCCTAATTGCAGACCAGCAATCAGTTGCCTTTATGTTTGATAGCCACCGCTGTTCAAAAATAAAAACAATAAATTGCAACAATGGAGATTAAAATTACCATCTTTTTTCGTATGAAACCAAATACCTACCAGGACACAAAACGTCGGAACTAATACGTTCATTAGAGCGGTATTTCTTAACCTTTTTATCGCTCGTACCACTTAAAATTTTGTGAAATGTTTTTGTACCCCTAGACCTATTGAAAAAACACCTACAAAATTACCGGTAAATATGCAATCTAACAACGAAACAAAACACAATGTAGCGTGTTACTTGTGTATATTTGTTAACCATAATATTGTTCACAACAAAACCAATTCAGTGCAAAAGCAATTCTGTCGGAACAAACAAGAAGCTATTTATTAGGTCACAGTAACTCTTTCTTATGACAAAAATAATTCAGAAATGCAGATGTTAAAAAGGCTTCGGAAAATGTTTTCTTATTTCAAATAACACTGAAAATAAATTGTTAGCAAATAGTTTAAAATAACCATTGTTCTGACGCTTCATTTCGTATCCCCTGCTTTGGTGCTTTATACCCCCGGTTAAGAACCCCTGCTCTAGAGCATCTTATGCGCCCCTAGCCAGTGATGGGATTTAAAATTCTAAGAACAGGTTCTCTTTTGTATCAAATTCACTAACTACAGCTTTCCTCATTTCAAAAAACCATGCCGAATGTCTATAACAAAAAACACGAACGGGTTGGATGATTTTCACGACATTCTAAGAACGGGTTCGCACGAACCCGTGCGAACCCCTTAAATCCCACCACTGCCCCTAGCTAACTCATAGTCTCTGGAAGATACACATGAGCTACTTTGTCATCCAGGAGTCATAAAAATGCTTTATTTTATGCGAAAAAAAATTTGCCGTTTTCAACAACGGATGTGAAAAGACTCTAATTGCTGTGCAAAATATGTGCTGAAGTGAAACCACAGTTAAAACATGTTTTGGTGAAAGTTGCACAGCCAATGAAACGCCTCGGGTAAAACTTCAAAGGGTCTATGGCGTCCATAAATGCTAATAAATATTTACTAATAGTAGCAGAAGAGTTTTCACATTTCCATTTGCTTTTCCTGTAAAGACACGTCATCATCTACTGTCATACACTGTCTTGACAAACTGTTCGCATTGTGTGATACAGTTATATCCATACTATGGACATAATACATATAAAATAAATGCATTTGTCATAAATGCATTAAAAAATAAACGCATTTGTTTAAATGCACAAATCGATTTGATTTAGTCGTAAATGCATATGTCACTCAACCGTATCACTCTTTAAAGGCAATGTACTGCTAATGCCGCTTTTTCGACATATTTGGTCATTGAGCCATCCCGTGACAGGTTTGCGATAGAATGGTTTGAAATGAGCGACAAGCGCGACGTAGTTTAAAATTTTGAAACAGGTGGTGTGCTAGAAATTGAACAATAAACAACAAGCTTGTGAGTTCTTTTTAGCGCATTTGCTATTCATACGAGGCATTAACGGTAATCAATGGAAAAGTGTAGTGGTATAGGCTAAGGCATATTACGGTAAAAAATTTTGCTGTAAAAGCCTAGGAAGAACTCGAGGGGGCCGGTTAGGTTATTTTCACCTACAAATATGTGTCTTAAATTTTTGAGTATAATAGTTTTATGGACCTTTTTAACACGAGAACTTAAGTGGGTGGCCTTTTAGTGCGACAAATCATATGGGTCCTAGGCATTTCCCCAGTTTGCTCACACCTAAGACCGCTATCTCGGTATACGTTGCATAAAGCCATTTTAATTGGAAATTGTATTTACTCATAGTTACCAGAAAGATCATTTTCAAAATTTGGCGATGCTTTAGGGCAAATATCTCCACTAATTTTTTAGAATGGTTGTTTCATTGGTCAGATGGTGTTCATGTTGTAAAGCAGTGCTTCTCAACCTTTTTTTCTCGCGACGCAAATGTTGAGCGTGAATAAGTTGAAAAACTTTGGCGACCCAAAAGTTTTTTAGATTTTGTTTTGCAAACACAAAAAATTAAACTAAGCATATCACAATCACAAAAGGTGCAAAACTTAATCAATGTGAGCCTTGGACTTGAATCGATTCCACAACTCTGTCAAAATGTGGAACAATTTTGCTCAAGGCCAATCTCATGTCATTTTCAGGCTCAAGACAGTTTCTAGTTTTCGTTTTGATCTGTGTAAGCGTAGAAAACCCACTCTCACATAGACAAGTGGTAACAAACGGCAGAAGAGCTTTGACTGCGTGCATGCCAACAATATTCTTTTCGTTCTTGATTTTTGTCCAAAATTGACCAAGCTTTCCATTTTCAAAGACATTCTTTAACGAACTGTCACACTGAATGTCAATAAATGCCTCTTCGAATCCAGTAACACTTTGGCAACTCTCAGGCAATGCATCAACATCAACAGCAAATGGATTGCGTACCCATTCCAATTCTTTTGCTCTGTGGGGGATAATTAGATCAAATTCTTGTATTAATGCAGCTAAATGCCTTTTCATAATAATCTGGACATCATCAAGACACACCTCTTCCATATCTTCCAGAAATTGATTAAATACAGAAAATGATGCTGTTTTCTGAGACTCTATCTTTCTCTTCCACAAGTTCAACTTTTCTCTAAAAGCAAGCAGCTTTTCAGAGACGTCAACTAGCATTATATTTGGTCCTTGCAAAGATTGATTCAAAATATTCAATTGATAAAATATATCAGAAAGATATGCCACAAGCAATAGCCACTTTTGATCAACTAATTTATCTGCCAAGGTATGTTTCCTCTGTATCAAAAATTCTCTCACCTCCTTGCGTAGAGTGACAAATCTCTCCAGAACTTTGCCACGAGATAACCACCTCACATTAGAAAAGTATATCAGATGTTTGTGTTCAGCATTCAAATTTTCACATAGTTTTCCAAACAGTCGCGAGTTCAGAGACTTGAACTTGATGAAGTTGACGATGTGGATTACATCCTGCATGACATTTCCCAACTCAGTCGAAAGCCTGTGAGATGCCAAATTTTCTTGGTGTACGAAGCAGTGGCTGGTCATCACATTAGGATTAATTTCTTTCACTCTAGCAGTAAAACCTTTTCGGGATCCCAACATAGCTGGAGCTCCATCTGTGCAAATACTGGAGCAATTATTCCACTCCAATCCCTCCTCTTTCATAAATGAATCGACCAACGCAAAAATATCTTCGCCACGGGTGGTTGTTTCTAAAGCTCTGCAAAATAGAAACTCTTCTTCTAAAGTGTTTTCACCAAGATAACGGACGTAAACAAGTAACTGAGCATCATCACTTACGTCAGTACTTTCATCAATTTGCAGGCTATACTCTCCACCTTGTTTTATAGAAGAAACCAACTGTTCTTTGACATTCAACGACATGGAAGCAATGCGCCTTTGAACAGTGTCATTCGACAACGGGACTATATCTAACTTCTTTGCAACATCGTCACCGCACATTAAGCGCACCATTTCAATGGCTGCTGGCTTGATTAATTTCTCTCCTATTGAATGAGGTTTCTTTGCACGCGCAATATGCCAGGCTACTACGCAAGACGCTAATGTTGCTTGCTTTAACGTGCAGATATAATGGCTGCTGACAGAATCAATTCGTTGTTTTTTCAAGTTTTGTTCTTTTCTCTCAAAAAATTCACGATTTTTATCAGAAAGCTTACTGTGCTTAGTTTGCAAATGACGCTTCAGCTTATTGTCTTTGAATGATTCATTGCTCAGTACTTCATTGCAGATTACACATTGTGGTTTGACGATACCTTTGTCAACTAGATATGTAAATCCGTAATTTAAGTATTCCGGCTTATATTTTCTCTTAGCTGCCATTGCTAACAGAACTGTAAAACAAACTAAATAAATTTTTAGCCACTTGCCTAAAAAGAATCTTCTAGCTTTTTAGGCTACTAAAGTTGCACATTCAGTAAGATCATTTTTCAACCGTATTGTCACAGCTGATAGATAGGTTATAACCGGCATCTAAACACAGCTACAGCTTTCAAGTTTCAACTACCTCCCGTAGAACTTTTACTGTGCTCTAACAATGCACTGCTAAACAGACTATGACGCAACAATAAAAACAGTCAATTTACAGGCAATTTATTATTCGAACCATCAACATCAACTCACAACAAAACAATAGATTTACAGATGTGAACAACTACGGTAATAGTCGACGACCCAACCAAATTAAGCCGCGACCCACTTTTGGGTCGCGACCCAGGGGTTGAGAAGCACTGTTGTAAAGTGTGAATTGGCACAGATCAGTCTTAATTACTTTTTCCAAACTAATCCTTTTTTCCAATTCATGGAAAATAACTCCTTTTTTTATTGCGTAATGTCTAATCACATTTGAAGCATCAAAACAGTCAACTAAGTATTTTTTCTTCCATGTAGGCTTGTCAGTTACTGGTGGTGCTTTGCAGTGTTACATATTGTCGCACAAACGTCTCACCATTGATGGTGACCTGCTGTGAAAGTATCATATATTTCACAGTTAAGTTTTGTTGCATTTTGAATACTCATTCTTCAAATACATGTACAAGTCCAATTTTACCCGAATGTAGCTATTGGGGTAAAGAGGAATTTATATCTTTTTAAAGGAGAACCAAATTTCATATGAAGCTAGCGAATGCAAATCAAAACTTGTGAAAAGTAAGCTCAGTTTAAAAGAGGACAGCTTAATAAAACTACTCATAGGGCAAATGTGGTGTTAAGCTCACAACTCTCAGTACAGGTTTGACGCTGCATTGCCACAATGCAAACTTCACTTTTTTTATATAAAATGCACCAAATGAGTGTTTGTATTTGACTGCTGACGTGCAAATATGCTTAATTTGCAGGTATTAGTAAGCCTTTTCTTTTGTATTTGTAACTTATTTTTGTCTATATCAATAGGTATTGTTTCTTAAGCTGCAGCAATACAAGCATCTTGAAAACTAAATGCAGATAAATGAGTGTTGATCAATCAAAAATTTTTTTGTTTACAATTTAAAGAATCGTCACAGAAATGTTGGTATTGAAAAATTGCATCAGCTTCAGCTTGAAAAATCGCAGAGGCAGATTACCTTAAACAACAACTGGTATGCTAGCTTAACTTATCTTGAACTTAAGATTCTTCATAAGTACCAATATTTTCTGCAAGAAACTGACAGACCGAGCTCATTGGCCAACAGCATAAACCTATACAGCCTATGCTGCACGTTTGCTTCCAGCTGTCATCTTATAGTAAGAGCTCGGACCCTAGCTGTTCGTAGTTTACTTTGCAGCACACCACCTGTTTCAAAATTCTTAACTACGTCGCGCATGTCGCTCATTTCAAACCATTTTATTGCAAACCTGTCACGCCATGGTCCAATGACCAAATATATCAAAAAAGGGGCATTCGCCGTACATTGCCTTTAAAGAGCGATACGGTTGAGTGTATAGTATGGTGCTCGAGTATGTATAGTATGTATAGCGTATGTATGCATATTGCTCGAGTGACTGTGTAGTGGGGAGAAGTACCACGTTTGAAATGCCTATGTAGTACCTAAGTTTTTTGATGAAAAGGGTACTCTACTCATGCGGTAGATATTCCCACGCTCGAGCACTTTGTTGGTGTGGAAATACCGGTTGCACCCAACCGAGAATGTGTTGAGATTTTGATTGGACAGTCAGATAAAGCTTTGCTTACTGTGCTTCAAGATCATAAAGACAAAGATCCAAACCAGCCAAACTTTGTGCACACTCATCTTGGGCCTGTTGACAGAGGAAGTGTCTCACATGGTTTAAATGATTTTTCTTTTTGGAAAGTTTCTATTGAGTGTGCTACTGTTGAATGTAAAATTGGCAAAATGAAGCAGGAAACTGCTGAGCTTAAACAGAAATTGTCCTTGAGTAAGAGTTGCAGGACGAGATTGTTTTGCCTTCAAGGAGTGAAGAACTCGCAGTTAGTCTTGTTGAATTTCATATTACCGTTCTTCTTCTTCTTTTGGAAGGGATCCACATTTTCAGATGCTGGCAGTGATGGTACTCAGCCAGCATCGTGTGTCGACATCCAAAACCGTCAGTCCTCGTATTCCTGTGGGTGCCCGATGTACGGGGCATGTCAGAATGATGTGTTCTGCGGTTTGTTTTGTAGCGCCACACTCGCAATTCGATGTAGGAGCAAGGCCCCATTTGTGCATGAACGACTGAAAACACCCAACACCAGCCCGCAAGCGGTTGAGCCTGACCCATAATGATCTGGGCAGGCCCATCCCCATTGGCCTAGTGCTTGTCCTAGGAATGAAAGCACGGAGATCAGATGAACACTCCGAGTATTCCGTGCTCCATTTAAAGTCAGTCCATTGAGCTGCACGAATATCGAATTCAGTTAGATCTTGCAGTAACTTCCGTGCAGCGGGCACAAAGGGGCGTCTAGATTTTGGTCTCTCTCTGTAGCCGTCTGGAGACCTAGCCAATAATTCATGAAGAATATGGCCAGGGTCCAGACTGCCACGATATGCCAGGGAGAGCGTTGCTCCTAATCGGTGAAGATCAGCCGGCTGGATACCTGCGAGGACGGGTAGATAGTCTGTTAGAGTTGGACGCAGGCATCCAGTGACAATGCGCAATGCGTCGTTGAGAACACTATCGATGAGGCGAGTGTGTGCACTGCGACACCAAACTGGTGCACAGTACTCCGCAGTAGTGTAGTTGTTGATGGCAGATATAAGATTTCTGTACCCTTAAAAAACAAAATTGTTGAAAAATTGCCTAATAATTATGAGAGCGCATTGAGACCCACTTTGTCTATACGTTGTAAGACACTTCGCGATTTTAATCTTGAACCCATTTTGGTAACTACTCTCGGCTGGGTCATTTCCCACAAGGAATTGAAAGCCGCAAAATTGTGTAGTGAGATGATGCTTATCGCTTTGAAGGTCTTGCATCATCTGAAGTGCACTGTTTGTATGTAGAGCGACTCTCAAGTAGTTCTTCAGTGGATTACCAATCCTCACTTACACCTTGTACGGTTTGCAAAGCGGTGTGTTTATAAAATTTTGAGTGCTACGCCGCCAAATGCTCGGAATTACGTTCACGCATCTCTCAACCCCGCCGATGTTGCTACTTGAGAGGACGCCTGTAAAAATTCCCCGTCGGTGCGGTTGTGGTTAAAAGGACCTGACTTCCTTTTTCAAGAACAGGTGAATCCTTAGATCGGAGTCGGTACTTCGAATGTCAGTATAGCAAAAATTTTGGAGGAGCAGACTTTGAATAAAAGTGAACACTCATTAGATAACCTAATTGCTTCCTCTCACAAACTTTATGCGTTGAAGATTTAACTTATTTCTGTACATTTGATGCTTTCGTTATTGCGAAGGCTAAGAAAGTCAAATTTGTTTCACCTGTTTGGAATGCTAGATACCTGAATCAGGCCTTCAGTAAAGCCATTAAATATGTTCAGTCGTAGTGCTTTGAGCCCGCCATGACTTCTTTGAGTCAAGGTACCTACAATGATCTTGAAGCTATCATGCATAAAATGAAAATTTACTTTAACAAATTTACGACCTTGGGTTGGCCCAGATAAACTTCTATGTGTAGAGGGTCGCTTTGAAAATGCCTGCTTTCCAACAGATATTAAGCATCCTATCATATTACCTGGTAGACACCGGCTGAGACGTCTTGTGGTGCTTTGGTTGGCATGCTGGTCCGGCTTATATGCTAATGAAAACGCCAGCAATTTTGTATTTTACACGGTATCTCAAGCGTTAAACACCATCTGGCGGATTGTACCAGTTGCGCGTTACGTAAAGCTAAATCTATCAGGCAGATAATGGCTGATTTACCGGTTTGTCGTTAGACTGCTTGCAATAAACTCTTTAACTTTTTCCGGTTAGATTACCTCTGGCCTCTTTACTATCGTCAAAATTGCATTGAATGCAAGGCATAGGGGATTTTATTTTCAGGTTTCTGTACGCGATGCAACCACGTTGAAGTAGTCACCAGCTTAGATCTGAATAGTTTTTTGTTACTTTTCGCGTTGCATCAATTTAAGAAAAAAATTGATAGTGTTTATTCAGATAACGCCTCTACGTTTCGCGCGGTGTCGTCTTAGTTGCCTGATTTGCTCGGCTCGACTGAGTTTCTTAATGTCTTGCGTAAATCTGATATTAACTAGATTAAAATTTCTCCTTACGCCCCCAGTCAGGGAGGCAGTCGGGAGAGTATGGTAAAGTTGTTCAAAAATGCCTTGTATCGTATCCTTCACGACACTCGCCGCCTGCCTTCCCTGATAGAACTTCAAGCATTTGCCTGGGACCTGTTTGCATTGTCAATCATCGCCTTCTTACTACACTTGAGCAATCAGCCTAATGACTTTTCTCCGATTACTACTTATGCAATCATGTGCTCTCGGCTCACTCGCATTGCAAGCAATCAGCGTTCTGCGCCTTTGGTAATTGTTTGGGGTGCACTGAGCACTACAGGACTAGATTTCTTGAAATTGAAAAGATATTATTCGGATTTATGCTGGCTGAAGAATCGACGCATATTTTTCTGTAATCAAGTTAAAAGTTAAATTTGGGTAATTTTCAGTTATTTTTGCTCTTTTGAAATTTGCTGCTTTATTAAATAGAGTTTGATTTCTACCTACCTATTCTTTGAGTGGCAAGGTCCAAGCGCTCCTCTTGGACAAGATTTGTAAATTCAAAAAGTTCAAAACAACGGCCATAGCATAGAAGGTGGAAATAAATTTATCCAAGTTAAATGTATTGCAGCAACCCTCAAAGCGACTTTCACTTTACAACAGCTGACTTCCGACAAATAAACCAATAAATGTGACCACCAACAACTTTATCACACATCAAACCACATGGCCATTATATCATAAAGAAAGGTACAATACAAAGACAAAAAGCATGTTGAAGAAAATGTTAACAACAACAATACAGCAGTAATTATAATTTTGTAATTCAAAGATTGTTTGCAGTCCAAAGACTTTATATTAAAAACAAACAATAAGACAATTTCTCAATAAAAGAACAGATAATCAGTTTTTTAGCGTGAGAGATGCTCAAGCAATAAAAATCTTATTCCAGCAGTAAAGGTAGTTTGAAACAATTGACAGGCCTAAATTTGGAGAAATCAAAAATCTATTTAAATCCTCTCGATTAATTACGTAATTCTACACTGTAAGTCAGAAAAGGCAACAAAATCTAAGATGCTATTTTCGTGATTTTAACAACTTATCAAGTTTCTGCACAAAAGCCCTAAAATAATCAAGGTAGTCTACATTGGATATTATACATTATGCATCAAGTAGATCCACAACACTCAGAAGAAAAACCTAAAAGTTTATTGTACATTCAATATCTTGGAAATCAATGGAAAGTGCTGGAAGAAGGCAATTTCAACGCTTTGCTAGTTGCAGCGAGACGGTGATGACGCAACCAGGGATGTGGAAGCGGAAGCGGAAGCTGGAAACGGAAGCGAGAAAATGCTACGGCTTCCGCTTCCACATAGGAGGGAAGAATCTAGAGAGAAAAGAAATTGGTTCTGATATTCTTCGGAGAAGAGTGAATAAAGGTAGACTAAACATTAAGAAATGAGAGCGAGGAGGAGGCATTTGGAGAGATGTTGACCTCTACATAATTATAGTAGGGGTCAAGCAAAGAAAGAGAGGAGGTAGAAAGCTCAGAGAAGAATAAGCCCTGCCTGACGAAAATGATAACGCCGCCGCTAGCGTCTGTGACATCAGTAGAAAAAATACCGCACCGGTAGTAGATGCCATCGGATTGCAGAGCTGAAAATCCAGGAATCCGGAAAGAGGAAGATAAATTAAGGTTAGGTTCCTGGATGCAAATAAGGTCAACGGGATGAGACGAAATAAAGTGTAGCATTTCAGTGCTCCTGGCTCGGAGACCCCCAGCAATCCATTGAAGAACCCTGAGGAAGATTGGGAGGGGAAGAGGAAGCAGGAGGTAAAGAGAAACAGCCAGGGACATGAGGCGGTGGTTAGGGTGCAGAGGGAGAAGATACAAATTGGGCAGAAAAAGAATAAGAAGTTTGAAGGTGAGAGTGGGGTGCAAGTGTTGCATTAGCAGAAGGGGGCCAGATGGGCCAGATTATGCAGTGGAGGTATACCAGCTGCAGAAGTCCGAGGAGGAAGTCACAGTGCTGGTAGAGGTAGCATCATCAAAAAAAGTGGGGGCGCAGCAGGGAGGGCAGCTCCAGGAAGGAGAGCTGCCAAGAGTTTTGAATCTAGAAAAGGAGAGTAGTGAGCACTTTAAATGAACGCAATTAGAGAATGTGTAGCATTGCACTGACCTACCCCGCCAGGTCACATTTCCAGTGCACACTGAACAGGGAAAGACGGAACAAGGGTTAGGATGAACGTTGCCACTCATCAAGAGAAGGAGAAGAATGAGAAGACGGGAAAGAGAAAGGCAGGAGAAGAAAGAAGACTGGCCAATTATAAAGAGGCTGCGTGCTACCCATCTGCAGTCGTTCAAGGGGCTGCACGGCGAAAAATGGTTTGTGTGAGGGGAGTGCCCGGGGTAACTGGGACCCTCGGGAAGGCCAACAGCCATTTTAACCCAACCGAACCGCACCACTACGTTGAGGCGGCTGTTGATTGGTGCAGTTCAATTTTGCTCGCTTTACATGTGTATACTATATCTACGACAGAAATTTCGCACTTCACTATCCAAAAAGATCGGAGTTAATACGTGTCTTGGAGTCAAACAGAAGGTCGGTAATGATGATTAGAGTTAAAGTTAACTCAAAGTCGGAGTTAGTTGAGGACAGAGAGGGAAAATCAGCGCTATACGGTGTAATTTGTTGTTGCGGCGACAGGTTATTGTCGAGAGCTGTAATATGTGGTCATACGATTTAGATCTGAGAAGCATTAGGCTAATTGTTGTAAAAGTAGTTGTAAGTAGTGAAGGAACTTGTAATAACTGTCTATTTGTTGAAGTGTTTAATTATTTTTTGAAATGTAGTAACGAAATATTTAATTTTCTTTCAAGCAATTTGTGATTTCTAAATTTTTGTTAGTGGGGGTTCCGTGACAAACGCGAAAGTACATTAGGGGTTACGCGATGACAAAAAGATTAAAAAGCATTGTGGTACATTCACCACGAGTTCCAATATCTAAGAAAAAGAAAACTGGGTAGTTCGGAACAATAATCTCAAGCAAAGTAGGTTAAGTAATATCAATAAATGAAGGTTTTTGTCTTCTCAAAATGATGAAGTGTAGGAGAAAGCAGGCTACAGACCTACAAAAGTTAAAAAAAAATTGTCAACGGTCGTTTTTTCGTTTTTGTTAGTGGAAGCTGTGGAAGCAGAAGCGCTAGGTGTGGAAGCGGACGCGGAAGCGGAAGCAGTTAAAAAATAACCGCTTCCAAATCCCTGGACGCAACGCACGTTTTTTAATGTATCATTTAGTCTTGCAGCGGAGTAAATATATTTGAAGCAGCAGTTGTGCAATAAAATTGCGTCAAAATCAGGTGATCAAAGTTGCAAAACCTCTAATCATAAATTTCCATCTCCAAATTGAACAAATTTATTGAAAAATTTTGCGCATTTATTTCACTCTTAGTCAATGGTTTCCAACCTTGGTATCGTGAAATTGCTTCAGGAAGTTAGTTAATACTTTGATGAATTTACATAAAGCTTTCAGCAATGCATTTAATTAATGGTTTGCTCAACATTTTACATTGATTTTTAGGAGCAAACTGTGGGTGTTTTACTGTTTTAAGTCGTGCAGGCCTGCTCTTTAACTAAATAATAGTTTATCATCTGGTCATATCTACATCATAAAAAGTAGGCCTATGACTCGCATTATTTGTATCACAAGATGATGCCTGCAACAATATTGTTTGGCGAAAAAATTTTTGTGCAAAAACTAAAAAGTATTTTAACCTCTAGGTGCGCTTTTTCTTTGGTTCACTACTCCCCAATCTTTACATTTCGAGCAGACAGCCTACAATCGACCCAGAATTACATGAGTTTTCAAAAAAGATTATCTGCAAAAATCTTCATAAAGGGTTGATGGTATGATCAGCCTACTATCTACATGTAAAAAAATTGTGATCTCGTGCGAAAAAATTGGCACCAATTTTGCACCAATTAATTCATATCGACTAGCAACCAACAAAATAATTTTTTTACTAAATACTAAAAATACTTTCCTGTTAATACATGCAGGTTAGCAGCTTTACTACTCTAACTCTGTTTGCAGCGTTGCTTGTTTTTTGTAACATGTGGACCTAAATCGATTGAGCAATGAACTTGATAACTGTCAGAAGAAACTTATTGTCTTTTGCATGTTTGCTAAACAGAAAATAATTTTCTTTCAATAAAGTGTCAAAAAAACTGGATCGCTGTTGCTTTTTTTCAAGTACGAACAGAAAAGCCACGATTTTTTGGAAGCTACATCACAGTAAATACAAGTTCACTACATTAGCATTGATTAGATTTTCAAAAAAATTTAGCCATCAATCGTCACAAAACGTATGGAAAATTAACGGCAGTGACCATTAGAAATTCGACAGAGCATGAATGAAGTGAGGATCAGAATAGTGCTTGTTTCACATTATTTGGCACTAGATGACAATTCTGGGATTGTTAGAGAAAGCACAAAGATTTTGTCTTCGTTCACTTTTTGCGATGAAAGTTGGTAAAAGGCTATGATAAAAAATTGTTTTTTGTTATCATTTTTAGGTTGTGAGTTCGATATTCTAATCTAAACTTGTCAATATTTACCTACTATACAGGTGGACTTGACACAATAAATAAGTAAATAGAAAATAATTTTGCAGCAAAAGTTTGCAATTTTAACTTTAACCAAAAATTGTTTTTCAAGAATGCCAAACAGAAGACAGGAAATCATTTTTCTATACTACAAAGCGCAATTCTGTCTGTCTTCGTGTGTGTTTAACTCCTCTAAAACTACTGGACATACAAGCATAAAACTTGGCACGCTTGAACACCACCCAGATGGGGGGCATGTAATAAAGGAATAGGTGAGGTCACAGTGACGTAACAATTAAAGATAATTTTTCAAGTATCACATTTTTTGACGAAAGAAAGCAGTTTTTTGCTTAAGTGAAAGCCAGCCCTCACTCACCCACGTCAAAAATTTTTTATGTTTTGGGAAGTAAGATGACGTCATAATTAACGACTGATGGCAAAATTTGTTTTTATTACTTTTTCAAAAATTATGAATGATGGATACGCGGTGGAAAGCTTTTTTGAAAGATATTAACAAGATCCTTTTGACAAAGCGAATTTTCTGACACTCTAAGTGTTATCGGCAATGCAAAATTTTAAGTCTTTTTTTAAGCATGCATTTTTTGCGTTTTTTTGTTAAATGCTTCAGAAAAGCATTGTTTTGTCGTAATGTTTGGTATCACTTTACATAAAACAGCAGCATGCGGCAGCTGTACTGAATATTCACTGACAATTTAAATGTTAACGTAATACAGCAAAAGTAAAATGATATATTACAGCACGAGCGTATCGATTTAAATCTGTTTTTTGAATGATGCAATGACAAGTATGAAAATAATAATAACTGAGCTGTAGGTGGACTCTACGTTACAATACCTTTGTTATACAGTTAAGTCGCGCGCTTGACTCTCTTAGCCCATAAGGCAATTTTATCACGTGTCGCAAAGTGAAATAAAATGTCGAGTTTTACCATGAGATCTTGCACGATTTAGAAAAAAATTATGGTTTCTTTAGCACAAAATCTGGTTTATGGGGGTGTCCACTTTAGCCATAATTTTACAAATAATAAAAACTGAACTCTTCTGCTGGACTGCGGGCTCCGAGTAACTTCGCCTGCTCTTTGATAAGTTTATGCCGCGAGCAAGTTACTTCTGCGCGGCCAGAGGCTTCAAGTTTTATAACTAGGCCTGCAATTATAAAACGTTGAAATCAATCGGCCAATTACCTTATAGCTTGATTTTTTCAAATACATCGATCGTTTCAGCGTCTTTACACAGCTATGAATTTATGCGCTAAAATTTATGCACCTAATCAAAGGAACGCATAAAAATTTTTGAAATTATTTGCTCTTCAAAGTAAGCACTGTCTTAATTTATGATTATGGGCATAGTTTATGAAATTCAAAGATTGAGAGAAAATCAATGGATAAAATCAATCAGGAAGTCTATTCCATTGTGTAAAATTATAGTTCCTATACATAGGCTACAGTCATAATTATGGGGGGAAATATTTTCTTGAAAATGGGCTATTAGACCAACCGGATGATCGTAAGCAAGGGGTAAAGCAGAAACGAATCACGCAACTATTATTGGAGAAGGTGAGAACTGAAGCATCGTTATTGCAGGTGAAGAATTTTTTTGTAAAGATAAACTTTTTGCAGTCCAAATCTTTAAACAGAATCATTTTTTGATAAAGTACAAACAAAAGAGTTCAAGACAACAATATTAAGCTGACGGGAGTAATGCTTGCCCCACATATCCCTAGATTTGCCTGCCACTTAAGTATAGATCTTTAAGACTCCACATCCCTCTGCGTTCTCCACCAAAGTATAAACTTAATTATAAAAGTGTTGACAGGAACCCAAACAAAAAATATCGGCGTACAAAATTCAGAAGTCAAATGGCAAGGCAGAACGAGCTCTGTTAAAGAAAAGTAAAACAAGTGGTGAGGGGCAGTATTTAATTTCTAATGAACTTTACATTTTTTCACCAACCAAGGGCTGAATTCAATGTCATACTTGTAAAAAGTGTTCCCGTGATGAATGCACCAGTATGACTGCTGTGGTACTTTGGTTTGTAACTTGTGTGCATAATGAGCTAAAGCGTCAGACCTGCTTGCTGACAAAATCCATGTTTTGCTTTTGTTTTTAAAATTGTCATAACATAGATTACTGCTATGCTTCTGTTTAACTTTTTAAGCCAATATTGGGTCCCAGCACTGCTTTTGTCTGAGTGGCTTTGTAATATTTTTTTATTAAATACCGTGTATTTGTTGTTGTTATATTCCGAAAATATAAACTTGTGCGTGCTTTAATGTTTAAAAATGGGACAATAATGTGAATAACGTTTAAAAAATGCACTATTATTTTCTTCTAAGCCTACATTTGTTTGACGTTGAGGCTAACTAAAAAATACTGTTGGCTATCTGTGATATAACTCAGCCAGTAATTATATCATTGACTTCAGTAAGCCAAGCTCAACGACAAAGTCAAGCTGTATGTGATTGCTTATAAATACAGTATCAAGCAAATTAACTGACTCACTGTAACAAAAAAACTCAGAAAATTTGTTTATTAGTTTATTTTCATTTTAAAGCAACAACAACTGTTTTCAGGAGGAGATATGGCCACCTCTACTTTTGATCAACTCCTTAACCCATTTTGGCATCGATTACAACGAGTTTTTGGCAGTTCTGAGGTTTCGGCAACTCCTGTCAATTACAGCTTTTATGTGCTTCGTTTGGGTTGTACAATTCTTTTTTCAGAGCCGAGTTTTTACCATACTCCATAAATTTTCAATCGAATGCAAGTAGGGCGAATTCCCTTGCCAGTCAAGAGCATTGAATCACTTTTTCTGCAGTATGATAGAGAGTCAAATCTTGCTGAAAAAGTACTCCTCCGTCAGGAAATGCTCTTTCCAAGTGTGTAGCCACTTTACGTTAAATTACTTCAATATATTTGTTGGCATCGTAAACAGATATAGTTGTTCTTTCGACAATTTACTGTTAAACTTGATGTTTTGCTCCCCTTACTAACCGGGTAGCTTCTTCAGAATCCGGTGAATGTTATTACCAGTGTGACATATAAACTGTTGAACATAAAAACATCAAGACAACCTTTATTATTAAACAGTAAAAATTGTTGCTAACAAGGCAGGCAATTACGTAACAACAAAAACATTATTACATCATAGAACCAGGCGTGGGCACAAGTACAAAGTGTACATAATAACACACACACACACACACATACGCATATAAAATAGTCACTTAGCTTCACAGTGCTCAACAGCAAGCTTGCCGGAGTCGTAATATATTTCTATTTGTACAGCTACAGAATAGACCAGTGATTCCCAACCTTTACACCTTGGAGGAACCCCTGAAATAATTTTTCATATTCCAAGGAACCCCTATATATAGTATTCTAATTTATATATTATTTTTACGAAAAGTACTTGAGCAATATAATTCATATAAAATCTAATATTACATCAAATGAGAGTTCACACTAATAAGTCAGTAATGTTATGACTTACCTTCAGTGTGACACTTGGGCTTGTTTCTCTCTGCGTATCTGTGAAATTCTTGGCCGAATTTTTGACAGACACACGCGCAGTTCTTCCTCGACAGACAGAGGACGATTTCTTGATTTGCTTTTAATGATGGTCAGGCATGAGAATGCTTGTTCACAGAGGTAAGAAGTTGAAAACTGGAGTAAAACATTTAGTGCTTTTACTGAGATGACAGGGTACTCTCGCTTTGCTGAAATCCAAAACTTGTCAAGTAGTACTTCATTAAATTTCATTTTCAAGGTTCGATCGCACTGTAATTCACTCAGTTCTTCTTCTTCTTGCAGACTAAGTAGGTTTTCTGTACTTGGTGAGAACTCAGTGAAAGGGTTTCTCACCCAGTCATACATATCTGATGACAAGGAGGGGAAATACTTATGAAGCTTTTCTGACAGTGATCCCAAATGACTTGTAATTAATGGGATGACATATTCATATTTAGTCTGAGTTTGAACTTGAAGTAGGAGTGGAAACATTTCGACGTTTCCTCTTGAAAGGTGCTTTTTCCAAACAGAGTTTATTCTTAAATGCAAGAAGTTTGTCTGTGGAAGTCAGAATGTTATGCTTTGCACCCTGCATGCTGGTGCTCAAGTTATTTAAATGCTGATAAATATCTGCTAAATATGCTAATTTCATTTGCCAGTTTGTAGATTCAAGACACTCACAGAAACTGGCTTTATTATTCTCTTTGAAGAAAAGCAGCAGTTCCTGTCGCAGCTCAAATACCCTTGACAAAACTTTACCTCTCGATAGCCATCGAGCCTCTGTGTGCAGGAGAAGCGTCACGTGGTCTTTTTGCATGTTTTCACACAACCTTGCAAACATGCGAGACTTCAGAGGGCGCTGCTTCATAAAGTTGACCATGTTCACAGTTATATCAAGAACTTCTTTTAAATCATTTCCAATACTTTTTGAAACCAGAACTTCTCGGTGGAGAAAACAGTGAGTTGTTATGACTTCAGAGTTTTTTTCTTTCACGCGTCATACAAAGCCTTGTACTGAACCAATCATTGAGGGAGCACCATCAGTGCAGATTCCAACGCACTGGTTCCATGACAAATTATAAGATTCCAGGTAAGAAGACAAGATGTTGAAAATGTCGTGGCCTTTGGTAGTTTCTGGCAGTTCTTTACAGCATAAAAAATTTTCCATTATTTCACCTTCATTTTCAAATCGTACAAATGCCAGCAGCTGAGCTTTACCAGTTATATCAGTTGTCTCATCTACTTGGAGAGCAAAGTTGTTATTCTGCAGTATTTCTGACAAAATACCAGAAATATTGTTGGACAGGTCATCCACACGCCTGCTAATTGTATTATCAGAAACAGGAACCTTGCTTACTTCACATTCAGCTTCTTCACCTAGCATTGTTCTCACAATTATTTTACAAGCAGGCATTATTAGACTTTCTGCGATAGCGTGACTTTTCATTTTCTTGGCAACTAGCTCAGCCACTAAATAGCTTGCTTCTTGGGCCTTATCACTGATGGTTACCTTCCTTTTAAAAACTTTTCTTTGTTTCTGCTGTGAATCCAAGAGTCTTCGAAAATAATCCACGGTTTTGTTTGACAAGTGGCTGTGATTAGTACTGAAGTGTCGCTTTAACTTGGCTGGGACCATAGCTGTGTTAGCGAGCTTTTTTCCACAAACAATACACAAGGGAAGTGGACACTTTTCTTCTCCAGTCCATGTAAAGCCAATGGCCAGATAACTGTCATTGTAAAGGCGATTTTTTTTAACATCGCTCACTTTTCCTTTACTCGTACTTGGCTGTGGTATTTGTGACTCATCGTCACTGTCCTCCTCTCCACTGCCATGCTTTCTTTTCAAATATTTCAACATGCCGCAGTCTTCTAAATCAGTATCAAACTAATATTAACTGGTGAGATTAATTAACACAACGTTTCACTCGGTTGCGCTGCTCAAAACTGACTGAAGGAAGAGGTGTGAACGGCTGGGCTGGGGGTCGTGACACGTATGATACTCGTACCGGGTTGCGTCACCCTCCTACCGACCCGTCACCAAACTAGCGGAGTAGGAATGAAGGCCGTATCCCGCACCGGTAACAACACTTTTTTTCCCTTAATTCTATGCATAGCATTTGCTCTCATTACTAGTATATACATTGTACTGACTGACACGTACGAGTATGTTGGTGTCTGGAGACTGTTTGTGACGTGTTGTTGAGTAGGAGTTACGAATTATGAATTAAGATCACTGTCATATTGTAATAGCACATAATTATTTTACAGTTTCTCGCGGAACCCCTGGTGATGGTCGGCGGAACCCCAGGGTTCCGCGGAACCCCGGTTGGGAATCACTGGAATAGACATTAAAACGTTAAAACCACAACAGTCGGTTTCGCCTCGAGGCGGTCAAGTGGTGTGTCTGATTCAAATAGAATAATTCAAATCAAATACATTCTATTTGAATAAGTTGCCATCTGATTAGCCGCTTGGCGAAAGTGTTGTAGTAATTTTATTATTTTATCCTGACGTGCATTGTTTTAAATTATATTTGTATAGCTCTAACCTTGATGTTGTCGACCACTGCGCCAGCAACGTGAGACCTTCTCTACCTGATATATACACAGTATACATATCCATACTTTACAGTATATTATTAAAGTAACATATATATATAAATACTTTGTACTTGTGCCCACCCCTGGTTCTATGATGTAATTTTTTCAAACAAAGGGTTTGCGGGTTCAAAGGTTAAAGGGTTTCCCGCTCTATCTGTAATATCTAATTTAAAATGTGAAAGATAATCGAAAAATTTACGCTTTTTCAAACAAAGGGTTTGCGGGTTCAAAGGTAAAAGGTTTCCCGTTCTATCTGTAATATCTAATTTTAAATGTGAAAGATAATCGAAAAATTTACGCTACAACTCCCACAAAACATTTTTAAGGGGGTACTTAACGCCCTAATTATTATGACATGATCTGATTTTTTGCCCTTGTTTCTTTTTATGAACAGACTCTGCTGTCTTTGTACCATAAAATAGTTTTCATTGGAAAATAAAATCTTCTCCCAGTCAGCCGTAGTCCAGTTTCTGTATTTTTTGCACATGCATACCCTTTTTTCTTTATTTCAAGGGTTAAAAGCTGCTTCTTCTGGTGGCCTTGTTGCCTTTCTACCAGCAAAAACCAGTCGTCTTCTCACAAGCGCTGCTCTATTCTCCACTGCTGTTGAAAACAAATCTTTTTGCAGGTCACTGCGTGTTTTCTAGGGTCGAGTTAACTCATCCTCAAAAAGTACGCATCATCTTTTGTAGTGGTTTTTCGTTACCGTCTGCATTTTCCTTTCCGTTTTGGGGTTAACAACCCTGTTTCTTTGAATTACCTAATATTTCGCGCAACAGTGGTTTGACTCACATTGTATAACTTAGCAATATCCCTGGTTGATGTCTGACAATGCCAATGAAGCGTCAAAATACTAGCACGCTTATTCGGGGTAATATCCGCCATTAAATTCTGACTTTGTACTAACGTCAAATATGCAAAAAATGAGCCTGCATAAGGTTACCTCAACTAAAAAACTTATAAAACGTGTATTAATGAGATAATATATAACATTTTCCGAAATAATACTGGCAGAACGTCAACCTTTCTTTGTCATATTTAAAACATTAGGATAGCATTCGCCAACCATGCGCAATAAGCATGCAAACTGATTTCGTTAAAAACTGTCGAAGTGAGTCAATTAAAATTTGCACAATAATGTAAGCTATCTTCATGCAAGGTAAATGAGCAAATAAGTCATAGAATAATATTGGGGAAAAATTGAGCAAATATTTAGGCTTGAAATTAGCTTACAAAATCAGTTTAATGCAAGAAAAACTTTCGAGTTGGCGTGTAAATCCTAGATTAGAGGTTTACTGTCGCCATTTTGAACAATGTCTCTGCCAGGTATTTTGCCAAAATTACAAAAGATTTTCTTAAACTGTTCAGTTTTGTCCGACTTTCCTCTATACCATCTAAATCTTGAAGAAGTTTCTTTTTCAAAGATATATGATGTTTGCTAATTTTGGCTAAGACTTGTTTTATAATGATTGATCAAAATAGCACATATAAAAGCATACATTACTCTATTTTACAGTGCCAGCCAAAGATGTTCAAAACTCGGGTGCCAAACTTTTCTAAATCTTTTAATAGAAAAGAAAAAGCTTCAAAAAAACCTAGACCTATGGAAATTTTTGGTTTGTTTTCGTTAAAAGTGGGCTATGTTTTTGAAGCAGCATTTAAAGATTGTTTTTAAAAACTACATCCAAGCCAAAAATTAAGAAAAACTGTTGAAGTTAAAAATTTTTTTTTTCTCAACCGAAAAGTGAGGGGTAATAGTGGTTCTGTTGTATTGTATGCAACAAAACATTTTTTCAAAATATGCATCATCCAAATTTTGAAAAAAATTTTCTTCCAAGGATATTAATACATATAATACTTAATTTAATTTTATTTAATCTCTATTTCAATTGATTGACTAAAAAGCAGTTCCGATACAAACTTTTCTGTACAGTTGACCAAAAAATTTTCAACAATTTTGGAGCTGGGTCTCATATAAGTTGAAATTGTAGAAAAACTGAGTTCTTTGGTGCCTTTTGATTATTTTTTCTCAAAAGCAAGGTTCTTTGGCATTATTCAATCGCTGATTTCGAATAGTTTTACCTTAAGAAAAAATCTGTAAAAATTTTATTTGAGCGTACTTTTATATCAAAGACAAGTAGACAGCAGTAGTGGGGGCAAAAATGCATAAATTCATATTTTTTTAAATTCTTGTTTGGAGGCCAGTATATTCTAATTTCTTAAGAAAATTTCTTTTCAACAATGTATAATACCTATATTGTATATTGTTGGTTAAAGACTTATAATTTCCCTTGACCGTTTTTATGAATGATTTTCAATTATAATTTATTATAAGCTAATTTCACATCAATCTTCGCACAGATCGTGCGGAACTTTAAGCGTTGGCTTTAACAAAAACAAACAAGAACTTAATTTTACGAGGACATATTTTTCAGCGTCAAACATATGTCCTAACCGATGGTTCCAATGTGGTAACGGTCAGTGCATTCCTGAGGAATGGATATGTAACACAATCAATCATTGCAGAAACAAAAAAGATGAGCAAAATTGTTGTATGTTCAATTGTCATTAGCAAATAGTTAAATATATTTGTGCTGCATTTGAGGATTATATCTTTGATAAGTTTGTTCCTTAGCCAGCTTTTAGTGGCTTGCGGCGTGTTTTTTACATTATTTTTTGGAATTTGTGTATTTGTGATCAAATGGAGAGGGTCTGGCACACTTCACTACAGTCAATAGCTGTGTTTGTGTCATAGACACAGTCTTTAGAAAAATAATTGTGATTTGTTTTAGGTATTGAAACAGTACTGATAAGCAAATTTTTTCTACATAAACCGTATATTCATACAAATGCCTATGAATGAATATTTTGTATTTCCAACAGTTGCCAAAATTTTAAATAATAAAACGCTGTAGCAAAATATTTTAAAAGAAAGACACTTTCCTTTATCTTCGTCCCCCCTTCCTATGCTTTGTTAGCTTTTTCTGTGTCATTGCGCAAACGGATCGCTTATAAACATAATCTGTACGTATTTTAGTAATGGATACATAACAAATCAAGTCATCATAGTTGGTCTGTTAAACTAGGAAATCGTTTTGTTCAAACTCTTTACGGAATTATCAATGCAAATGATATACCGCATTTTTGCCACAAAACTGCAACCAATCAATGTAAATTGCTGTAGAATGCTTTTCCAAAAAACAAATCAATCTAGGATTGATTCAAATACGATTAAGCCGAAGTAATGTATCGCTCAAACAATCTGTTTGGCTTCAAACTTTTTGAGCAAACTTTGCTATCGTACAGCAAACAACCCAGTCTATCAATAGTAGCCTATAACATCACTACTATAGCAAGTTTTTTTAATGAAGTCAATATTTTGGTAGCAAGCTTAAGTTAAGTGTGTTTGTACGAGTTTGGGATACAAAGAGCAAGTTTCACATTCTTAATTTGATAGGTCAATAAAAAGCCACTTTTTTTTCATGGGGATAAAGGCAATTTTTTGTAATTAACACTGTTAGTCAAAATGTTTTTTATCGTATTGGTGAGAAAAACTGGTAACTGTGAGTGAGAAAGTATAGTGTGCTACTTCTTGTCATAATCAAACAATTGTGGTGCAATAATCCAAGTCATACCGGCGTGATAGTGTGGTAGTTGAAGCATCTGCTTCGCAGTCAGTAGACCAGGGGTTTATCTCCCTGGTCGAGTAATAAAATGATTTTAAAAAAGGGTATTTACAGCTTTCCTGCTTGACGCTCAGCACAAAAGGGATAATGTGCAGCACAAGCCGGTAAGCATGCTTTTTGTGTCCTTGGACAAGACCCTTAATGGTATACCTACATCTTTATGAAACAGAAAGTTGGCGTGGCCAAACAGTTTACCCGTCGTGGTGGCGCAGTCCAACTGAAGACTAGAAGAAAGGGCTAATGAGAAACTCAAAGTCAAGAAGCTTCTCTAAAAAGAAAGATCTAGCCCACATGAAGAAGTTCGCAGTCAGACAAAGTTATTTGCGATTGTACGCAATCAAATACTTTCGACAATTAGGAAGCTCAATATTGTACATTTGTTGGGTAAAAACATTTGTAGTACAGCAAAGAGGCATCTACAATGCTAGTTTTGACCGTTTTTTCATTATTTGATTGAGGCTCACCGCACTTTCATAATCACGACTGGATAAACTCAGTTCTATATTTCACTCTCCACATTATTTCCAGAGGTAGTCAGTAACGAAGTAGATCTACCTAAGTAAATTATTTATGGAAGTTTTTCAGTTACCAGCTACTTACTTCAGTTTTATTTTTTGCTACTTCTGCTTTTACTTGAGTATATTAAGTAGAAAGTAACGCAACTGGAGTAGTTACAACCTTTACTCAAGTAGATGCTAAAAATTTAATGTCTGTTGAATTGAAATGCAATATTCTAGCATAAATAACAGTTTTGAAATGAAGTCTTTTTCCCGCAAATTCTTTATTGAAATGGGCCTGTTTCCGTTGAAATTTTGGAAACAGTCTACTATTTATACATGTTTCATGCTAACCAGGCAAATTACGGTGAGTTATCAGTGGGTGGTATTTTCATAAAGCTTCTTGATTTTAAAAATTTCTAGCGCCAAAAAGTAAATTTAAATATTTTCCAGGGAATAACTTTTTGTTTTATCTTTCCGCACATTTATTAGTTTGTTCGCTAGCAACTGCTCTTTTCAAGGTAGTAGCCAATGGGAAGACAAAGAGGGCAATTACACCTTCCTAAAAGATTGATAGGATTGGTTTTGGGCTAAGCTCTTTAATGCCCTATGAAAAGGGTTATCATGGAAGCTTTGTCAGAGGAAATGATTTTAAAATTTGCTAAATACTGTTCTAATCTTACTAAAATTTTGTGGGTCCACAACATAAATAAAAAAAAGGTAATCACCAAAAGTGTGATCGGAGAGACAAAAATTTTTGCCTCTCCAGCGTCAAAAATTTTTTCTAACTAAGCCGTTTGGCTCTAATAGAAAAAAGTTAAATCATAATTAAAGCATTACAAAAACTCAAGCTTTTTCTTTTTTTTTATTTATTTAGAAGCAAAAAAGAATGGTCCCAGATAATTGCTCAGCGTTGAACGGCTTTTAAGCGCTGACAAACGTTCTATCAAAAACAAGGGCAACCAAAAAAATGCAATTAAATATACTGGTGTTTCCCAACCAACGTACCACGTTCCCCATCATCTCTCACGGCACAATGGTGTGCCGTGAGAGATCATAAGGTGTACGTTAGATAATAAAGACATGAACTTGCAGGTGTACAAAGAAATAATTGAACTAAGACAAAGTTGTTGTCTAAAACTTAGCCTTCCAGGGAGTTCATTCCATGTTAATTCGTACGAACGTTCGTATTTACGCTTGCGAGCGAATTGGGAACAATAATTGTGTTAAGCATTCGCAAACACCAAACAAAAATGCGAACGTTCGGCAGACCTATTCCTTGTTTTGTTCATAGTCGCATTCTTGCTTGGTATCCATACTTGCAATGAAAATGCCCACCACGTGGGCAATTAGCATCTTGTAACGACAAAATCCAAAACAAATATCATTAGCCTAGAACAAAAATTTAAGGCGTTGTTGTAGCACCGATTGCTATTAAAAACAATTATTATTATTTTATAATTTTGTGAAAGCGAAATGTGAAATGCCGAGAAAGCGGACAAGTGAAGAAGTGGAAATGTTGATGGAGTTTGTTGGAAAGAATCGTAGCTGTTTAACCACCGCATTAAATGCTTCTAAAACAAAAAAATGCTAGATATAAAAAATGGGCAGAAATAACCAGCAGCGCAAACAGCAGTGGAGATGGTCCACTTCTTGAAGTTGAGCAAGTAAAACAAAAAATGCTTTGACAAAATATCTATAGCAAAAAATGTCCCAGAAAAAAAGAAAGAATCTAGTAAAACTGGAGGTGGCACTACCCCATTAAAATATTAATTTAAAACTAGCATAATAAAACTCACTTTCACAAAGGTATTTCTAAAATGGAGCGTTGCAACACAACAATGGCGTCTGCTTATTCAATAATGATAAACCTATTAATTTGCATACATCCGACATGCTAAATGGATGCATCGAGTTTGAAACTTTGCAAATTATGTTCATCAACACTGAGATTTACAATACCCTAGCAAAAAATGCCCTCTTCGAATGCCTTCGGGTCCCCAACAGAAAGATATAAGTTTTAAAAGTGCGGTAGACAAAATGAGAAAATTATCGAGGTTGAAAAAAGTACAGTCTGCTATTTCTGAAATACGCGACAAGCTTTGACAGACAAATTTTATTTTACTGAAGCAGTTGCAGAAATGAAGAATGCAAATGAAAAATAACAACTCACAGGAATAATGGCTCCATACATGAGCAGGCGACATCACGAAGATTATTAAAACAAGTTTAACTTGCCGTTTAGCTTAATCCCGTATGTATTTGTAATTCATTAATACTAAACATGCAATTATGAGTCACGCTGTGTGCGTATCCGGTGTTCAAACTTAGCGTTTGGCAATGATTTTCATGAGTGGGGCTACTCATCATTTCACTGTTTGCGTCACAAGTTGTATGGCCTTCATTTCCAACATCTAGAGGAACAACCGTTGGATTAGGTTCTAAAATAGGAGTTCCATGATTTGTGGACAAATTTTTTGAAGAACGCAGCAAGCTGTGATTACTTTTGCGCTTTTGTAAAAGAGTAGCACAAGCTACTCCCCAGTGTGATCCAAAATTCTCAATGTGATTTTCCTCACATTAAATGCACGTTCAATCGAGAAACGTGTTTTTTTACGCAACATGTTTTTTTGCCCCAAAGGCATGAATGGATTATGTGTGGCTGTTATTTACCATATTTTTAGACAAAAGTTACTAACCAGCCGTCCAAATTTACCCTTTTTGAATTTTCCAGGAATTGATTAGATAAGCAAGACAAAACAAATGTGATTTGATCCCGGCCATTTTGCTATGATATCGTAAAAAATTAGATTTGCATCGCAAATCCCCTGAATACTGATAGAATAAACTTTTTTGCGGTTTACATAAGCAAAATTGTTTTCATTTGGAGCTATGACAGGAATGTGAGATCCATTGATACAGCCGATCACGTCAGTACATCCTGCGACTTGGTAAAAATTTTGCTTAGCTTTTAGTATATCAGCACTTTCTTTAGGTATGAGTATGATCTATGATCCAACTTGACTGTGCATTCTGTAAAATCACTACGAACTGTGTCCATAGTAGTCTGAGAAATTTGAATAAAATTTCTACAACAGCTTGAAAACTACAGTATCTGACTTCAAAGCTTTTAAACAGTTTAAAGTCCACTAGTGGGACTTAAAGTCCACTTAAAGTCCACGACTTCAAGGCTAAGATCGACAAAACGTTCACGCAAACGCTCCATACCTTTTTTACTAAAGCGCAAATGTATTTTATTTTCAGCAAGCTCATCCTAAACTCTGCAACAACTTCGTCTTTCTTCCATTTTCAAAAATGTTTATATCCTCTTCCACTCCTTCTGTTGTTTTTCGAGGCAGAGCATATATATAATAATACTTGCCCACCATCGTTTCAAAACCTCGCAACAGCAAAATTTAGAGTGAAACACCTTTTAAACAGCTTATACTTTTCTTCTTAACCTTCCAGCTACCACAATTTTTTGCTACACCTTTTACCCGCTGAATCCATTTGGACCGAATTCCATATTTGCAATATTTTCTCTTTATGCAGTCGTGCAGTTGGCAACATAAGAATTGAACTTTAAAATAAAAATTTAAAAATGCAACAAACAAAAACAAGACTAATTCTTTATTATCTGCATCTCCTTACACACCGTCATAGCACAACTGCTTCACATGTTTTCAACTTACGAATTTTTTGCATTTATCTCTCACGTTCTTACACTCTGCGCGAGGACAAAATACGCAACAGGCTCATTTTATTCTACCTGTTGAACTAGTGGATGGAATGTTATCCAAAGTTCCTTTTGACGCTGGTTTGTCATGTCTGTGTATCATCTCCTTTGCGAGTTTGCGCAAGAAGATTCACCTTTTGTGTCTTTTTCTTCCCATAATTTGGATTTAGATGCACCCTGACGATATAACTGTTCAGGGCACTGTGGTCAAGCTTATTGTAAAAAACTGTATTGGGCCATTCGCCTTCTCATTCGTTTACGTGAATACGTTTTTACTATCTGATTAGATGTATCCATAACTCATTTGTTTTTGTTATTATTTCAAAATCATTATGGGTTTCTTATCATCACGGATGTTGTCAATCTCAGGTTGGTCATGAAATATACCGAAAAACGTCACGAATTTTCCTTTTTTGATAACGTAAGAGACCAGGGTTCAGAGCTTGTTGAAAGCAAAAAGGACGACATTTAGCAGTTGAAAGTTGTGGTGGCATCTTCTTTCGATTTTTTTCTGATTGATCATAGAATTGTCAAATTCTTCTGTTTCAAGAGGTTTCCCAAATTTAACTGTGTGAAAAAGTTGCCTCATGTTACATTGCGCCACTCCTTGCTAAATTTTTCACCATATCCATCACTACTCTTGTTTCCCGATTTTGCTCCTTAGGTTCCCCTTCACGCTTTGCAGGGTAAAGTTGAATATTAAGAACGTAAGCTATTTCATTATCACTTCAAGCCCAAAATTTCAAGCCATATTTTCCTGGTTTGCTCGGGATGTATTGCCTGAATGGATATTATGGCCCGAGAGTAATCAATTGTTAATCCAAAGTGATATTTTTCCCAATATTGTAGCACATCTGAAGCGTATCTGCACATCCTTCAAATACTTCTCGCATGGGAGTTATTTCGTCAGAAAGTCTTTGTCTGCGTCTTTGTGCTGCATCATCAAAGCGCAAATTCCGGAAGATTTGGTAAATTTTGGTAAATAGCTCTACTGAAAACATTTCGTGACTCCATAATTCTGTCACCGCTTCATTTTTTGATTTGTAAACGCCAATAAGAAGAAGACAGCCCAGGAAACGCTCAAATCCTCTTTCATCTAAAGAGATCCACTTTTTTTTTTTAATGCCCTGGCACCTTCTTGATTTGTATAGTTAATATTTGTTCTGCTAATGCTGCTTTGCTGAAGTAGTTTAAACGTAGACGCAGATTTTACAAATATTTTTGTTTTCTCCTAAGGCTATTTTTGCTCAGCTTCCTTTCTCCACAATCTACCTTCGTAAGCTGGGGTGTAACAAAAACCAACAACAAGCAGAGACTTTGAGCAATAACTTGAAGTAGATCTTTCTGAGGATTTCCTCAAATTTTGCAACATTATTGGCTTTGCGTTTAATTGAACACGCTCAGATTTCACGTTGAATCATCAAAATAAAACCACATTTTAATTTTGTTTCATTATTTATAAATTTCCCGACATGTTTTATTTCGTAGTTCGACCTGTATTTTTTAATGTAAGAGTTGTGCCGTGGTTCAATAAAGGCTGGGAGGCACAACTATAAATAAACAAGAAAATGAAATAGTTACTAGTGTAATTAAGCCAATGTGTCTCTACTATGCTGCATCAATTAAGTCTACATCAGCGGATATTAATAAATTTGATATTTTGGGCACCTTGCAAGAAAAAATTCATTTCACACGCTTTATCATCGCAATGTTATCTGAGAAGCTTTCAAAAAGTGTCAACTCTGAATTGAAAATTTTCTCCAAACAAATGTCTTTAGCCTAATTAACAAAACATTATTCAAAAGAAAAATATTCATTAACTTGAATCGAGGTAACAAACCTTTTTGAAAGTTTTCTAAAAATAGTGTCATCCCATAAAGTAGTACCTTCTGAGAAAACCTCTTTTATAAAGATGACAATGCACGCACCTAGCGTCATCTTTAAATGGGTCAAAACTTTTAAATAAAGCTACGAATTTTAGAGGTATTTACACCTTTAGAAATCCCTTCTGGCTCCCTATGTGGTGCAAGCATCCCTTATCAAAAATCACCGTTTTAGATAGACTCCGGACAAAACTGCTACAAAAGTGAAACTACTTTCAATTTTTACCACCAGAGTACTTTAATTCTAAACTACTTTTTTGGAAAGTAAAAATATCTCAGCGCCGACATACCGCAAGTGGGGCTCTCAAAAAAGCTTTCAACTCATAAAATAAAAGAAAATCTGCTCAAGGGATTTCTTTTTTGATAGAAGTGAAACTGCTGCAAACGACAAATCAAAAAGTAATCCTGAAAGGATGACATTAGGAATTTTACAGAGTAATTGCATTGACCTCTTGATGTCATGGCTTATGTAAACAATACGATTTTCAGCAGAACACTGTAAAAGTAATAAATAAACTGATGACGTCAAATCATACAAAATTATGCAACGTATATCTAAACATATTTCTGAGAAGAAAACCATTTTATTTCAATGCTTCAATTCTTTTTCTCATTTAGGTTTTACTCCCCTTAACAAATTGACAGCTGAGCAGCAACTGTGCTTTGACGTCGGCAAACGTTCAATTTACATTCTGGTCATCTTAATCCAAATTAACTTTATACATTCGGCCGAAATTAAATTTCAGCAAAACACTGCGAAAACGAATTAAGCTTTGCCATGCCAAGAGATATAGAGTTTTCCCCCAATGTAACAGGAGGTGTCAAAAAAACAGTTTTCTTTTTGTTGACTGTGCTGAATTGACAGAAACGTTGTTTTTTTTTTGAAGTTTGCGGTTCGCGATCCATATTTCAAAGAAACATCCGTTGATAGAAACTAAAAAAGTAAAAACCAAAGTATTCATGTTTAGTAGCATTTTTTGAATGATCAAAGGCAGTTTCGTGGGAAGTGGGAACTAAAGAGACTTTAGTTCCTTTAGAGATAGTGCCGGGGGCGGTGGAGCCTTTCCTGGATAATCAAGAAGTTTCCTAATCAAGTTTATAGAAAATTATCACCAGCCAACTCAGTCAGCGTAGCTGGAGTTTTGAAAAAAACTCAGAAACAAGAAAATAAGTATAAATTTTTGGGTAATAAAGAGAAGGGCTATAGACGTGTCAGTTGAAGAGAAGGAGGAGAAATGGCGCAAGATGAACAGACAAGAATCCGTGTTGTGCAAACACAAACCAGTTCACATAGCAATAGTCGGCAAACCGTTTCAAGGGAGAAACGTAATTTCCAAAAGTTCTGAAAGACAACTGGGACATGGCTTGCATACAATAAAGAAATTGACAGTGCCTTCTCGATAGTATGTACTGAAGCAATTATAAAAAGAATATTACACAATTGCCGATACGAAAGTGGTAGTAAGTTTGCTAATAGCTCCTTCAGTAATTGCATAAAAGCAATAGAACAATTTAAAAAATGTAAAATCTGACATGCACTCACAGGCCATTAAGGGAATTATGTTTTCTAAAAGCCAATTCCATCAATGCTGTTTTTTGAAGCAGTGCAGAAGGATCAAGCAGTTGCACGAATGGTGTTGTACCTTATGTTTCGTTTGTTTCAATATCTCGAGAAACAAGGCATCGCTAGTTGGGAACATGGCCATCGAGATGGTAACTTGTGGCACTTAATGGTAGAACGCACAGCTTGTCTTTCAAAAGACCTGCAATGGTTGCTACGCAGAGACAACTGGATGTCTGATACCACCTAGAACGAGATAATACAAATATTTGCACATAAAATCCGACGCAGCATTTTTGGAGAAGCCAAGCGCAGCTTATTTTTTGAATTACAGCTGATTCAAATCTTTGAGGTCAGTGTATATAAACAGTTTTCGTGCAGCTTGCAATTTGTGAATGCTTCTTTAGTTCAACATAAAGTAATTTTAGGTTTTTACACTGACCTAAATTCTACGTTGCAAACCTTGTTATTGTTAATCAAAGATTTATTGACAATGCAAAACCTGCCTCTCTCCAAGCTGCAAGGATATTGTTTTGACTGATCGTCTGGTCAGCTAAATGATTCACGAGCAAAATGCGAAATTGAAAGAAGCATGTCCAGATGGTTTGTACGTCACTGCAGTAACCACGCATTGGATTTAGTTTTACAAGAGCAGCGAGAAATCATGAAATTAATTGCCGATGCATTAAATTTCGTTTAACGAGTCTCAGTTGCGATAAGAGTTTTCCATAGACCAGGGGTTCTTAAACTTTTAAAGTCACGCCCCCTTGAAAGTAATCCTCATAACTCGCACCTCACCTAATACTGAGCAAATAGAAATTAAGTCTTAAAGAGTTATTATTTACACATTACTTTGTCAATAAGAAGGATGTAGCTGTTTGTTAGATATCAAAAGCTTTATGCGCGGTTTTGTAGAAGACAGAGCACATCGCATATCGGCTTCGCAATCTAGTTTGCTTCGACATTTTGTTTTCAGATTGACTAGAGTGGAAAATCCACTTTCACAAAGGTAAGTGGACGAAAAACGAAGTAGAGTTTGTAGAGCTGCACTACCAACATTCTTATAAATGTTTAAGTATTTTGCCCAAAACTCGTTGAGAGACATAACTTCGAAGTCATCTTTGGCAGTGCAGTTGCATTTCATTTCTAAAAATTTTTCTTGCAAGTTATCAGGAAGAATGTCTTCGTTAATTCTAAAGGGATTCCTTGTCATCTTCCAAATCAGAAGTTCTGTGTCATTCAAATCTGGAAAGTAACACTCAAATTCTTGTTTCAACTGTTGGAAATAAGATTCAATTTCCGACTTAAGCTGACCTTCAAGATTTATGCTTTCTTCCTCCAGGGCTGGGTCAAAGTTGGGAAAAGACGCTGCGTTTTCTTTCTGAACTCGGCGCTGCCACAGGCCCAGCTTTGCTGTAAAAGCACGTACTGCATCGTAGTTATTCATGCGGTTAGTATTCTTTCCTTGCAAAAGCAGATTCAGATGATTGAGAGATCCAAAAATGTCCACAAGGTATGCCAATGTCAGTTGAAATTCTTCTGACGTAAATGACAACAGGAGATCTTGTTTTCCATGAGATTCAAGAAATCGCTTTACTTCCTCTCTCATGTCATAAACACGAGCTAACATATTGCGCTTTGACAGCCAGCGAAAGGACGTATGAAACATCAAAGTTTCCTAAGTAGAATCCATTTCTTTGCACAAGTGGTTAAATAATCTTGTGTTGGTAGCACTTGCTTTGATGAAATTGACAACTCTAATTGCTATTGCAAGTTTATCCTTTATTGCAGCGGTCAGAGTTTTGGAAGCAAGGGCTTCCCTGTGGATTACACAGTGAGTTCCAACTGCATTCGGACTTTTCTGCTGTATCCTTGCAATAAATCCGCTTTGAGAACCAAGCATTGTTGGGGCACCATCCGTGCAGATACCAACGAGTTTTTCCCATTGAAGTCCATTGTCATCAAAGAATGAGGTAACAACATGATACACATCTTCTGCTTTAGCTGTAGTTTCTAATGGTCTACAAAACAGCATTTCTTCTTCAATGGAAGTGGATCCCACATAACGAACGTAAACAAGCAACTGAGATAACTTGGCGACATCAGTTGTTTCGTCGCAGTGAATTGCAAAATAAGGCGATGCTTTCAATTTTTTAAGAACCTGAAATTCTATATCATTTGCAAGCTCATCAATGCGTGTTTTTGTAGTAGAATCGGATAGCGAAATTTTTGCAAGTTTATTGTTGCTAGCCACTCCCAATACCAGGTTAGCTGCTTTTATCATGCACGGTTTTATCAATGTTTCGCCAATGTTATGAAGTTTTTTGGCTTGGGCAATCATATGTGCAATTTCAAAAGATGCTTCTAGTACTTCAGCCGATGGTGATTGGCAAAAGGTTTTCTTACTTGCAATCTTCATTTTTTTTAATGAATCTTTCTTGCTTTGAAAAAAAGCCAATGGTTTATTTTGATGACAAGAATGTTTTGTTTGAAGATGACGTTGCAGGCGAGTCGGTCGTAGAGCATCGTTGCTTAAAATTTGAAAACATATGACGCATTGCGATACAACTTGATCATTTGCCATCGTATCTGTAAAACCATACTGCAGATAGTCTTCGCTATACTTTCTTTTTTTTTACACTCATGTTATGCTAATAGTCCAGGTTTAAATATATGGTATATCTATAAATAAAAATGTTGTGCAAACATTAAATTCGCTTTTAAAACCTGTATATTACCTCCTCGTATTTTTAACGTATATAAAAACATGCATACTTTTTAAAAACTCAGCAACCTGTTTATACTGTCATTTACGTCGGGTCTAACTTGAACTGAAAAGTAGAAAATTTTAACTTAACCGCATACTTTAATCATTTCATTAAATGTAATATGTTTTCGGTCTTACTAACTAGCAAGCAAAAATTAAAAATTGATAAGGCGTACCAAACTGTAAAATTTATGGTGATCTGGCCATTTTAGGCGATCGAACTATAGGCTACTCCCAACGGTAATCCAACAAATGAAAAAGAAAGAGTGGCAGAAATCAAGCTCCTCAATGATATGCGATTCAGATCCAATAAAACCGGTAGCCTATATACTATCCCTCTAACAACCAAATCCATCAACTGAAAACTTACCTGGAATAAGGCTAAAACAACTGGTAAAACTAAACAACTTAGTCTTTCATTCATTTTGACTACCTGCAAGTTAACGATTTTCTCAGTGACACATTATACATCACAATAACAACAAAATTAGTTTTTGTTCTGTTGATGAGACGTCATAAGATATTTTTTGGCTTTTATAATATCTTGTTACCCGCATGGTCAAACTGAAGAAAAATAGCAGCAATTACCGGTTGACCACACTGTGATAGAAAGATCGAATTAAACACTCATTGAGAAAGTTTATAAATAATACGAACAGAGAAGGCGGCATACAATATCTGTCTGGGTATCGTAATTTTCTTTCATGTTCTCTTTATAAACACAATGACAAGATTATTCACACCCCCCTTGCAAATGTTTTGCGCCCCCCAGTTTAAGAATCCCTGCCATAGACGATAAACTTTAAATTAGTTTATTTTTCGAAACAGATCAAGTTATTAAACTTGGGCTGTTTCTTACGCATTGGTGCGTTCGCGTGAGCTCCAACTCGCGTGCAGTTGCCAGTTGTGAAGCAACAATTGACACATTTAACACACTAAAAGACAATTAATTGCGAAGAAATGCAAGGAAAAATCATGGACAATATAAACAAGTAAGACAAAAAGGGATGTATTTTGCTCCTATTGCAAGCATAGCCCTGCTTGGAACATGCAAAGTAGTTGCAAGAGCTCTTCATAGTAATAAGTCTACAGCTTTTGGAGCGTTAGAGCAAGTGAATACGCTCAAAAACCAAATCCAAAATTTTATGACGAGCAACCAAGTTCAAAAATGCTTTTTGCTGGCAAACTGGCAATTTTTCAGGGTAGAACGTTGGCAAACTTGAAGAATCCGCAGACCATGAAAAACCAAAACGTCCCTAAAATCAAAGAAACAATTGCAAGCGAAAACTTTGTTTCCGTCTTTAGCGAAAGTAAATGGATGCGTGAATACACGGAAAACTTGAGCTTGGTCAATGCGGAACTGACACGCAGGTTTAATCAAGAAAGGGTGAAGGTTGCTGCCGACAAAGACGCTCTCTTAATCGACTGGACAAATTGAAAAAAAGTCATTAGTTGCTGGAATATTGTGCTGTCAAACACAATTGATAAAGATTGCCTCGAAGTTGAGTTTGGTTTGTTTGAGGATTTGACTGAAAGCGACGTCTTCAACACGATCTACGATGAAGCTGTGTATATAAGCAAATAGCAACCACAAACAAGGTGTTTGTTCAGAGAGACAAAAGAATTGTTGAATTAGTTTTGAGTCTCCTTGTTTACGAACCCTCTTCAGAGCTCTCATTTTCAGCGTTGAAACGATTGAAGACGTGCCTACGCAGTGATGGATTTAGAATAAGGCAAGTGAAGCAGCTGACTCGGGTCTCCTTTATTAGGGCTTCTCCTTCCATATTGTCACGAATAAGGAAATTTGCTTTATAAGAGTTGTTTTCATATTGTGTAAAGCGCTGCGTTATTTGTTCGCTCGACTGCTGACTGAGGGAAAGACTCTTTTTTTCTCGCAAGCCGATTGCTGTGTACGCCATTTATTACGTCAAAATCGTTATGACGACATAGTAAAATTCCAGATCAGTCTAGCGATTCTACCTTCTTCGAAGAATTTCGATAAACGATTAGCGTAACTCGTAATGCTTTTTTTTGTTGTTTACGTGAATTCGTTCGAGCGTTCTCCAGATTGTTTCGTCATTCATATATAAGGCGACGGGATTTTCTTTGCCCAGGGAGAGCCAGACAGAGCCCGAGAGAAAGAGGGCCAAAGAGAGAGCGAAAAATAGAAAAAAGAGTGGTTTGACGGGTTAAGGAAAACCCATTACGGTGTTGTTTTTTTTTGCGATAAATTATTGTGGATTTTGTTGACGTGGAGAGTTATTGAGCAGTTATTGGTGGACTCATTTTGCGGTCTTTCTTGATTGTGTGGTAAAATGAATAATATTGGAATCGTTGAGCGAAGAAGTTTTGAAGTCGTGAAGTACCATTTCTGTGAATATATTATTCTGTTATTAAAGTGGGTTTGAAGTGTTTTAGCGGAAGCCAATCTTTTCCAAGCTTTTATTAAGTTGTAGCCAGACCTAATTATCCGAGCCATTATCACAAGTCGCCTCAATTTTAAAGGAATTTGAAATTGAGATAGAACCGAAAGTTCTATTAATAATATCATATATATTAAAAACGCGACATATATACATGTCATATAAACTGCATTTAAGTCCCTCAAAATAATCCTGATCCCCTACAAAAAAGATTTTCCTGATAAGTCTTAAGCGGAAACCCTAATTTTGAACAAATTGGTGCATTTCTACTTTTAAATCAGTGCTGATTTCCCTCCCCAAAAAATGATCTTTATCTATAAGTTCAGAACCGAAGCCGTTAATTTCCAAATCCTCTACTTCTTAGCTTTGAAACAAAAGCAATCTTCATAAAAAAAGATCTGCACTGATAACTTGGCCAACAAGGGCCCCTCATGAATTTTTGAATCCGACCCATAAAATTCTTAATCCACTACTGTGCCTACGAACAATGTAACAAGATAGGCTCACACATTATCACTGCTGCACATTTATGAAGACACATTAGAAAGAGTTAATGTTAATGTTAAATGGATGAAACAGCTTATTTATTCACTCAACTGAACGAAAACCAGGCTTTGGTGTTTTGCAAAACTTTTAAATGCAAAGTGGACTATTGTGCAACCAAATGTAAACAAATCCTTTGTACTTTTAATTGTGCCGTCTCACATTGTTTTCTGTAATTTTCTTTTGGCTATATTCTAACGATTCCATCAATTCATTTTTCATTCAAAATGTAAGCTGAACCTTTTGGGGTTCTCGTTTATTTACTGATGCTTCACATAAAAAGGTTGCAGGGGATCTGGGTGCCCTCCAGAATATAGGCTATAATGAATTTAACATTTTGAATCCCTCCAATCTAAAGTTGTTCCTGTTCCCCCGACCAAATGTTGGTTCAGTTTAATCTGTATTCACTAGAACAACAAAGAAGCACCTCTGCTTTCATAGAATATTAACCGACTCTGCCGGCGTTCCCTCAATGCTTCGTCAGCGACTTCGTGTTGAGAGTATAATTTAGTCGACTCAATCGGCTTAACCATGGGGGGCCAGTTATAGAAACAAAATTAAAAAGTTAAAGTCTTTCAACCTACCAATTTCAAAGCCATTAATAAACTTTGAAAGTAGATTGAATCAAAAAACTGTAGGTAGATAATCGTTATCGTACTCCCCTTTTCTCAATACCTGGCTGTTTATTTAAATGAGTGCGGGGGCAACACTAAAGTGAAAGCAGGGCACATCAAAATAGTGATCGTTTTTGTAAGCCAAAAATAGGAAAACAAGTGTTAAAAATGTTTCACAATTTAGTGGGCTACTCTTTGCAATGATATCTGTGACCTCAAGTTTCTGGCTTCGTCTTATATTTCTTGCTTCCTGCATTGGCGTAGCCACAAAGGTGAAAAATGTCATGCCTCTTTGCAAATTTCTAGCTCTGACTCCGGCAAATCCAATGAGTTATTTTCATAAAAAATAGCAAAAATGCGTCTCAATATAAGGTGCGAATTGAAGCATGGGTATTTTGTTTTTTAAGTTTTTTCATATCCATGGCTACAGCACTTGATGGGCCTTGTTTTCTGCAAAAGTGGAAACAGCGAGAAGAGGAAGGATCCATGCTTTTCACAATTTTTAGCCCTATTGCTATTAAATCGATTGCGCTATATTGCAGCAAATGATAAAAATGTTTTTTACAGATATTACACACATGAACATTGTTTTCATTTGATTTATTCTCAAATTTCATCAATCTCCGTATTCGATTTATGTGCCATGTTTTCTGCATTTGTTTTGCCAGGAGACCGAATAAACCCATGGCCGCCAAATGTTTAATTGCGACTTCGATAGTTCTATTGAGCAGTTTTTAAGCAAAATTGCAAAAATAGTTTCTCACACACACTCGTATATTTTCACGACTACAAAAGTGTTGATTTTTATTTAATTTCTCACAGACTTTCTCTAGATACTAGTTTAGTCTAATGTGCTCTGTCTACTAGCTGACGTGTAGCCAGGAGGTTAAAATGGTTCATGCCTACTCTGAAAATTAGCCTTTACCTCGGTAGGCTTAGCAAGCTATTTTCGAACAAAATAAAATCTCCATTCAACGCTTTCAACATTTCTGCCCTGCTTAGGAGCAGGATTGTCGTGTTCTTTACTAGGAAATACTTTGCGAAGACTGTTGCCTGCAAGTCACGGAGGCAAATGTTGGATGGAAAGAGGCCCGCAAGTCCTCTGAAGGGCGCCGACTGCAAAGTGTCATTACCTGTCTTACTTCCCGTTACCGGTGGTGAGAATAAGACTTTGATTATGAGTCAGCTTGATAATCGTGTGGACCATGTACTTTTATCCGGGAGCACGCGAAACAATTTCCTGGTAAGGCCAAAATGCGGCATAGGCAGTTATTGGTCAAAAAGCACAGTCTCTGCTTTATTTTAGCCTTGAGACAATCTTTTAACACTAGATCTTACGCGTCAAAAGACATTTTGTACTGAGGGAGAAGTGAGTCGATAATTGGCTCGAGGCGGATCGAATTGAGTCTTTCGAAGATCTTAAAGAAAAAGCATTAGAGAGATATCTTCCAACATCGATTCGGGTTAGTAGCACGGGTGACTGGAAAAGCTTAGGAGTTTTTAGAACTTCCCGTTTTCCAGATTTTAACATCTTGAGGTAGCGCAATCATGAAAAAAAGGTACGCGTAGCAAAGATTTCAGTTTTACTTTTATTCATCATTACAAATTTGTTTAAGCTTGAACCAATTTAAATGCAAATTAAATTGCAAAATTTGCTAGAAAATTAAAACACTGTTATTAAAATAGAATTCCTTTCGAAATTCTTTTGTGAAAGTATCAAAATGTCTGAAAAATTAGCTCCTGACTTATCTTTGGCTACGCTCTTGCTACTAACTGACTTGATGCTTCCCACTGTTCATCGAGCTCGCAACTCATAACGCTGCCAAACAAGATTACAACACGCAAACACGTGAACTTACGAAGTGTGATTAACAAAATGCCTTTGGCTCTTGTGAATGATTGACAGCTTTTTGTGGTGAGAGAAGTCAAATTTTACCTACAATTACAAGACAAACTATAAAAAATGATTTTTGCTCTTCGTAATGTCACACATATAAATATTATTGAGAGGGAAAAATGGACAAAATTCAATCAGTAAAAATTCCCTAAAATAAATAATCATGATATTGTTACTCATCATCAAATATTGCGCAGGATTAAAAGATACATGTTTGGGGGTTGAGCCAAATAGCTCATTTAAAAATGTCTAAATTCTCCCCCACAAGCCAATCATTCTTCGAATACCACAAGTATACTCGGTACGTATTTAGGAAAGGAAAAGAGCTTACAAAAATTTGAAATACTTTGGTAATTTACAAACGTTTGCAACAATCACGCACAAGTTTGATAATTTGGCAATTGGAATATTCGCACTCTCACTGGGAAAAAACAAAAAGTTTTTGGGGATGCCAAACTACGTCAATTAGACATAATAGCTTACGACTGTTCATGGCGGTTTCTAAAATACTTGTGCTTGCTGCGCTGAGGGAAAAACTTAGAAATGTGAGAAAACACAGAGTAAGAAAACGCGTTCTAATGGTCTGTCGCGAATGCCGTCGTTTCAATGACAAAATGGGTGAGCAATTAATAGCTTCACTTCCTATATACGGTGTGAACCCAGGACGTCGCTCTGGCAAATGTGTTGGTCCAGATTATTTCGGGCCCCTTGTTATCAAACACCGACACGTTCACTTAAAACATTTTATTTTTGTACTTACTGTATGACTGCTAGAGCTGGTCACGTTGAGATCTCTCATGCTATGGACACTTCCTTCTTTCTAAATGCCTTTCTTTGCTTTGCTGTCGCCAAAGAAACCTTTCTGATATATATTCAGACAATGGCGGCCATGTGGTCGGGGCCGAGCGCGAGTAGTCTGAGGGTGTTCAGGCACTCAACACAAACCTTGTACATATTTAACCTCTACGACGTGATGTAAATTTGTATTTCAACCCAACTGCGGCAAGTCACTTAGGGGTTGTGTGAGAACGGCCAATATGGCCAGTTTATAAGGCAATGCATCTAATTAGTGATGATCAAGTGTTGACGGAAGAACAGCTCTACATATTGATTGCGAAAATTGAAAGAATTATGAACCATAGGTTTCTTACCAGCGATTGTCCTGTAAAAGTCGGTTTACGATATATGAACGTGAAGAATTCTGAGTTATCTTCCTCTACCAGAACGTCTAGAAAGGAAAGTTTGCCAACAGCTTGTTTTTCAAAAGTAAAGGTCAATCAATGATGTAATAAGTTTTGTACCGAAAGAAACCTGCGACAGTCGAATTCCTCTTTGATTATGGCAAAGGCGTCATCAGCGTGTCAGAAATATAAAACGGGTTTGTTGTTGGGCCGAAGCAATTTTCTTGGTAGTACCCAACAAACATATTGGAAAGTGTTGGGTCAAGTGGAGAGCCGGTGACAACACCACCATTTTGTTTGTACATAGTATTTTTAAAGCTGAATTCAACTCACGAAGTAGCTGCGATTAGCAACTCAGTGTAAAGTGTCTTAGGAATATTAGGCAGAGTGAGTTTTCTGTTGTAAATGGCATCAGCGCTGATTTTAATAGTTTCTGTCAGTATCAAGGATATTTGTAAACAAGCAGATATCAAAGGAACAGAGAAAGGTGGCTTATGAATCAAATTGAAGTTGCTGCATAGTTTCTGCAAAAGCGAAAGAATTCTTAATGCAGTGGCTGGAATAAAGATCTAGGACTCCGATTTCAAAATTGGATCTCTCAACTGGGGCATTGTTTTGTTGTTCAAAATAGCTTTAGCAATCAACTTCTGTGGTTTTAAACCAAAGAAGCTTAGGTCTTTACCCGCCTGTTATTGATGTTTTGAGTAAAGACGGCGCTTGAGTTTACCAGGTTTCACCGCTTTTACGCTTAAAATAGCATTGCAAACAAGATGGCACAAAACAACATGATTTAGTGATGTCATTCCACTTGAAGTAAAATCTGAAATAGAATAATCTGCATTGTATTTTCATCGCCTATTCATTGACTTAACCCTGTTGGTAAAAAGAGTTATTGAAAATCTTATGTTAACATTTGATTTTTCGGTTTACCGACTAAAAACAGCTCAACAACTCATTCTTTGATTGTGGCAACTAGAAAAACAACAGAAAATCGTTGGACGTAACGCAAACGACGACAAAAATTAAAAAAGAAAACCATTTGAAAGGCAAATCAGTTAATATTAAAATAATTAATCAATCAATGAATTCGCTACAAAAAAGAACAAACTTTGCCAATAACTCAAAAATCAAAAAATGTTTTCCGGATTTTTTAAAACTTTCTCAAGAACCCCAAATGTGGGATCATTGACTCAGCTAATAAACAAATTTTGAGATTTTGAAAACAACTAGATTTTGATAAAAAAATTACAAGATCATTGGATATAATCAAAACTGCAAAATTTATTGGAAAGCCACCAACGATTGCACCACTGACCACTTGTAGCAAAATCACAGTTTCAAAAAGCTTTTATACAACGTTTGCGGCACTGTTTCTATTAAAATTACTTTTAATAGCATGATCAAAATCAAAGTGTACTTTTGCATTCTAAAGGTTAATACGCAAAAAAATTAAAAAGCCCAAGAAGAGCTTTTGCGAAAAGTGACCTATATATTGTTAGCAAAAATTTTGAACTTTACCATCAAACCATAAGTAAAGTTCTCGGACTCCATTATGAAGTTATGCATGCTGGATAAGCGCAGTACATGCTTTTACCTTCAACTGATTAAAAAAAAATTACACCAGTTTAAATTCAAATCTAGCCAGATCCTAATCGGTTTTGACGTAAATTTCTTGTTCACAATATCCGTCTACATAAAACAACCAATCCTATAGCCACAAAAATTTATTCAGAAACCGTTGGTGAATCTCCATCGAAAGAAAACATTTTTGTAAAGTTACTAAAAACAGCTGCTCAAAATGTTCATTTACAAGAACTAAATATTCCAGCATATTCATGGCACAGTCATGGATCCACCATTGGGTCTCACCATGGTCAATTTTTTCCTCGCAGATCTGGAAACTCGACTCCTTCAACAGACTTTAAATTGCTTTCCTAAATTATATTACAAATATGTTGAGAATATTTTTGCTGTTTTTGATACGGAATGTGCCTGCGTTGAGTTTCTTAATTTATTAAACTCCCAGAATAAGAATATGAAGTTTACTAAGGAAAATTCATTTGCTACATTTTTGGATTTCCAGCTAAAAGTTAAAGATGGTAATTTTGATTCGTGGATTCGAAGAAATTCAACAAACATTGGCGTTATATTAACTTCAAGACAACCTGTCCAGTAAAATGGAGAATCGGATTGGTTCTTTGTATATTAAATCGAGCGAAAACTATTTGTTCCAATGAAAAGCTTTTTTATACCAAAATTTAAAAGCTGAGGTCTTTGTTTTATGACAAAATTTATGCAAATTGATTTTTTGATAAACTTTTGAATAAGTTTTGGCGCCCCCATACTACTCAAAATGACGATGTATCTATAAGCAAAAAATTTATCTTCTTTGATAAACCTTGTGAAGGGAAATCCATCTTATCCATTTTATAAAAACAGATCCAAACTGATCTTGAAATTGTTAATTGTTTAAGTTAGACCCATTTATAGAATATTTAAAGTTGGATAATATTTCAAATTAAAATGTCGTATTCCTTTACCTTTTGTGTCTAATGTTGTATATTGTATTAATTATCGAATTTATTGGTTTATTTATTAGCCGACGCGATGGCGTAGTGGTATATACTTTTGACTCTGTCTGGCATCCCGCCCTTTTCCACAAACTTATTTCGGCTTGCCTCCATCCTTGCTTTGCTCGTTGGACTCAATCTTTCCTTTCTGATAGGCGCGCTTGTGTGGTTTTTCAAAATCACAAAAGCCGCTCCTTTCGAGTCCGTCGAGGTGTTCCACAAGAATCCGTTCTCGGCCCTGTACTTTTCTCTTTATTCATTAACGACCTTGCGGCTTCTCTGCTTTCTTCCGTCAGCTACTGTCTTTACGCTGACGATCTGGCCATTTGGTCCTCCTCCCCCTCGGTCCCCAGTGCGGTGGAGGCCACACAAAGAGCTCGGTTTCAATTGGAACGCTGGTCTGAGTACTGGTGTCTTCCTCTCAATCTGAGGAAATGTGAGGCCTCCTTCTTTTCAGTGGATCCCCACCAGGCTAACCTCCAGCCCAACATCCTCCTACTCGGCTCCCGCCTCCGTTTTAATCCCACTCCAACTTTTTTAAGGGTCGCCTTCGACCGCACTCTTTCCTTTTCTAAGCATGTATCTTCGCTGAAGGCCAAGTTTTTCCCGCGTCTCAAGGCCTTACGCTGTATCTCTGCTTCCTCATGCGGCCCCTCTAAGGAGTCCCTCTTTATTCTGTACAAATCTTGTCTTCGGCTCCTTCTCACCTACGCTTCACCCGGATGGTTTCCGTTCCTAATCGCTACCAAGTTTACCAAATTGGAACGCCTCCACTGAGCGGCCAGTCGCGCCATTACCGGCTGCCTCTCGTCCTCCCCTATCTCTCTGCTTCTCTCCGAGGCTTCTTTACCTCCCCTACGAGTCACCCTGACTCATTTCACTCTTTTTTCTTATGAGCGGGCTCTTTGTCTCCCAACCTCCTTGCCTATTTCAGGTTTGGCCAGACTTGGAGTGAAACCAAGACTCTGCAGATCGTCCTGGAGAGCTCTTGCGTCCACTCACCCGCTCATGCTTCCTTCTACTTGTTCTAGGGAGGCTCTTCTTACTTGCCCTCCTTTTCCTCCTTGGAATCTGTTTTCCTTCACCGTGGATTCCACCCTTTCCTCTCCATGCTCTCGCTCTGATCCCCCTCGCTCTCGCCGTGGTGCGGCTCTCGCCCATCTTGACTCTCTCCCCCCTCATGATCTGGTACTCTGGACAGACGGCTCTGTTCCTTTTCCTTTTGGCAGGCGAAACTCCGGCGTACTTGCCAACTGCTCTCTCTGTGGCACTGAGGCCACTCTTTCCTTTTTCGGCAGGCCCAGTATGTTGAAGTTTTTCCGCTGAAGTCTGCGCCATTATGCACGCTCTTTGCTGGTCTCGGCGGCACCGGCAGGTCTGCCATTTCTCTTCTCTTCTCCTCCTGTCTGACTCTCGTTCTGTCATTGACACCCTGTCCTTTCCTCCATCTTTCGTGTTATCTCAAACTCTGTGGCAGATCTGGCAGGAACTGTCTTTTCTCTCCTCCTGTTCTATCAGGCTACAATGGGTCCCCGGACACTTGTTTCTACCGGGAAACGACACGGCTGACGAGCTTGCCAAATGGGGAGCGCTACTTACGCCCTCCGCAATCCCTTGTAGTCTCTCTCGTATCCACTCTCGTCTTATCTCGGACTGAAGGTGTACCGTCTCTTCGAAGTATTTTGACACACAGGTTCCCTCAATTTCCACTGAGGAACTTGTGCTCCCTCGTCATGCTCGCTGTGTCCTTTCTCGTCTACGCTGCAATGAACACAACCTTCTTTTAGGTTCTTACCTCTCTAGGATTGGCAGAATCTAGAATCCTTCTTGCAGCGCCCGTGGACACTCGTCCCAGGACATCGCTCATCTCATTCTGCACTGTCCAGCTACGGACTCTTTGCGCCGCTCACTCTTTGGCGACTCTCTGTCTCTTTACGACCTCCGGTCCAGACCCTGGAGAGTTGCCCGGCTTGTGGGGCTCCATGGTCCTCCGCCATGCCCCCATCCCCCGGAAGGGGTCGGATAACCAACAACAACAACAACAACATGGCGTAGTGGATAGAACATCCGCTTCGCAGTCGGTAGACCTGGAGTTCGTTTCCCTTATTGAGTCATACCAACAGACTTTAAAAAATGGTATCCACAGCTTCCCTGCTTGACGCTCGGCACAAAAAAGGATAATGTGGAGAACAAGCTGGCAAGCTTGATTGTTGTGTCCTTGGGCAAGACACTTAACGGGATGCATGCATCTTTGTGTGGCAGACAGGTGGCGGGGCCACGCAGTCTACCCGTCGTGGAGGCCCAGTCGCGAAAAACTACACATCGAGCAAGAGCTCACACGCAAGAAGCTTCATTTATTGATTATCAATTTATTTTGTCTTGTCCAATGTGCGATACGGGTAAGACATACATTGGTTTGTCATCTAGACGTTTAGTCACCAGGGAAAAGAACATTTGAACCTCAACACGACAGAAAAAGTGCCATTAAGGATAATTTGCTACAGTGCAAATCTTGCTCCCAAACTGAAATTAATTTGTTCTTGTCATTGACGGTTTTAAGAAATGTTCATCCGAATATAACGCAACATGAAGCTCTGCCAGTAAAACAAAGCAAGCCACTTTTAATAAACAGCTATATGCAAATGGTTATTCCATTTTGCTAAAACTATTATAATTTATTTGTCCTATTCCGTCACTGTCTATCAAGCTATTGTATTTGCCGCTATTTCGTTAAGTTATTTGTCATCATTTAGTCACTATTTCGTCATCATTTATCTCATTCGTCACAATCCAATGTATTTGGTTTTATGTCGCTATGACCTCAAATTTCTATTTATAGCCTGACTTGCTGGGGTAGTGTAAGGCCTAAGCCTAAATCAATATTTTGAAGTTTTAATTCTACATGATAGTTAAGTTCTAAAACTTAATATTAACCCTCTGTCTACCATGGGGTCCAATGGACCCCAAAGTGAAATTTGCTCTTTTAATACTTAGAACGTATAGCAGATACGGTCTTGAAATTCCTTGACTTTTCTTAAGTTATGTTGATCTGTAGCCAATTGGAATATTGTAAATCTAAGATGATGATATGTTGTATAAAAAAAAAATAGCACCTTATACCAGTGGGGTCCATTGGACCCCATGCTTATACCAGACATACATAGCGTAATTTGTAGCATCAATGTTGATCTTTACCTTTTGTTTTGAGAAATGTAATTTTTTTGTTTAGTACCACAAACAAAAATATATTCGCTTTTATATAAATCCATCTGTTCAACTTCAATATTCAACTTGTATTGCGTTTCAAAACAGTTGTAAAAATTTGACGATATCATAAGAATTCAAGTAAAAGAGTTATTTGGTTGAAAGGAGGGACTGGAAGACATCGTCAGAAGCAGTGAAGATCGAAGAAATGGATAAATATCTGGAAGATGATGAAATACTGAACACATTGCAACAGAGCGAAGATGATGAGAGCGAAAGTGGTAGTTCGATGACGGAGAGAGCAACCATCTCAGTGTTGAAGAATTGTCTTCATCTGAAGTGTCAGATACTGATGATGATAGCCAAAACCTGAATGCTTCTTCGACATGTTTATTTCACGAAATAAAAAGGAAAATTGGTCATCAACTCCCTGCACAAGTAATACTTGCCGCACTGCTGCTTGCAACATTTTTCGCGAAAGAACAGGCCCTTCACGTTACGCAAAATCTCAATGCGAATCAGAATCTGATTCATTCAAACTATTCTTCAGAAATACACTGCTGGACAAGTTTCGGGATTGGACAAATGCCGAAGGGTTGCTTGTATACAAAGAAAATTGGACTGCTATAGATCAATCTGAATTTGACAAATTTTTAGATGTAGTAATTCTTATTGGAGTATACAAATCAAATAGTGAAAATGTTGCTCAACTTTGGAGTAAAGAGGATGGGAGACCAATTTTTAATAAGCTTATGAGTCGAAATAGATATCAGCAAATCCTGCTAGTACTTCGGTTTGACAATGCAAATGCACGGAGAAGCAACCGATCAGCTGACAAATTTCAGCCTATTAGATATGTTTTCGAAGAATGGGATCTTAATTTTCGGGATGCTTACACTCCAGGACCCACATGACTGTTGATGAACAATTGGTTTGTTTCAGAGGAAGATGTCCGTTTAGGCAGTATATTCCTTAAAAGTATGGGCAATACGTGAAGCCAACACTTCTTATGCATGGAAGATGCAAGTGTACACTGGAAAAGATTCTACGCTTGGAAGAGAAGTTAACCAGGGAGCAAGGGTTGTCAAAGATTTGGTGAAAGAAATTGAAAACTTTGGAAGGAATGTTACTTGCGATAACTTTTTAATAGCGTGTCACTTGCACGTGACCTGCTTCAAAGAAGGTTACTCTTGTTGAAACCATTCGAAGAAGCAAACCAGAACTGCCATTAAAATTCACACTTGCGAAAGGACGTGAGGTAACCTCAACTGTTTTGGGATTTCAAAGTGATGCCATGATTGCATCATATTGCCCGAAAAAGAGATATGTGGTAAATATGCTGTCCACGATGCACGCACTCCCTGACATATCTTCAACCTCTTGCGAAAAGAAGCCTAAAGTAATCTTGTATTACAACAGCACCAAAAGTGGAGTGGACATTCTGGATAGAATGGTGCGGACATACACTTCCAAAAGAATGACAAGAAGATGGCCAGTGGCACTATTTTACAATATGCTTGATTTAAGTGCTGTCAATGCGTATGTGGTATGGCAGCAATTACAAGGTGAAAACAGCAGCTGCTTTAGCAAAAAGAAGAGAAGAAAGTTTTTGATTCAGCTGGCAAAAGGGCTAGCTGGAATGTTACTGACATATATAAATCATGCTGCTCTGCCACAAAACAAAAGGAAGAGAGCTGAAACTGAAGATCAGCAGCCAAAACCAAAGAAGGCAAGATGTCATCTTTGTGACAGAAGCAAAGATAGAAAATGTAAGCAAACCTGCATTGCCTGCAAAAAGAACGTTTGCCAAGAACATTCGGAAATCATATGTATTCAATGCAGGCGTGCATAAGCTGAACTCGTCACAGCAGTTTTCTAAGTACTGGTACAGTGTTTATTGCTGTGTAATTGGTTTCATTGTTTGCCAATTTATGCATTTTTTACTTTCATGTGTCACACAGCGCAGTAAGCTTGAGTACACTCATTTGTGTTCCTGCGAACTGCTCATATGAATCCTGATATGCCGGTACCTCAACTTCTAGTGAAGGCTATGTGCATGAATATGCTCATAAAACGTAGGAGAGAAAAACACTTTTGGGGCCCCACCAACCTGCTTGAAATTAGCATATTTTGCCCATTTTTATAAATTTGCCCGAAATCTTATGAATCTTGCTCAGATTTGTCGGAAATTCTCAAATTTTCTAAATTTGATCAAATATGTCGGAATTTTATCAAACTTTTGCAGTATAAACACTGCCCCCCAAAAAAAATTATTTCGAATTTTGCCAAAATTTCTGAATTCTGCTCATTTTTCTAATTCGTGAAGGGGAGGTCCGCACCTTTGTCTTCTACCCTCTATGGATAAGCTGACAAACATTTCGTGGAATTGAAATAAACTTCTTAACATGTATAGGCCATCCAAGACTGTTTCAGTAGGCTTATTAGTAAATTGCACCATATGCTGCTCTGTGACTGTGTGTGTTTACTTTTTGTGTATCGGTATTTTCGTTTTTATGTGTGCTTATTAACAGATTTTTGAGTGTTAACTGCTTCATTTTCCGTTTAGCCAATAATTTTGAAGATTTCCATTGCATTGCTTGTCCTCAACATGCCTTTTTAAAATTGGGGTCCAACGGACCCCAATGGTATAAGTTGAATGAGTTTTTTTTGGTAGACAGAGGGTTAAAGATGCTTTGACAAGGGCTTGATGTAAGCCGAAAACCGTCAGCAAATAGTGTGTGTGAATATGAAAATCAATTATCAAAAATGGAAAGGGGTATGATATTGGTATGCAATATCGTTTTAAGGGTTTTGAAAGTTACTTCCCTTCCTAAACTACGTTTTATTAGGTGACAAAGAGGACCTTAATGGGCTACATAAAACGCATGGGTGGACCGCTTGCCGTTTGAGGGTGGTAGTTTGCTTACCTGTACACCACAGTGTGACAATTGGATTCACGGAAAAATATACACTGGGCTCGTCTAACTGATAATTTATTTAAAAAGCTGCGTGACTACAAAGCAGAAGTGGTTCGAGTGTCATGTCTTCACCACTTCAATACAACCTAATTTCAGCATAGATAACTTCTGAACGTAAAGAAGCAGCTGAGTCTTTCATGAATATAGGAAACCGGAAAAAATTCATATTTACATAACCAGAGACAATTTTTTTAAATCCTCATCTGTTTAATGAGAAAAGCAATTTTCAGCTTAGACAATAGACATAAATTAACTCATCAACATGCAAACAATAATAAAGTAGATGTGGGATTTATCGGATATGGTTTTACAGGAAGCGAGAAAAGTCCGCTCCAGCCCTTCCTCAATATTCCCACTTATCAGCGCGCCCTCCTTCTGAAAGTGTAAATGATATTCTGTAAGAATTTAATTGCATGTGATTATATTTTTATAGCACCACGGTTATGTACTGAGGATCAAGACGAGTATCGATGCAATGATGGTGAGTGTATCCAATTGCCAACGCCTTGCAACGGACTTCCTGACTGCAGCAACGGAGAGGACGAGCAAAATTGCAGTAAGTTCAAACGTTTCTACAAAATAGCAAGAATGCTGATGTGTTATCCGTATTGAATTTGTTTCGCAGATGCGTCAAGAAATATACAATGAAAAACTACGATAATACAAACTTGTCGAGCAATAGAATTTCGGTTCTATCTCTATAGTAATATTTTAAAATTGAGGCGAAGTAAATTATGGCTCAAACAATTGGTCTGACGGCAACTTAACTGACACTTTCGCAATTCAATACAAAATATCCGATCTACCGGCTGTAGATTTGCACCACTTCTTGTTCAAATAACGAAAAAAAGTCTCACAAATAACTTAATTACAATTGCACTACTAACTACAAAAATTATCTTTTGCATTTGGCTTTTACGCATTCCAACAACAACCAAATATACACAAAATAAACAGATATACTTCAGCACGTCCTATCCATCTCTCTCTACTTTATCTAATGATTTTCAGTATATCATAGAAATTATGCTGTATATATACTGTATATGTATATATATATATATATATATATATAATTTCTTTGATATATTGAAAATTAAATTTTAAATAAAGAAATTCTAGATGCGTTTGAAGATTAAAAAAGCAATGCAAATTATAGTGATGTCATAAGTACGAATTTGCGCAATTTCCTATGGGGTCATAATTTCAATCAAAATAGAGCAAACAAGTCTGGCTACACAATCACTTACGTCAAGGGCTCTCAATTGGAGGTAAATTTATCCCATGAAGGTTTATTTGGCTTGCATTGGGAGTAATTTTGCAAGAAAGAAATTTCCAAACTTTTCCCAAAAATCTTACAGTTTATGAAATTATAAGGATTATGTTTTGTCAAAACCAACCAAAAACTAACGTGACCAGAAACAAGTTTACATTTATTCCTCGTCGTCGTCGTCGTTTGGTAAGGCACCCAAACTCAATCCGGGCCAGCACAAATCAAGGCCAGGGCCAAGGGTCTGTTCTTTTACCACCCCGGGCTGCGGCGCTTCCCAGATTAGATGCCGGCAGTGGTGTTGTTAAGCAAACATCGAGTTGCGTCATCCAAAACCTGCAGACCTCGTGTTCTTCTTGGTACATGATGTATGAGACATGAAGATATAACGTGATCTGCAGTTTGCTCAGTGGCACCACATTCACAATTCGGCGATGAAGCGAGACCCCATTTGTACATGGCCAAGTGAAAACGTCCTACACCAGTCCGCAGGCGATTGAGGCTTACCCAAGAGGTTCTGGGAAGACTCATACCAAGTGGCCTTGAACTGAACCTGGGAATGAAAACACGGATTCTCGAAGTACTTTCTAAGTAGTCTGCGTTCCATTTATGCTTCGTCCACTGCTTCACGCGGATGTCCAGTTCGGACAAACTATCTAATAGTTTCGATGCAGCAGGTACATATGGGCGTCTTGATCTAAGTCTCCCCTGGTGCGCATCCTGCTGCCTAACCAACTATTCGTGCAGTACATGGTCGGGGTGATGGATAGCACAATTCGCCAAGGAAAGTGTCGCTCCTAATCGGCGGAGCTCAGCTGGCTGGATGCCTGCGAGGACAGGCAAGTTTTCCGTTGGTGTGGGACGCAAGCATCCAGTGACAATGCGCAAAGCATCATCGAGAATGCTGTCAATGAGGCGAGTATGCTTACTACGACACAAAACTGGTGCGCAGTACTCAGAGGTGGAGTAGACCAAGGAAAGAGCAGAGATGCGCAATGTCTTGGCATGTGCACCCCATCCGGATCCCGAAAGTCGCTTCAACAGCGCAACTCGGATGGAAAGCTTTTTGCCCAAAGCCTCGAGGTGGTGACGGAAAGTGAGCGACCTGTACAGCTTTATCCTGAGATACTTTGGGACTGGACAGCGTGGCAATAGATTGCCATTGTTGTAAACATTAAGCTCACGTTTGGCCTCTCTGTTGTTAAGATAAAAGACCGCCGTCACCGCTTTCGAATTGCTGAACTTTAGCTTCCAAATCTGCAGATAAGCTGAAGGTGTAGTCATGTCTTGGCTTAGAGTGTCCTCCACAGCCTTCCAATCTCGAGAAGCATGCAGCAATGCTAAGTCATCAGCATATGCATTCTTCTACGTTACGTCAGGGCCACATTTATTCCTATTACATTCTTTTTTGTTACATCACAGAAAATCAACAAACAAACTTCAAAACTCCGACTTCTGTGATCAAGCGAAATGAAATGTTTGCATAAAGCAGAGTGTTTTTGGTAGTGGAACTTAATGGTTTAATTGTGTTCAGATATTCTTGGTCTATTTATATCAAAGAATTTTTACAGTAACCTACCGCTTAAGTTCGCACCCGTTTAAGTTCGCAAAAAAATATCACAAAATTTAGATTCTGGTTTTTCAGCAATGTATTGTAGATTATTTACAATGGTAAAGTTTGTGGTTCAAACATGTCATGAATTGTTAGCTGAGGAGTGGGCTTAGCAATTTTTGCATGACGGACCCATTTTTGCGTTTTGATTCCAAAATCATCTGCCGTAATTTTCGCTGAAAGCGTTCGAATGAATTTTTTAGTTCATTGTAGTCATCTCCTACTTGAGCTTGCACAACAGGACACAACAACTGACCCTCAGCTTCAAGGACTTTTTCGTACATAAGCTCAAAGCCACCAAAATTGACGTTGTCTTCTGCTGGTTCCAGAAATTGTGCGTCAGCTTCGGCAATTGCATGATCACTTTCATCTTCTGAATTGTCGTTTTTTGCTTGCATTGTTCCAAAGATCTCATTGACATCATCTAAAATCTCTTTCGAGAACACTTCGTTGTTTTCATCATCAGTGTGCACAAATTCTTCTATGGTGCTTTATCTATTGGAATATTTAACGCTTTAAAGTTGCGCAATAGATCAGCCGTCAAATCAACTTCCTCATCAGTTTCACCTCGTAACGTTAGCAATTCAAACTTGTTGAACGCATTCTTTATTGTCCCATCCGATATTGCATCCCAGGCAAGCTTGATATATTGAGCTGCATCTAGCAAATGCAGGGTTGCTATAAGCGACACCTACTGCACCTCTTGGTAGCCTTTTTGCTTGTTCTTTTTTGCAGGACTTCAACTCCTCATCAAGCTCGTAAAAATTCTAAGCATCTTTGAAATGCAAATATTTATACTTTTTTTTTAGTAATGCGATAATTCTCATATCACAAGGCTGTTTCCAGCTATTACAGTTAGATGGGAAGAACACTACCTTAATGTTGTTTCTTTCAAAAGCGGAAAAATGACCTAGAGTTTTCTTCAACAGTAAAAGAATTGGGCATCCTGTTTTCTTTCTTACCTCCGGATAAAACACATCCTTAACAAATTTTCAACGGCAATGTCCATCAATGCCCTAATCTGATTAATCTATTTGAGAGGCCATGTTCGATTTTGATACAAGCTGGAAATTTTGGTTTATCAATAAATGTGCATGAAATTTTGTGAGTTCCTGTTGCATTTGCACAAACTACAAGCAACACTCATTCTTTAAATTTTTTTACCTCTCATACTACTAACATCATCGAAAGGCATAAGTACGGTTTATCTAGGCAGCAGCCAAAAAATACGTTTGTTTCATCCATATTATAAACATTTTTGGGATCATACTGTGCAAATATGGCACATGATTCGTCCAACGTCCGCAGGAGATTAGGGTTATCTCTGTCCACTTCTGTTCCTTCACCGTGAAGAAGAAGCAGTTGTTACCCTCTGCTTTCTCTAAATTTTCTAAGCCATTGTCATGATGCTTTAAAGTCTTCCTGTGATATCGATAGCTGTTTGATGAGTTGCTTTGCTTTCAAAATGGTGAGTGAAGATGGAACGAGTAAGTTTGCTTGACGCATACTATTAAGCCAAAAGTATAAATTTTCTTCCAATTCTGTAAACCTCCCAACAGACACTCGAAACGTTTTTGTTTTTTGTCTCTTCAGACATCAGAACAGAACGTTCACGAATAGTTTCACGGTTTATCCAGACTTTTCTTATGGCTGTTTCACTCACTTCGCACTGTCGTGCGATGCTTTGTTTGCTTGGAGGTTTGGCTGACTCAATTTAGATATTACTTGCAATCTTTGTGACTCAATTAAACGCTTGACTTTGCCGAACATTATATGTGAATGTTATATTGCAGTATGTTAATGTGATAAGCTTTATAAAAATTAAGTTAGTAGCCTTAGTTACTGTAATTTATCTATCAGTCGCGAATCGATAACTAACTGCATAACTTAGTTAATTGATATTAAGGCATATAGGCTAACTGCAATCAGTTGAATAAAATACCATTTCCACGACCAGTTTTAATCCTGGTGAACTCAGGTATTGAACTGCCGATCACATTCAATGCTTAATGCGGTTTATACCACTCCGCCATCGGTCCTTTCAACTAATGCTGTTAATTTTAAGGTTAGATATAGTGCGCGCTCACTACAGTAATCTTGATACCATATATGCTTTAATTTCCAGCCAAGCCAGTGCTTTTATTACGTTATAATACGAATTATAGGAGCTGGTGTTAGCCTGTTTAAGATATTAATTTAATTAATTTATATTAAGGCATACATAAAGCATATATGCGCAATGATCAGCCTTTTCAAAGTTTTGCTGATTAAGGCCTTGCAATTACGTGATAATACGCATACTGACGTATTGCACTGTGTATACAAAGCAATTAGACCAATTAATTACAGTCAAGGAATCAGCAATTACCGATTGAACATGAATACTTAACTTTGCACCAACCACTTAAGGTCGCAAAGGCTGCTCAGGTTTAAGTTGCGAATTTAAGCGGTAGCTTATTGTAATTTAAAGCAGAGTTTATAGCTGACTGTCCGATAGCATTTTAGTGAATTTATAATAATCAAGTTAGTGGCATATATTCGATTGCATATAAATCGAATAGAACTTGTCTGCTAGGTGACCTAATCTTGTAACTGATTGAAATAATATTTAATGACATACCAACCTAATTTTTCTAATAATTAAATAATAAATGCAACAAACTTCAATATTTTACAGTTATTATGGCAAAAAAAAGAATTTATCTAGAGTCGTATGCAGAATTCGGGTTTACTACATAGTAACTGATGGAGTTCAAAACCTCAGTATATTTTTTGCTCTCAAGTCCTTGGCAATGATTCTATAAAACCATCAATATTGAAAGCCCATTTTTCTTCATGTCATTCTGCTCATTTACATAACGCCCACGAGTGCTCGATTTCGTGCTGGTAAAATACTATCAAGTTTTGAATTTACGTTTGAAAACAAATCAGCTTTCGAACCATTTTATCCCTTTGCTCAAAAAATTGCAAAAGAAATTAAGCCACACACGCTTGGCGAATGACTTATCAAGCCTTGTGGCACGAATGTAGTTGAATTTTTGTCTAAAAAAGAAGCGAAACAGAAAATTAAAACAATATCACTATCAAATGATTCCATGAGTCCCCTCATAAATGTTATGTCACCGGATATTTTAGATCAGGTTTAGCGAGAGAAATTCGAGCTAGTCCAGCAAAGATCAATTTTCAGCTGGATGAGTCAATAGATGATATTAAATTGAGCACATTTACTAGTTTACTGCCTGATGGGACTGGTAGTTCTTGAAGTGAAGGGTTGCAGACGACTGTGATAGCAGTTGACATTCTGAAATTAGTGCATGATTTCTTTGCACGGAATGATTTGTGATGGAATCATGTGAGCTCACTTTGTACTAATGGGGCTACTGCCATGATCGGAGCGAAGTCAGGATCTGCAACGTTTGTGAAAAGCGCGCCCCACATATTATTTGTTCTCACTGTGTCCTTCATTAAAATGCGCTGGCAAGCAAAATCCTCCTAGAATATCTTAATCTATTCGTGGATTAAACAAACCAATGTGTGAATTTTGTTAGATCTCGTGCCTATCTATCAGACATTTTTTCGAATTTAAATACATTGCAAAGAACAATTTTAACCGTTACTGATGCTCGTGATAAAGTTCAAAGCTTTAGAGCAAAACTTGATTTGTAGAGTAAAAAAGTTCAAAGCGGAATTGTCGCAAATTTTCCAGCATTTGACAAATGGAAAATTACAGAAAATTGTAACGATTCTCCTAAACTGGAAGTTGAGATATGCCAACACCTTGCAGCATTGCAAAACAGCTTTTGAGGGTTTCATTTTTGACTATACTATTCCTTGGATCATTCTTCTGTTCGATGCTAATTTAGACAAAATTGACGACAATTATAAATACAAAAATGAATTGATTGACCTTCAATCATCTACATCACTTTGGACCCTGTTCAGCTGGATTAACGATGACAATTTCAAGTTTTGGTGTAAATGAACTGCAGAATATCCTTTGCTGACCAAGCACGCATTGCAGTTTATTATGCCTTTTGCAACCACCTATCTCTGAGGGTCAGGATTCTCCACTCTTGTAAACATGAAAACAAAACATTGATTTCGACTAGTTTCTGAAAACAAATTGCGAGTAACCTTTCAAAGACAGTGTCAAGAATATATAAAATTGTGTGTCGAAAGCAACCACAATGTAGTCATTGATTGCTTTGACTTTTTTTGAATAATTTTTTTTTTGCTAAAGTGTTTTTAATTATGACGCAATTATATTTAAGTTTGCTTTACAAAATTTTTCTTTGTTTTTTTGAAACGGTTTTGAAGAATTAGCATATTAAAAACGACAACATTTGTCAGCAGGATCGACAACATTTGTCAGCAGGATCAAAACATTCATGTAAAACACGCATGTCTAGAGACATTTTTGAGAAAGTTTAGCATGAAGAATATTTTATAGATGAGATTACAATAAGAGCTGCCGCCCTTAGAAAATATTGCGACTTTGTAGATCAAAATAATCATCTATTAGCACGATTACACGTCTACGCCTACCCAAGTCTTTATATTTATTTTTTGGCGTAAGACGACACACCCAATGCACATCATATTTATATTATCTGGCTGAAATAAACTACTCGTGTTTGATTGTGACTGAAAATCTACTTTAATTCTAATCAATTCCGGCAGAATCATCACAAAATTGGTGAGGCAAAGTCACAAAAATAGTGGGATTGCTTCTTTATGCAGCCCATCTTGACGTCGGTATTTTTGGATTCGCTTGAACTTCACCTAAGTATTAAAATATAGCTTTATCCAAGCTCATCCCCGCAACTGTGATCAATCATCAAAGCATTTTACGCAGAAAACATTGCAGCAGGATCAAACTTTTGGTAACACGGCTATTAATTTTTCCGGTTCTAGAATCAAATCAGACCACCCATCCAGAAGGAAGCAACGATGATCCCTACACAAAATGGTTTATCAAGAATCAAGATATAGCCTATAGGTTAAGAAAAATGAACAAAATGGTTATATATTGTTTGCTTACAAATAAAATTTCAATATTTTTCCTAATGCTAGATTACTTTTCAATAATGTTTTGGAAAGAATGGCATCTTCTCTTCTCGAAATAATTTGAAATTTATCAAAATAAAGTGCATTGTATGATTTATTGATCGTATTTTTGACCGAATTTTTGCATTTAGAGCAATCTGTAAAACTTAGGGCTGCGAGCAGCCATGATTTACAAAGTGTGACAATTCTTTTTTAAAGGAACAGAGTGAGAATAAAGATGAATATTCAGTTCGTAACTAGGAATCATAAAGAACTTCACAGGACTGAGAAAATTGCACCTGCAATCCAAATATAGGGTTCTACACGTACACCGTTCTCGAAAAATAAGTATGTATACAGTGCATTCACGATAAATGCGATGCAAATGCGGTGAAATTAAGCATTGATGTGCACAAAAAGTAATACTTTCTGCCAGTTCTGTTTTAGAGCAGCGGCCTTGCTGCAGTTCCAGCTCAGTTGGTTAGAGTGTCGCTTGATTAACTGAAAGTTTTCTGGCCCCCAGCAGGATAATCGAGTTAGGATTGAAAAAAGCATAGTGTTCATTTTCCTGGTTTGTTAGTTTCTTGCTAGCTTTGGGGTGAGCAAATTATATTCGGCCCTGTGGCACTGTCTGGCCAAAGAAACTGCAACCAGATCTGCCACAGCAAACGCCGGGTTGAAGTGTAGGATATAAATGGCGAAGCGTTAGGCATAGCTGGATCATACGATAAAAGGTGGCATTTTATTTCAAGATTCCGGAGGTATGGTTAGTCCTGAAAAATTTTCCGCTACAAACCTTGCTAAAGCATTTTAACAATAAATTCAGTTGCAAATGCAGTAGTGCATTTTTCTTGACTCAGATATTTTTCAACCAAAGGCAACTTCAAATTATTTGCCCGTACATTAGCTCCAAATATTTGTGAGCAATTAATTTTATCAGACACACTCTTCACAAGATAAACCTATAAGTTTGAGTATGAGGCTGTTGATGTACTAAAAATTTCAAGGATATTTTGGTTCACTTGTTTTATATTGGCTGGAAATTGGCTCTTGAAAAGATTACAGTTTCAACATGCAACAAAGCAGAAATAAGTAGCAGTAAAACATGAGAATATTTTTGTATCTTTTATCAGAAACAGACAAGCACCCAGTTGATGAAAAATATTTTTAACTAGCAGATTTTCCCGTCGTTGATCGGGTAAAATGTAAAGACTGATTAAATTTTTACATTGAATAACCATATTTTAATATAGGTTGAATGAATATAGGCTCGTAGCAACAGATTTCCACCCGTCGTTGATCGGGTAAAATGTAAAGAGAAGGAAAATAAATATAGGCTCGTAGCCCCCCATAGACGATTCTGATCGAAATCAAAATACCGCAGATTTACCCGTCGTTGATCGGGTAAAATGTAAAGACTGATTAAATTTTTATATTGAATTAACCATATTTTAATATAGGTGGAATAAATATAGGCTCGTAGCCCCCATAGACGATTCTGATCGAAATCAAAATACCGTACTTGGCTTCCCTGGAAAAAGTTATATAAGAGTCATATGTTTGTTTGTATCTAAATGTCTCCAGTTTTACTTCTATAGCGGACAGACAGACAGACAGACACACATTGAGTTTTATATATATAGATGACTTTGCAGTTGAAAAAGTCAAAGATTAAAATTTAACGTTTGAGTTTTTGAGGAGTGGGAGTCATACAAAAAAAAGACTCCAGACTCAGCCTCAAAGTGGTTTCGATATTGTTACAATTTCCCATATTTTCTGTCACCTATAATTTTTACTGCAGTTAGCAATATCTGGTGCTTGTTGATGAGCGGCTACAAAAGAATTTGGTTTGCAAAACCGTGGCCAATAAACTTCAAGCAATAAACAACCATAGAATAAACAGTGAAAGAAAAGATAAAATTACTGTTGTAAATTTCTTAGCTGTGACAACTTACAGCATTGCGTACACATCGGAAAAGTGTGATCTGAACACGTAGCTACTGGACAGATTTGACATTGATTTCTGCTTATGGACATATTTTGCACTCTTTTACGCTTTTCCGGCTAAGCAATTTCGTATACACGTGCTTGCATCTAAATAATTTAGCACATTTTTACGGGTATTTCTTCCTGTAATCTTTCTCATTGAGAAGCCCTGGTTTGTTGGAATAGATTTGCTTCGACTTCTTCTCAAAAAGCAAACGCTACATTTTTTACGTTTATCAAAGACCAGTAAAGGTCGTCGCAGGATGGGCGGACGAATAAATAAAAAGCCAAGTTCATACCAAAATCATAAAAAATCTTGTTTGCATAGATCAATCTTTTTTTGTTGAAAGCAAAAACAGTGCTGGCATTGATACTGTGCACATCGAACATGTAACAAAATGCTGTTAAAGTCCATGCAATTGACTTGGGTATGCGAGTAAAGGCACCAATTTGGTGTTGCATCACATCCGTGCCAGCTTTAGTAAAATCATATAGTTTGCTTATAGCGGGTTTCTTTTTAGCATCATTTATTGTTACTCCAAGGATAAGTTTTACAGTTGAGAATAGCAAAACATTGCGCTGGTCAGAGCTCTTTGTAGGAAAATATAAAAATGAAGCACTGGCTTGTTTTCCAATGACTCCCAAAAGCATTGACAAAAAAACCGCTTTCTTTTCGTAACGTTTTTGACTTCAATAGGTATAAATAACCCTTCTATTTGATTGAATAGTACTCACACATGTTATGGTGTGAGAGATAAAAGCCATTGTACTGGAGATACACTGTGTACAAGCAGTCAAAGGAAATATTGCGCCCTTGCAAATCATCGTAATTCTGAAGATTTTGAACAAGATACTTTACTGTCTCTTCCACTTCTTTAATATTGTGTTGCTCCTTTGTTAGATTTTCCACAATATAGAAATATAAAGTGTGTGAAAGCGTAAGTGACTGCATTCGTAGACTTGAAAAGTAAACCATATCTAGCAAGCTTACTCGAATTTTGCGGCTTGAAACTAATTTTATTTCTTATGGGATACAAGGTTTTATCGAAGCACGAATACTTTTCTGGAACAACACAAGCTGATCAATTTTTATTGAAGCATTTGAAAAATTCTCGAATAGATGCAAAACGATCATGTTTCTACCGCTGTTCCCTTGTATCATTATCATTATACGCAGGTGTACAAAAACTGCAACCTGTTTTTACTCATTGTAGATTCAAAAGGTGGCGATTCCTTGATCAGTTCACATAAAGAGCAACATCATGATTGTTCACGCCAGCAAAGCCACGTATGTACATCAGCCTTATAAATGCACAAATTTTGATGTCTGCATTTCTTGTGAATGACAAAAGAGAAGCTAATACATTTTTAATTGCTCGGTATGACATTTTAATTCGTCTATTGGTACATCGTACACACAATCTATCATTAGGCACACGATATAATTGGGAAATAACTAATAACTCTAATCCAAAAATAACAGCCAAACAACCTGTCAAAAACATACTGCGAACGTTTGGACCCCAACTGGTGTCATTTTCAACGTATAACAAAGAGGCTGACTATCAACCACGCCATACTGACACTGTAAAATGAACATCCAAGAAGAAGCGATAGTCACGTGTTACATAAACTGTGAGGAAAGGATTTGGAGTCTAAATTTAGACTAGATTTCAATTGTTGAAGGTAAAGATATTCCAGAATAAGGAGTTTGGATTTGTCGGGAGAACCGATGAGAATCTGTGAGTTGTTGAAGTCAACTCAATTTTTTACGTATAACATGTACAATCCGGTTGCAAAAATAAATAATAGAAATTTTAAGTTCATTTCATTACTTATTTCACACATTTAACTCAAAAAAGGAATAAACTGTCAGCATGCAACTAACATCGGAACCTTTTACGTGAAAAGCTGCTTGGTGGTAAAAATAGCTGATAACTCTAATATGTTGAAGACATTATTGCAAAACAGTTAACGTAAGTTCGTGTTTTTATTAGCAAACTTTCGATATCTTCTTAGTATCTTAGTAGCCATTTTCTAGGCTTGCAAAGCACTACAGCAGCAGACTATTGCTTTAGCTGAAGGCAACTGCCTTGCTAGGTGTGCTTGCTTGCTTGCTCATTTTGGAAGTCTAGTTCAACTATTTGATCTGCAATGATCTTATTTGCATACAAATAAGCCATTCCAAACCTAATTTTGTCAAATATTGTATGCAAGTATTAACTGAATTGCAGTAACCTGATTTACCATATTGTTTTCTTTTTCCTATCAGTGGTATCTAGATCAAAAAATCTTCGGCCACTAGAGCTTTTTTCACAAAAGATCAGTCAATTTTAACTTTTCTTATTAAAGTGTTTTGTTGTTTCAGTATGCTTCATTTCGCTTTGCAATAAACTTGCATATTGTCTTATTTTCGGCAAAATGAAATTACTACATTTTGCATTCAAACGCTCCTCAACGTAACTATTTTGAATTATTCAAAAAGTAAAAATGCGATCAAACGTTTTTTTACACGCAAGAAACAACTCAAAAAATCCTTCCCCATAGTTGAAGTACATCGGCATAGCTCCCCAACAGCAAGAGCGGCCAGACTGCAAAGATGCGATGACTACAGAATGTAGTCAATCGTGCTTTTAAGGGATAAACAAAAAAAAGAAAACTCGGTCTCATGCCAGCAGTTACTACGACGTCAGAATGCGTAACAAGCACACACATACATTACATCACGCTCCATGCTATCTTTTGCTTAGTTAAAGTTTTGATGGAAGAAATGCACTGTGTCAACTCCAAAGGGGGTCTAAACACAAAGTGTTTTATAGCGTGACCAAGGAGGGAGTAAACGTTTTCAGTTTTATATCTCCACCACTTAAATGTGCCCAAATTATACTTTAGATAACTCGTTAGCGTAAAGAAGCAGCTGAGTCTTTTAGGAATATAGGAAAGCGAAAAAAATTCATATTAACATAAGCAGACACAATTTTTTAAAATCCTCATCGGTTTAATAAGAAAAGCATCTTATAGCTCAAGCAACTGCTATCAAGTGACTCATCAACATGCAAACAACAGTAAGAGAGATGTGGAATCTGTCGCATAGTTAAGTTATTTATACAAAGCAAACAAAGCTTCCACTCAAGGCCCGCCTCAATATTCCCACTTATCAGTGCACCCTCATCCTACAGTGTAAATATTATTCTATAAGAATGTGATTGCATGTGATTAACATTTTTATAGCACCACTGTTATGTTCTGAGGATCGAGGCGCGTACCTCTGCAATGATGGTCAGTGTATCGTATCGTGGTTGCGTTGCAACAAACATCCTGACTGCAGCAACGGAGAAGATGAGCAAGATTGCGGTAAGTTCAATCGTTTCTACAAAATAGCAAGAATGTTTGTTTCGCATTTATGGTGAATTTGTTTCACAGATGCATTAACAAATGTACAATGAAAAACTACAATAATCCAAACTTGTCGAGCTATAGAATTTCGGTTCTATCTCGATAGTAATATTTTAAAATTGATGCGAAGTAAAGCATGGCTCCTACAACTGGTCTGAGGGCAGCTTAACTGACACCTTCACTATTCAATACAAAGTATTTGATCTACCGGCTGTAGATTCGCACTTCTTTTTCGAACAACAAGAAATATGTTTACAAATAAACTTAATTACAACTACACTACTAACTACAATAATTATCTTTTCCACATGGCTTTTACGGATTCCAACAACAACCAAGTATACGCAGAATAAACAGATACACTTTAACACTACCTATCAATTTTCCTATACTTTTTCTGATGATTCTCAGTCATATATATATATAGCAATCGAAGAAAATTCTCGATGCGCTAGAAGACAAAAAGCAATGTGAATTCCCATTATGTCGTAAGTACGAATTTGCGCAATTCCCTATGGCGCCATAATTACAATCAAAATAGTGCGAACAAGCCTGGCTACACAATTAGTTTAGTCATGGGTTCTCAATCGGTACTAAATTTACTCCATGAAGTAGATTTGACCTGCATTAGGGTAAATTTTGCAAGCAAGAAGTTTCCAAACTTTTTCCCCATAAATTTATGAAATAATAACTATTATGTTTTAATGAAACCAACCAGAAACCAAGTTTATGAGGAACAGTTTACATTCATTTCTGTTACGTCGCAGAAAATTGACAAACAAATTTCAAAACTTCGACTTCTGTGATTCTGTGATCAAGCGAAATGGAATGTTTGCATAAAGCAGGGTTTTTCGATTGCTGGAACTTAATGGCTCTTTTGTGTTCAGATATTCTTGGTCTATTTACATCAAAGAATATTTAGTTTATAGCAGAATTAAGTTTTAGTTACAGCTGACTGTCTGATAGCATTTGTGGGAATTTATGATAATTAGGTTAATATCATAACATTCAATTGCATATAAATCGAATAATATTTGTCTGCTAGATGACCTAATCTTGTAACTGATTGAAATTATTTTTGATTATATGCCAAGCTAATTTTGCTAATTACTAAATAATAAATCCAACAAACTTCAATATTTTACAGTAACTATGGCAAGAAATGAACTTATCTAGAGTCGTATGCAGATTTCGGGTTTGACTATACAGTAACATGTGGAGTTCAAAAACCTCAGCATACTTTTGCTCTTAAGTGCTTGGCAATGATTCTATAAAACCATCAATAGTGAAAACCCGTTTTATTTCATGTCATTCCGCTCATATGCACAAAGCCCATGAGTCTTTACATGCCTAGCGGGCTTGATTTCGTGCTAGTAAAACACTATTTAGTTTTGTATTCACGACAGAAAACAAATCAGCTTTGATAGCATTCTGTCGAGTTGCTCTAAAAATTGCAAAAAACTTAAAGCCACACTCTTGGCAAACGACTTATGTATGCATGTATGTATTGTTCATATTTATCTTCCATTCACGAGAAAGCGAATTGTATCGCTATATATTGGACGGGAGGTCCGCACTCGCTTGGGAGTTGCCATTTCCGAGGTGTCTGGGCCACCTGTCTACCACATAAAGGCCGGGGCGTCCCGTTAAGTGCCTTGCTCAAGGATACAACGAGCAAACTTGCCGGCTTGTTCTCTACAACCTCCCATAAATGCCGAGTGCCAAGCAGGAAAGCTGTGGATATCATTTTTTAAAGTCTTTTGGTATGACTCGACAAGGGAAATGAACCCCTAGTCTACCGACTGCGAAGCGGGCGCTCTAATCACTACACCATCGCGCCGGTATCATGCCTTGTGCCATTAATGTAGTTGAACTTTTCTGCGGAAAAAAAAGCAAAACAGAAAATTCAAAAAAATATCATTATCAAATGATTCCATGAACCGCCACAAAAATCAGAAGATCAGCTTTCAGTTGGATGAGTCAATAGATGATATTAAATTGAGCACATTTACTAGTTTACTGCCTGATGTGATTGGTAGTTCTTGAGGTGTAAGGGGTTGCAGGCGACTGCGATAGCAGTTGACATTCTGAAATTAGTGGATGATTTCTTTGCACGGAATGATTTGTGATGGAATCATGTGAGCTCACTTTGTACAGATGGAGCTACTGCCATGACCGGAGCGAAGTCAGGATCTGTAACGTTAGTGCAAAAGTGTGCCCCACATGTTGTTTCTTCTCACTCTGTGTCCTTCATTTACATGCGCTGTCAAGCAAAATCCTCCTAGAATATCTTAAATTGGTCATAGAAGAAACAATCCAATCCGTGAACTTTGCTAGATTTGGTATTCTTAATTATCGCCTTTTCAGAATTTTGCCTGAGAAAATGGATTCAGATCACACCGTTCTTATTTTTTACACTAAAGTAAGATGGCTTTCGAAAGGTCAGATTTTTGCTCGAGTTATTTAATTGTGGGCGGAGATAGAGATATTTCTTCAACAAATAAAATCTTCACGCAGCAAACATTTTGAAAACAAGAAGTTTATCGGTGCATTTGCCTGTGAATCAGACACTTTTTCTCATTTAAATATATTGAATTTGCAGATGCAAAGAACAATTTTAACCGTTATTGAAGCTTGTGATAGGGTTCAAAGCTTTAAAGCAAAACTTGATATGTGGAGAAGAGTTCAAAGCAGAATTGTTGCAAATTTTCCAGCATTTGAAAAATGGAAAATTATTGAAAATTGTAACGATTTTTCTAAACAAAAGTTGAGATATGTTAACACCTTGCAGCTTCGCAAAACAGCTTTTGAAGGTACCATTTTTGATTGTATTGCTCTTTGGATTATTCTTCCGTTCGATGCTAGCTTGGAAAAAATTGACGACAATGATAATGGCACCGATGAATTGATTGACCTTCAATCATCGACATCACTTTGGTCTCTGTTCAGCTGGAGTAACGGTGATAATTCCAAGTTTTGCAACGACCAATATCTCTGAGGGTCAGGATTCTTCACGATTGCAAACATGAAAACAAAAAATTGATTTCGACTTGTTTCTGAAGACGAGTAGCTTTTTGAAGACTGTGCCAAGAATATCTAAAATTGTGTGTCGAAAGCAACCACAAAGTAGTCATTGATTATTTTGACTTTTTTGAATGATTCTTTTCTTTGCTGCAGTGTTTTTAATTATGATGCAATTACATTCAGGCTTGCTTTACAAAATTTTCATTTGTTTTTTGAAACGGTTTTGAAGAATTAGCATATTGAAAACTCGGGGATAAAGTTTATCTTCAAAATTTATTAAGGGGTAAGTGAGTAAAAAAAAGTTCATAACTTGGAGTTACGTCAAGGTCAAATCACAGTTTTAATCCGCTACAAAATTGTTATTTCTGGTCAAAAAATTTCATAATCAAAAGAATCTACATTACAGCTTTTCAACAAATGCAAAATATCGTTTCATCTATAGCAACATTGGAAAAATCTGTTTAGCGCTGCGGAAATCGCTAGTATTTTGGTTCGATGTCATCACATATAATTTGAAATGTCTGTTAAATAGCTTTCACCTCACCTTAAACTTGTAAATTTTAACATCTTAAATTATTTTCACGTGACAGATATTGACTGAATGGCGTAGTGGTTATAACGGGATGTTAACGGCAATTTCGTGTGTCAATGGGATGCCTCCGTTTTTATGGGGCAGGCAAGTGGTAAAGCCATTGCAATGCAGGTTGTTATCGGCTTGCCTGAGGCCAAAACAACGCGCCGGCAGATAGCAATTTGCACATTGGTTACCCGGCACCGCCGCCCACATAAATAAATAAAATTCGTTATAGATCAAGCGCGTGTAAATTATTTTGCGCAGCCCAGTCCACTTCTTTCAATTGAATAACACTAGACCTATTTCGGGGAGATTAATCTCAAAAGGTCAAAATTTTCAAACTGAAGAATTTTCAAATCTTTTTTTATTTTGGGTGTTGAACCTATGAACGCGGGCCACACGTCACATTTTACCGCGGGCTCCACAATTTCATCTCTAAATACCGTGTTTGTTTTGTGAATTGAGTGGATGCTATTCTGCTTCAATAAGGAAATTAGTGAAAGCCGTTTTTAGTGTCTTTGGTATGACTCGAACAATAACTATGCCCACATTGGTAATACAGCGTTTTTCGATCGAATAAGTCTCTATTGCAATCAATTATGTTTCTTGCAATCAATTAAGTCTCTGTTGCAATTAATTTAGTCTTTTTGCAATCGATCAAGTCTTTGCTGCAATCAAATAAGTCTATGAAGAAAATATAGGAAACCACTATTACTATGTTTTGAAAACAAAATATAAATGAATGTTAATTACTGTATTACAGTATAAAACCGAATTTAGAGAATATTTTGTAAGAAAATTATTTATACAGTAATGGCTGATCAAAAATTTGTTAGTACAGTACATGTACAGTAATTTACAGCACGGTACTGTATACAGTAATGGCTGATCAAAAATTTGTTGCCACACATGATGTTTAATCTTTAGTGGAACAATTATTCAGTAGACCTAAGAAACATGCAATTCGGGGGCGTACGCAGAAATTTGTAGAGAGGGAGTGCGACAAAAATGCTTGTTTGCAAATTTCACGAGACAGTCAAGAGTGAAGAGTTTTTTTAGATCAACATTCTCAGACTTATATCAGGGAACTTGCAGTACTGTATTTGTTACTTTTACCAGCATATTGGCTAAAAATGACATTTTACGTTTTTCTGAGGAGGACCTAAGGGGGTGCGTGCGCATAGATGCCCCCTTCTTTGTATGTCACTCACGCAGTTGCTAAACAAAGCTAGTTCTATGGTTCATTTTGTTTACAACAAACTTTGACAATTGCATGAGTGGCATACAAAGAGGGGGCTTCTATGTGCGAGTACCCCATCAGGTCCTCCTCAGAAAAACGTAAAATGTCATTTTGAGCCATTATGCTGGTAACAGTAACAAATACAGGGTGTCCACAAAGTCTTTAGACAATTAAAAAAATTTATCGATATTACTACTGACGTTGGAAATGTCTGAAATGTTTAAATAATATCAATTAAATGATCAAGTTTTTATTTAAAATATTATTGAACTCTATCTCTGAAATGATTAAATAATATCAAGTAAATAGTCAACTTTTTATTCAAAGCATTAATAAATTTCTATATGAGCCCCATTTGCAGCACGGAGGACATCTAAACGATATTAAAATTCAGTCCACGTTCTTCTTGACATTTCTTCATCAGTTGTCTCCACAGCGGCAGTTATTCTTTCCTTAAGGTCACTTACGTCTTTTACTGTGGTGAGGTACACAACATCTTTCACGTAGCCCGAACGAAAGCAGAGCGGATGGACTTTGTTGGGCTACGGCTAAATGACTGACGAATACGCTCGATGCCTTTTTCAGAAGTTTTTGGCCATCCACTCCTCGATTTTAGTAGCAACGTTCCCGTTCCCACAAGCTGTTTATGCCAATTGCGAATCGGCTGACGTGCTGGGGTTTGTTTTGGATATTTACATATAAAATTTCTTTGTGCTTGAATATCAGATTTGTTTTGATAAGCCAAGAAACACATTGTGCTTTTTCTTGTGGAGTAGTCATTTTTAACAAGGGTTGGAAATCAATTATTTTATTTAGCTAATTCATCTCTGAAATAACAAAAAGTGATATCATAAAAAACTTATAATAATAACAACTGATTAATATGCAAAAAGAATCATTTTGATAGCATTTTTTGAAATTTTTTAATGAATTTATAAAATTGTCTAAAGACTTTGTGGACACCCTGTACTTTAAGTTCCCTGATATGACATTTTGCGTTTTTCTGAGAAGGACCTGATGGGTCTTCCTCAGAAAAACGCAAAATGTCATATCAGGGAACTTAAAGTATTTATTACCGTTACCAGCACAATGGCCCCATAGGAGCCCCCCACTTTGTATGCCACTGATGCAATTGTTAGACAAAGATAGTTGTAATCAAAATGAATCATACGGTGTAATCAAAATGAACCATAGAACTAACTTTGGCTAACAACTACATGAGTGGCGTACAAAGATGGGGCTCCTACATGCGAGCACCCACTCAGGTCCTGCTCAGAAAAACGTAAAAATCATAAATCTAGCACATAATAGATTACAAAATAACGGATAAATTTAGGTAAACATACAGCCACAACCAATTTTTGTCTCCTTTTGTTAAAATATAAAAAATTTTTCAAAATGTCACCCACCGTCACATGTTTATTTTAATTCTAGTCATTTTATGATTCAAATATTCTGTACAAAAATCTTTAGACTATCTAAATTTAAAAATTAATTGGGTACATGCAATATTTTAACTATGTTAATAGTTTCCATGGTTATCATTCAGACCAACCAAGTCAAATTGCATTAAATTGCTTTTAATCAAATCAAGTAAGGAGGACGTCATAATTGGTTTAGTACGCCTACGTGCTGCCATTTGTCCTAAATTTGGCTTCACTTTTCAATTTTTACACTTCATCGCGCCAATATTGAAAAGTCGTCATTATTTGCAACGTAGCAATAAGGGTTTGCTTGCAACAGAGCAATTGATTATCACTGAATAACATATTTTTTGACAAATTGTGTTTATCATAATATTATGATGTTTTTTGGGGCGCTGATTTCAAAAATTGCATTAAAAATTTCGTAATGTCAATGATTTTGCCGCTATTTAAAATTTTATGAAATTATGATTTCAAGTTTGTGTAATACACATAATGGATTTGAAATTTGAAATATTTCACCCAAAATTAAAAAAAAAAACACATATAAGCAATTCAAAAAAGCACTGTTAAGGTCATTGCAATTAAGCCATAAACATTTTAATCAAAAATGGACGTTTGAATAGTTTTTCGCTTGTGTGTGGTGTTACATTTCGGCATCAAATTCCATACATAGTCTCCCATCATGGCTTTGTTTCACCTCCCATGATAGCGCTTTTTTATCACTTGGATGTCTTGGTAAAACCTTTCACCATGCTCTTCGCTTACATTCCCCAAATTATCCCGAAAGAAATCCAAATGAGAATGCAAAAAATGCAACTTCAAGGACATGCGGCAACCAAGCTTTTCATAACTTTCAATCAAATTTGAAACCACTATTGTATAGTCGTCTCTTCGATAATTTTCAAGAAATCCTTCCACAATCATTCTAAAAGCTTGCCAACCATTTCTCTCCAAATCAGATATTTGTTCCTCCAGCTCTTCAGATGCCAACATACTTCTTACAGTATTTGTGGCCTCACAAATATACCACCTTAAACTTTTGCTTCAGATATGCTTGGGAACATCTGTGTAATATGGCGAAAGGCACGGCTTGTCGGTTTCAAAGCTTTAACAAACTGCTTTGCCAATCCGAGTTTAATATGCAATGAAGGAAGTAAAATTTTGCTCCTTTCAATATGAGATGAGTTTAGAACATTGTGGGAGCTAGGTGTGAGATCTTTGCGAGCAGGCCAGTTTTTGACCGAGAAATGCTGCTCTTTCGCTCTACTATTCGACAAACAAAGAAAACAAGAATGCTTTGTATAACCTCCTTGCAATCGCAAAAGAAATGCGATCATTTTACTATCTCCACATACATCCCAATTGTGATCATTGTATTGAATTAATTTCAGCAATATTTTTACAGAATGTGCTATTGGAATGGATGGATACACATTACCATTATGCAGAAGGACTGCTTTCAAGCTTCGCTTAGAACTGTCAATGAATAAACGCCAATCGGACGCTGAGTAGGCAATATTAATCTCTTGAAACAAGCCTTGTATATTACAATAACAAAGTGAAGAATGATCAGAATCAGAAGACATTGCGTAGAAATTTGAAAAGGTCAGATGTCGTTTTCTTGGGTTGGAAATCTTGCACGAAGGAGCAAGCAAATTCCATTTCTTGAGACGAGAAGAAAGTATCTCTGCTTTTGCCTTTGTAAGACCCAGGTCTCTAGTTAGATCATTTAATTCATTTTGATTTCGAAAATGAGGATCTTTGCTGGAACACTGATTGTCAACCTCAAAATCAGCATCGTCATCTTCCGATGAGATTGATGATATAGTATGAGTTGTTGGAGATTGAGGAGTAGGCAGTTCTGGGCCATGATTGGCAGGCGCAATAGATGAAGGAGTATTTGGATCAACAATCTTTTTCCTGCCCTTTGCTTTTTTGTATTTGGAAATGTCCACCATGCACAAATAGAAGTCATCATGATGCTTGGTAGGTTCTCTCCAGATTCAGCGAATGGAAAATGGCATACATTTACGACTTCCGCGCATCCATCCTTCTAATGTAGATCTGCGACTTCCACAGCAAAAATGTGGGAACCAAGATTTATCTTGGTCACCATCTTTATGCCAAAATATGTCTCATAGGCTATGAAGAATTTGGTTTCTGGCATAACTTTGTGCTTTTTTTGCTGTGGACTGATGTAATAGCCACAAGCATACCGGAAACAGTCAGAAGAAATTTTGCAAGGTCTTTTAACACTCATACTTACTGAAGTATTGAAAATATTAATAGCATTAAATATAACCTGCAAAAACGAATAAAATATAGAGTATTTCTGGAATAAGCAACTCCACTACAGCAGGCCTAACTCGTAATTTGTCTAACTGCTAAACTAAGTACAGTATTGGTACCAGATTCAACAATCCATCTCCCATAAACCAACTCTAAACTGCTGACACTGGACCAGCTCAGACATGTGTATCAAAAACCCGCCAAAATTGTGTCCCATCTCGTGATAGTAAATAACAGTTAGCTAATTTACTCTCTAGGACCATAGTGATGAAAACAATAAAAAATATCATAAATGAAATAACACAAGATTGAAAAGTAATATAAATATCACTTAATGCTAAAGTTGTATTATTATTTGGTAAATTACAAACTTTAGTCTGCTGCAAGTATTTTCAAAACCGTTGACACTATGCAAAAACTAACATCAAAATTGGCATCAGCGACCCCAAAAACATAAAGAAACACTACAAAAGGGAGACAAACAAAAATTTGTTGCCTAGTGTTATTGATGGCGCAGGTAGCCTGACTGAAGAATGGTAAATTGACAATTGGAGCTTATTCTTAGGCAGGAGGTTTATGGCCATTATTAGTTTCACTCTGTACATGCAATGAATTTAAACCCGTCTAAAGTATTTTTATTTGCCATTTTATCATAGGCATATATACCGGTAGATTTCATAGTTCTTATTCTCAGTAAAATATTAGGTAACAGCACATCTTTATCATAATCGCATGCAGGAGTTGAGGATTAAATGGGCTCTTTCTTTCCCAGCCGACAAGCGGCATTACCTTTTGTGTAAAATATCAACACCACATGATGGTAGATCATATAAGACTGATTCATATCAAGTTACTTCAGGAACATTTCCAAAGAAACACCAAGCAATTACTATTTAACTTTCTCTACCACTCAAAATAATGGTTTGGAGATGATCCAGATGATATGTGAGGCGTGTTCTCTTGCGAACACTTGTTAATTTTGTCGTTCGCTATCACTCTTATGCCCAAACTGCTCGGTTGACTAAAGTCGATGTCAGAGGTGGTCAGTGACGAAATAGTTCTACTTATCTAAAATACTTTGGTAGGTTTTCCAGTACGGTAACGAGTTACTTACTTATGCAGTTTCAATTTTTATTACTTCTACTTTTGCTTGAGTAAATTAAGAAAAAAGCAACGTTATTCGCGTAGTTATTGCATTATGCTTATATGAAAAACAGCTTCAAATTAAAGCTTTTAATTACTGCAAATCCTCTATTGAAGCAAGCCATTTTTGATTGGAACTTCGAAAACGAACTGATTGCCAACTACAACTGTATAAAGCTCGGTGTGCAACGTGCGCTGAGTTATTATCAGTGGGTCGCTTTTCCATTCCTTTCAATTTTAAAAAGATTTTTACGGCATAAGTGAATTCAATTATTCTCTTGTGTTTTGTTTTTAAAAAGTTGTGTAGTGATACAAAGTTTCAAAACAGCTTTAAAAAAAGCTTCGGAGAACGGATTCATTGCTCTTTTAAAGCAATGAGTGAAAACTTGAATATTTGAGTCTGACTTTTATTAAAAGTTACAGCCGTAATGAAACAGATAAAAAAAAGCGTCCCTGTTTATAGTCGGTCGAACTATCAAAAATGTTATTTTCGTCAGCATCCCAAATCCAATCTGGTAGTCGACCAATAGCAATGCATCGACAAATTCTTTTTGACAATAAAACACGGAAAGATTGTTTTTGATGAACGGTTGTTTCGAGGGTGGCTAGATAGAAGGACCATCTAGCAACTGCCGATAATAAAAATTGACGGCCACTGTAGGCAGTCCTGATTTTGAAGTAAATGCTGTCCGATTGCCGAGTCATCGTCGGGGGAGATAAAGTAGTCTTGCATTTTCGTGAAGGTAGTTGTCCTTTTTTCTTCATGCCAAGTCTGATTGATTTGGATTCGCGTTTGTTGATTCTGCTCTGTAGTTGTTGAGATGTGCGGCCAACCTACCGGCAGTCAAAGAGGCACACGTATTCATGTATGGCACTGCTTCGTCAAGGGGAAAGCACAACATTCTTGTATATTGCAGGTAAAATATATTTGTCAAGAAATATTCTCGTATGTTCAATTGCTCTCTAGCAAGTCATCACAGTTTTCACTCAGTTCTAAAGTTTGTAAGACATTTGACCAAATCATAACGGCCGATTCTATCATTCTGGCGGTAACTTCTGGTGAGAAGCAGAAAAAACAATCTAGTTTTCACTCATTGCTTTAAAAGAGAGCAATGAATCCGTCCTCTAAAGCATTATTCAAAGCTATTACGTTTAAATCTTTTTGAAGCTTTTTGATCTTTTTAAGCTTAAATTAGTTGTTCAGATACCATCCTTTTATCTTGTCTAGGGTAGTCAGAGGGACAAAGGGGCGAATCGCCCTCTTAAAGAATTATAAATTTTTTGGGCTGATTTTTGTAGCGTTCTCCCAAAAAAATTAATGTGCAAAATTAACCTCTGCAAATGCCTTTAAATTTTTCTTAATACCACTTATTCCTACAAAAAGATTAAAGCTTAACAAAATGCTGCGAGCTCTCCAAAATAATGAATAAAGGTCAGAACTAAAAATGTATTCCAAGATAAAAAAAATTTGTCTCAACACTCTTAGAAATTTTTGGCTGACTACGTCATTTCGATCCAGTTTTTTCATCAAAGTTTTTAATATTCAAAGATTTAGGTTTTTTAGAAGTACAAGAGCATTGGTCTTGTCGCTTACGTTTAAACGAACGATGTGTCCAAAGCCTGAGACAACAATGACATGACACAATGAGCCTACAAGAAGTAGTAACTAAGCAAATAATTAATCAACCTTTACAAAGTTTCTTTGCAAAAAAGTCATCAATCTCTATTACGGCAATCTTTTTCTAAAGTCTTCCGAAAATATTGTAATCTCCCAAAAGTAGTGGTACCCCAAGCCCCTGTTTTATAGTGACCCCATTGCCTACACCACACCCATGAACCTTTAACCTGGTCGATAATGTGAATTCAGCTACATATTGACTTACTTACATTTATTAAGTTTGCGTATTCAAAAATTCCTTCTCGCAATTTATGTGGCGTAAGCGCCACTAATTAAGCCCACTGGTTTTGAAAGATTCTGACCAAAACTGCTCAAAAAGGTGAAACTCTTTTCTACTTTTACTACTTTAGTGGTTTAATTTGTGTCTACTTTTTACTTTTATTCAAGTAAATATACACATTTTTACTTTCTACCTTTATTCGAGTATTTTTTGAGTAAGAAACAAGACTTTTACTCCAGCAAATTTTTAGGCTACTTTGAACACATCTTATCGCTGGTGGGTAGGCAGTGCTGTTCTACAACTACTTCATATTAAAGAGTATCGCTAATTCATGTTATTGATAGCAATTTTGGTTACTTTTTATGAGTTTATTTTTTTGCAATAGATTTACATTAAAACTCGTGCTGACTTATCTTTAGCACTGTGGAGATTCAAAAGGTTTACCCCTACCCCGAGCCAAAAAAGAAAAATTATTTTGCTCTTTCTAAATTTCAACAACCTGATGCCAACACCAGTTTATACCATCAGGGCGGTCACTTGAAATGATGTAAAGAAAGAAATAAAAACAATACACAATTTACTTGGCCATGAATTAGCTCCTGGCACTTAAAAAAGATTTTTTTGTAAAAAGACAACAGCAAGAACAGCTTCGGGTTTGTAAGTCATAAAGAGGACACGGTCCCAAAATCAACTTTGAAAAACACAATAACAGAATTCTGTACATTTCTTAGCTTTGAAAACTGGTATTTTGTCAAAACTTTTCGTGACGCTGCCATCAGCGGCGGTATCGCATTAAAAAAAAAGAACAAGGGTGAACAAGTCATTATCTCGTGAGAATTCAGACGGCAAGGCTTCAAAACAAAATAGCAGCGCTGGGGTAATCATGCGCGCCAAAGAAAAATATTTTTCCCTTAACCCTTGAATGTATAAAATGAGTCCCCGGGAACCCAACTCCTTTTGTTTTTCAATGTGCGCGTCTGCTGCGGAACAGCAATTTATTTGTAATTTTCCTTGTTCTTCGGGTAACATGTATATGTACATTTGCCAAAGTCACATCTGCGTAAACTTTATAGAAAAAAATTTTTGTGCTCAAAACCAACTTTGGTTTTCATGGTACCCATTTCACGCACTATCGTCACAGTTTGTTCTTCTGACAAACTTCGTTCTGAGGTATGATTATCTCAAACTGCCTAATCCTTTGCTTTAACGTATTCCTTTATGATGTATGATGATAAGAAAATTCCATTCCAAGCTTTTAAAGAATTCATTTATGACGAATGAATGATAAGAAAATCAAACCAGTCTGTTTCAATCTTTTGCGCTTCGCTGTACAGTACTGGCTATGGTCTTGTAGATATCACACACAATATTACTGAGCATGGACAGGGGATGATATTGTTCTTCTCAAGCTGCGACCATAAAGAGGTTAGGGAAGAAATCTGGAGATGACGATAGTCACACTAGCTTATCAGAATCGAGTGATGATGAGATTGATGAATTTTTGACTGAAGATGCAGAAGAAACTGACGACAGCAGCTGAAGTAGTTTGAAAGAAACCGATGTTGTGGTAAGCTTCACGATTTCTACAGCATCAACTGAATACATTCGCGAATCAGGGCGGCGATGGTCGGCAAACCCATCGCCCACATTTGGAACAAGAGGTAGCAACATTTTTTATATGAGTGACTGGGGGGTTCAGATAAGTTCACAAGGTAAAGAAGAATGCTTTGATTCATTCTTTACTCAAGCTATGCTTCGTCACGTTTTTAAATTGACAAACCATCATGCTGCTGCTCATTACGCAAGAAAGAACTACAGTGGAATCTCGTAAGTATGATAGAACTAAAAGCCGTTGTTAGTATCCTATGCCTGCTTGGCGTGAGTAAGAGAAACGAAAACGTCAAGAACTTGTGGGATGATGGCCCACTGTCAAAACCTGCCTTCAAAGCAATCAAGTTTGTCAATAGATTTGAAAGTATTCGCTGCTATCTGCGATTTGATGCAATGAATACACGAGAAAAAAAGGCTCGAGACAAGTTTGCACATTTGAGAGATATGAATTTTTTCCAGAGAAAATGCCGATAAAATTTCAAACCATCAGCAAAAGTTTGCATAGGCAAAAAACTCATTTCAATTCGTGGTCGCTGCCCATTTTTTCAATACCTCTCATCAAAACCAGGTACGTAGAGAATGAAACTGTTCCTTCTTAAGGACTGCATCCCTGGTTAGGTCTATACAGGCCAACCATACGTTAGTAAGGTTGGAAACGATATTGAGACTTGGCTGCAAAAGTAGTAAAATCGTTAGCGAAAACTTTATACCACGCTGGATGTAACATTACTGCAGACAATTATTTTACTAATTTTGCCGTGGCATCTGAGCTACTTCTCAAAAAAACTATCGTTGATATTCTTGGTACTTTTCGAAAAATAAGTTATTTCGAAAAATTTTTGCTAGTACTTTTTGAAAAAACAAATCTGACATTCCTCCACAATTCCAAGTCGACAAAATTTGTTCCCCTGGATCAACATCGTTTGGTTTTGACAAAGATGCAACACTTATGTCATTTGTTCCGAAAAAGTCTAAAAGTGTTTTGCTTCTTTCCACAATGCACCACAATACACAATGACAAGATTGATGATCAAACTGGCAAACCTGACATTACTTTGTATAATAATCAAACCAAGGGAACAGCGGATACAGTTGATCAAATATGCCACAACTAATGCGTTCAGAGAAAGACTAGAAGGTGGCCTTTAGCATATTTTATGAATTTGTGAAACATTGGTGACTGATCTCCAATATAACGTACATTTTAACGGTTTCCGCAATGGTGTCAAGGAGTTTTTCACAAACGAAGGCAGTGTTCTTAGAAGATCTAGGGTTAGACTTGATAAAGCCAATGATAAAAAGAAGAGCAATCTTTTTTGTTGGCCTTGCTAAGCCAATACAGCAAGTCATGTTTGTGTGTGGCCTCACATCAGCAGCTACTGTTGATTACCGCCAAGATGAGCAAAGAGCAACAATATCTAAAAGAAAGTAATGCTACAGATGCACTACTGATCAAAAGTTTGCTCGATTCTGCAAAAAGTGCCAAAAAACTGTTTGCGCTCATCATTCGACCAAGACAGAAAAACCATGGAATGACGACCCCCGTGCGAGCCACCTGATGTTTTTTGTTTCTGAATAGAATTTCTTGTTCAAATCGTTGTTCTGTTATGTAAAAACGAGTGGGTTCCCGAGGACCCATTTCATCCAAAAACGTTTGCACAAACAATTTTATGCAAATTTCATGCAAAAACGTATGCATGCAAGTGTTAAGAAACTTGACTGTCAATGTGATTGGCTGGCCTTGATTGGCTACCGCCCAAATTGTCGATCTATAAAAACTTGCTGACCCAAGCGCTTCTTTTTTGACGCGATGCTGCCACTAATGAAAGCGTTACAAAAAGCTTTTGGTAATTTAGCTTTTTTTAAAACGGTAATAAATTTGCACATGTAAACGAAATGCGAAATCTGTGTTACATTTTGGCAATTTCTAATAGAGCAAAGAATTGGCAACTCGAGGAAACAAGGCATGTTTTACATGCTAAAGCAGCTTTTAGACAGAGATGGGCAGCGCTACTACTCTTTTCCATAAACAATAGCGACGCTACTGCTCACACTTCTTTTATAAGAACCACAGCAGTACTTCCACCCCGCGCTCCTTTAGACACAGCTCTCTTTTTCCGACACAGGCTTGCTACTGATGTTGTTTTTGATTGTTGTCTGACGTTCACCCTGAAAGCACTTAAAAAGCGACCGTGCATTTTCCGATGAAAAACATTCTTCGTCGGTGTGTTATTACAAATGAATAATCATCTGAACTCATCTAACTATATAATTATTTGGTCAGATGAGTTCAGGTGATTATAATTATAATGGTATGAAAAACTATACAATTATAACAGTTGTCACAGTTGTAATTGTAAGAAAAAGGTGTACATGCTGCCATTTTTCAGCAAAAAACGAGCTACAGAATCGGCTTCTGTTGACATACATACTGTATGTTCTTTGGCAAACAATTCTTTAAAAAATTAGTCTTCAACGGCTAGGAGTTGGCAGTCTCTTCAAAACAACTACCACGCTTTCACATTTGTCCGTAGCCATTGAAAATAGCGGCCTTCATTTTCTTCAAAAAAGAAGTGAGCCTCTGCCCATCACCGCTTTTAAATCGGTCAACACATTTTACATTTTTTACATACGGTCGGCTGACCATCGCCCTAAACATTTATTCATGAAGCGGTTTTTGCCTTCACAAAAACTTTTAGGCTGATGTTCGTATGAGGCTCTATTGCACATTTTTTCTCATACACTAAAAACTGGTTGAGATCAATTAATATCAGCATGATGTTCAAACGAAATCGGAAAAAAAGGCTTTGCATGTTGTATATGGTTTGAATACATGAAAACCCTTACGTAAAAACAGTGTTAATAAAACAAACACGGCTTACTTTCAGTAACGCTCATACGCTATAAGCTGACAGAAACCGGTTTTCGGACCAGTGACCCAAATCCATTATATTGTTGCCAAGAAGAGCTTCCTCACATTGCCTCCGACAAATAAATCAATTTTATTTTCCAAGCAAAGAGACCAATCACTTTAAACTTCTGCCAAGTCTTTGCTTGACAATCGAGTTGATCGTTACGTAAGCGGCAAGCAATTATTTTTCTAATAAAAATTTCACACCCTTATTAATCATAAAACTTTACAAAGCTGTCGCTAAAGTGGCAAATACAATGCCAAAATTGAAAATTTGACGAGACCATTCCTGGACGCGTTTCGTTCTTTTGGACTCCTCAGCAGGGCCTGTCTCGTCAGCCCAAAAAAACAAAAATCAAAGACTGCCAAAGCTAGGCATTTTATGGCGCATCTTTATATTAGAAGACCCGATTGCCTCCATTAGTTCACTGTTAATCATGTGACTTAAACGGTTCCCTCGCGCGATAGACGTGTTGCGTTTTTCGCATGCATTGCTGATCGCAATTACGAGAAAAAAGAAATTGTGTATAAAATGCCTAGCTTTGGCAGTCTTTGATATTTGTTTTTTTTGGCTGACGAGACAGCCCTCCAAAAGAACGAAACGCGTCCAGGGATGGTCTTGTCAAATTTTAAATTTTGGGATTGTATTTGCCTCTTTTGCGATGGCTTTGTAAAGTTTTATGATTAATAATGGTTTGAACTTTTCATTATAATTACTCCTCACATATAAACCCTAATTATTTTTCTAAAAGAGGAAAGATTTTAAAACTTTTTGAAAAAGAGCTGGTATCAAACAGAACGTTGCAGGCTTGTCTTTGCATAAAAAAACAGGCAGAGAAAAAGATTTGTAAGGCGTGAGGAGGGATGACTTGTTTTAAGAAATCATTTAAACTTTGAAAAAAAAAGTTTGAAAAAGTCATTAACGTAACTTGTCAATTCAAGATTTCTAAGTTGTAGAGTAAATTCGACATTCCCTGACTTCCTTAAAATGGCTTTTCTTTGACAGCAGATAATTATAGATTTTATAACCCAACAGATGAGTAATTGTGGAACCTCTTATTACCCACTGCCCTAACCTAGCAATCTGTCATGAGGTATTCAACGAAATGATTGTATTATTCCTTGTAAGAATTCTTTCATGCTACAATCCGAGATTCATCCATGTAAATAAACCAGCACATAACTAGTAGATCAAGTGCAACTCGCAAAAATTGTCATTGTTTAAAACATTTAACCACGAAGTTACAATTTAATTAAAAAGTTCCTAAATAAATTGTTGTATTTTCCAGTGGAAAAAACAATTTTATTGTAAATGGAAACCCTAATATCACCTTTTAAAAACCTGAGCCCAATCTTTAACCCATCCCCCCGAATCAGTCGCTTGGCCAAATAATTCAAAAAGAATTATGTTAAAGGCTATAATTTGAAAAATATTAGTCGTGCTAGCATTTATTCTCAAGAAATATAAATGTGCGATTTTAAGAAAGCTAAAACGTGCTTTTTCCTAACTTTTGGATGTAGTAATCAATTAGATCTGATGAATTTATCGTTTAACTAAACCAATTATATTTTGAAATTTTGAAATTACAAAGCTTGCTGAAATTCATTATTTTGCTTTATTTATAAGAATACGATCAATGTGGCCTGACCGCTGCTTTATTTTTCAGAAGAATGAACAATTTTGTCATCAAGCATTACATCTGCAATCAAAGCCTTATTTAGGGGTAAATGTATCATAAATATTATTATGTGTCATTCATGCTGAAAAGTCATAATGTAAAATGTCATGTAATCTTCGTACAAGTGTTATAAATAAGCCAAAAATAAATAAAAAAAAACAATTTATGCCTGAAGTAATAACGTAAGACCATTCAAATGATGATACGAAGTACGTGCGATGTCATTAATTTAACCGCGTCGCATTAGATGTGTTCACAGTCACAAGCTTATTCAATGAAATCATTTGCTAGCTTCTTTCAATGTTATATTTTACGCTTTGCAACAACCACAGCAATAACCTAATGTTGTATATACCACTTTATTCCAGAACTAAAACATTAGTCATGACTGACTAGGCTAAAAAATGTGATTGCGGAATGCTTGTTTTTATGACATGTAAATATCTGTGTTTGATTTTCAATATATTCCCTGCATTATTTGTTATTGTGCTTTATTTAATCGGCCAGTCAAAACACAGTCAGATAAAAATGTGCCTCGGCATGTGTATTGACGTTTCTTAACAAAAACAAAAGATAATCATATAGCATGTCGAAGCAATAAACTATGACCCAGCCTATTGCCACATTTTTGCCCTGTTTGCATCCGGGTTTGGTCTGCTAATATGTGGTGCAATTATGCAAAACAGAGAAAATGATAGTTAAGCTGTTTGTTAATATACAAACTTGAAAGATGTTTTAAGTTGCAGTATATTTTATTGTCACTCTCATAATGCAATGAAGAAAAAACTGGAAACAGGCTGGCAATAGATTTGTGATGAAACCAACTTTTTGCCAAGAAAACGATGAGAAAACGGTTTATAAATCCAGTAAAGTACGGTGTTAGAAAGAAAAAAGCCACGTTTTTACTTCACTTTACCTCCATTTTTCCATCGCCTTTAACAACTCCGCTAAGCTTTAAATTGTAAAGACGTGTTCAGCTTCTCGAACCGAAGGAAAAAGGATGGAAAGGCTACTGTATTTAGTAAACTGCAGACAGTGACACTGTTTCAACCTACCAGGTTTTTTCAGTGCAGTTGGTGACCGACAAGAAGCTAGAGGCTTTTAATAAAGCATAGCTTAGACCGTCACAGTTGTGGGACCTATTCTAGGTCCACTGTAGTGGATGGTCTGTCAGTACTCTGCGAAGCCGTATCACTCGTGAATGAGTGGCGGCTGTCGCAGGTGCACTAAGTCTAACAACTGCTAGAACAGTTGTTCAGTTGTTCTGTTATTATTTCGCTGTTAAGTCGCAAATTAACCCTGTAAGACCCACTGCAATATATCACAGTGAAAAAAATTAATATTCTTCCTTTTAGGTGAAAATAATGTGAAAAACAATAATTGGCAAAAATTTTGAGAAATATATTAGTCAAACCCATGTTTCTGACCGGACATACATATCCCATCGGGTTTTATCGACAGTTTTTTTGTTTTGCTTAATAAGTTGTCAAGCTAAGTCAAATATAATAATGCATTTTGGATTGGTTAATGTTTTGAATTAGCTATCAAAGCTGATCAAGTTCGAGACTTTGCAGGCAGGGTACTCAGAGAGAGGCAGTGTACATTTTGGGTACCCGATATGTAAATGTATGGCAGATTGTACCGTGGGATGAATCCTGGTACACTGAGGGTAAAATTTTAGCATTAATACGTCATAAAAATTTTTCAATTAGATACGACCAAAAGTCACGTTTTTAATGCGTCATCGAAATTGACCAATCACTAATATTTAAAAAGCAAAATGGCTTCCAAGAGGTAAATGCTGTTGACGGCAAAATGTTCACTGCCTTAAAATTATTATTCTCAAGTATTCTAAAAACTGTATAATAATCTATATCAAAGAAATAATTTAATAGATAGAATTTTGAGCTTATTTAGATTAACTTAGAACAAGGCATACGAATAAAATAGGCACATGCATTTACACCGATTATGTACCACTAAAGCCCAAAAATATTACAACTAAGCTTGCAAACTCCAACTTGAAAAAAGTTAAAAACTTAAATTACAATACTTACTTTTACTCTAACAACTGTAGCAAAACTTAATAATTTCGTGAAAACCCAAAAATTACCACTTTTTTCATATGCTCATTTCACCTAATTGCAACAATCCCAAGATCTCAAGTAAGAGGAATTTCGAAAATCAAAAATTTTTGTTAGTTTTAAAGGAATTGACACTGAAAAAGAAAATTATAAACAAACTTAGTCAAACTAAAATAAAATTTTATTGTAGGGTTGAATTTAGTATGGAACGTATTTGCCCCAATGGATCTTACATAGCTACGAGTAAAATATAAGCCGGTAACCTTCCATTGGTCTTGTTTACTTCTTTTTCCATCACTTTTTGTTTCATGATAAAGTGAAAGCTCTTCGGCGATTCATATCAACAACCAATCAGTTATTAGATAGGCTGATCAGAAGTACCGTTTTGAACGGGACAGTCTCGTTTTTTATATTTTTGGCGGTCTTCTCGTTTTAATAAATATCTCAATATCGTCTGGTTTTGTAGCAAACGAAAATCCTCTTAAGGAGAAAATAGAATTACTGCTTGTTTTACAATTACGTGGCACTTTGTTTCTAATCAGTTAAATGCCTTGTGTCGCGTTCGTTATCTCTCGGTATAAATGCATAAAATTTCTTTTCCTATCACGTTTGTAAGTTCTGTAATAACGTAACAAACAACGTGTCGAGCTTATCTACTGCCTAAATTCCTAGCTATTTGATGGTCATATGTGTTGCAGTGGTGGGCAAATTAATTTGGACACTTCACAACATTCAATAAATTCTTAGAAAATAAAATCTTTATTTCTGTCCTGTAAAAACAACAAATTCAATGGTTTTAATAATTTATGCGTTCTCCTTTGGCATTAATGAGCATGGCAACAATTGTGGACATTGAATCAACCAACTTGAAACAGAGATTATGCAGTTCCTTATCATAAATCCAAATCTGAATTATACCCTCCATTAGCTTTCATTTGGCAGTGCAGTCATACTTTTGCAACCTTTTCTATGATTGCTCATACATTTTCAATCGAGATTAAGGTCTGGGGAATTGCCACGCCATTCCAAAACACTGAAGTTGTTTTTTCAAAATATTTTTGCGTCAATTTTGATATATAACACGGAACTAGTTCCTGATGCAAAATACCATCTCCTTTAGGAAAAGTAACTCGAACAGTTGAAAGAAAATATTTGGTCATAATTTCTTTGTTTTTAATGAAATTTACCACTTTTTCCACAGGTAATAACTACCTCTGAAAGTAAAACAGCCTCAAAATATCTTTCTCGGGGAGTGTTTCAGCTCTTGCTCAGTATGACCGTCATAGAGGGGTTCTCCCTTACTTCTTTGTTCATATTGAGACCGATATTTACAAATTTTCAAATGACTTTCATCAGAGAATATAATCTGTCTTCGTTCTTGTTGATCCGATTCCTAATGTTCCTTTGTCCACTTTAGTCTTTTCTGGTGTTAAAAGTTGCTATTCTTGGGGCTTCTCGCAATTCTTCCTCTTTCAATCACCCCTCTTCTGATGGTTGATAAATCTACAATCATCCTAGCAGCTGACGAAAAATCTTTTAAGGTCGAGATTGGTTTTCTGGATGCTTAACGCTGTTTCTCATTATCATTTGGTCATCTCGAGTAGTCGCTCTTCTTTTTCTGCCGCATCTCCCACAAAGTTGAATAGAGAAGTCGTCGTTGTTGTTGCTTCCTCTTAACAATCCGGCCAACTGTGGATTTGAGTGTCCCTAACTCCTTTCAGATCTCTTTCAGTGACTTCTTAGTATGTTTACGTAAAGCCACAATTGATGCTCGCTTTCTTGCAATTAAAGCCGTTCTCAAAAGCAGTGAATTGTCAAAAACAACAATACAAGAACAATATTTTTAAACCAGAGCGCCAGCAATCAAGCTGAAATATTCCAAATAAATCATCGAATCTGCAATGAGAGATGACTGTAGGAATGCATATAAATACAGAATTTCATTGCATAATACCACAGAAACATATATGATTGAACCGACCGTCAATAAAAATTTAAAAAGTTTAAAAACGTTTATCTTTCCAATTAATTTGCACTCCAGTGTAGACAAGGACTCATATGAAATCCTTAAATTGAACGGTTATGCCGTTGCTTTTTAATGACAATCTCAATAATTATTGAGATTTGTGTATTTGTGTATTGTTAAATACAATATGAGAAGTTTAAATGCAGTGATATCATAAATTTAATAAATACCATTACGGTTTTTATCGCAGTAACATAGGGTCAGCCTATTAAAAGATCGAATCTGGGTAGTTCTGGCTGATAAAAGTAAACACTAGATCGACAGTGTGCCGACGGCACTACCGAACACCAACCAATTAAAAAGATTATGAGTTTTGAAAGTGGTTCACAATCTTTTTTTCCTTACGGCTTCCTGCTGAAGAGATAAATAATGAGCGACATCTTGTAGTAAACTCACGGCAATTTTCCTAAGACCTTAAATGCCACACTGTAAATTTATTACGTAAAACACAGAATTAAACTGTAGATATTAAAATAAAGCTATCACATCTTTTTTCTGTTACGGCAAAATAAAGGGCGTAATAACTGGGGCAAATTTTTTTCAATAAAGTCACCTTTGTTGTAGCAAGCTAAAGCGACGTGGTTTTTTGCAAGAGTTCTGGATACAAACAGCAAGTTTCGTATTCTTAATTTGATTAGGTTGATAAAAAGTTAATTTTTTGCGGATAAATCAATTTTTTTAAGGGTAATAAAGTCAATTTTTAAAACTAACACTGTTGGTCAAAACGTTTCTTTTCTATTGGTGAGAAAAACTGACAACTGTCATAAGAAGTGTTGCCACTCTTGATTTTACGAAATTCTAAGCTTTAAAGTTGTAAAATTCCAAGATTACCCGAGATTTTCCAAGGTTTTCAAGCACGTGCACAAAATCTAGACTTTCTTTTTGTAGAGAACGATTGCTTCTCGGCACTAATTTTGACCTTTAATGTTCCAAAATCAATATGAAAACTTTTTTTTTGGAGATCAATCGCTCTCTTGCCCCCAATGTTCACACACGAGCACAATTTTGTCTACCAGCAAAGCAAAAAGATCTTTTTTTTGAAGATCGACCGCCTTTTAACATTTAATGAAACGAAACAGTTCACCAAAAAGTCCTCACAACCCACAAACTGAATTATTTAATTTCAAAAACAATTTTCCCAACACCCAAGGTTGGCAAGATCCCAAGATCTTGGAAAATTTTTCAAGGATGAGCAACGCTGGTGATAAGCGTCATAAAACTAACTTAACTTTTTTATTTTAACTTGCAATGTTTGCAAATATTTTGTACGATAGAACAGATTGCTACTGACGTCCGGTCAGCCTAAGAATTGGAAACTATTCCTTGCTCGGTTATACTCGTAGCAATTATTTTTCAACAATTTTTGTTTTTCTCCCACGCTTGAGGGTCAGAAGATCAAAGTACAATTACTTTCCTGCCTGAAGATTGTAATCAATCCGAAAAATTTGCCAAGACAGCGATAAGATCTTAATTAAAAGCAACACTTTTTTCCTTTCTACCTACACACATAGAAATCAGTAAATCACATGCTTTTGGGGAAAAAAGGGACATGTGGGGGCATGCGTCATTGTACGAGGTGCATTCAATAAGTTTCCAGACTTTTTTGGTATGGACACTTTTATTAACCGTACACACAAAAAACTCTAGTCCCCTTCAAAGTATTCTCCTCCGACATCAATGCACTTGTTGTACCGTTTCAACAACTTCTGGAAAGCCCCCTGGAAGTCTTCTTGTGTGAGCGTGTTTAGGACCCTCGTCACAACCTCTTTCATGTCCTCAATTGTGGAATAACGATTGCCTCTGAGGTTTTCCTTGAGCTTTGGGAATAGCCAAAAGTCGCAGGGAGCAAGGTCCGGGCTGTAGGGAGGATGGGAAACCGTCTTGATGCCCTTCTGGGTCAAATAGTCTGTGACGAGGATGGAGTTGTGGACTGGGGCATTGTCCTGATGGAAATGCCACTGACCTGATTCGAAGAGTTCTGGCCTCTTCCGACGGAATCTCTTCCTGAACTCCCTTAAAACTTCAATATAGTACTCCTTGTTGACTGTGATTCCAGTTGGAACCCAGTGAATGTAGATTATGCCCATGCTGTCAAAAAAAGGGATCATCAGTAGTTTCTGGGTGGACTTGCTCTGTCTGGCCTTCTTGGGTCTGGGAGATCCAGCATGCTTCCACTGGGAACTCTGTCTCTTGGTCTCTGGGTCATAACAATAGATCCAGCTTTCATCGCAGGTTACCAGGGCATCAAAAACTTGGGGATCAGAATTAATGAACTCGACCATCTCCTTGCTGTCATTGCAACGTCCTTCTCTCTGATCTTCCCGGAGCACTCTTGGGACGAACTTCGCGCAAATCTTCCGCATCTTCAGTTCCTCACGAATGATTATGTGTACAGCTCCCACACTGACATTAAACTGTGCGCTTAGTGTCTCTATAGAAACACGACGGTCCCTATTCATGAAATCGTTTATTTGGCCAATCATCTTTGATGTTCTGACTTCCCTACTCCTCCCACATCTCTCATCATCCCTCAAAGACTCCCTGTCTTCCTTGAATCTCTTGTGCCACTGAAAAACTGATGAGCGATTCATGCAAGATGGTCCATAAGCAGTCTGAAGCATTCCATACGTTTCCGTGGTAGTTTTTCCAAGTTTAAAACAGAACTTGATTGCATATCGTTCTTCTAATGTGTCCTCACGTCCAGATTGCATTTTTGAAATTCACCAGCTGGGACAATCAGGATTTAATAAGGTTTACTCTAATTCCTACTGTAGCTATAAATTTGCACCTAAACAAGAAAAAATTGGTCAATCATCTCATAAGGAGTATAGTAACAACATACTGAAATATCTCGAGTTTACGGCAATTATAAATGCCTGTACAAAAAAAGTCTGGAAACTTATTGAATGCACCTCGTAACTTATTTTCACAAAAACTAACTTTTGGTAGAATTTGAAACCATAACTTTTGCCAGTTAGTTACCCTGAGATGTAAATCAAAATTTTTGATAACGGGACGTTATAACGCAGAATATCGCCTTAGATTTACTTGTCAACCGACTCACTTTAGCTGCGTGGGTAAAGAACGATAAAATCGTGGCTTGATGTACTTATGCAAACTGGGACTAATATTGCCTTCGATATGTATTTTAAGAATTATTAAAAATTGGTGCTGACAGCCCTAACTTAGGCTTACCATACGACTCAATTTTGGGGCATTAACCGGTAATAGCGGTTTAATCTAGATATTTTAAACAGAAATTTGAGTTAATATTAAAGCAATTGAATTAATTTTTAGTTTTTAACCATTGCGCCCCCAAAAAATGTAAATTTACAGATGAGCCGAAGCGAGAATTTCTATATTTGAAAGACACTGAAAACGGTAAGTTGCATTGCAATCGTTATGGATTTGTGTTTTCAATCAACCAAGGTGAACGCGCAGATGTTAATAGCCATTTAGGTAGCGAACAACACGAAGCGGCTGTTGAAGTAGCTGCATCCTCATCTCGAGTGGCATCCTTTTTTTTGAATGAATTTGACTCCAATGCTGGGCTTGCTATAGCTGCCAAAGAAGTAACTTTTGCTTATTACACTGCTAATCATGAGCAAAGTTTTAAAAGTTCTGGTTGCACTCCAAAGTTGGTCTCAAAACTGTTTGAATCTAAATTCTCGTTAGGAAGAACAAAGCGTAAAGCTACAGTTGTTAACGCTATTTCACCGATGTGAGCTGACGAACTTCGCCAAGAGTTGGATCAAGTCACAATTGATGCTTCAAACATGAAAAAAGTGAAAATTGTTCCCAATGTGGTTGGTTACTTTTTACCAGAAGCTGGCGTTAAGGTGAAGCTACTGGAATTTAAAACAGTTTCCGGAGAAACTGATTGAATTTTGTGCGGACAACTGGAACCCTAACTTTGGAGGTGTTAAAAAAAGAAGACAAAATATTGTTTTCTTTTAAGTTATGGATAACGCTAAACAGGATCGTGTTGGCATCGGGTGTACAGCTCACATCGTTCACAACTGCTTTTAGCTTGTTGTGGATGCCTTGCTAATATGCGTGGAAAACCTTGTTGTAAAGATCTGTAAATTCTTTCACATTATATTGTTCAAGTTTCGGAGCTTGAAGAGTTTTGTATTTTTGCTGTTGTTGAGTACAAGCAACTTCTGCAATACGGCATTACCAGATTTTTGTCGTTGCTTTCTGCTTTGCAGTGGCTTCTTAAGATGTTTGAAGCAATAAAAAGCTACTTTAACTCGCAAAAATGTTGCCCAACTATCATTTGACAATGTTTTGAAAATCCAGCGCAAGGACTCTACCTGAGGTTTGTTCATGGACAGTTAAAGTAATTTAATAAAACTATGATGAAGTTGGAGTGGCACGGATGATATCTGTGGATGTAGCAATTATTCTCACAGAATTGAAGTTGAATTTACACGAAAGGAAAAATAATAACTTTGTTTCATTCCAAGCAAAGCTTCTATTGGAAAAACCTGAAAAAGATATAAAATGAATGCAAGGGTGTTTCTCAATGAAATTAGTTATTTTTCCAGAAATGTGAATCATATCTGGATGTTTATCGCGATGCCTACGAAGGTGTAACATCTCATCTATAAATGAGCTTGAGTGAAGGCTAATCGTAGTCACTTGTATGTGGGCTTGCAAAAAAGATTAACTCCATGTTTAAGAAAAAAATAATCGACACCGACTGTCTATTTGATGAGCACGTTCTGGTGAAGAGCTATATGTCTGAGAGCGAGAGGAGAAAGAGGTGGCAAAATACAACCATGTCTCTTGAACAAAAGTGGACATAATTGTTCCAAGCTTTTATTGACAGAAAATACAGCCATTTTAAGCTTTTATTGACAAAACATAGCCATTCCAAACTTTCAAAAACTTGTCGACTTTGTATTTTGTTTGCCTGGAACGTCAGCACCAGTTAAACGAATTTTTTCAATAATGAAAAATATTTGGTCTGATGACAGAAGCGTAATGCTAGAACAAAATGTCAAAACTCTCTTCATATGCATGTAGCAAATTTTATGAGAAGATAAAATCAAACGCTTCGTTATTGAAAAAAGGTGCTTGGCATAGAAAAATGTCGTTGATTTCTTGATAAACGTAATTATGTTCTTTTTGTAGTATTTAATAGCATTACCAGTACAGTAATTGTTCATTTCCAAAATCAAAAATGCCTAATCTTATTGCATGTGTGGTATAGGCCTACATAATCTGGTTAGGGTATATATAGATCATAGAACGGATTTAGTAGCAGCAGTTAGCAATTTGCATACCGGTTTTACATTTCGAAAATATGGTACACCTAAACTTATTCGCTACAGATGTTGTCTTCTAGGCTCAATAAAAGAATAGATTATTACTCTGCACATTATTAGAATTGTAGCAAGCATCCAAGTGGAAAATAAGACCTTTAATTGTATCTGTCTTTGGAAATTAATTGCAGGGATACATCAAGTTAAGTGTGTGAACAACCGGCACATCAACGGGATTAAAACTATTTTTGAAAACAAACAGGTCTTTAATCGATGGGAACAAATGAAAAGAATAATTCTTTAAAAAGAAAAAGTTTTACAGAAGTTATAAAATCATTGATCTTTCCTCCCCCTATGCATGGTCATTAGGAACTCCCATGAGGTATTCTTTGAAAGAAAACAAATCTCGCTTTGTTTGACCTCCCAATGGAAAGAGCATGGTTTGACTTAAGTCTTTTTTAGTGGCAATGGTGAATTCTTCCATGGTCACTTGCTTGTCTCCACCTTTATCCATCTTTTTAAAGATCTAATCTGCTCTTTGTACCGCAGTCATATAATCTGGAAACGCTTTCAAAATCAGTTCCTTCCCTACGAGATTGCATATTGCCTGAAATGACGTAATGCTCAATATATAAAACAAGTTGTTTAATAAATAAGTGATTAATAAAACAAGAATGTATTGGCTATCATGCTATTACTCATAAGAAAGGGTCGGGTAGCAGCAGCAATATCTATAAAGCTGCTCAGAAAATAAATGTCGAGATTAACATTAGATTTACCGCCATCAATAATGTCGAGATAAGCAATATCAGTTCTTCTTCGTTTGGGCAAGATCTTTCATTATTTGAGGCGCATCTCAGATTATGGGCTTCTCATGAGCCCTTTATGCTAGTCTTTAGTTAGATTGGGCCGCCACGACGGGTAGACTGCTTGCCTCGCCATCTGTTTGCAACATAGAGATGAAGGCATCCCGTTAATTGTCTTACTCAACGGCACAACAAGCAAGTTTTCCGGCTTGTTCTCCACACTATCCCTTTAGCGCTAAACACCGAGCAGGAGAAGCTGTGAATACCATTTTCTTTAATCTTTTGATATAACTCAACTTGGGAAATGAGCCCCAGGTCGACCAAATGAGAAACCGACGCTTTAACCACTACACCATCGCGCCGATACGATGTCGGTTCAGCCGGCTGCATTGATTTCTCCCAATGAATTGTAGTGAAAACAGTAATAAAATTTTTATGTTCTTTTTGACCCAGCTAATTCTCGTTTCTAAACAAACTATGATGTTTCGAATCTAGAAAAAAACGTTATTGGGGTTGCGCAGAGCCACAACATGTCTCCCAAGTTTCTCAAGTTTCTGGCAACGTCTTAATTGTCCTGTTTTCATCATGAGCGTGCTTAAACTTAACAAGCTTTTAATCTCTAAATTGATCAAGTACTCAAAAGTATATCAAAGTTGTGGAAGGACGCCAAAGTGATTGATATATATTTTCAGAAATTAAATATTGAGCCCATTACTTAGGCCTACGATTTTTTCGTAACTATGGGCGATTTTGTATTAGCTAACGCTTCTGGTTGTGCAAATGTTGCTTCGCCTTGGCATAAATGCAGTTTGGGAAGAGCAATTTAATCCAAAGTGAAGCATTCACAGTTAAGTTATTGCAATTGCAGGGTCTTTATCTTTTATGTCGAAGTTAAAAATAACGGATCAGACCACTGCGCCAGCTCCAACCAATTGTTGTATGTGAGAACAGTCATAAAAAGATCAATATTGTTTTGACGCAGCCAATTCTCGTTCCAATATCAAATTGATTTAAAAAGTATTATAGAGGGTTGCTCATAGCCGCTTTATTTTTTCCAAGTTTCTGGAGTCCCTGGCAACGTCTTGTTCACCATAAGCATACTTAGGAACTGAAATTAATTACCGTTGAAGCAGCCATTGATTTCATAAACGTTTGTGCAATCATTTTATAAAGTGCGTGGATAAATAAATAAATAAATAAAACACTGTGGGAGGACCCCAAAGTGATTGACATGTGCAGTATCTTCAGGAATAAGCTACTAAATATTAGGACCATTACTTACGACCTTTTCGTAATTCTATGTTTTAAACTACCTGCATGATGACTCACGAACCCTCTTATGACCCTCATCCCTGGGTGGTGATCATTCATGCAAAGTTTGATGTTTGTACGCCCAGTAGTTTAGAAAGATTTGAAACACACAGACAGAATGGAGCTTTATGGTATAGATGCAATTGCAAGTTAGAATATCTTTTCACAGTCGTGTAGCAAATCTGACTAATCTTAATTTCTAACACATACTGTATCAATCAAGTGTAGACAGTCGAACCAATTGACGAATTTTCAGCTCAGATCTTACAGGAATCAAAAAAATTTTCCGCATCGTTACCTCAAAAACCTTGTCCTTAGATTATAATCTCAAACCATAACCTAACCTATTCCAATAACTTAACTGTAAGTGAGTGGTTCTCAAATTTTATACAGTCTAGACACAATATCAATACTACAAATAATTGCAGGCGCATCATATACCATAATATTGTGATGACAGTGGCGATGGAGACAATCCGTATGGGCCACGTTTGTTACGTGTTTCAAACGCGCACCAAACTTGTTTGCCGACCAGCAGCTAGTTGTAGAGGTGTGCAGAATATAACAATTCTCCAAAAAAAGGGGGTTAATACTCTGTTTGACAGAGGTGAGGTCGATGTACGCTGTGAAATTGACGCCAAACGTGAGCACAACTGAAAGATGTTACGAAAAACAAACTGAAAACCTTTTTTATCGTTGTTGGATACGATTCGCATGTTCACAATAAGTGCTGCCGTGAATTTTATTATTTGTTACGTTAACGAAATGTATCCGTACTTTTAATTATTCGTTACTTGGTAACAACATTTGCTTTTCATATCTGGATATTTTTCATCTTTTAGGAATGCTTCGGGGTGCACCTAAACAACTTCTACGGCGCATTCTTTGAGAACCACTGCTGTAAGTGCTTAATTTTGGGTTAATCGCCCTTCCCTGACTGTGATTATGTCAGAGCCAAGAATCATACACGCAGCCCAAAGCTTAAGATCATACAAATAGACCTGCCATTGCGTAAAAGCCGTAAGTAGTATGCCCAATATTTAATAGAGTATTCCTGTAAAACGCTAAGTGCCCTCGCATTTCATGAAATGAACAAATAAACCAACAAACATTTTTGAAATCGTTTGTTGTTATAGTTGTGGGCAAATCAAGCATCTAAATGCGCCTATGCTTGGATCAGGGCAAACAAGACGTTGCTAGGGATTTCAAACGCTTTAAGGGAAATGCAGCGGCAACACACAATTTCCCATATTGTCTTCCAACTAGATTGCTTTCAAAAAAAACGATTTTGAAACAAAAACAGTCTATGTCAAAAAACCAGCGACTTTTTATTTCTGTTCTCACAACTATTAATTGGGCGAAGCCGGTTGAACCGATGTTCTTACCCCGGTTAAATCAGAGTTAATTTCTTTTTTCTTAGCTGCGTTTAATGATAGGAGCAAGCATCATGCGTACACCCAAAGGGTTTAGATCATCCAAATGAGCATAAAATTATAAAAAAGTCGTAAGCAGTATGCCTGATATTTAATTGGTCATTCCTGTAAACATACGTCAATCACCTTGGTACCCTTTCACGCACTTCATCAAATAAATGAATAAAAGTTTGTGACATCGTTGGCTGTTTCAATAGTGTGCAAATCCAATACCTAAATACACCTATGCTGGAAGCAGAGCAATTAAGACTCAGCCAGGTGTTTCACTAACTTTGGGGAAATATGATTCTAGGTGCCAAGCTCTTGATGTTTATTAATCGACGCCCTCTAAAAAATATTATTTTGATTTTGGAACGAGAAGTAGCTACGCCAAAAAAGCATTAACTTATTATTACTGTTCTCACAAGCACCCATTGGATGAAACAGGTGCAACCAACTAAACCGATATTCTTTTTCTCGATATATTTAATGGGGGCCCGGCTACTGTAATAACTTAATTGTAATTGCTTGACTTCGAGTTAGTTTGCTCTTATTTAGCAGCGTTTGTGCCAATGCCATGCAATAAACGCAGCCAGAGGCTTTCGATTATACAAACAGGCCGATAATTATGTAAAAGTGATCAGTAGTATGCCTAATATTTAATAAGTTATTACTATAAACACATTTTGATAACTTTGGCGCGATCGCACAACTTCGATTTCATGCTTCCATGCCCTTCACAAAATGATCGAGTAAAAGTTTGTAAAATCGTTGACTATGTTGATAGTTATACAAGGTGACACTAATCTTTTGTTTGTTCTTTTCACACCAATGGGGCGTTTCCAAAATTGCCAGAGAGACTCTTGCGAGCTGTATTTCAGTTGTGGGATTTACCTTGTTTTCACATGAATGAATTTTAGCTCAAAGCACACTCACAACAACATGAAATAGATGAGTAGTATATGATATGTTTTTCGAGCCCCTTTTTGTGGAGGTTTGTGGAGGGCTACGTCATTTCCGAACGTGACGTCCGAACGTGGTGATACATGAACTTGAAGGCCATTGTAACACGTGTAAAGACAACGTGTACTTGTAAACAAATGACAACGTGTACTTGTAAACAAATGACAACATGTACTTGTAAACAAATGACAACGTGTACTTGTAAACAAATGACCACGTGTACCAACTTGTAAACAACTTAAGCAAATGTCAATACATATAAATAAAACTTGATTTAATGGCACCCCTCTTGAGAATACCGTCACTTCAATATTAACTGCATTTTGAACATATGGTCTGTAAGATAGCTAGAAATCTATCACATAAACATGGGGGCGTGAAAGTCTCAACCAATCATCAATGCTGAATCACGACTATCAACAAAAACTGATGCCAACGGAAGCTAGAAAGCTCCGAGCTGATCACGTTTCTTGAAAAGGCAATACAAACAATTTCTCGGAGGTGATCACGTTCTCTTGAAAAGATAAACAATTTTAGCAATGAGCGAATAAATATTTTTAACTGCATTACACCAATGTTTTTATTTCACCAATGTTTTATTGCACAATTGTTTGATAGAATAAGACAAGTCCAGACAAGGATTACGATTCTTTTTTTGTGCTAGCTGTTGTGTATATAAACCGTGTTTTTAGCGAGAAAATCAGAAGAAGAACAATGGAAAACTGTGGTGAAACACACACATCCATCGCTGACGACTATGAAGAGCGAGTGGAGAATATCGATACTACAACTACGCACTCCCCATGTTATGAAGAGTTGGTAGAGCAAACAGCGTTGTTGAGGCGTGCAAGAAACCATCCAGAAGAAGCAAGAAAAATACGAAAAATCTTCCTCGACATTGACAAAGAAGGAAAATCAATACCCGCAGACGGTGAGATGTTGAGAAAAGGCGTGCTGACTGTCTCAAGAGGAAAAACTCTCTTTTCAACCGATCAGCTTATCCAAGTGTGTATACATATGTTCGATGGCCTGCCTTTTGTGGCTTTCAAAGGCCCAACAGACGCCAGACCATATGTCATAGTCGTTTTCTCAGCTGACTGTCAATACGGTGATGTTTGTGAAGTGAAAACGCGGTTGGAGATTTTCAAAAAAGAGGCGGCTGTAGAAAACTTTCTTATCAGATTTAAAGTGGAAGCTATCTTTTCACCCGAGAAATATTTTCAACATCTACAAGATCGATCATCCGGATTCATCATTAGAAACGAAAACTGCGGTATCAGTAAGGAGCTAGCCGCTCTTGTGAAAACCTTGAAACACACAGCTGGGAAGAAAAAACGTTCAAGTAGTCTGCCTAGAAGTACTGAACTTTATCAAAAGAAGAGAAAACCATCTCCACTTAACATAAAACAATAAATGTGTGATTTTAACGTATGTAACCGTCTTTAGATTTGAGTAAAATTTGTTTAAAAAATGTTGTGCCCTTCTTTCGAATCTGAAGAATCGCGAATCTTAACCTTCACAAACAACTGGCCTCACCGAGTCGATAATTTAAGCCCTGAACGAATGGCTAAAGCTGGATTTTTATACAGAGGTAGTGATGATCGAGCAATATGCTTTCAATGTGGTCTTTCTCTTTATCAGTGGTCTGATAGCGACATCCCAGAAATTGAGCACGCGAAATACTGGTCCGCGTGTGCGTATCTAGAGAGAACGTTTGGATCTGAATTCATCACCCAACACAACAGCTTTCGCATCCCAGAAGAGGAGTTTTTATCGGGAACGAGATTTGGTTTTGCTACTCCTGAAGAAGTAGCAGATCCAACACTAACGAGAAACCCTCCAGTTGAAAATGAAGAACCGAACATAACCCCCCTAACTGAAGCAAAAGAGTGTGACACATCTCAAGAACTTGTATGCAAAGTGTGTTTTGATGCGAGAATTAATGCTTTAACCATGCCGTGCTCTCACTGCTTCGGATGTCTAGCTTGTACTACAAAGCTTTATTCAAAGGAATGTCCTATATGTCGCGTGATTATTTTGGATGTAAATCGTATTTATATTGTATAATAAAGACACTCGATTGTATTCAATTCTGTTTATTACACGTAAAGCGGTTACATTTTCAATAAATTCTCAACAAAACGCTCAACAGTTTTATCATTTACACTAACATTATCGGAAAAATGAGTCAATATCTCGGTTAAAGAGCAACCACGCGAGCGAAATAAGATATAGTACACGGTATAATGTCCACAGACTTCAGATATCAAACTCTGCAAGGTCTTCGAGTTGTAGGTCCAGGATGAGGAGTGTGAATCTAAAAAATCCGTCAAACCATAAACAATTGGATGTAGACCATAGCTATCGAAAAACTCAGCAGATCTTTGATTGTTGAAAAACATAGCAACCCAGTGTTCTCCAGGGTCAGTGCTTGGATCGGTATTAACAACATAACTCCCAGGATACTCCACAGTAGATAGTTGATCTTTAGGATAAACACCTTTAAAAATCTTTTTTGCGCAGGAGTCATTTTTTAATATCCTCTCAATCTGCAGTGTATCCATCAGTAATCAGTTAAAACGTTTCTATCTCTATCGATTTGAAGTAGGTTGTCAAATTCTGCGTGAATGATGACATTCATTGTTTCTGTAGGAGGAGTAGAGAAGTGCAACTCCAGACGAATGTTTCCAGTTTTTATCAGTTGGAAATGAGAACAGGAAGCGGATAAATCCGGCGTAAGGTCTATCGCATACAAAGAATGACCGAGAGGGAAGGAATCACGAGAGATTCCGTTTCCGGAGTCGTTGTAGTAAAGACCGGAGCCAGTGAAGAGCGACAAAAAACTTCGAATATAGCGGTTTTGACTGTAGTTTAATTGCAGAGGATTGGCCGGTATTTGCTCCCCATCTCTGTACAAAGAAACAAAATTGACTGAGCAGTGCTTGAAGTTGAAAGGATTCTTTCCAATAGCTCCGTTGAAGGCTTCATTTTCAACCAAACCGAAAACTATCCGCCGCGGTAACTGTCCTAGAAAAAGATTCTCTTTCGAGATGGAATAAGTACCACGCGGGACTGTAAAACTTTTTACCTCTACTCTTCGAATTGGATATTTTGCAGAACTGCTTTGTAAAGCCCGAATGTGACTCAGTTGGACCGCGTCACTAGGTACCGATTTCCGACAATAAAGGGAAGCATTCGTAAGTTCTACCATGTAATCTCCTGACCCCATCAAACAAAAAACATCTTTCGATCTGTTCAACCGCAGCTTCACCTCCACTCCGCTTAAGAGATAGCGGTTCTGGAAGCATAAATCTAAGTGGAGTTTACCAATCATATCCAGTTCTTTGCTGCCGGATGCTAACTCTTTCCGTTTTTGGAATCCTTTATTTGCATTGGTTGAAGAGTCAAATTTACTTGCTGTGTCTCCATACCAAAGAGAACAACTTAGCTGAGATTTTTTAGCTTCCTCCCCAAAACTTAAAAGCGTTTCGATATAAGCTCGATAAGGGTATGTGTTGGATGCTTGGGTAACTAAAACCCCATTCAAATATAAATCACATTGAGACCATAAGGCGTGTAAGAAATTGCACACAGGAGCAACATTGCTATCATTCCCTAAAACTGATCCGTCTTGTTTTTTAATTTTCGCGCGAACATGTAGTAAAGTATTTGAAAGATCGATGTAGGAGCTGTTTTCTCCTGGAATGAGGAATTCGATAGGACCATTATTTGATAAAATAGAGACAGGATTGTATTGAACGTATTTTCCTTGCTCCAAAGAAGTTTGAGAGGGAGGGACAGAGAATAAATCCAACTCCTCTTTAATCGATTCACACGACTCTGTATGAATCAGACTCGCCATCTTAACTGAATATGTCTGTCTTGACTCTTTTCGCTTTTGAAGAGGATTTCTTTTTTCTTTTTGTGGTTTTTTTAATTTTTTTCCGTTCCCCCGGAAACGTGGCTACTTTTCGTAGTAAATTAGAACCGGTCTCTTTTGTTCTGTTCAGAGCAGCTTGTTTGAGGTTCTTACCTTCCAGAATATCAGAAACAAAGTTGGTTCCGCTTTTCAAAACCTCCTTTCCTATGGATTTAGCTCCTCGCTTTACAAGAGGTAAAACCGATCGACCTAAAGAGGCAAAGATGTTTCCTAACCCATACCCTAGCTGCCTTTGCGAGCCGGAGAAATATCCTTTTCCGGTCTGGGAGAGATAATAATCTTCGTACAGTTGAGGATTACAACAATATCGCGGTCTCATGTTGTTAACGTTCTCCAACAAGGTTTGTGAAAGTAATGTGTAAGTAGAAGATGTTGTTTTCTTTTAACTTGATTATAGTTAATTTTTTCAAGTGTTCTCATCACGTATTGGTTGTAATACTCTCTGACTGCTTTGAAATGTGGCTAGCGCTCGGAGTTTGATAAAGAGTATTCTTTCTTCTTTTGATTACTGGCGATGGTAGCAGATACCCTAAACAGCTAGATAACAGCGAAATCCAGAGATTAATGTTCTCGTTTCCAGTAGTGATGTTGTAGATGCTAAACCCAACCACAAAATAAATTGCAATAATCTGCGAGAAAAACACAATTTCGCTTTTAGGGATGTCTTTACCGCAAAAAGACCAATCACCCATAATTTATAAGCTCTTTCTCTGTAATCCAAGAATTATATTTTTCTGGGTACCCCGACCAACTCACTAGAAATTCCACTCTCCCTCGTCTCTTACGCTTCTTTAAAATGCTGTCGATTTCGTAAATTTCGTTATCTTTTATAGACAACTGCAACTCTTTTTCATAAAACGTTCCCATAATGGGTTCACCGCTAAGATCTTTTAATCTATAATACGGTGGGTTTCCGGGAAGAGCTTTCTGTACGATGAATAACTCCTTTGACCAGTTTTGTTCATAACCCTTTCGAAAAAGGTTTTTTATCAAACTCACGCGTACAAAATCGTTTTCAGATAATTTTGGTTTCTTTTTCTCTGCATCTCCGTATTGGCGAATCCACAGTGTTTGCTGATCTTCCTGTCTAGCAGCTGAAGGAGTGGTTTTTATTGTTCTGTGATAGCTGTTATTATAAGAAAACATCAAGTCGTCCAAGACATCGACGTATTTGAACGTATTATTAGCTTTAAAATATCGCCAAAGCTTCGTTTTCAAAGTCCTAATTAATCTTTCAGCAAGAGCTGCTTTGGTGTCAAAATTATATGTCTGAAAAAGTGAAATGTTTTGCTGTCTCAACCATTTTTCTAACGCTTTGTTGGTAAATTCGGTTCCGCGGTCGGTTTGTAGATAGACAGGGTTGGGAGCACGACGGTAAATATTTTCAAAAGCTTGAATAACAGCTGTCGATTTTTTACTTTTCACCGGCTCACAATAAGCGAATCTGCTAAAAACGTCTATGACAATGAGAAGAAATTGATTTCCGTTGTTACTCTTTTTCAAAAGCGAAAAATCTGCTAGATCAGCCTGATGTTGGAAGTCTGAATAAGGGGCTATTGTTTTCCTTCTTTGATATTTTTTTCTTGCTGGTTTAAAAAGCGTATACACATCCTGAGCTTCCAACCACTTTTTTACCGTTTTTTTTAAAGCTTTTTGAAATTTAACAACTCCAGAAAAGGATTGAGGTTTTTTCAAAGAGTAGTAACTAGCAAACTCTCCCATAACCAATCTCAGAGCTGGTGGGTTGTTTTTGGTTTTATACCGTTTTACCTTCTTTTATAACTGACTCAGTTTCTTCCTTCGAAAATGGAGGGTAACAATGACCCGCCCCTTACGAAACCGAATCGAGTTCCCTTGGTCGTCACGAAGATTAATTTGAATTTCTGAGAAAGACTTTTTCATTACTGGTTGATATTGCAATTTGTCATATCTTTTACTAATAACGAAGCCGGGTTTTCCCTGACTTGCTATAACCCCTAACAACGGAGCGAGGGTGTGACCCACAATACGATTCTCAATGACATCGCAATACACATAAATATTGTTTATTGGATTCATATCCACCACGCGCTCAGAGCGAAAAATACCAACATTATGGAATGTGCTCTCTGCAAACCCCAACATTTCGGTTAGAAAAGGGGCTAAATGAACCAAAACCGATGGCCTCGCCACTCCATCATTATCTACTCTAGTAGGAGCGGAAGAGTTATTCCTTATATTCAATTGAGTTAATTGCGAATTCTCATTATACCGCAAATCTAATAAAAAATCGATTGGGTTTGTCAAAGTACCATTCTCTATGAGCTCCTCATTCTTCGCTTGGAAATCATGCTTCATTTGATTCAGCAATAAACGGATTAACTGTTTCGGTTCTTGGTAATACCCAGATGGTAATTTTGATTTAATCTGGATCTCACCTCTTTGATAGATGACCCAATAACTTGTTGTATCAACATTATACCACGAATGATTAAACTGAATTTCCGCCAACCCCACCTCCCAAGACCCTGGAAGTTGCAACTCTTTGGGTAAATGAACAATGTAGTCTGAAATCTTATTTTCTGGGTAATAATCAGGTGAAGAATTGCTAGGTAAAGTTACATACATCTTGAGATGGTGAGTGCTTTCAGTGTCACACAGCAAATGGTAGCATTTTTCTATAGAGGGGATTTATATTTCAAAAATTTTTTCCTTAACATTTGTTTCAAGTGAAATAACACTACATTTACCCCAAAAACATTTCTCTATCATCTATACTTCACATAGCAGGTGAGTGGTTACAAACATGTTTGAAGTAAATTATTCAGAGAACACAGATGAGTTGCAATGACAAACTGTTAACACTCCTAGACACACAAACTAAGAGGGTTTCTCTGCTACATTTGTAATGATGACTAAATCTTACAATTCCAAAACACAAAGAAAACAGATTATTTGTGATGCAATGATAAAAGACAATTCAAACTGTTACTACTCCTAGACACACAAACTAAGAGGGTTTCTCTGCTACATTTGTAATGATGACTAAATCTTACAATTCCAAAACACAAAGAAAACAGATTATTTGTGATGCAATGATAAAAACCAATTCACACTGTTACTACTCCTAGACACATAAACTAAGAGATCAAATTAGGTTTCTCTGCAACATTTGCAATAATTCACAATTCTCCAACACCAAATGCAAACTCCTATTACACAACAACAAACATGTTTGAAATACAGTAAATGATTTATAGATCACAGATGATAAAAACAACTGAACTGTTACAACCCATGGAAACACAAAAATTATGAAGAGTGTATTGCAGTTCATCCTTTCTCTGTATCCTCATGGAAGAGTTTTTCAAAGCAGAGATCACTTCATTCCTGATCAGGTACATACAACCGAATTTTCTTCTTGGTTGAGTAAATTCTTTTACTGCAATGATTCTTTTTGTGTACACAGTTGAAAGTAGTATATTGTCATGGCTGTAACAGTTCTTTGACATTGTTTAATGTTACTAGAATCTAAAACAAACAGCTGTTAATATTGCTTCAAACGAGATTTAACTTGACATAACTCTGTAATTCCAACCGCTAAAACTGAATCAGCACAATTCCAACAGCTAAAACTGAGTCAGCACAATTCCAAAAAAGAGCTAGCGGCAACCACATCTTTTACTAGAACATTCCATAGCTTTTCTCTTTCAACACGTTTTGACAGCTACAATTAAAATCTATCGGTAGCGTGTTTTTATTATATTTGTTCAGGGTTTAAATCTTCGACATAATAGGTTGAATTTCTTTGAAATCTTAGGTGTTTGTCTTAACAACTGTGCTCTTTACATTCACAAATATTGTGAAGAATTACAAACTCTCCCAAACTAGGGAGCGAAACTGCTCCGAACCAGGTGAAGATTTGGTCTCTTTTTTGATTTTATCTGTTATTAGTTTTTTAATATTGCTTTGAGGAATAGGAGTTTTATCAAAAATTAATTCTCCTCTCGAATTCCACGAAGCAGAGCTGTTGTTCTCAATCGACTCCAAAAGCTTCTTGGCTTGGATTAGGTTTTTCTTGGTGAACCCTTTCAAAATATCTTTGGCTGGAATAGGTTTTTCTTCCTCCTCCAACACCAACCGCGGATTTATGGTTCTCTCTTTTAATGATAAATATTTTTGAAGAACTTGGTTGTATTGCTTGATCTTCTCACTCTCCTCCAGATCAGAGTTCAAAATTTGACTCATTTCTTCATCAAGTTTAGACATCTCTTTCTGCATTGGTTTCCTGTAAGAGTTAGGGTCTACTAAAATCATTTTCTTCATTTTTTCACAAGAGAGCCTACCAAACCACCAAGGACAGGAATCAAAGCGGATAACAGAGTAGTTAAGAATCCGCCTCTTTGGATTAACTTCCGCTTCCGATTGACACTGATAGGCTTTGTCAGCTTTCGAAGAGTTTCTTTATATGGTTCAAGTCTTTTTTTCTGTTGTTTTGTGATCTGAATATTACCTTTTAAAAGATTATGACAGCAATCCGCTAAACAATGAATAAAATCCGGCGGAGAGTTATTAATGACTGCTTTTGCAAACTTAGGTTTTGCTTTGTGGAGTAGTTTCAAAGTTGGGTAGTTCTTTTTTAGTCTCGTTGTCATGTCAAGACATATACGAACTGCTGATCTTCTGGGAATATACCAGTGCGAATTCGAAGCTGGTCAGGGGTTTCAGAGCGGAAATCGAATAGAAGGTATCCGTGTGGGGCTCTCGTAGAATCTGAGAAAATAGCTTCGATTTCTTTTACGTGTTTTGCATAGGCCTGACGAGCGAAAAATGATAGTTGTCCAGAGTCTCGTGGATTTTTAAACAGAACCACAATCTGAGAGTTTAGAGAAATTGTTCTGATCCCCCGGAAAAAAAGATTCTGCACGAGGTAAAAGACTGTGATATTGAGATGATGGCTGCCCCGCGTAAAATATTTCGTCACCTTCTCCAGATCCTGCCCCATGAGGTCATCTAAAACTAAAATGGTCGGTTGCCCGTCAAAATAGTCAAAATCGGGCACCCCCTGAACAAACTCTGCTTCGATCTCGTCGTAAGCTTTTTGCCATATAGTGTAACACCACACAATTCGTTTTGGTGGTGGGCTCATCAAACGATCGCGGTTTTTAATAAACTTACTCACAAAAAAGGTCTTGCCAGAATTGCTAGGACCGGAAATGAGTACGGAAACAGAATTCTCTATATGAAACATTTTGAAATATCGAAGACAGTGCAAAGGTTTTAGTATTTATAACCCTAATCTTTTTTCGAAAGATGTACTCAGTACGAGGATTTTGTAGGCCCACAAACATGGTTGTGTTTACTTCTTAGAGTTATAACTTCTATCTAACTATTTTTCAACAGCTGTGTTCGTTACGCAGGAAATCTGTAATGCTTTTTTCTGCAGAGACAACTACCGGAAAACGTGGAGGTTATAAAACATTCTCAAAAGCTAAAAATTCATAAAATCAAGCAAAACGTGAGTAAGATGGCAGAGGTATGCTGCTATTTTTCACTAACTGTTTTATTTTACAGAATGTATCAATGTGCTATATGCGAGAAGAATTTCTCTACGTTGCAGGCGGTGAGGGATCACCGCCGGGTGCAACATTTTTTGATTTATTATCGGTAAGTATTTGTATAAAATTTCAACCCCAACCAAAACCAAGAATTCGACTATTTTTCAGATGCCCCCTTTGCGGGCGAAAATTTAAAACTGGCAATGGGTACCGGAGACACTTTCTCCGGTGTTATATAAGTCGTGGAGGGACTGTGGAGATCCCTTTTGTTAATATTATAGTAAGTTCCACTTCTTGTAGTGATTATATCTTTTTCAGCTGTGATGAGTTTTATTCAGACTACAGAGTTCAGCAGCTAGACTGAATTTCAGCTGCGGTGAATGTTTTACTCAGACTAAGGAGCTCAGCAGCTAGTCTGTGTCGTTAGACTAATGATGTGTTTTTTATTTTCAGATCTGATTGTTTTTTATTCGTCATTTTTATCCTACATTCACGAGAAAGCGAATTATATCTTTGATTGTGTTATTTAATCGGACAATAAACAGTTCAACAATACTTGAATAAGACTGCTTCAGTTATCGCTTGCAAATGCACGTGACGTCATCGGTTTAGATCGACTAAAGAAACAAGCTCTCGTATTTCACTAGAGCTAGCGTCGCGCATCGCTGATGTGTGTGTGACGTCATCGGTTTAGATCGACGATCGACTGATTCGTCTCTTATTTCACTAGGGTTAGTGTGACTAGTAAGCAATTGATTCCAGAAATAGGCGAAGAGATTTGCGAGGTTTAAACCTTTTGGGAGCGGTTTCGCTGTACAAGATGTTGTGTAGAAGATAGTCAGTGTTATCTGATTTGTAGTATAAGCGTTGACAGAGTTTTTTCGGTGACAGCTTGGTGGTTGTATTCCTCAAGAGTGGTGGTAAAAATTCACAGGGGCGGATGCAGCCAGAGACGAGTCGCATTACCTCGTTTAATGATACGTCTAGTGTTTTTGTGTGGGTGCTTTGGCACCAGACAGGGGTACAATACTCAGTTGGTGTAAACACAAGCGCTGTAGCGGAGGTTTTTTAGTTTGTGCAAACGGTTTCTGTATGTTAGACTCCGATCTAGGATGATTGTAAGGTATGTAGGATATTGCTGGGTGGAAACTGCTTTATGTTCCTGCCGTCCACCTAGAGCGGTTATTATACTAGCGAAATTTGCAACGACTTGTCAGTTTCATCTCTGCAGCGTCGCGCATCGCTGATGTGTGTGTGTGTGACGTCATCGGTTTAGATCGAACAGCTAGCAGGAAACAATTCAGTAACCTGAGTCGAATTTTACTGAGCTAGCGTCGCGCATCGCTGACTTCCTTCATCAGCACACGACTAAGAGAGACGTTGCGCTTCACTGATTCAATACGTAATTTTACTACGATTAACGCATTGCTGATTAACTTTATCAACAAACTTTACTACGGTTGAGGGTTACTTCAGGTCGTTCTCGATTAACTGACGCTCATAAGAATAGTTTGTTTTCCATCAAACGAGATTAGTATAAGACATAAATTTTATTGAGCATAAAACAGAAGAAGACACAAATTAACATTCACAATAAATCTAGGAGAGAATAAGTGTAAATTAAAGATCAAGAGGAGTTGTTGAAATCCCGTCTCCCAGAACTTTCCGCTTTCCGTAAAAAAAACCTAACCCACTTCTTTTTTGAGTGTAGGTGAAAACTTGGTGGTTTTTACATACAAACCCTTTGTTCACCCCTACACCACTGCATTTGGTTTCGAGAACATCTAAATAGGTGTCGAAGTTAAATTTATTTAATTTTGTAGACAATCCCTTGCAAGCTTTTTTAATTGTGTGATTGCTGTCGCTTTCACCCCCCTGAAGGATCTCTTTTTCACTAATGTATGTTTTCGGCGCCAAAGCCAGCATCTTACTCCCGAAGAACTCCAGTTTCAACAGCCCTGGGGTCCGTTTATCAAATATTTCACGAGTTTTGCAGCAATCTTTTTGTACCCACTCTGCATTTTGAACCCGGGCCTTGATGAACTCTTTTTTGTGGAGTTCGCAAGCTAAACTAGGAAAGAAATAGTGGTAGTTTTCAAAAAATTCTTCTCTCAGTTCTGGTTTCACCACATCATCCAGAGAGTTGCTACAAAGAGAGAGATATAGCGAATCGGTATCCATTTCAACAAATTCGTAGCAGTCATCCGGAAGATATTTTTTGATGCAGTCATAAACAAATTCTAACATCTTCAATTTTGCCCAGGAGTAGACATACAAACCAATTTGAAGAGGGAGATCAAATGTGACGTGTTTTTTAAGACTTTTTACCTCATAGAGATCATTGTCCACCAAATCTAGATTCACAAACCGGGGGGAGTTTATGGCTTTATCTACAGTGGACTGATTGTGATAGGAAATAGTTTTATACCGGTCTTTTCTCAAGAGGGATGATGAATATCCGCTGTTGCCTATTAACTTCCACGTGTCCACTAACATCTTCCTGGAGGAGTCAATATCTCCCATCCTTCTTCCATCGCTCACATCCCGGGAAAACTTTTCAAAAGGCTTTTCAGGGGTAAATTCCACAAACTCATAAATCTTGGTAATTACTAACCCATGGTCAAGATACCATTTTGCTAAAGGTGTGGTCAGTAGGATTTTCTCACCAAAATAGCTAGATATCAACATCCTTCTTGGTTTTTTTAAGAGCCCGTTCTCCTCCGCAAATCTCTTCATCAACTCTCCAACATCCTCTCTTCCAACCATAACATTTTTGAAGATAGGAGGAAATTCGTTAAAGAGCTGTTTCAAGTGGTTAGGAGTGTAAATATCCACTAAAACAAAACCAAATAACTCACCACTTTGAACCCCTTTTAAAATTTTTTGGTAGGATAGGCGGCGTCTAGGTCTGACAGATTTCAACGTTTTGGTGAAGGAGATCACATCCTCCTCCAAAGATAACCGCTTCCACTGACATTCCCAAATGAATCGAACACGAAAACCACAATCCTCTAGTAGTTTTATTTTCTCTTCTGTGTTTTGGCGCAGCTCTTGGAAGGTTTTCCCGTTTACTGAGTTCACTCCTCCTGGGTTTTGACATCTTTCGCATCCGTGCCACCAACAGCCGAAAAACTCGAAAGCTTCTCGAGTCTCTTCACAAAATCCATCTACTGGAAGATTTCTGGAGGTAAGGCGACGCTCACCAACATTGAAATCGTGCTCGATGAATTTACCCTCAGTCGCAGCAATCCAGCTTAACCACTGATAGGAGGCTAACCCAAATTTGTGTGGAGTCTTTGGGTGGTATCTTTCCTCCTCTTTATATCTCACGAAATACCCCACCGGAAGTGTCTGAGATAGGGCCCATAGGTAAAGGGCGTTAACGTCGTAACCGCGAATAATCTGGCAAATTTTTGGGTTGGGGTATAGATGACTTTTAATGAAAGTTTCGTTTTTGATGGCTAATCTTTTAAAGACAATGCTTGGGCCCCCCACCAACTGATCGAGCATGAGCTGATGAAGATCTGCGTTTTTCTTATCAATCAGGGAAAAGAAACAATCTACTGTTTGTTTAAATAAAAATCTCTTTGTTATTCCGCTGACACTAAACGATTCCTTGAACAGATCTAAATTTTTACTTTGATAAAACCCCACACATTTTTCCACAGCTTCCACGAATGGTTGTACATCAAGGTTATTGTAATAGAGCAGTAAATCGCGAAGAGAGGTCCAGTTCTCCTCCTGCCATTTTCTGACTACTGCTTGGTAGTCCTCCAGTGAGATGTTGCTTTCTTTTAGATTGCTATAGAATGCTTCGTGATTGGGGAGGGTGTGATTTAGCTTTTCAAGACTATCCACGTACTCGTAGGGAAAGAAAAATTTAGTTTGACTGACGTCATAAGCTTTGATGAATTTATCGTATGAAAATCCTGGGGCAATGTAATTTTTGATGTCCAAAAACCTTAACGTTTCTGTCTTAATGCACATAAAATGATTGCTTCGCTTGATCACAAAGTCTAATTTCGGTAAAAGCACTCGAATCAACTGTTTTTTAATTAAATTAAGATCATAGGATCCGGAGTTGAAACCAAGAACAATGTGGTTTTTCAAGAATTTTTCAAATTTCAGCTTTAACTTTTCGCTTTTGACGTTTTCACTGACAGACAGAGCATCAAACACATATTCATATTTTGTTTTCAACAAATCGAATGCTGTGGACGCCATTTGCTCTAAATAATCAATTACCTTCTCAACCAATTTGAGAGAATCACCCTCGGAAATGTAGCAGGTTGGGGATCTGAAACCGGGAATATTGGAGCAAAGAGAGCAGCTGAGAGGGATATGTTTGGCTTGATGTTCAAGGAGAGAAGTATTGGGGGGTAGATTTTCCTTTGAAAGGATGCATTCGAAATCAAACACCGAGAAATAAGGGTAAAATCGATCACTTTTGGGGACAGGAATACCGAGCTCTAGCAATTCTTCAAAAATGGTGGGGGTAAGCCTAAAAACTCCTCCCTTATACGTGTATTTTACTTGCCCTTGGCAGTGCTTAATATGTTGGTTGAAATTATTTTGATGGTACCACAATACATCACATTTTAGACATTGAAAAACGCTAGAATACTTCTCAAAATGAAAAATGTAGCTAAAGTTTTCAAAAAGGTTTAACTTCATAGTTTTGGGATAAATTTTTCGTGAATTTTGTATAAGACGACAAACTGTTTCATTTTCAAATTCTGCTAGCTCATACACCATCACATTAATTTCGAAGAGATCCTCCACAAAAAGAAGATCATGTAAACATACCCCTTGAAAACTAGAAAGTGAAATTTGTTTTTTCTGACAGTACAAACGAAATTTTGTTTGAGTGTCAGCTTCTAAATTATTCAAGCGAAAACCAAAAAACAAGCTCAAACAGCGAAAAATACATAAACGATCTTGATACAGTTCACCTGTCCTTTTATCCGCAGTCAAGTTATGCACACCCTGATTATGCAAAAGAAAAAGGGGTAACGTAACAGGTTGACCAATCACCGTTTTTTTCAGTTTGTTCACATAAAAGGTAATATTGGTGGTAGATAAATATCGCCACTTTGTATCAGGTCTATCGAAATTTTCAAAATCGTGTTCTGAGACAGTCTCTAAAAAACGTGATAATTGATCACTATCGCTAATTAGCTTCGCGGTATTCAAAACACAGTGATTGCTATAAGAGGGATGATAATAACGTAATACACCGCTTTCAATATTCTTCAAAATGTAACCAAAACTGAAATTAATTTTAAAGCGTGAATTTTGTTTACTCATGATAGCATTATGAATTTGGTTGAGTAAATCATTTATGTTGGAGTTAAGAAAGAAATTGAATATATCCTGTATAGGTCTGATGATGTTTCTTGTTCGAATTTGAGACCATTTCTCCCGAATAAAATTTCTGTTGAGAAAGAAAGCATTAGAGCAGTCTAAGGAAGAATCTGGGAAATGCTTACCTTAACTCCTCATTTTCAATTGCTGGTGGTTGTTCTTCCTCCGCGGATTGCCTTGGAATGCTGCATAAAACACGCAATGAACACAACGCAATGCTGAGAAATTTTGCATTTACTTACCTGGAATCAGCTCTCCTTTTCCGAGGTTTTGGTATGGGTCCACTCCCCTTCTCCGCAGATTGTTTTGGAATGCTGAATAAAGTATGTATTAAACACAGCACAATGTTGAGAGATTTCAATTCACTTACCTGGGATCAGTTCTTTTTTTGTGTGCCTTTGCCTTCGAGCCACTTCTCTCTGCACAGTGATGTCTCGCTAGCTCAAGGGAGTTTGAGAAGTCGACACCACACAGACGACAAATACAACATTTTTCTTGATGTCTCTTCATAGCATCTTTGCGGTTAAACTTTTTAAAGCACTTCTCGCACTGCACCTCCACCTTTTGGTGCGCAGTTGCGACGTGTCTTTTGAAGTTATCCACTCTTGTGAAGGTCTTGCCGCAAATCTCACATATTATCTCCATTTTCGAATGTATGTCTTGATTTCTGCTTGCGTTTTTATAGCCAACACCATATGGTGAAACGAGAAAGTTTGAGAATTGCGTAATAAAAACAGTGGCGAAATAAAAACATTGGTGTAATGCAGTTAAAAATATTTATTCGCTCATTGCTAAAAATTGTTTATCTTTTCAAGACGTAAGAGAACGTGATCAACTCCGAAAAATTGTTTGTATTAGCTTTTCAAACCGTTAGAGAAAACGTGATCAAACATTGGTGAAATAAAAAACATTGGTGTAATGCAGTTAAAAATATTTATTCGCTCATTGCTAAAATTGTTTATCTTTTCAAGAGAACGTGATCATCTCCGAGAAATTGTTTGTATCGGCTTTTCAAGAAACGTGATCAGCTCGGAGCTTTCTAGCTTCCGTTGGCATCAGTTTTTGTTGATAGTCGTGATTCAACCTCCGCTTGTGATTGGCTGAGACTATCACGCCCCCATGTTTATGTGATAGATTTCTAGCTATCTTACAGACCATATGTTCAAAATGCAGTTAATATTGAAGTGACGGTATTCTCAAGAGGGGTGCCATTAAATCAAGTTTTATTTATATGTATTGACATTTGCTTAAGTTGTTTACAAGTTGGTACACGTGGTCATTTGTTTACAAGTACACGTTGTCATTTGTTTACAAGTACATGTTGTCATTTGTTTACAAGTACACGTTGTCATTTGTTTACAAGTACACGTTGTCTTTACACGTGTTACAATGGCCTTCAAGTTCATGTATCACCACGTTCGGACGTCACGTTCGGAAATGACGTAGCCCTCCACAAACCTCCACAAAAAAGGGCTCGAAAAACATATTACATACTACTTAGATGCAAGCCAGTTTTCATTTTGATGCATTACACAATCCAAAATCATTTGTCTACAAAATGTGGACAATAATGCAATAACGTATGTTTTTCAATAAAATAAAAAATACAACAAAATTTTTCAATTTTTTATTTTTTTCATAAAGCAAAATTATAAATCTTCATCATAAGCAAAACCCATCCCAATCAGATGATTTCTTCAAGAGCAGCAGTACGTTTTGTGACCCGCGTGGACAAAATGCTACCAATAGTGCCAACAGGTGTTAATAATAAAGCCGGTGCGCTCGGCTGAACCGATATTTCTAACTCGACATAACTGAATGGTGGCGCTACCGGCAGAGCCGGCTGTCTTACAATTGGGCAGCAGATCTAATATTGAAGGGATTTGTTGCACTGCTGTTATTGGGGTGCTTTCGGACAGCTGCAATTATAAAGGTTTAAAAAAGTTCATCAGGACCTCACCGAGTATTCCAAGCCTAGATAAATGTGATACCGGTAAACAAACAAATATTCTTGAGTTTGACAGAAGTGGAAGCCCGTTTTCAGATGAATTTTTATCTACACCATCAGAGTCTCAAGATTTAAAATAAAACTCAAATTAGAACGGCATTACTTAAATGTAGAACAACGGTAGACTAGTGTCGGTGCATCCAAGTTTTAGCATTCTGCTTAAATCGCTTGGTATTGCTTCATAAATTGACTGCTTGTCAGAATTTGTCAAGAAAAGAAAACCATCGAGAAGTGCTTTTTCTACGGCCACAGCAACGAAGCAATTGTTAAATGCTATTGTTATGACATCATTGTCAACGTGAAACGTGATCCCAGTCCACTCGACCATGATTTCCTTTTGGCAAAACCTCAATTCTTTCGGCTTTTGCCGATTAGAGGTCGCCAAGGCAGATAATCTGCATTTTTATAGCATGGCACTTGTTTTACGGTCGGATGCCCTTCCTGCCACCAACCTTCTCTTCGGAGGGAAAATTAATCGAATTCTTAATGACAAAGCTAATTACTATAGATGACTAAATTGCTTGAAAACATGGATTTAAAAAAGCCTAATAGTGCTCGGCTTTGCGAGTTTAATTAAGATGTAAAGCCATGAAGAATTGTATTTGCTACAGTGACCCTACGATCAAAGGAAATAATTTTTCAAAAACTAAGCAACGACGGGTAGAAAATTAAATTCATGATTTTGCCTAGCCTGGTAAATACAGTAACACTCTATTTCAATGTTTCCTGCCTTTTTCAGCTCGCGATTTCCTTTTATCGACTTTGTTTTGAGAGACCACTATGATACATTGCGGCAAACTGACAAGGAAAAAAGACTGAGATAGGAGACAGAAACAATACATTTACAGCACATGCAATTTATTGTTAATGAAAAACTAGGTCTAATCAATGAAAAATAGTAGGAAGTTTGGTAATTTTCATGAAACGTTTCAGTAAATTATCGGTAAGCTATAACATTTTCAAATGATTAACAGACAATTGGTTAAAGGGCTGCCCTAAAGGGTTTTGCAAACGGATTTTATGGACTATACAGCCACTTGTATAACCAAGTGTCTTTACCAGTATTTTAGAGCAGTGCTTCTGATCAGCCGGATTGCGTTAACTTTTCTTCCAATCCGTCAAATTTTATTTCAATTTTACACCTAAATAGCAAAATCTTTAAGACGCTATGAGTTCAGTATAAAAACAACAAATCTGAATTTGAAGGAGAGTCGAACACATTTTCGTTTGCAACTAAAAGTGTCTACTAGTTGATTCCACGTGAAAGTAATTTCTCATTAAAAGCATTTTTATCCGAAGAGATAATTAAGGACAGGCATACCAGCATATTGAGTGGATATGTTTAGCCGTTTGAACAACCTTGATACTACCGTGACATGGCAAAACCTAATAACTACAAAAATCATGTTTTTGAAAATATTGGCTTTGTTGTGTTTTATTATTGTTCAGCAAGGTTACTACTGAACCAAATTTTTTTCAGTTTTGCCTTGAAGCTGTTAACTGTAAGAACATTATTTATTTCTTCATGTTTGTTAATCAGTAGCTTCACATAAACAAAAAGAAATCAAGGTTGTTTATACAATTTAAAATCTAGTAGTTAGGTTTTGCCATGTCATGGCAGAAAGGTTCTACTCAAGAATGTAGAACCAAGATATTTACATTGCGCAACAAAACTGATGCTTTTAAAAAGAATCTGGATTTTGGAATGTTTATGTGCAGAAAAGCGATACCGATATGCTTTCATGTTTGCAAGACATTGTGGGAAGCACCTCCGTTAACAAAACAGAGTTACTTTTTACGAAGAGTCAACACTTAGAAGAGCTAGCGGTTAGTTTTGGTGAATAATTTCCAGAAAATCCACACCCTCTAAAGGATAATCCGTTAAGATAATCCGCCAACACTTGTAAAAACTTTCTTTTATCTAATTTAATATGACAGGAGTGGCCACACTTGCCTTACTAAAGATACAAAAACGATAGAAGCCATTATTGAACTAGCCGCTATGCAATTCTTAGTTTGAATTGACGCATTTTTGGTCCAAACAAAACGTGACGACTTTTTTTTGCATCTTTTCAACGGCCACCGGCATTGTATTCAGCTATTGCAAGATTTTAACCCCTGTCTCTCGGGCCAACTCTTAAATGGTCCATGTAACCCTCCGGCTAAAAAGTTTGCCCACTCCTGGACTAGTGAAAAGGAAAGCAACATTATCTTAAACAATAATGCCATGAAGTGTCAAAACAGTGCAAGTCTCCGAAACAGTTAGTTTGCCCTCACTATAAACACATACACTCTTGTTAGTAATTGCCGATTTCTTTTTGAAATATCTGGAAATGTATATTGGAGAAAACGTTTTAGGATTGTCTATAAAGAAGTCTAAAAGATATACTTTTTGAAATTAATTTTTGGATTTTTTAGAGGATTTTTATTCTCTTTTTAAAATGGTTTTGCATGCTACATAGCTATTGGAGTAAAGCAATTTAAACGTGCTTGTTGATCGGAGATGAAAACAACGGAAACAAAAACTCAGTCCTCAGAAACAGTTTTCTTACTCCCTATCCTAGGTTTCTCAATCCTTTTGCCAGTCTTCAAAATACAGTTTCAACAAGAGTTTGATAATGTTTACATTTTTATCACTCCTTAAAATCAAATTCCTTCTTTATGATTTATTGATAATTCAAAGCTAATTTAAACTCGTACACTTTTCATCGATTGCAGTAGCATTATATTTGTTCATGTTGATGAGAATACGCATTGTCAGCATTTTAACGAAACGAAAACAAAAATCATTCCAGCGTAACGTCAAAATAAAATTCTTTATTTGTCTGTATGAGCTCAAACTCGGTTTGTGTTAGACTGGGCCATTGTAACGAGTAAGCTGCACGGCTACACCATCAGTAAGCTGCACGATTACACAATCAGTAAGCTGCACGATTACACAATCAGTAAGCTGCACGGCTACACCATCAGTAAGCTGCACGACAACACCATCAGTAAGTTGCACGGCTACACCATCAGTAAGCTGCACGGCTACACCATCGATAAGCTGCACGGATACACCATCAGTAAGTTGCACGACTACACAATCAGTAAGCTGCACGGCTACATCATCAGTAAGCTGCACGGATACATCATCAGTATGCTGTGCAGCTACACCATCAGTAAGCTGCACGGCTACACCATCAGTAAGCTCCACGGCTACACCATCATTAAGCTCCACGGCTACACCATCATTAAGCTGCACGGCTACACCATCAGTAAGCTGCACGGCTACACCATCAGTAAGCTGCACGATTACACAATCAGTAAGCTGCACGATTACACAATCAGTAAGCTGCACGGCTACACCATCAGTAAGCTGCACGACAACACCATCAGTAAGTTGCACGGCTACACCATCAGTAAGCTGCACGGCTACACCATCGATAAGCTGCACGGATACACCATCAGTAAGTTGCACGACTACACAATCAGTAAGCTGCACGGCTACATCATCAGTAAGCTGCACGGATACATCATCAGTATGCTGTGCGGCTACACCATCAGTAAGCTGCACGGCTACACCATCAGTAAGCTCCACGGCTACACCATCATTAAGCTCCACGGCTACACCATCATTAAGCTGCACGGCTACACCATCAGTAAGCTGCACGGCTACACCATCAGTAAGCTGCACGGCTACATCATCAGTAAGCTGCACGACTACACCATTTCTCTGCCATATAAAAATCGAGATAATCCGTTAAGTGTCTTTCCCAAGGGCAAAACCAGCAAACCTGCAGGCTCTTTCTCGATGCTATTCCTTTCTGAATAGTGAGCTAAAGGCCAAGCAGATAAACTGTAAATACCATTTTTAAACTCTTTGGTGTGACTGGTAAAAGGGGAATCTACCGAATGCTAAGCAAACACTGTAATTAATCTTTTTATCACCACGCCAGTAAGTAGTTTACAAAGTGGTGGAACAGCAGCGCACAGTTTTTAGTAAATAAAACAAATCAAAACAAAAACACCTCCTGTAACAAGCTTTAGTCAAGTGTACGTAAATGGAAACCTGTCCATAATGTTTCATAACCAAAAATCATTGCATAAGCTCAACCGCAAAGCTCTTTTCGCATATTCTGTCGAATCTCCAGATACAAAAATCCAGTGCAATACATTTTAAATTCATCTGAAGTCAAGCAACCAGAAGGACAATCTCGAAGAAAAGACTTATACCAAGCCCTTTTTTCTCTCTAAGTGAAATCTGTACTGTTAACAATCTCACTTAGCTCCTTTGGACTTAGTTTTGATTTATGAGTTCCTATTTTCCTGAAGTAATCAAAACACTTTAAAGCAAACTTTGGAATAAGAAAAGTTTTTCTCAAGCAGTTTGCATTTTTTTGAAGTCTGCTGTGGCTGAAACCAATTTTATATTCTAAAGCAGGAATCTGTAAAATTTTTGCAAGCCGGCCAATTTTCCTCGATCTGAAAATACCGTGGACCTGACGCGATTCCTTTGAGAGACCAATGTTTTGGTCGGAATTAGTAGCTCGTTTTGTGAATCGGTCATTTAAATTTTATCAATTTTTAAACAGGAGACCTATCTTTGTGAAATGAGTTGTTGATAGTAAGAAATTGCATCTACACCACCAACAAATTAACAAACAACATTTCAAGAATTATCGATAGCTTTTATCCAAATTACTTTTTTGTAACGAAATAGTCTGTGCTTTCGATGTTTCTCGGAAATAATAAATTTATACAAAAACTAAAAAGGTTAGATTAACAAAAAATAGATATTTACGTAACACTTTTATTGTTTGATCATCATATGAACTTAGAAAATTGATTAAATTAAAAAAAATTTTTTGTTCGTTCAATTTCGCCGTTTATGTCGAGTTGTGTTTTATGATTCTGAGTCGATGTGCTATTTTATACTTAACAAAAGTTTTGTGAAAAATTTGATTTTTTCGTAACGGTTGGAGGGATTTCTATAAAACTTCGTGGAAACACTGTTATAGAACCTTGCAATATAAATTTACCGTAAAATCCAAAAAATTTCATCAAAAAAAAAAATTATAAACACTTTATTTTGGGTGTTGGTTTGCCAACTAACGCTTGGAAGCTCTATTTGGTCAAGCTTTTTCATCCATACCTTTAGTCTTTTCCCACAATCAAATTTACAGAATTATTTGGAAGAAAAAATACTTTTTGTCTGCTTCAGCTAATAATCCATTACCAATCATTTCCATGAAAAATGTTTCTGTCAAATTTTTGAAATTGATTTCGTTATTTCAGCTTTCGACGTCCGCAAAAATTCCGACTTTCACCGAAACAAAAAACGTTTTGCTATCATCTTTTGCATTGATTGCTAGCTGAAATAAACTGAAACTCACAAATAGTATCTACATGTTTCAAAAACCTACTGCAGTCTCAAAATTGCCTCTTAAATTTTTACAAGGTTTCACGTTTTTAGTTGCTAAATTCCGCTTTTTTTCAATTTTTGCATAAGCGTATCAGCGTTTACCGTTCACATTTTATTCTCAGTTATAGAAGTACAAGAATCGATCAAGAAAAAATTTTGAGCACTCGATTACAAACGAGCTTCAACCCTCGACTTATATTTTGGATTGATTTCATGATTTTCGCTCTCGCTTTCCACTTTAAGGAATATTTCTGGCCAAAGTAATCAACCACTGTTCTCCGAAATTATTTCCCTGGTTGAGTAACAATTGAAGAATTAATTCATAAAAGCAAACATCAAAAAACATGGCAAAAATTTATGTTCAAACTTCTGAAGGTTTTAATATTTTAGCTTTGAGTATACTCTCAACCCTCGCTAACCCTACTTTTAATTTAGCGTGATGTCATAGCAAGTTCACGGTTGGCAGTATTTTAAAATAGCTTGCAAACCACAATAAGAAAAATTCGTTGTTCATCCAAGTTATTTTGGCATGTTTAAATTCGCCCACACTTAATAAACGCAAGCTAGTAAGCAAACAGTAGTTGCTGAATCACTACTTACCACATCAAAATTTGTGGTAGCGTTAGTGTAAACTGCGCAAGATTTGGGAGGTAGTGGGTTAATTTGAGTGATTACAATCAGTAGTTGTACCGGGTAAACCAAATGGTCCTAAGAATAATTTGGATTTACAAACTTCTGAAGTTGCACTTCTACTGGTATTGTGCGCTTAATTAGTGATCAGGCAGTCTTACTTTTTCTGTATCGCTTAAGAACTTAAGCACATAAAATCAAAATTGAACTGTTGACAATGGAAAATTAAAGTAGTAGTGAAACAGAGATCGTTATGTCATGTTACAGATTAAGAATTACACAAAAGTTAAGAAAATTATGAATGCTGTTTCCTGCTTTAAAATAGCATTAAAGGTCAAAGAACATAACAGACCTCGTCACCGAGTGATCACAAGAGTTAACCTACCTAAAAGCATCCTAAAATACTGAAGTGAGCGCGGTGTTGTAATACGTGAAGCCTTCGCTTAGTAATAGGTAGACGTGGATTCAAATTCCTAGCCAAGTCATACCACACTTCAAAAACTGTTACTCGTTGCTTCTCTGCTTGGAGCTCAGCACAAAAGATCAAGAGTGAGGAGAAAAAAGACGGCAAGTTTGTTTGTTGTACGTGGTTAGGGCAATTAACGAAGTATCTCCATCTTTGTGTGGCTGAATAGGCTAAAGCTGTCTACCTATTGTGGAGGCCCAACTTGATTGAAAACATGCAAACAAAGTTTATCTCCTACGTACGAATGAATGAAACGTAAGCGAGTCATCTCGTAACATATCTCAAATCTTTCCATTTTACTTTGAGTGGCAATTTTCAGATTAAATGGATCAATCAAATAAAAGACATTTCCTTCCCTAATTAAAATCACAAATATATTAGCTACAGCAACACGTTTATTCAAGCTTGAAACGAAAAAACCCATAACTGCAATAAACACGCAACCAGGACTTCTGCAGTAATTAACTGACGATGTTTTGATTTACGAGAATTTTTAATATGGAAAATAGCTTCTCGTGGTTTTTAGGTACTGTACACATCAACTAAAATGTCTTAGACAAAGGCTTAGCCACCCTATTTTCATGGTTGTGCCCCTGCATACAAGCACAACCAATCACTTGATTAACTCTTTAAAACCCTTTGCAAAAAACCGCTAGCCAAGTCACATAAAATAAAAATTATTTAAAAAATGACAAAGTGTATAGAGGTAATCACTGGTCAGCAGAATTTAGCAATGACATACTTACTCGATAACTAATGAAACTACTGGAGTACCAGAGCTAAATTTGTCTTGATTCTAGTTTATTTATCAGCATTAAAATTAAACTTGACCCATGCAAATGCGGTCGCTTTAAAAAGCCTCTTGTTTAACAAGAGAGAAGTATACCAATAGATATTTAACTTATCAGCAGAAGCACTGGATGCAGCAACTTTAAAAGAACTTGCAAGGAATTTAAAGAACTTGAGCAAGACATGAGGAGATATACACACGACATAGCAACAACTTGGGAAAACTTAAAACTGCACGACATTATGAGTTAAATGTTAAATCAAAATAACTATCATGTCTTAAAAGAAAGCAAGAGTTTACACTTTTTTGCGGCAACACATACTGACTCAGTGTGCGTCTTCTATTTTCCTCTGGCTTTCGAACTAAACTTTTTACTGGATCAGCACAGCACTTTAAATGCCCTTTCTGCCAAATACTAATGGTTTTTAAATGGAATTTCACACTATGGTCTTTCGTTTCAAAACTTTGGAATAATTAATCACATAATGTTGCAAACATAATAGGGCGTGTGAGGTAACATGAATCTACAGACACTGTATTCAGCATAAACTTTGCGCTTAACATTTGTTTAAAAAAGTGCAACTTCAAGTTTTTTCTATTGATTATATAATAAACTACACGTTAGACTAAAGTTAAACAACATACGTCTCTATTTTTATTATTTCGAAGTTTCACCACTCTATCATTTTTGAACATTAAAACAATTCTATTGTTAAAACAGTGCCATGGTGCATGTCAGCTATCAAGTCAAGTACTGTAGAAAGCGTTAAGTGTCTCTTTCTGCTGGTATTTGACAGCTGACATGCTCCGTGGCACTGTTTTACCAAACAGAGTTTTGCACAAAATGAAACCGATTTATCAAGGATATTAGGTGTTCAGCTGTTTTCAGGTTGCAAGTGAGTCAATAGATAAGGTGTATATGGGAGCTACATTGCCCCTGCATAACACCCATAAAGTTTAAGGTGTTGGTCTCATAACACTGCGTTTCTTTTTCCGTTTTCTATCTGAGACTACGTAGAGTAGTGACGCAAATGACGCTATTTAACTAATAAGCTCAAGGTATTTTTTCGGTTAGTCTACTCAACGTTGGTCTGCAGCAGTACAACAAACTTTGAACGCTTATATCTCGAATACCACTAAAAATTTCATAAAATTTTTTCACCACTGTATTTTAAATTTATATCTTAACCTGTAAAACTTCTTTGCTGCGCAATACAAATTTCATTGAACTTGAAAAATTAAATTTTTTGTGAAGGTATACGAAATTTTATGTTTTCTATTTGTCTTGCGTCGCTAATCCGCAATTATCGGATAATAGGTCACGTGGCAACTGCTGAAACCATGACGCAAACTGTAACGTAAGGACTTTGGCAAACAGTAAACGTTCAATGTTGATTTATTGCAGCTGCACAGTCTAACAAAATTTGGATGCTCTGCATTTCACAAAAAATATTGTTTTTATAATTTATAACTTGTTTTACCCGAAAATTGCAAAACGCTTGCATCAGAGCAAAATTTGTTTACTGATAATTAATTTTCAATTATTTGTATAAATGCTAGGCTACTACATCACGTATGCACATGTTTCGGACATTATTATGTTTTTATTACCAACGTATTTTAAAATATGCTTTGGCTAAAAATTCTTTGCAGAAAATGGTTTGCTCGCGAATTGCTTACTGATATTGCAAGAATAATTTTTTAATGTTTGCAGAAAAACTCTTTTCTTTATGTGTGTGTACTGTATAACTTCTACAAAGCAGCTATTTTATGATGCATTAGCTTTATAAACAGAATGTATCCAAATCAACCTGAGCTATAACCAATACTCTGAATCAAACAGTTTATCTATAATAAATTTTATAGTTCTATCTTTGATAGAGTTAAAAGAATAATGGGCATTTTTTGCAAATCATAAACCAATGCAGTGTCCTGGATATATTGCTTGATTGTTTGACAGCGCGTTCAAGAATAAAAAATGAGTAAAAAAAGTTTAGGATAGTCTTTCTTATCATGGGACGTTATGGTTGTGTCGTAGCCTACGGTCTATAGATATTTTCTGATTACCGGAAGCCCGAGTTTGTAACTAATCTGATTTTCGACAAAGCTTAATGCCATGATATATGGTATCATGTCAATGGACAGTGCCAGCTTACGAAAGCAAAACAAAAACAGACATCTAACGTAACCTAAAGTAAAACCTTCATTAAAAATAATATAGCGACTTTGTCATTCTAGAGCCGCATCCAGAAAAATGTTTCAGGGAGGAGATTCGAAAACATTTGTTTGCAGGGGCAAAACATTCATATAAAGCCAATGTATGTCTAGAGACATTTTTGAGAAAACTTTTGCCTGAAAAAATTTTTGTGGATGAGGTTACAGCAAGAGCTACAGAAAAAAAACATTGAAAAAAAACCCTGAAAAAAACATTGCAATTTTATTGATTAAAATAATTATTTATAAGTAAGAATATGCTTTGCTCTTGCCAAAGTGATTATATTTATTTCCTGGTGCATATAACCTATGCACTTTTTAGTCATATTAACTCACTCAAGTGAACTACTCGTCTTTCGTAGTGCAACTGTAAATCTACTTTAATTCTAATGAATTGCATCAGAATCATCACAAAATTGGTGAAGCAAAGTCACAAAAGCAGTGGCATTGCCCATTTTCGCAACCCTTCTTGGCGCCGGCACTGTTGGATTCGCTTGCACTTCACCAAAGTATGTAAGAAATAGCTTCATTCAAGCTCATTACGACAACTGAGCCTCAATCAAAAAACAATTTATGCAGAAAACATTGCTGCAGTGTCAAAGCTCTGGCAGCACTGCCTTCGATTTTGCCGAGTTTAGAAAGAAACTAGACTTCCCAGCCACAAGGAAATAACGATAATCCCTGCACAAAGTGGTTTATCCAGAATCAAGATATAGTCTTTAAGTTATAAAAATTGAGCATGACGGTTATATTTTATTTGCTTATTAACAAATTTTCAACAATTTTTGCTGATGATAAATTGCTTTTCAATAATATATTAGAAAGAGTGGCATCTTCTCTCAGTTAAATAACATGAAATTTATCAAAATAAAGTGCATTGTATGGTTCGTTTATCTCATGAGTTTTAATCAATTTTTTTGCATTTAAAGCAATCTGTAAAATCTAGAGCTACAAACGATCATATTTACCGAAAAAAGGGCAGTTCTTTTTAAGAGGGTCTGAATGAGAATAAAGATGAATCCTTAGCTCATAACTAGAAATTATAGGGAATTTTGCAGGGCTGAGAGAATCGCATCCGCAATCTAAGTTTAGAGATCTACATTTTACCGCTTCACCATCCTCGAAAAATAAGCGTGTAAACTGTGCTTTCACGATGAATGCGATGTAAATGTGATAAAATCAAGCAATTGTGTGCATAAAATCTAACACTTCCTCCCAGTTCTGTTTTAGGGCCGCGGCGTATCTGTAGTTCCAGCTCAGTTGGTTAGGGTGTTGCTTGAGTAACTGAGAGTTTTCTGGCTCTCAGTACGATACTCGAGTTGGGCTTATAAAAGACTTAGTGTCCATTTTCCTGGTTAGCAGGTTTCTCTAACTTCGGGGTAAGCAAATTATATCCGGCTTTGTGGCCTATCCTGACCAAAAAAACTGCAACGAGATCCGCAACAGCGTACGCCGTGTTGGATTGTTAGACATGTATACGCGGTGGAGTAGCCGAATCATACGAAAAAATTGGCACTTTGCATATATTTCAAGATTCCAGAGGAAAAGTTAGTCACTGAAGAATTTTCCGCAACAAATCTTGCTGAAATATCACAAACAAATTCAAGCGCGAATGCAATTATGTATTTTTCTTGACGCAGTTATTTTTCAATTCAATGCAACTTCAAATTTGCACGTTCATTAGCACAAAATATTTGCAAGCAATTAATTTTATCAAACAACACTTTTTACTAGATGAACCCACAGGTTTGAATTTGAGGCTGGTTGATGTACTCAAATTTTTTCTTTTTTGTTAGCTCGAAATTTGCACTTGTAAAGATTACTATTTCAACAGGCAGCAAAGCAAAAATAAGTAACACTAAAACATAAAAAGATTTTTGTATTTTTAGTAGAAACAGACAACCACCCAGGTGATAAAAGCTATTTTTAATGATTTAATAATCAATTAATAAAAAGGCTTATATTTAATGTTTGACTTTGTGGAGTCAGAGTCGAAATCTTTACGTGTTGGGAGTCAGAGTAAAATTAAAAAAGACTTTGAAAGTCGGCTTCGAAATGGTATCGATTTTCCTACGATTCCCGACTTCTTTTGCCATCTATAATATTTACTGCAATTAGCCATCATCTGGTGCTTGCTGATGAGTTACTACAATAAAAATTGATTAGTAAAACCGTAGCCAATAAATTTCATATAGTAAACAACAGTAGAGTGAACAGCGAAATGAAAAATAAAATTACTGTTGTAAATTTTTTAGCTGTGATGACTTATAACATTGCATACACATCTGAACAGTATGATCTGAACACGTAGCTAGTAAACAGATTTGACATTGGTTTTTACTTTTGGACATATCTTGCACTTTTTTACGATTTCCCGTCTTAGCAATTTGGTTCACACATTGCTTGCATCTTGATAATTTAGCACATATTTTTGGGTGCAGTTCTTCTATAGACCTTTCTGTTTCAGAAGCCATGGTTTGTTGATATCGATTTGCTTCGACTTCTTCCCCGAGAAGCAAGGACATTTTCTTTTTTACGTTTACTTAAAGGCCAGCCAAAGGTCGTCGTTGGATTTGCGGACGAATCAATGAAAAAGCCAAGTTCATACCAAAACCATAAGAATCTTGCTTGCATGGGTCCATCTTTTTGTTGAAAGCAAGAACAGTACTGGCATTGATGCGGCACACATCCAATATATAAGAAAATGCTGTCAAAGTCCAACGGTTTGACTTGGCTTTGCAAGTGTAGGCACCGATTCGGTGGTCCATGACATCCGTTCCGCCTTTCGTAAAATCATATAGTTTATATATAGCGGGTTTCTTTTTACCATCATCTTTGGTTACTCCAAGGATAGGTTGTACTGTGGAGAGCAGCAAAACGTTGCGCTTGCCAGAGCTCTTTGTAGGAACCACATAAGAATGTAGCACTAGCTTATTTTCCAATGACTCCCAAAAGCATTGATAAGAAAACCGCTCTCTTTCTGCAACGTTTTTGATTTCATTAGGTATACCTCTTCTGTTTGATTGAAGAGTACCCACACATGTTATGTTTTGAGAAAAAAGCCATTGTGCCAGAGATACACTAGTGTACAAGCGGTCAAACGAAATATTGCGCCCTTGCAAATCAACGTAGTTCTGAAAGTTTTGAACAAGATACTTCACTGTCTCTTCCACTCCTTTGACGTAATATGCAGTTGCTTCTTCGCTAGGTTTTCCACAATATGGAATTATGTGATGCGTGTAAGCATAAGTGACTGCCTTTATAGACTTGAAAAGTAAACCATATTTTGCAGGCTTACTCGGATTATACTGTTTGAAACTAATTTTATTTCTTGTGGGATACAAGGTTTCGTCAATGCACAGATACTCTTCAGGAACAACCTTAGTTGAACAATTTTTATTGAAGCATTCAAACAATTCTCGCATAGCTGCGAAACGATCATGTTTCCACCGCTCTTCTCTTGTATTGAAATCATCAAATGATATGCAGGTGTACAAAAACTGAAACCTGTTTTTACTCATTGTAGCTCCAAAAGGTGGAGGTCCCATGATGGGATCATACAAACGAGCAACATCATGGTTGTTCATGCAAGCGAAGCCACGTATGTACATCAATCCTATAAATGCACAAATTTCGATGTCGTCAGTATCTCTTGTGAACGACAAAAGAGAAGCTGATACCTTTTGAAATGCTCAGCGTGCCATTTCAATTCGTTTATTCGTACATTGTACAACACAATCTATCGTGTTTTGAGAAAAAAAGAGTTTCCACGATTGTAAGCAATCCATTGCTGATGAAGCTTCGCTAGTTGGTCCTGGATTTCCCAGTATAACTGATGCTCTGGGTTGTCTACCAACAGCAACTCTTTTAGTATTGATCCAGGAAATAGTTGTTGCACTCGATGATGGTTTTTCTAAAAAGCTTGTGTACTGTGTTGTTGTTTTGACTGGTGGTATATTTTCCTAATTTTTGGAGTTTAGCGCTGAAGTTAGACAACAAACCAACCGCTGCGATTTTGTGGCAAAATTCCTCCTTCGAGAAAGCTGCGGTTGTTCATGCAGATCAAGCTCTTGATCGCTTTCACTTTCTGATGAACTTGATTCCAAAATATTATCTTCCCCGATAAATTGAGCTTCTACTCCAGGCTCTACTCCATCGTGAGAGTCAAATTCTGCAGTTAATTCTTCTAAAACTTCCTCGGTTGTATAGTGTGGTCGATACATAACTAATTTTATTGACTAACAAATATTAACGCATATTAAAAAATTTTCTGCAGAAAATCTCTTGAATTTATTTTAGCGTATTGGTGAATAATATTTCATGTCTACGTTAATTTGCAATGAAGCGAGAACCAGGTCACCGAGAGCGGTCATTGTAGTATAACGAATCCAAGACCCATGCTTTAGAGAACCATCAACAGTGGCGTTAAGAGCGCTAGAGGCCAAAATATTTTTTGCAGATCAACTTTTTATTGAGCAAAAACCACCCCGAAGTCGTAATATCTGACCGACTATTTTCCCTCCAGATGTAAACATTTTTTATGTTGTACCATGCACCAATGTCGAGCTGCGGCCAAATACATATTTGTTTAGTTACTATTTAAATAGGTAAAAATTTGCTATGGATTACCCAAACAAATAATTTGTTTTTCTTGAAAAACCAAAAATCTCTACAGCAGGTGTTCGCCCACACACAACCTGTAACAGCTTATTCCAGTTGAAAATTATTGATAATAAGTCAATTAAATGGTGTTTTATTGCTTTTTTTTCAGTCAAGAGTTATCATAAACAATCTTTCAGTTACTTCAATATCTGGTGTAGCCCTTTTTTTAGGCCAGATCGCTTCTGTCTGCTTTATCTCATTAGTTAGTAGTAGGGCCTACGGTTCACAAGTTTATAAAATTACTAGTTTATATCTCAAATTTTGCTTCTTTTTATTGAAAAATTTTGATTCTGCAATCAATGTTACTGAACTAGCTTCATAAAGAAAATTTTGCTAAAAAAATGGAAGTTCTGAAAAAATCTATAAAAAGAAAGAAACTGTTGTTGGAAGACTTAATTTGTACAAATCATTGTGTTTGATGTAAAAATTATTTTGTTTGCATACATTAGTGAACACAAAGGAAGAATTAAGAAGTTAGTAATTAAGATTCGTTTACTTACTACGATTTGATTTTGGTCTCGCCACTACGTAAGGAAGAGACACACACCTTCTAAATAGAGAACTGGCAGTAAAACAAACAACGCGACGTCACACGTAATCGGATTAACTTGCGTCATTGCTGTTTCTTGGCAAAAATTTATGAGTATATGACAAAAAATGCTTTCTTATTCAAAATGTGCTGAGGGTAAAATAATGATTTTGGGTTCATATTAAAGTACAGGGTGTATCACAAAGATATTCACCCCCCCTAGAGCTCAATCCAAAAGGACTAGGAAAAAAACAAAAATATTGTTATAAATTATATTAAAATAGAAATTTATTCCGTACATTAAATCAGTTTTAACTAGTAATCAGTATGACCACCATGGTTTTTTCTAACAGCATCTAATCTTGCAGGATACGATTTAAGAAGATTAGCAAAGATTTCAGGTTCCTCTTTTATTTTAATTAGTTCTTCTGAAATAATAGTCTTTAAGGTTTCCACTGAATTTCTTTCCATGCTAGGAATCTTTAAAATTCTATCTTCAACACGTTTTTTCAGAATAGCTCCCAAGTTTTCAGTTGCATTTAAATCTGGTGATGAACCTGGCCACTGACTGCTGTCGAAGAAATCAATGTTGTTGCTTTTCAAAAGTGGCCAGGTTCATCACCAGATTTAAATGCAACTGAAAACTTGGGAGCTATTCTGAAAAAACGTGTTGAAGATAGAATTTTAAAGATTCCTAGCATGGAAAGAAATTCAGTGGAAACCTTAAAGACTATTATTTCAGAAGAACTAATTAAAATAAAAGAGGAACCTGAAATCTTTGCTAATCTTCTTAAATCGTATCCTGCAAGATTAGATGCTGTTAGAAAAAACCATGGTGGTCATACTGATTACTAGTTAAAATTGATTTAATGTACGGAATAAATTTCTATTTTAATATAATTTATAACAATATTTTTGTTTTTTTTCCTAGTCCTTTTGGATTGAGCTCTAGGGGGGTGAATATCTTTGTGATACACCCTGTATAATAAAAAGTAGGAAAAGTCAGGAAATTTCAAATTATTTTGAAAAGAATATCGTGTATTATTTAACGATTGAAAATTTGTTGGTTCGCTGCAGACCAACGTTGAGCTGATTAGGGTTAACCCAAATTGAAGCCTTGCGCAAATATAAAGACATAAAACGCAGTGATAGAGTTAAATGATGCACTTATTGTGGTAATTTTTGATCACATGTAAACGTTTCAAGTCACAAAAGCGGTAATGATTCAAGGCAACTCAAAGTAGCGGAGCCGTGGGTCACTTGAAAAAACTTTTTAGAACGATATTTGTACTAGTTGCAGTCGATATTCCATTCTTATAGATTCAGTAAAACAGAAATAGCATCTTACAGTTTTTTGTTTTGGTAATTTATAAGAATCGGATAACCAGTAAAATATCATTTAAAAAAAAATTTCCAAAGATCTCACAGCTTATCTACCTTGGATTGCTTTGACCCAGGCTAGGATTAACATCAGTCAATACATTTAAATAACACAAGATATGCTTACACTACACAAAAACTGTCTTTGTTACAAAAAACAAAAAAGTGGTATACGGCACCCCACTCTTACACAACTCAAATAAATCTGAAATGGTAGCTATTCTTCAAAAAATAAAATTAGTCCTGATGAAATTTGGAAATCACGTCATCGTGGGACAAGCGAAAGCGATTGATTTTAGAATTCAAGACGGGCAACCTGCGTTAAAAAAGAAATTTAAAATAAACAAATAACAGAATAAAAATAATGGAAACCTCTTGAAACACAAAACATTCATCTCATCGATTGCGCAAAAATCTATAGAGGGAGAGCAATAACGCTCTGAGCATGCTTTTATCCCAAAAAATTCGACTCAGCATTACTGTTTAAAATCAGAGGAGTTAAGTGTCAACAGGATATTATTGCATGCACCATCTCGAGCGAACAATACCACGCTGTTTGAGTTCAAATTGTGGTTTGCACAGCACCGACACCTATGAGTGGGCGCAGAATGGGAGGCCGGATTGCTTTTTCTTCCAGATAATAAAATGCAGTTTGGATTTATGCCAGGAAAAGGAACAGTGGATGCGATATTCATTGTGAGAAGAATGCAGGAGGAATATCAAAAGAAGGACAAAGAAGTTATATATGTGTTTTGTTGACATGGAAAAAGCTTTTGACAGAGTGCCAAGAAAAGCGATGGAGTGGGCCATGAGAAAGAAGGGTTTATCAGAAGTAATGGTTCGGGCAGTTATGAGCCTGAATGATGGTGCAAAGACAAGAGTGAGGGTGGGATCTGCATATTCAGAGAAATTCGAAGTAAAAGTTGGTGTACATCAAGGATCTGTGCTGTCACCACTATTGTTTGCAATAGTGATGGACGTAATTACAGAAAATGCAAGAAGGGGTGTGATTAATGAATTGCTATATGCAGATGACCTTGTTATCATGAGCGAAGACATGGAAGACTTGAAGGAAAGGTTTTGGAATTGGAAGGATGTACTGGAAAGTAAAGGTTTAAAGGTCAACATCAGAAAAACAAAATTGATGGTAAGCGGGTCAGAAGGCGAACTATACAAAAGCAAGATAGATCCATGTGGAGTTTGTGGGAGGAGATTCATGGCGAATTCAGTGTTGTGCACGAAATGTGGAAGCTGGGTTCATGGCAAATGTGCAAAAATAAAGAGAGCTACCGCTAGGTTGGCAATGCATTTTGTTTGCTCGAAATGTAAAGGAATAATGGAAGGGACGATGGATTCGATCGAGAAGTTGTGCGATGAAGTGGAGACAGTGAATGGATTTTGTGATTTGGGAGACAGAATAAATGCTAGTGGTGGTTGTGAAGCGGCAGTTACAGCAAGAGTAAGAATCGTTTGGGTAAGATTCAGGGAATGTGGAGAGTTGTTGCTTGGAAATAGGTTTCCTCTGAAGATGAAAGGTAAAGTCTATCATTGTTGTGTAAGATCAGCAATACTGTATGGAAGTGAGACATGGTGTTTAAAAGAAAATGAAAAAGCAATTTTGAGAAGAACGGAAAAAGCTATGGTGAGAGCCATGTGCGGTCAGAAAGTGGTAGATAGGAAGACGACTGAAGAACAGATGGATATGTTAGGGTTGAAGGAAACTATAGACCGGTTAGCAACAGCGAATGGAGTTAGATGGTATGGACATGTGCTGAAGGGGGATGACGATAGTGTTTTGAGGGTTGCTCTGAATCTTGAAGTGAGTGGCAAGAGAAAGCGAGGACGACCGAAGAAGACCTGGAAGAAGCAAGTGGAAGAGGAGACAGAAAAGATTGGTTTGAAGAAGGAGGATGCCCTGAGACGAGACAAGTGGAGGGACGGAGTGCGAGCAATTGCAGAAGGAATGGGGTAAATCCGGCCATCTCTGTTAAAGGGACAACACCGGATAAAAACTGAATCACTACTACTACTACATAAAATAAGTTATCATGAGATAGAAAATTATCAAAGGCACGTGGCAAAACACCAAAACTAACCTTGGTAAAACGAGAGCAAAAATAGCAAGCAAAAACAAGAATTTAATGGCGTTACATTAAAAACGGATAAAAGCAACAATGTAAAGAAGAAAATTTAAGCAAGTATGGAGTGGCAAAAAACTAACAAGAAACTAACTAACTCTAACTAGAAGCTCTCGCAAGAACCTCGGATATGGTGGAAGAAAATCAAGCAAAGAAAAAAGCTCTTTCACACATAGCTCTGTGAATTGAAGAGGCGTGTAAACTATAATAAGTGATGAACCATCAATTTCTTGATGAGGACATTTTGATATAGTGAAGTTAACAGCAAAAAATTACTATGCCTGATAATACACAAACTAAGAATAAGCAGCAAAGCAGCTTCACGGAGGACAGAAAATCATAATACGACAAAAAGTCTCAGGCAGCAGCAAAGGGCTTCTGTTCAAAAGATCCTGGTAAGATGACACTTGAAAATTTAGGAAATAAGATAGAAGAGTTTAAGAAATACTTTCAACTGTAACCACCTTACCTCCTTGGTTACTTCGGATGAGTTTCTAGTCGAGTCAATGCAGTTATAAATGAATTTCGCTGTAGTTTCACTGTGGCTCATTTGATGAGCTAAGCGTTGACTAAGTTCCAGTCGTAGCTTGTGTGTCTTAAAACTAACCAATTTTTTTGATATTGCCAAACAAGTAATCAAGTTGCTTTATGTATATATTATTTTGATTACTGAACCTCATAGTTCAAAGTACTTCAAGAGAAAACACGACTCATTAAATTTACTACAAAATCATTAAACCCTGACAAAAGAACCATCTATAGAACAATTGTATAAAAGCAAAATCTACAGTATTACCGGTGAGATAATTACTTACCGCTGTTACGACGGATTTCCGCCACTTGGTACAGGAAAAGGATTTAGAACTCCCACCCTGCTTCAGCAATTTGTTTGGCCACTGAAGAAGACAGCATCGCTCTTCCTGGAGATGTGGTATAGAAAACGTACTTCTCTCAATTAAACGTTAGTGCATAATCCCAAACGGATTTATACAACTTTTCAGTAAAAGTTAATGCTTCCGCTCCAAACAATCGATTTGTTTTGTGCTCAAACACCTAAAAATTACAAAAATGTTTATAATAAGTACCAAATTGTTCAAAACCAGAGTTAGTCAACTGGATGCATAGCACACCTCAAAGGGTCCCAGAATTTTGCCCCTGTGCATTTACAAAGTGGAGCGTGCTAGGGTAAATAAAGAATTTGTATTCATTGACTATTGCGCATCAACCCTAAAACGGACCCTTTTGGGAAGACAAATATGATGAGACAATTAAGAAGGGCTAACAAAGTATTTCGATTTATATTAATTTCAGTTTCAATATCAAAATAAAATTTGTTTAGAATTTTTGAACAATAAGAAATACACTTAAAAATAGAATCGCACCCCATTTTAAGAGATGGAAATCATGATGTCATACTAAAATAGGAATGCACAACTTAAACTGAGCTCGGGTTCCAAGAGAACGATTAGCTTAAAATAGTATTGTAACAGATGATAAGAAAACGGAAAGTTGATACGCATCTTTATTTTACAGACACAAACGAAAAAAGGTTTTCAGGAATACGATGTGGAATACGCACAATCTAGAAATTGAAGATGCAGCCAAGTTAATTAACTATAAAAAGCTGTACAAAACATCTAGGCTGAACATGTCATAAAAGAAAAGATAACAGACCAAAGTTTTCTGCCATGCCTCAGCTTTGGCAATGCTAAAAAATAAAACACTGCCGATAGGGAAGTATAGCAACTAGTAGCAGATGTACGAATGATCTTTAAACGGGAAACAATAATTTTAGACAAAGCAAAACTATTTATGAGTGTGGTTAAAAAGGAACCTATCAACTGCCTTTTTGCAAACTATTGAAAGACAAAATGAATTTAAGTGCTCTTAATTATAAAGCGATACAATCAATATATTTTTTGTCGTTATTCAGCTATATTACGAAGTAAGACAAAGCAATGCATTACATAAGCATTGCTCTCTGTTAACGACTGTTCAAAAATTGTACCAATAAGATTAAGTAATTATTAAAAAAACAGTAAACTGGCTGCATATTGCTTTAATTGCCTTTTCCACTGCTAAGCTAACAATTCAGCTCTCTCATAACTGACTTGACTATTACAGCAAAAAATAACTACTTTTTTGCTGCGTAAAAATAATTCTGTTCGCTGTCAGCTTACTTTTGCAACTCTGTCTCCAGTTGGCATTGTTTCTGAATCTTGAAAATCAGTCAAACGCAAATTAGCAACTGTAGCTGGGCGTTGAGCATTATGAAGAATTATTGAAAGCATCAAATGGCCTTGTATTAACGATCGGCTTAGACCACTCACTCTTTCTCCTTTCACTTTTCTTTCGCATTTTTTCGCAAAATCGCTCTTCAGATGATTGTCTCGATCACTTGATGTCACAAGGTTTTCAAAATATTGAAAGCTTGACATAAACTTGTATAAAAATTTGCCAAAACGCATTATCTGTAGCCTGCGTATGCTGGCAAAAAACATGTAAATCTTTAAGTGGTAATTTTACCATCACAAAGGCTCTAAAAGATGGTAATTGGCAACTGCTACAAATTGCCAGAAATTTCTTTACACTAAATGCATTACTGCTTGCTTCTAATGCTATCTCCTCTGATCTTATTTGGGCCTTTTTTTTGTAAGTACGAACCCATTCATTGATAACATTTGAAATTTTATCACAATTTTTTTCATTAAAAATGTCTTTTTCCAAATTTGCAAACCCGTAAACATCAACATGAAAACAAGAATAATTATACATCAAATAGCTATTTACTTTATACAATACCATTGAACAGGACGGCCGAGAAATATCAATTAATAAAAAAAATTATTTCTAAAAATTATATAAAAGAGAACTACTCTTTTACATACGAAGACAACATAACTATAACATCTTTTAAAAAACAAAACTCCATGAAAAGTGAAATCTTGAAACACTGTTAGGCAGTAAGCAGCAACAAAGCTATAACTTACCTCACAAAAACTTTATAGCTGTTCATCAAATTTAGAATGATACTAGGTTGGTAGTTTTTGACAAATATAGCATCATGTACTTCATTCTCACCTAGGGATACGTGTCCAATACGTCCAAAGATATTTTGAACATCAGAAACAACTTTCTTGTTGGAGCTGGTTACGTTGCCGCCACCGGCATTTCCTTCCAACCGATTCTAACAAGTAACAGAACTAAGTTAAACATCACATCTGCCTTAACTTACTCCACTAACAAGATAAAAATGAGCTGAAAGCTTGACAACGACACGAAACCAAAAAAATATGTGTGTTAGTCAGTGGCGACATCAGCTTTTTATAGCTACTCGTGCTCGTCATTAATAGTGTCGCAAAATATTGCAAAAACAGTAAATATAGCTCTAAAACTAGCGAGAAGACAAAAAATAGCAACAGTTTATCCAGCCGTTTAACTATTGTAAAATGCCTTTATTTATACAGTTTAACAAAACGCCTGCTTTTATCAAATGTGCCCAAGCAAAAAAGTGTCTGAAACAACGCAATAAACACTCGCTTTGTTAAAGCTGGGGCAAGTGCAATCAAGCCCGAGTTAGACTTGATTTGAAAAAATGCTTGAAAATTGTTTCTCTGCACAGCGTATCTGGCTATTTTCCCCAAGCCCGAGCTGAACAAAACGTTGAGCACAAAAAAGCAACTGCCACCACAAACACCAGTGGTTTATACTATGCCCGGCTTCTTCTTTGGACTTAATATAAATTAAAGCAAAAAGTTTTAAACTTGTTTTGCAGAATTTAAATTTACAAAGCCTTCCCTCATTTCGAAACTCAGGCTCAGCCGGAGTAGCCCGAGTGCCGAAGTCGCCACTGGTATTGGTATACCTTGAATTCTGGCATCATAAACATAAGATTTATCTTTTCCACATGTTGTTTTGTATGTTTCATCGATTTTCTGTATAAAAAAATATTGCAATGAAATCGAAAAGTAGCTTCAGTTACTTTACCTTCTATATCAGCTACAAGAAACTGAATTGCCTTACAAAATGAAAATAATGTCTCTTTCACCATTGACCCCACATCATAAAGTTCAACTCAATTTTTAAGACAATAATGTTTTTGAGCATTTTAAGTTTAAGTAAACTGTCAAAAGAGGGAAATTCATCCCATTAATTGAACTTAACTGCTTTAGACTAAGGTTATGATAAATTAAAGGCACACGAGGTTTTTTACAACAATTACAGGGTTGAAGACAGTTAAACATTTAACAACTTGAACATATTTCCCAAACACATTTCGCTTTTTACTGCTAGTGCAATAAATCAAAACATTTGCAATGTAACTAATTATTGCTACTCTCTTTTTTTATACCAATTGCATGGTAAAAGCCAACCCAATACGTTTTTGTGGAAGCAGCAGTACCAATGTTTAAACCAAATCGGTATGAAGATACCATCTGGCACATGCAGGAATGTGCTTACAATATATTAGTCAAAGAACGGAGCATTTCAAGATTTCTTGTCTGCAACGGTGTCGTCAGCCATAAAAGTTACTTAAAGCCACGAAACAAATTCCATTCTCACTTTAAATTTATGAGCTGGCTGAAGATGTTGTCTATTCTTGTTACCATGAATCCACACAAGGGACATTCATTCCTGTTAAAACGTGTCATCTTAGAATTGGATAGACCCTGCTTTAGAACAGAGTCCTTTGCGCATTTGCGGATCCAATACTTTATGTGCTTTTATTAGGTGCTGGCCAATGTGAACTACCTGAAACCAATCACATTTGTATGCTATCAATAAACCACATTAGCAATCAATAAATCGTATTGATAATACTTACAGACTTGTAATTTCATTCCTACTCATTGAACAACCTTGTGACTATTCCAACAAAGCAAAAATTGCCGAGAAATACTTTAAAAAACCCAATAATGCAGAGCTATGCACATTGAATCAACCAAGTTTTGATGGTGACACAACTGTTACCCGAGCTAGCAACCGTTAACAAAAATCGAATCATCTTAATTAGACTAAAGTAGGACTTACCAAAGCTTTTGTAAGCGACATTTTTCAATGTATAATTAAAATCTTTTGTGGCCCGCTACGTTTGAAAAGTTATGAAAGTAACAAAACAAAAACTAAATCAAAATGCGGCAATAGAATAAAGAGATATTGACTTTACGAAGTCTGCTTCCACACCCATTCTCTTTATAAAAGTTTAATGGCATGAACGTGTCACAAAGAATATTTGTAAAACTGAATAAACTTGGGAAAAGCTTTGTACATACTGCCAATGTGCAATCCCTATAAACATTTTTTAAACTGATTTCTTAACAAAAAAACGATACTTTTGATTTTAATATGAGAATTCTTAATGTCAAAAAAAACGTTTTCTTTTAGCAGCTGGCTGAACAGCACGATATTCTATTCCCCGACATTATTGATGGAGGCCCGCAAGCACGCCGGTAGAGCAATCTAGTGTGACCGTGTAATAAATTTAAGACTGAAATTTACATGAACTTTTCGTTGAAACAAAACAGCTGTAATTTTACTTGCTTGCTGTCATAATCGTGATAACCTTGTCTTTAATTCTGCTTTCAGGAAAAACGCTTGTTTTGCAAAAAGTCCCAATTACTTTGAACCTGTTCTACGCCAGCGCAGCATAATTCTTTTATTAATTAGACGAGCTTAATAGAATTATTTAATAATCACCCAATTTGCATACCAGTAAAAAACATTGTCGGAATGTAAATTTGGCTATTTTTTTGTTACATTGATAACCAATGTTATCTCATATAGGTATTTTTCTGAAAGGACGTTTCTACTGAAACTTTGAGTTTGGCAAATGCCCTTGAGCTGCGTCATTAACATAGGCAAGATGATGAGGAGCATACTAGTTTAAGGTGAAAAGTAGGCAATTTGATCACTGCACAATTTTGATGCACTACATAAAACACTGAAAATAATTTACTGAAGAGTGTCAAGTCCTTGAGAAACAAATAGATAGAAGTTTTGCATTTCTACATCTGCAGCACCTCAAAAAAAAGGCAAATTTGCATATAAATGCAAGTTGTCGCTTTAAAATATTTTTCATGCAAATACAGTTATTTAAATATAAAACTAAATTCAGCAACCAGATGTGAATTTTAATTTCTGATATCTCTAGAAACGTTTTTTAAGCAAGAATCAATCATGATTTAAGCAAACTGCAGTCTCTTGTGGTAATTTGAAAATGCCTATGACAGCACAAAGGTAGGTCCCAGGAATTGAAAAAGAAAGATAATTTTTGATGCAAAAGCTGTTTACTCTGTGATTTTTGAAATTGGTGTGCCAAGGCTCATCAAAATCCGAGACCATGAATGAAGTTTTTGCATTGTCTTGGCAATTTAATTGTGGAATTATTTAATTACAACTGTTCAATTCACTTGTGGCAAGTGACAGAATTCCATGATTGCCTTTTTTGACTACTCTTAATAGTTTTTTTTCGAGGAGAAATGCCAGCAAAAAATTGGCAAGTTTATAAATTTTGGCTTATCATCATTGCACCAAAAAATGAAATTTTAAATGGAAAGAGCACCATGGCTACCTAGAAAGTAAGCACTCAAATGAATTCTTGTACTGAACAGTGCATACACGTGGTGTTGTCAAACTGACAATGGATTACCCGAAAATTACAGCACATTAACTGAGGCGCTTGGAGCATCTGAAGTGAATGAAGGCGGAGAGTTTACCGAGAGAAAAAAATTAAGGAAAATGGGAATAAAACGACAAGAAATATGGCAGCAGATGTTGAAGGATAACATGAAAAAAAGAAATTTAACACTTAAAGATGCTCAAGATGGAGATAAGTGGAGTTGTTGTTGTTATTTACCCGATCCCTTCCGAGGGATGGGGACATGGCGGAAGACCATGGAGCCCCAGAAGCCTGGCAACTCCCCAGAATCTGGACCAGAGGTCGTAAAGAGACAGAGAGCCGCCAAAGAGTGAGCGGCGCAAAGAGTCCGTAGCTGGGCAGTGCAGAATGAGATGAGAGATGTCCTGTGACGAGTGTCCACAGGCGTTGCAGGAAGGATTCTCGATTCTGCCAATCCTAGAAAGATAAGAACCTAAAAAAAGGCTGTGTCCGTTGCAGCGAAGACGAGAGAGGACACAGCGAGCATGACGAGGGAGCACAAGTTCCTCGGTGGAAATCGAAGAAACCTGTGTGTCGAAGAATTTATATGATACAGTACGCCTCCAGTCCGAGAAAAGACAAGAGTGGATACGAGAGATAAGAGGAGAGAGACTGCAAGGGATTGCGGAGGGCGCAAGTAGCGCTCCCCGTCTGGCCAGCTCATCAGCCGCGTCGTTTCCCGGTAGAAATGAGTGTCTGGGGACCCATTGTAGCCTGATAGAATAGGAGAGAGAAGACAGTTCCTGCCAGATCTGCCACAGAGTTTGAGATAAGAGGAAAGATGGAGGAGAGGACAGGGTGGCGAGGACAGAACGAGAGTCAGATAATAGGAGAAGAAAAGAGAATTGGTGCTGCCGAGACCAGCAAAGAGCGTGCACAATGGCGCAGGCTTCAGCGGAAAAACTTGAGCATACTGGACCTGCCGAAAAGGAAAGAGTGGCCTCAGTGCCACAGAGAGAGCAGTTGGCAAGAACGCCGGAGCCGCTCTTGCCAAAAGAAAAAGGAACAGAGCCATCTGTCCAAAGCACCAGATCATGAGGGGGGAGAGAGTCAAGGTGGGCGAGAGCCGCACCTTGATAAGTGATATTTTGTTTTGTGGAGTGGATAAGTGGAGTCGTCGCTGCAGACTACTGGTCAACCCTGATGAGGGCCAGGCCTTAGAAAACAAAAGTAGATAGTAATAAATGAACGACTTTGTTTAAATACACTAGTTTAATGCAAAACAAAAGAGAGCATGCAAATCTTTTGGTGTGATTTTTTATGATTTATGATAGCGTGCGTTTACTGTAAAATATTTGCAAATAATTCCATCAATAATGTCTTGTACACCTTTTTTGTGTTAAAAAAATGGAGGGCGGTCCATTGACTAAGCAAATAGATAAAGAGATATATTTTCTACATCCATTTCTAATAAACTGGTTAAAGCACATTGTTTCTAATAAACATGGTTAAAGCAAACTAACAGATTAGAAAAAATGTGCTTTCAAGTCGTCGCCGTCGTTTGAGCTATGGTGCCGAGCATTTTGCTGAGAGATGTACATTTACTGCGTAAGAGCTTATGCTTTTTTTGCGAGTCTTCAGTTAGCCTGCGCCACCATGACAGGTAGACTGCTTGGCCCCACCAACTGTCTGCCACCTAAACATGGAAGCGTCCAGTTACGTGCCTGGCGTTTGCATCGCAAAAGGTCATAAACTTAAAAATGAAGTGTTTTCAGAGTAAATGGAATGAATAAAGGGTAAAAGTGCAGCAAAGATAAAGAACTATTGCAGTAACTAGTTGAAGCGCAATATTTAAAGCCAATAGATTTTTTAAAATGTGCTTTCCAACACCTGCAATTTAACTTGTTTTCAGATTTATACTCAATTATACAAAATTGATTGAACCACAGTAATTAGAACTACTAAAATTTTTTAAAAAGTTTCTTACGAACATTTATCTCGAAAAAAGCAACAGATATCCTCAAGTTTCAACATTTTACCAGAATTGCATGATATTGGTGTAATAAATTTATTGCAGGTTAAGAATCGGCCAAAAACAAATTCATCGCAAAATGTTTTTCCCAAAAACATTATGACCTTGCGAGGATTGCATATATGAAAACTTGGCCAATCACACTGAAGAATTAGATGAATATTGTGGCATATTTTTACCAAACTAATAGTATTTTTTTCTATCATGAATACTGATACTTGTCTTAGCTTTTTTCTTAAGTGATATTGTTTCCTTGCAAACCGGCTTTTAAAAATAAATTGATATTAAATAAACGCAAGTCACCGAAAAAGAATGATTAATTTTTAAACCGATTTGAACAACCTTCAAACAAAAGCACCTGCTTCACAAAATTCTTATACTGAAACAAAGTAATTGGTCATTATATCATCGCTTAACTGTTATTAAAAGCTTAGGAAATTTAAGCGTTCTAGTTAAATTTAAATTTAAGTGTTAAGAAACCTAAAAGAAATTTACTCTTTTAAACATTAAACAAAGTAGAGTACTTATTTACAGGAGCAATAATGGGGAGCGGAAGCGGAGTAGGAATCTGTCAATCGATATTAATGTTAGCCTCTATGTACCTCGTAAACATCCATAATGACTTTTAATGCTGGTAGTGATTAACCATCATAACAAGACTAACATCACAAAAATTTATAGATAGATTTCAGTTTTGTAAACTCTTTTGTATCAATATTTGATAATGATTTATAGGGCATAGATTGCTTACCATCACTTGGAGTTCTTCTTGGCTGATCAAGCAAAAACTATTCAAGGAGGAGGAAATGTTATAAAGATGATTTTGTTTTGGGTTTAATTTGCAAAGCCTTGCATGAAATGACGTCACGCATGCAGAGCGCGTTTTTGTTTTGTATAGCCGCATGATTTTTGCAAGCGCGCTTGTACTTGCGCGTGGTTTGAAAAGCCTGCTGCATTGATGGAAATTTAAGTTGAAGCGTATTTTGTTACCAGTTGCAATAGGATTTTAGTTTTCTATTACTTTAAAGTTTACATTTAATTTATGGAAAAATCTAATAATCTTCTTTTATTTGCATGTTGTTTAAACCTTTTTTGTTGTTCTATTTGAATAAAAATAAATTATTATTATTTACGTAAAATTGAAATTATGTCGGAATTTGAACGAGCCAGGAAAGCATCGGAAATAAACCCGAGTTCGAAACGTCAAAACAAGATTCTTTTTTTGAAACCACATGGTAGCAGTTTAATAAGTTTTACGTGCTTTCCCTACAGCCAGTAAAACATCTTCTGCTGCTATTGTGAACAAACTCAAACTTGTTTCGAGGTTACAAGTAGCCTACTGTTTGTCCAGGATATTTCTATCAAAAGCAGTGCAGCCGGGCAGAAAACTCAACTGTAATGAGCCAATGTGAAGGGTATAGCTACGAAACCATAATGATGTTCAAACCTTCTAGCACTAACTTCGCAAAGGATCGACGCTCAACTCAATTACCTAGGCAAAAATGGAGGTCTTTGTCTTTAGTGGACGATGACTAATTGATTTTCACAGCTACCAAGAAAAAACAGAGTGGTACAGGCTGTAACATATTGTATAACAACTTACGAAGGCAGCATGGAGGCGGCAATGTCCACGTCGCATCTTTACGACACAGTAGTGCCTCGTGCCTATAATTAGGGAAAATTTTGTAGCGGCCATCACATCTGTATCGACAATCTGATCCGACGTTGTTTGCATCCGAGCACCTTTTTCTGCCATTAGAAGGCTCAGGAAGAACCTTGCACCGAGGTCTATCTCCTGCAAAAAAAACAAATAAAAATTAATTGTATTGGCATATTACAATATTATCATCTAACAAAATTAGCCCACTGTTTTCAACTATTTCTTTTTCCTTTGATTGTTTACCTCGGTTTTGTTTGGCTATTTATTTACTTCGAAATTTTCAGTCAGAGAGCGCTTTGATTAGAAAGCCTTTAGCTTATCAAATGCTTTTAGATTTGTGCATTTGGTTGAAATATGTTATTGTCCTTTTTTCATTTTGCTGATGCGAATGAATAAACTTCTTTAGCCTTTTTCTTTTAATACTATATATCAGCACTATGGAGCATATTTGCTGATTTGTAAAAGTTAGCCAATGACTACCATGCTAAATTACGAGTGATATTTCATACCATAAATCAAACACTGGTACAATTGCGCCCAGCAAACTGATACAATTACTTACTTCAATTATTATTTGTGAACCATCAGAATCTGTAAAAAAAGGATATATGCACTGTATTTATTGATTGCATTTATCACAGCTTTAAGTATAGTAAAAATTAAAGCAGCAGCTATTTTTTCCGTCAACGGCATTTTACCCTTTGAACCTATTTTGTAATCGAACATTTGTGATAGATCAATTTCCATGACGTGTAAACACAAAAATTTATCGCCTGTGTATACCACTCCCCATACATTCAGATAAATGTCCTGCAAAAGCTGTTGATTCACCTGATGCAGGAATGTATTTTTTGTCAATATCAGAATAATCAGTCATAGGACTTTGAGTCATCACCTGACGATTCGGAAAAATATATTGTGCTAGCCATTCATATATTACAGCACCGCCATTAAAAATAAATCTTAACAAGAATGATTGTAAAAAATAAATTAATTTCGTAAGTTTTATACACTGTGATAAAAAAAAAAAACACTTGACAGTTTAATATATTACAGTACCGCCATTAAAAATAAATCTTAACAAGAATGATTGTAAAAAATAAATTAATTTCGTAAGTTTTATACACTGTGATAAAAAAAAAACACTTGACAGTTTAACAACAGTATATTTTGAAAAATTTTTTTCTAGCAACCAATAAATCGTTCCCATTTAGTTACATCAAATGGAGTGAAATTCATTATTTGAACACAGTAAATTTATAAAAATTGCTTTAAACATTTTCAATGTAGCCTACTGATGCTTCCGTAATCATTCACGCTAAAGTAAGTATGTAATTAGATTCAGCTTTTTACCTTCAGACACAAGAAAACAAAACATGTTACACGTTGGTTTTGAACACGAGTTGTTTTGATAGCGCGGTCCGCCTTCGGGCGGGTTTTCTGAGCGGTGTTCTAATTATGCTGATAAGGCGGGATGCACGCCTTGGAGAAGGACTGTATAAGACAGTTAAGTGGGTGCATTGTGACAAGTAGACGCCGGCGTTTTGTCACTGACTTTTAAGAAAATATACGTTTTTGTCTGCTTTAGTCTGGTTGAAGATTGTGCCAGGAACGAATTGATACTATAAGAGAAAGAAACGTAACAAATATTGCAGTAAAATAACAAAAATACTGTAAGGCCGAAGGTCAGAGAGCATTAAAAAAAAACTTGGAGTTTTCAAGTTGAGATGCTTTCTGGCAATGAGTCCAACTAATTAACAAAATAGAAGTGAATTTGATGTATATAACTGATTGAATAAACAAAACAGTTCAATCAATAAAAATTGGAAAAAAGAAAAAAAATGCAATTTATAGTAAAAGTGTAGTGATGAATAAAGACGCACAGAATAAAAAAAACAAAGTACGCAACACGCATTGACGATTACCAGTTTGCTACACAAAAAAATTTAAATAAGAAACAAATGCCATTAGTTCTAGTTTGCTGATTTGCCTTTCAAAGAGAAAAATTTGGTATTGTTGTAAAAAATTGTATAACGTCCGTTTTTTTATAGAAGAGCCAGTGATGCCCCAAAATTTAGTTTGGCAAAACCAAATTGATTGTGAGAAAATGAACTTGCTATTTAAGGAAGAAAGTAAACTGAATTGCATGTAATTTTGTCTTGTATTACAAAATAAGTACGCTGAAGATTTTAACTAAGTTAGCATTAACAACAGCAGGCGGTTTATTATTCGTTAATTTGTGTATAAACTTTGCTAATTCAAGTTTATAGATCGAGTCCAGGTTTACCGGCGCGATGGTGTGGTGGCTGAGCAGGGGTGGGCAAACTTCGGCCCCCGAGACCATTTTATGTGGCCCGCTGACACTTGCAGAAACTCCTACTCTTCACTTTTATTTTGATTAAACAAAATACACAAGCAAATCACAGCCAGTACTCCTAGTAAAGACATCAAACAACAAAGTCCAATTACAGAACATATCTAGTCTTGCAGTTATTGTCAAAATTCCAAGTTAAACTTAAATTTATTCCGTGTGATCAAAAAGTGCAACAACGACTATTAAACAAAAGTCATGCAGATTAAGAAGTATCACTCCGCGCTCCACAAACAACTGTAAGCCAAGGGAGCATCGTTTATTTCGAATGTTTGTTAACGTGGTTAAATTTTCACCGCATATTTATCGTACCTTAGTTAATTTTGTCTGTGACGCAATAACCGCCATTATTTTAACTTAGTCCACATGTAATGTATTCAAACGTAAATTGACCCTACTAGTTGCAAGCATAGACTTTAGATATGAGTTAATTACAGAAATAAATTAGCATTTTATTTCCACGATTATCACTCAAAGTAGTTTATATTTATAGCCTTGACGCGATTTATAGTTTATACTAGCAGATTTCCCCGTCGTTAATCGGGTAAAATGTAAAGACTGATTAAATTTTTACATTGAATAACCATATTTTAATATTGGTTGAATAAATATAGCCTCGTAGCCCCCCATAGACGATTCTGATCGAAATCAAAATACCGTACTTGGCTTCCCTGGAAAAAGTTATATAAGATTCATATGTTTGTTTGTATCTAAATGTCTCCAGTTTTATTTCTATAGCGGACAGACAGACAGACAGACAAACTTTGAGTTTTATATATATAGATTATCTTTTAAGTCCTGATGAAGAACAGATTGACTGTTCGAAAACTTTTGGCAATTCATTATGATTAAAGTACAGTATGACTAAAATAGGGGTACTGACTGTGATTTGCTTATGAATCCTAAAAATATCCTCGCTGCTGAAGTTATACTAAACAAGTTACATGACAAAATATTTGCGAAACTTTCTTGTACATATCTCACTTTACTACTGGAACGTGCGCCTTTTAGTCCTGTGCGTCTAATGTGAGGATTAGGTGCGCTTTGTCACCAAGTTTTGAACAAAATTTTTGTTGCAATAAGCACGACCAACGTATTAGCACCCACTTCAACTCGTTTTTTCTTGCGGTCAACGCATTAATCGCAAGAAAAAAAGTGTCTTCAACTGCGCGAGTAATCAAAGGGGTTCTTGTTACGTAATGCGCAAATTGTTTGATCGTAAAATACAAGTACGTTACCAATAAAATGCGTTGAGTTTTTGTTTCATTAAATAAACCTTATAGCCCGGAGCGCCATGTGTATGACAATGAAAGCGTTAGTTAGTTAGAATACGCGTTAGTTAGAAAAATACGTTAGTTAGAAGACGTTTACGTTTATAGTTAGTTTAAAGACGTTTACGTTTATAGCTGGAAGACAAGTCAGTTAGAAGACGTTTATTGATACTACTCCTTATGGTCAGGTGCATTCTATGATCCAAAAAACACGGTAATTCAAAACTGCAAGAAATCAAAACAGTACTTCCGCTTTCCTCCAAATAGCTTTTTATTGTTATTTGAGACGCACAGTTTAACGTTTGCGACTTCAACAGAATTTTTGTTAAAAAACAAAAGATTTTTATTTTTAAGTGCTAAAATAATGAGTGCTGATAGGAAGCGCAAGATTGAAGACGAATGTCGTGTTTTCAATGAGGAATGGACTGTTAAATATTATTTTACAAAAATCGGGAATAAAGTAATTTGCTTTTTGTGCTGTGAATCTGTGGCTATTTTTAAGGAGTACAATTTAAAAAGACACAACCAAACCAAGCACGCAAACTTTGGACAAAATTTCACCAGTGAAGAAAGAAAACGGACATCCCAAGAGCTATTAAACAAGCTGAAGAAACAACACGGTGTTTTCACCAAACAGTCGACCATACAAGATGCTGCAACTGAAGCCAGTTTTATGGTTTCGTACAAACTTGCAAAAAGGAACAAGCCGTTTTCTGATGGTGAGTTATTAAGGAATGCATGTCTGACGTGGCTAGTATCATGTGTCCAGAACAGATAATGAAAATAAATAGCATTGCCTTATCAAGGAAAACTGTAGTTAGACGTATTCTAAAAATAAGTGACAATCTCATGAGTCAACTGAAGGAAGCAAGCAAGCAGTTTTTGTGGTATTCACTTGCATTGGATGAAAGCAATGATGTACAAGATACTACACAGTTGTTGATATTTATACGGGGAATTTTTCAACTGACTGAAGAGTTACTTAGTGTCGAGTCCCTAAAAGACACAACAACTGGTGAGGACTTGTTTCGTGCTGTTGAAAGCTGTATTGCAAGAAATGGGCTGGAGTGAAATAAAATGGCAAGTGTAACAAATGATGGAGCTCGTGCTTTGACAGAAAAAAATGCAGGGCTGCTGAAGTCGATGAATCACAAGATCAAAGCAGAACATCTTGGCCATGTCCTCATACCACTTCACTGCATCATCCATCAAGAAAGCCTGTGTAAAGGTGCACTGAACATTAAGCACGTTACTGATTCAATTGTCAATGTTGTCAATCTTATCAGAGCCAGGGGGCTTAATCACAAGCAGTTCCGGGCATTGCTGGAAGATTTAGAAACTGAACATTTAGATGTCCTCTACCACAGCCGTGTCCGCTGGCTGAGCCTGGATAAGGTATTGAGGATAGTGTGGGAGCTAAGAGAAGAAATCGTAATGTTCCTGGAAATGAAAAGCATTTGGAGTGATTTTAGTACCAACATAGTTGATGAAGAGTGGAGGTTGGACTTTAAGTTTGCTATCGATATCATGGAAAAATTGAACGAATTGAATGTAAAACTTCAGGGCAATGGTATATTTGCACACGAGATGTACATGCACGTTAAATCATTCCAAACGAAGCTATCACTGTTCTCCAGACAAGCTAGTAGCAACAGGTTTTGTCACTTTCCTTTGCTAAAAGAAGCAAACATTTCTGATAAACTGGCAGCAAAGTATAAAGTTCAGTTGGATGCCTTGGCTGTCGAATTCGACAAAAGGTTCCAAAACTTTAAGAACCTGGAATCGCAGTTTAATATCCTCAGCTCTCCATTCACTACAGAAGTTGATTTAGCTCCTGAGAATTTACAACTGGAATTGCTGGACATGCAAACAAATAATTACTTGAAAGGGAAGTTTAAGTCAGATTCACTGTCTGACTTTTACAGTTCATTGTTTGACGATTTGTTTCCAAACTTGAAAAACTTTGCTGCTAAGTTTTTGACACGGTTTGGATCCACGTATATTAACGAACAAGCATTTTCTTGTTTAAAGATAAACAAGTCAAAGAACAGGTCTTTGCTGACAGACACCAATTTGCATGATCTCATGAGAATATCTACCAGGAAACTTGCTCCCAATTTCAAGAGGATTGTGAGAAACTGTGAACAGTTACACAAGTCTCATTAACTTTTGTAATTGATATATTTTTTTTTAATTGTTTTACTGCTATTCATATTAAACACAATTTTTGTATTTCAAATAGTAAATGCTTCTTTTACTACTTGAAATACAAAAATTGTGTTTAATATGAGTATGTGTTTATTTACATACTAAGTAAACTTTCCTACTTTGTAATGAAAATGTGTGGTCCTCGGCTCCAACATTTTTTTAAATGTGACCCTCCGCACAAAAAGTTTGCCCACCCCTGGGCTAGAGCGTCCGCTTCGCAATCGGTAGACCTAGGGTTCGTTCCCTAAGTCGAGTCACACCAAAATACTTTAAAAAATGGTATTCACAGCTTCCCTGCTTGGCCCTCAGCATAAAAAAGGGATAGTGTAGAGAACAAGTCTGCAAGGTTGCTTATTGTGTCCTTGGGTGAGGCACTTAACGCGACGCCTCCACCTTTATGTGGCAGATAGGTGGCTTACCCGTACTTCACCGGGTTACAATTGTGAAGTTGCTAACCCAGCATGTTGCAAAAGGTGACTCTTGGGTACCCACCAGTGGCAGTCCGCCTTGACATGACCCTGAATTGCCGTTAGTGCCGTACCTCCATCCCAAGAAAGAGGAGGGGTAATTACAACAACAGCACCCCAGGTTTAGTAGATTTAATCGTTATACAAACGGTTCACATTGTTCTATCTATTAACCCAGATAATTAATTGAATAACATTAGCTAGTCAAACTTTAATTGCTTAAAATTTATAACTGGCACAAGTGCCCCAAATAATACCGAATTGTATGCGAGTATAAACAATAGAACAGTAAGGTATGCTCAAAATTTTCCTTGTAATAAAACTACATAATCCGTAGATAATCCCAGCGTGTTCAGAAATTTGAAGTGAAAGTGGTTGAATGTGTTCAGACCAATTACGGTAAGTTGGTCCCAGATATTTTATGGTGGGGATTTGTTCTGTGACCTTATTATTATTTTAAAGTTATTCTTTATTGTATTATTTCGTTGTTTAATCATTAATAAGAATTTTGTTTTAGAATAATTAAGTAGTAATTTATCTAAACTATAAGTTAATTTTTTCAAGTTCTTCATTCACACGCAATTCTAAAGCGGTCAAATTATCAATATTTTAATTTAGAAACATATTATCAGCAAATTATATGGTAAAAAAAATGATGATCAGGGAAAATCATTTATGAGAGCAAAATTAAGACTGATTCAAGAGAAGCTACTTGAAGACCCCCGCATGTTCTTCAAACCCTAGAAAACTGAGATCGGTTCGTTAAGATAGTTTTCAAAAATTTTAGATGCGCTGCCATCTAATGCCAAACTGGTGTTTTAGTTTCCACAGCAAAATTTTGAGATCGACTGTATCAAATGCTTTTCTTATATCAAAAATATAGAGCAATTATATTTTCCTTGGTCAATATTTTTAGTAATTGATCACAGATACAGCTTATAGTCATAACAGTTGACGAATTTCGTCCAAAACAAAATTGATAGTTTATTAGATCTTTTTTTCTAAATAAGATAACAAGCGTTTATACAGTAATTTTTTAAAAATTGACTAGATGTGACAATAGAAATAGAGGCATGCAGTTACCAAAATGTCAATTATTTCTATTTTTAATCATAAATAGAGAGCCATTAAAGATTACTAAGAATCATTGGTAATGCAAGTGTTACTGCAGCTTTTAGCGCAAACTTTGTTTTTATTTGATTTATCGACGCAGGCAATCTTTTTGTTTGAACGACGCCTTTAATGATTACGCGCTTGCATTCGGCTTTAGAATGCAAGCATTTATTTGCATGTAAACTGGATTTTGTGTTTTAGTTTGACATTTACTGTAGAGTATTGGGTTTTGGAAACGAGCAGTTTTAACTAAGAACTAATTGATTTCTATTTGTTTAGCGTGTTGAATATTTGTATAAAAGTATACTGTTGGATATGGCGACTGTTGTTGGCTGCGATTTCCGCAACAGTTGGTAAGTGATATGATGTTTGATTTAATTTGCATTCTTTCTTGATTTATTGTAATTAAAGTTAATGTTGATTTGGGTAGTGCAAAAGGAATTCGCGTCTGTGACCACCGCTTGTTATTATTACTTTCTTTATTTAATGTTACTTTAATCTTATTTGCCGTTTATTTCGCATTAATTAAGTTTTACGTTTAATAGAAAACCACTACACATCAAGTGTGCGTTTCAACAAAGCAGCCAGCAGCAACAAAGTTTTCAACTGCGGAAGAAGCCAAAGTTTTCAACTACGGAAGAGGTGCAAAGTATTCAACTGCAAAAAGGGCGCAAAGTTTTCAACCTCCCAAGATTTCGGCTTCGCATCGGGTCATAACAATTCAAGGTAATTTCGTTCTTATTTTCGCCGCGTCGAAGTGACAAGATTATGGCCTCGTCTCAGAAGCGTCTCGATGAGATACTCGAAAAGTTAGAAGTACTTTATGGTAATGCAGACCTGGTTATGGTTAGGAAAACGTCAACTTCCGAACTTATTTCAATTTTGAAAGAAATTAACATATTGACTGTTGAGTTAGACAAGATCGGTATTAAATTGCAATCCTCGGACGAACCAGAATCAAAAAATATTTTGTTGAGGCTGAAGGAGCAACACGTTGTTAAGGCAGAATTCGACATAAAAGCAACAGATTGGTTAAAGTCTATGAAAGTATCGTCAATAGAAATAGCTTCAACGTCAGGTCCGAGAACTTTGCGTTCGAATATTTCTCAGAGCTCCACTAGCACGAGCACACATAGTTCTTCCAGTAGCGCTAGTAAAGCTAAATTGGTGGCTAAAGAAGAGTTAGCGCGTTTAAAGTTGCAACATCTCGAAGAAAGACTGAGAATTGAAAGCGAAGAATCTGATAGAAAAAGGAAAGAAGCAGAAGAGGACGAAAGAAGAAAACACAATTTAGAGATGTTAAAGGCTCGTCAAGAACTAGAGCAAGCCTCGTTAGAACGACAAGTAGTTGAAGAAGAATTGGATCGAGGCGGATACCTTGCGCCAGACAGAGCAATTTTAGAGCCAAGTAGAGTCGTGGCGGGTCAAAATTCTGTAAAGTTTAATGACCATTTGATAAATAATGACGAAATCAATCGGCCTTGGGAATTGGCGGGTCCTAGTCCTAGGCACTACCGAGACGGAATGGATAAAACCACGGCGTTGTTAAGGGAAAGTTTAGATGTACCAAAAATCGAACTTTCTAAGTTTCGAGGAGAACCTATGCAATATACTAGGTTTATTAAAACGTTTGAAGCTAATATTGAAAGTAGTTTGTTGGATCCGAACAAGCGTTTATTGTTACTAATTCAGCACTGTGAGGGAGAAGCCAAGAAAATGATTGAGTTTTGTTCTCTATTAGAACCAAGCGTTGGTTATTTTAGAGCTAAAGCTATTCTCGAGGAGAATTTTGGAAGAAAAAACGTTATAGCAAGATCATTCTTAGAAAAATTGCAGCAAGGACCTGTTTTGAGACCTGATGACAAGCAAGGAATTATGCAACTTGCTCGAGAGCTTGAAGAGTGTAATATCACCTTATCCCAATTAAAATATGCGTCTTACCTGAACAATCTTGAAATCATGACTCGAGTCGTTAAACGTTTACCGTATCAGTCACAGACACGATGGGTTCGTCGTGCCGCTGACATTGAGAAAACTGGCGAAGACCCTACCTTTGAAGACTTAGTTTGTTTTGTCAAAGCTGAAGCTGAGGTAGCTAGATCCACTTACGCATGTCTGTTATTGAATAGAGTAGGCAAGAGCAGTAAGATGCAAGTTCATTCCATGTCGGTCAATGAATCACCAATTTCTGCTCCGGCGTCTAATCCTGTCAAATGTTATCTTTGTTTTGAAAACCACAAGTTGTCAAACTGCACCAGGTTTAGATATAAAAGTCATGCCGATAAGATTGCGTTTTTACGACAGAACCGTTTGTGCGACAATTGTTTTTCCAAGGGTCACGTGGCACGTTTTTGTCGATCTTCGAGAATCTGTTCCAGAGAGGGATGTCAAGAAAAACACCATTTATTGCTACATCAGAGTCACAGGTTGTCCGTTGAACCTGAGGGCAGACCTACTACCTCGCAGTCTACAGTGGGTTTAACTAAAGCGCAATCGACTTGTGCTATGATTGAATCGAGTGAACAATCCTATTTGAACATAGTTCCTGTAACCGTCTTTAGTGGGGATCGACAAGTTTCATGTTACGCATTTTTGGATCAAGGTTCCACTACGACCTTGTGCTCACAGAAGCTGATTGATCAATTGGAAATTCGTGGTGAAGATGCTCATTATACTATCTCCACTATAAACCATACAATGGAGTGGCGCAAAGGGAAACGAGTATCTTTGGAAGTATCGCCTTTGAACGGAGACCAGTTTCTTCAACTTCCTGATGTGTATCGCATTGATGAGATTCCCGTTGCACCGAATCCTTCCTTAACTGTAAATGATTTGGAAGTGTGGACTCACTTAAAGAATCTAACGATTCCTAGTTTAAACAATGCAGAAGTATTACTCCTTGTTGGTACAGATGTACCAGAAGTTTTCTGGACTATGGAAGAAAGACGTGGAAACCCCAAGCATCCTTATGCTCTTAAAACAATACTAGGCTGGTCATTAATTGGTACGAGAACAACCTCGAAACGAAAAAATTGCTTAGTGAATTTCTACAGAATATCAGATCAGCTGTTGGACGAACAAGTCAAGTGCCTACGGAAAATGGAAGAACTTCCGGAGAAAATCATTGGCAGAGGATTGTCCAAACAAGATAGATATGCTTTGAAGTTAGTTTCAGAGTCTAAAGAATTTCGAAAAGGTCATTATCAGCTAGCTTTACCGTGGAGGCCAGGCGCACCCACTTTGTCAAGTAATTACGATTATGCTCGCAATCGTTTAGCGCGTCTTAAGAAAAGGCTAGAAGCTAACGCTGATTTAAAGCATATGTATGTGAACGCTATGAATGAGTATGTTACGAAAGGTTACGCTAGGGAATGGAACCAAACGAGTGACAAAAATGATGAAGTTAGATGTTGGTTTTTGCCCCATCATCCAGTATTTAATATCAACAAGCCAAACAAAGTGCGAGTTGTTTTTGATTGTGCGGCTCAGTGTAAAGGAGAATCGCTTAATAATCAGCTTCTGCCAGGACCAGATCTATTGAATTCCCTTGTTGGTGTGTTATGTCGTTTTCGAAGAGAAGCCGTTGCGGTGGTGTCTGACGTGGAAGGAATGTTCAATCAAGTCCGAACAAAGCCAAGTGATCACAGGTATTTAAAATTTTTGTGGTGGAAAGATGGCAATTTACAAGCCCCAGTGACAGAATATTGCATGCAAGTTCACTTATTTGGAGCCACATCGTCTCCCTTTTGTGCGATATTTGCTTTGCATCAAACCGCTGAAGATAATTTGAATGAGTTTGAGGAAGAAGTTATTGGTACAGTTAAAGATAATTTCTACATGGATGATATGTTGAAGTCTGTTTCCACTGTTGAAAAGGCACTTAAATTAATTCCACAGGTTACGAATTTGTTGTCGAAGGGAGGATTTAGACTTACTAAATGGTTAAGTAATAGAGAAGAAGTTTTAAATACGATACCTGAAGAAGAAAGATCCAAATCTGCGACGCATTTATTTGACTGTGCTAAAGTTAGTGGTGAGCGCATTTTAGGTGTTCACTGGGACTTTAAAAATGACAATCTTTTTGTTGCTATTAATAACAAAAGAAAGCCGTTTACTCGTCGGGGAATTCTCTCAGTCATTAGCATGTTGTTCGATCCCCTTGGGTCTACTGCCCCTGTCATTTTGAAAGCTAAACTATTATTACAAAATTTGTGTAGAAATGGACTTGGCTGGGATGAAAAAATTAACGATGGTGAAATGCGCGCTTGGGAAAGTTGGTTAGAGGGAATGCCCTTGCTGAATAATATTGCTGTTCAGCGTTGCTTTTTTCCGGCAGTTTTTGGCAAGCCTGATAATGTACAACTGCACCATTTTTGTGATGCCTCCTGTTCGGGATTTGCAGTTGTTTCTTACATTGTGGCAACTAATAGTTGTGGTAGTATTCACTGTTGTTTTATTTATGGAAAGGCACGTTTGGCGCCGCTAAAGACTGTTTCTGTACCTCGTTTAGAACTAACGGCAGCCACTCTTGCTGCTAAATGCGATGCCATGATCAGAATTGAATTAAATGTCACCACTATAAAATCATTCTTTTGGACAGACCCTATTGCCGTTCTCTACATGATAAATAATTGTACTAAACGGTTTCCTACATTTGTAGCCAATAGACTAGCAAAAATTGAAGAATTGTCGAACCCGTCACAATGGAATTATGTCGAATCGAAATTAAACCCGGCTGATGACGGGAGTAGAGGCTTGAACGCCAGCGAGTTTACCCACTCACGTTGGATAAAAGGTCCCGAGTTTTTGTATTCGCCCTCATCCTTTTGGCCAAAATGTCCATGCCTAATCCCCGAACTTCCTGCTGAATTTTGTGTCTTAAATAAAAGTGTGGCATCGATTATGATCCAACCACAAGTGACTTTGCAAGATAGATTTGATCGATACTCTTCGTGGTACAAGCTAAAATGTGCAATTGCGTGGATCATAAAATTGAAGAATTATTTAATGAAGCGTTACGTAACTCGCCAGAAATCACTAACAGTGTCTGATTTAGAAGGATCTGAAATCGAAATTATCAAGCAAGTTCAAGCTCATGCCTTCCACGAAATTTCGATTGTTCACGCAAAAAGACGTTTGCCCAAATCGAGTAAACTCGCTAAACTTCAACCATTTATTGACTCTGTTGGCATACTTAGAGTTGGTGGTAGAATTCAAAAGGCACCTGTGAATTATGAAAGTCGACATCCTATTATACTTCCCTCTAAGCATCACGTAACCCGTTTGATTATTGAAGATCATCACCGCCTTCTGGGGCATTCAGGGATGTCCAATACGTGGACATCATTACGTCAAAGGTTCTGGGTAATCAAAGGTGCTCTGACTGTTCGTGGAGTATTGGGAAAATGTATATTTTGTAGAAAACGCAACAAATCATGTGGCCAACAATTAATGGCGGAATTACCACAAGAACGTTTGACTCCCTTTAAACCAAGTTTTTATTTTTCAGGAGTGGACTACTTCGGCCCATTCTATGTTAAGCAGGGGAGAAGTACAATAAAGCGTTATGGTTGCCTGTTTACCTGCTTGAACATGAGAGCAGTTCATATTGAAGTAGCTGCCGATTTGACCACAAATTCATTTATAAATGCTCTCCGGCGTTTTATTGGAAGACGAGGGCAACCACGAGCTATATTCAGTGATAACGGCACCAATTTTGTCGGTGCTGAAAAGGAACTAAGAGAAGCTGTTCGAGGTATGTCTAACCAAAAAATCCATCAATTTTTACTTCGGCGACAAATCGATTGGCATTTCAATCCGCCTTCTGCCTCTCATTTGGTGGAGTGTGGGAGAGACTAATTCGGTCGACCAGAAGAATTTTAAGTGCTTTGATTTCTCAACAAGTTGTATCTGATGACACACTAACCACGTTGATGGTTGAAGTAGAATCCATTATGAATTCCAGACCACTTACGCCTATCTTACTGGACCCGAAAGGAGACTTGCCTTTGACCCCAAATCATTTGTTGCTATTGAGAAACTGTGACGAAATCTTTGGCAACAATTTTTCCAAAACAGACTGTTATTCAAAAAGAAGATGGCGTCAAGTGCAGTACTTAGCGCAAGAGTTTTGGCGACGCTGGTCGTTGGAATATATTCAAAATTTGCAAGTGCGTTCCAAGTGGTAACACGAGAGTGACAACTTCAAGGTGGACGACATTGTACTAGTCTGTGATGAAAACGCTCCTCGAGGTTCATGGCCTCTTGGGAGAGTGACTGAAGTTATACCCGATCGGCACAATAAGGTGCGACAAGTTTATGTGAAAACGCAATTTAGCATTTTGAAACGCCCCATTACAAAACTTTACAAAATTCTTGGGGTTGATGAAAAGGACAGAGACGATGTTTGATAAAATGCGTGCTATTTAGGCCTAATATTATTTGTGTTAATATGCTCTCTCCTGTTGTGGTTATATTGCAAATATCGTGTTAAAACATAGTTAAGCCAAAATTTTGGATTATGCAAACGTTTTGTGTGCTTAAGTTTTTGTTTCAATAAGTTCTTTGTTTACAAGTGGTGGCGCTGACTACAATTTTTTTGGTGGTGTGTGAATTTCGGAAGCTGCAGTTTTTTTGTGTGTGATTAAATGTTCCGTTGGAACATTTGGGTGGGGGTATGTTACTGCAGCTTTTAGCGCAAACTTTGTTTTTATTTGATTTATCGACGCAGGCAATCTTTTTGTTTGAACGACGCCTTTAATGATTACGCGCTTGCATTCGGCTTTAGAATGCAAGCATTTATTTGCATGTAAACTGGATTTTGTGTTTTAGTTTGACATTTACTGTAGAGTATTGGGTTTTGGAAACGAGCAGTTTTAACTAAGAACTAATTGATTTCTATTTGTTTAGCGTGTTGAATATTTGTATAAAAGTATACTGTTGGATATGGCGACTGTTGTTGGCTGCGATTTCCGCAACAGTTGGTAAGTGATATGATGTTTGATTTAATTTGCATTCTTTCTTGATTTATTGTAATTAAAGTTAATGTTGATTTGGGTAGTGCAAAAGGAATTCGCGTCTGTGACCACCGCTTGTTATTATTACTTTCTTTATTTAATGTTACTTTAATCTTATTTGCCGTTTATTTCGCATTAATTAAGTTTTACGTTTAATAGAAAACCACTACACATCAAGTGTGCGTTTCAACAAAGCAGCCAGCAGCAACAGCAAGATTTGCATACTTCATACACTTAAGTCTCAAAGTCATTTAAACCGCTTGCTTTTTTATTATTTAACGCATTTTTTAAAGCGAAAATTCCGTCAGAAAAATTAAGTAGCTCGTCGATCCATTTTGGTTTCTACTCTCGAGGAGTAATCAGAATTATTCTTTTAAATCCCAGATAAATCTTTCATCACTTGCCAAATTGAAGGACTGTTTTTGTTTTGAATCAAAGTTTCTTCAACTTACACTTAGCGGCATTTTTGGTTCTATTACGCTCATTGCTGTACTTGCTGTATTCAGCTAGATTTTTTTACCATGCACTTACGACATAGTTGATGATAAAGCTTATTTATTGCTTTATAGATTTTAGGAGACCACCCCTGAGCCACAGTTTTACCTCAAGTTTTTTCTCTTTATGTTAAGTTTTTTTATAGACTAAAATTTTCAAAAATTAGGGTTTGTATGGGTAAGCTGCCAATAAATCACACCAATATTTAGATTTCGTTTATCACTTTCCCTTCTACTAACAGATTTTCCACAAAAGGTAAATCGAAAGAGATGCAATTATTTGTAGTAAACGACACAGTGGTTTTGATATACAGTCCCACCCCGCCAGTTCGACTTGAGCTGTTTGAGTGGATAAACTTATATCCATCTTAACTCTACATTGCTATGCATCAAGTCCTTCATTAACTATAGCAGTGGTTCCCAACCGGGGGTACTCGTACCCCCAAGGGGTACGAGACTGAACATCAAGGGGTACGAAGATCCTTGAGCCACCGAGCCATTTAATTGCTAGATTTGTTGAATAATTGCTAGATCAATTTAATCATTTTAATGTGTGGAATATATATTTTTACAATTTTAGATCAATTTCAATCAGCTAAATCTTTTAGTCACTAAAATTTAATAAGCTTATTATGGCTAAATCTTCTGTAGCAAAGAAGAGAAAATGGAGGGAAGAGTACACACATTTTGGCTTTACCATGACGAAAAGCCGTGATGGAGATGAAAGACCGCAATGCATTCTTTGCAACGTTTTGTTTTGCAATGCGAATACGAAACCTTCAAGACTAAAAGAACATTTCAACAATAAGCATGGAGGTATTAAGCCTGGTCAAGATTCGGAGTCACTAAAAATTAAAAGAGTTCGCTTCGATTCGAGTGGAACTCTTCCAAAGATGGGGTTCGTACCAGCAGATAAGTCACGGCTACTTGCCTCCTACAAAGTAGCATATGAAATTGCTAAAAACAAAAAACCGCATACAATTGCTGAAAATCTTATAAAACCGTGTGCTTTAGAAATGGCTGGTATAGTTTTAGGAAAAGAAGCAAAACAAAAATTACAACAAGTACCTCTCTCTGACAATGCTATATCGAGCAGGATTTCAGACATGAGTGATGACATTCTGAAACAAGTAATTACGGACATAAAAAGCAGTCCAACAAAAATCTCCATGCAATTGGATGAATCTACAGATGTTGCAAAATGTTGTCAGCTCTTAGCTATGGTTAGATATGCAAAAGGTGAAACTGTCTGTGAAGACTTTCTGTTTTGCAAACCACTGCAAACAACAACAACTGCACTCGATATCTTTAATTTGGTGAAAGAATTTTTCTTCAAACATGAGTTAGATATGAGTTTGATTGGTTCTATCTGTACTGACGGTGCACCCGCCATGTTAGGTAATCGTTCCGGTTTTGCTGCTCTCTTGAAGCAAGAATTACCGACACTAAAAGTTACGCACTGTATGATTCACAGACAAGCTCTTGTCTCAAAACGTATTCCGAAAAGTTTGAAAGATGTCTTTGACACATGTGTTCGGATCGTCAATAATATCAGAAAAAATGACACGAGTCACAGAATTTTTCAGTCTTTTTGCGCCCAAATGGGAAATCAACACGATATTCTGCTGTACCACACTGAGGTAAGGTGGCTATCTTGAGGCCGAGTGATGTCACGATTTTTTCAACTTCGAGAAACAATCAAGTTGTATTTACAACATCGAAATTCTAATCTGGCTGCCTCACTTGAAAGTGATGAGTTCGTTCAAAGCGTGGCTTATATTGCTGATGTCATGCATCACCTAAACGAGCTAAACCTGTCGCTTCAAGGGCAACAGATAAATGTGGTTACAGCTTGTGAAAAAGTTAAAGCTTTTAAGCTAAAATTATCCCTGTGGTCTCGAAGAATTGAAAATGGAAACCTTGCTAATTTTCCTTCTCTTGATGAAATTGCAAATAACTCTTTGCTGCAAAATGTCAAAAATGAAATTATTTCCCATTTAAAGATTCTGGTTGATTCTTTCGATGGTTACTTTTCTGCTGGTGAATTGAATTATTACCAGCATTGGATTATAAATCCATTTCTTTTTGATTTAACAAAAATGTCTGATGATGATAATTTGAAGGAGAACCTCATCGAAATGAAAAGCTGCCAAGAATTGAAACTGCTATTTGACAAATCAAAGTTAAAAGATTTTTGGTGTGCTGCTATGAAAGCCTTTCCAAGTCTTGCTATGGAAGCCATGACAGTGTTAATTCCCTTTTCAACAACTTATAACTGCGAAAGTAGCTTTTCAACCATGATGTATATAAAGAATAAGTACAGAAATCGTCTACAACTGGAAGATGATTTACGTATTGCCACTAGTAAAATCGAACCATCATTTAAGCGAATTTTATCAATGAAGCAACAACAAATATCTCGCTGAAAAGTGACAAACAAAATAACTGACAATTTATTTCTTTGTGTGATTTTTGCAATTTTGTGTAAATACAGGTTTAACGTTTAATTGACCAATAAAACCAATATAATTCAGCAATATATATCTGCAAAATTCCACCAGAATTTTTTGGGGGTACGAAGAATATTCTGACCTGAAAAAGGGGTACGAGCAGCAAAAAAGGTTGGGAACCACTGAACTATAGCAATGACATCACGTTGTTTATCACACAACGACACATTATGCCAAAGTACATCAACATATTTTTGAAGACTTGTTATGATGACATGCTTAATGATAAAAATTGTTTTTGTTAGTTAGAAATTAATTTAGTGGCTGAATCAATAATTCTTACTTACAATTTGTAAACAATCATCCCTAGTTAGGTCATGGTAGTTATTAGATGGGAATAAAGTAACGCTGTTTTCCAGTTCGTAACTTGAAAAGTATCAAGCTGCTTTGTAGGTTTCCATGCAGAAGAATTGCTATCATCATTACAGATGGAAACACCATTACACTTCTCGCATGATTGTACTAACGAAGTTTGGTAGTTGCAACTGCTAGTTTTGTGCTCCAGGCACATATTGATCAGGCTGCTTTTACGACAGGTTTGATTATCTTTTTTCGGTGCTGAAGTCATTTTGCAGTATCATTGATTGACATTTTAGAAAGTATTAGACTAGACAATTAGATCAATTACATTCATGATTAAACATCAACGGCAAATAATTCAGTTTTGAATAACCTATGTCAATGTGACGTCTACAACAATCTTCAGATATGGTCGAGCTATGATATATTCAGCCAGTTACCGATTCCCATATCTTTTTTGTCCGAGTTCAGTAACGTACCTGCTTTCCTCGCTGATTTCTTCATGCATGGAGTTACCGTTTCTTGTGTGGATTTGAACAAATTTATTTTGATGTTGCTATTTGATGTGGTCAAGTAATTCAGCACGAAGAGGTGTCATGTCTTCGGATATCAATGCATAGTTGAAGCTGTTTTCTTTTAGTTTCTCTTTTGCTGCTAAAAAATCATTCTTTTTCTAAATGACAGGAAGCGAACCATTATTGGTTATGGCTTACATTGCGCTACGTTTGCTTTTCCCAGTCTGTGCGATTGTTGAATACTGCAGGATTGAGATTAAGTGTTATTGTTTCGGCCATTTTTAAAACTATACTTTCTCCATCATCTTTCTCATCATGTTGTTGCTCTAGCTTATCATAGATTCTGACTTTTTCTCTACTGCCATACTGTTCAACCGCACCAATTTTGAATATATTGAGGTTTACACATTGTTCACGCATTTATTTTCAGTTTTCACTCTCTGCAATTCATTTCTAGTTTGCGCTAGTTCCAGTTGTGAAATTGCAAACTCTTCTACAATAACTTTATTTCTACAATTCTATTTTATTTATGGAACTTCTATCTACATTATTGAAGTGATCAAGTTCTGAACTATTGTCAAGCGCGTTTTTTCCCTTTTCTCACTTTTTCATTTTGCCACGTTTTTACCAGCAAAAATAGCATGTCCGTGCAGGTTAGTTGACACTAGATTATTGAAGTAATCAGATTCTCAAGTATTATCAAGGGTGTCTTTTCCATTTCCTCGCTTTTTCACTCTGCTACATTATTGGCAGCAGAAACAGAATGTCCGCGCAGGTTAGTTGACACTACTTGTAACCAAATGAATATAATTTAGTTTTTTTTCCAGTGCTTCTGCAGGCTTACATGTACTGATTTTTTTTTATTTACCATAGTTACCCTCCATTCACGAGAAAGCGCATTGTATTGCTATGTCTTGGACTGTATGTCCGCACTCGCTTGGGAGTTATTCCGAGGTGTCTGGGCCACCTGTCTTTCACGTAAAGGTGGGGCGTCCCGTTAAGTGCCTTGCCGAAGGACACAACAAGCGAACTTGCCGGCTTGTTCTCCGCAACCTCCCACAAATGCCGAGCGCCAAGCAGGGAAGCTAGATTTCATTTTTTAAAGTCTTTTGGTATGACGCGACAAGGGGAATGAACCCCAGGTCTACCGACTGCGAAGGGGACGCTCTAACCACTACGCCATCGCGTTGGTCAAGTGTACGTATGCCAACACCCAGTAGCTTTTGAACCAGCCTTTTCGCTAAAGCAACCCAGCGCTTATTTCAAACCAAGATATTTAAAAATGCTTTAAAATATTTGCAATATAAAAATAAGATATCTTCTAAGCCAACAAGCATTTACATAAAGCTGGTTTGTGTGTAATGTAATTGGAAAATCATCTATTGAAACAATTGCAGTATCATTTTGAATATCAGTAACCTTATCGCTAACAGTGTAACTATCAAAAGTCAAATTTATCACTACCTGTTCTTCGCTAAAATATAACAAGACACGCAAACAAAACGATGTTCTGGCTAGCATAGTGGAAAGATGACAACAAATCACTTAAAGCCCACCCATTTTGAAGCAGCATCTGCAGGAATGTATTCATTTAAACTTTTATTGTATTTGCTAATGAAACAAAAAAGTTTGAGTTTATATGCAACTGGAGTAGGCATGATTCGTTAATTTGCGACTGCATTATTGAGTTATCCAGTTCAATACACTAAAAAAGTTCACTTTCTCTCGTTGTCGTTGGCATGGTAAACTCTACTCACTATCTCACTTCTTTCCTCTCACTTTTTCTGATCACCGAATCACCCACTTACACTATTCTTCTGGTAAGTGGGTTATGCTTTACGGGTTTATAAAGTTTTGTTTGCAATAAGTATTGCATCATAAGACATAAGCGGTTACCCGTAACATGATCTTTTTAAACTAATTTTCTATTTGTGATTTATAACTGCTCAACGCGCTACAGACAGCAAAGATCAAAAGAAAACGAAAGCGTTTTTAGATAGAGAAAGCGCGAAAAATCCAAATCTTTTTGTGCAAAAAACAGCGCTAGTGCAATTGCGAAACCGCTCGACTGCCAGAGCGATTTGGACAGCAATGGAATGCAAAAGCTGACTTTTGGACAGCCAAAATCACAAATTAGACATGGATATTTTCATTGCATCTGAGGGATCTGGTTGTCTGGATGCACTCTTTTAAAATAAAAATATCCATGTTACTAAACCTGACTAGGGTTCTGTCGTTGTCATAATGAACAAAAGTGATTACATTTCAAAAATGCATTTTATTTTGCAAGACAACTCTAAATTTGAAAATCTTGGCCCTTCTTCCGAATTTGACAACACTGCGAAGATTGAAGCTCATATTCAAAGACGGTTACTTCAACTCAAGAAAGAAAGCCTTCTTCTATCCAAGATTTACGGCAGAATTCGACCAACTGGTTCTCAACGGCCCCGAATGTATGGCTTGCCGAATATTCACAAACAAGATGTACCCTTACGTCCTATATTGTCAATGACTGGCTCAACTCAGCATCAATTACCGCAATGGCTTACGTCAGTTATTGATCCTGTTTTTTCACTTTATTCTACCCACTGTATTTCCGATTCCTTTACTTTTGCTGACAAAGTCAAAACTTTTAACTTTCCTTCATCCGTCTTTCTTTGCTCCTATAATGTCTGTAGCCTTTTTACTAATGTTCCACTCGCAGAAACCATTGAAATCTGCGCTAATGTCCTGTAAAATGGCGAGCTTACTCCGCCTCCTTTTCCTGGTGCAGCTTTTGTTGAGCTGATGCAAACGACTACTTTCTCCGTTGAATTCAGTTTCAACAATATAATGCACCAACAGATTGAAGGCGTTGCTATGGGTTCACCTCTTGGCCCATCTCTTGCCAACATTTTCGTCGGATATTACGAAGCTTTGCTTTTCAAAAGAGTCAACAAACCTCTGATGTATTATCGATACGTCGATGATACTTTTGCAGTTTTTAACGACGAAGACGAATGCAATGAGTTTTTCTCCCATCTAAATTCTCTCCATCCATTGCTTAGTTTTACTTTTGAAAAGGAATGCAATCGGACTTTGCCCTTTCTTGACGTTCTGGTAGAAAAGAATGATCACGAATTTGTTACATCTAAGTTATCTACAGAAAGCCTACTTTCACAGGCCAATACATTCGCTGGAACTCTTTTTGCCCCATGAAACAGAAGACCAATTTGATTTCAACTCTAGTCCACAGAGCTCAAGTCATCTGTTCAAAATCCACTCTTGAGAAAGAACTTTCCAACATTCGATCAAACCTTATCAACAACGGTTACCCGAAGCTATAATCAACACTGTTATGACCAAGAAAATGAATCAGTTTTGCAGACCAACGCAATTCGGTCCGAAGAAATGCCCCGTTTATCTTTACTTGCCATGGCTGGGCAATGTTTCGATGAGGTACGAAATGCAAAGTAAAACAGCCATCAAACGCTGTTACTTTGCAGTTGAACCATGCATTGTCTGGTGGTGTCTACACCACCAGACAACTTCTGCCTGCAGCCAAAAAGGATGTACTACCCGCTTTTCATCAAAGCAACATTATTTACCAATTTCTGTGCCACTGTGATAGTCGGTACGTTGGTTGTACGTCTCAAAGGCTACAACAGAGGATTAAGCAGCACTTGCCGAAAACCATTCTCCAGGAGCATATTTCTCAGGACCGAAGCATATTGGCCCGCTCTTGCAAGCCAATCAGAAGCTTTAAAACGGAAACTTCCTTTTCTGCCATAGGACAACATCTTTTACAAAACCCTACATGCGCACATGAATATAATGATAACAAATTTTCTATTCTTGCCCGTGGCCGTACTTCTTTTCACCTTTCCACCCTTGAAGCCACGTACATTACAACATCCAAACCAAATTTATGCAAACAAAAGGAAGTCGTTTATGGTCTAAAAATCACACATTAGTTTCCGCTCCTTCTATTGGTCGTGTAGCGGCAGAGGCGTGGCGTGCTGTACCGTGAGCCTACTGACCTACACTTAATTACTTAAATTTACGTGAGTTCTTTGACATCGAATTAAGTTTTCAATTGACACGAATTTTCTCTGTTTGTTTATTAAATCTTTTACCAAAAATTATTGTACAATTTGAAAATTTAGCAGCATCTTCATTCCAAAAGTTAATTCTGTTTTCCGTTTTAAAATTTCTGATTTCTGATCTGTTGATCTGTTTCTGTTTTCTGTTGTTTTTATCCAAAGACCAAGAGATATTTATATCTCAAAAAAAGGCACGAGGAATAATTTTTCATGGGGTGAAGACGGGGCAATGTATGAGTCACATTTCTACGAAAGAATAAAACGACGCACGAGGATTAATGTTGCGAAACGCGAAGGAATACATGGCTCACATTTCTAAGCAAACATAACGAAACGCAAAACAACAACATTTGAAATAGAAGCGCGTAGGTGAGATGAGGGCAAAGGTAGCATGATCGCTACAATTACCCCCGGCCAATGTGGTCAGAATTTGAACAATTTTGGGCACATTGTAAAGCAGAAAATGGCGTAATTAAGGGATAAAAACGGCAAAAAAAAGGGGAGGAAAAATAATAAAAAAGCGTTGAATTGATTAGTAGTATGGTATGCAAAGCAGTTTATATACAATTTTTACAAGAGGGCGGCAGGTATCTCAGCTGATCAGACCATGATACGATACACTGAGTGAAAACGAGGGATAAACAAAAACACAAGGCATGGTATTTCCGAGCTTTGAACAAACTAAAAACAAAAAGCACACAGTATAGAACAATTCCAAAAGTGGGTAACACGACCGACGCATACTCTGGACCCAGCGGTGGGCTGCATGATGTTGCTGTCGAAGTTCAGTTATTTCTCAAGGCGCATCCAGTCAATAAGGCAATTGCATGAGCGTCGTGTTTGATGTACCCAGAATCCAAACTGGGCCGTACTCATTGCTTTCGAGAGTTTCGCACATTCAAGAGTGCAGTCGATTGGAACTGCAGCAATGGCTCTGTAGATTCAAGCAGGAGCGCTCATGACTGCTGTTTAGGTGTAGCTGTCACCAGATGAGGAAGATAACTGGAAAATGGCCTTGCAGTGGCAATGGCTTGGAGGAAGGCAACTGTGCTGATTGGTTGTGTTGTTGGATGTGTAGTCGACAAGGCACATGGACTGTCAGGATTTACGAAGCGATATCGTTATGTGCTTAGTTCGTCAGTTACAAAAAGGCGTGGTACCACACACGTAAAAAGCACGGAGAAAAAAACAAAGCGAAAAAGTTAAAGCAGCGCTCGCGTATGTTGATTTAAAGTTTTGACTACAAGGCTGAAAAAAAAGAAAAAAATTAATACCCCACAAATGAAACAGTGTCGCAGAGGTTTATTCTCTGAACCTACGTGGTCGGACAATACGTCTACCAAACCTATTTACGATTTTGTTTTGTTTTATTTTATTTTGTTTTATTTGCCATATTTATCCTCCATTCACGAGAAAGCGAATTGTATCGCTATACTTTGGACGGTAAGTCCGCACTCGCTTGGGAGTTGCCTTTTTCGAGGTTTTTATGGGTCACCTGTCTTCCACATAAAGGTGGGGCGTCCCGTTAAGTGCCTTGCCCAAGGACACAACAAGCGAACTTGCCGGCTTGTTCTCCACAACCTCCCCTAAATGCCGAGCGTCAAGCAGGGAAGCTGTGAATACCATTTTTTAAAGTCTTTTGGTATGACTCGACAAGGGGAATGAACCCCAGGTCTACCGACTACGAAGCGGACGCTCTAACCACTACGCCATCGCGTCGGTTACTTCAGCAGGCCGTTCGTCTCTATCTGCTGGCCGCGGTGTTGCAGGTGGGCAAGGGGAAGTAATGGCGGGTGTCACATCGCATTCTTTGTTGGCATCAGGCTGGTGTTGGTTGGCTGGGATAGGATCAGATGCGGGTTGTATTAAGTGTGCAGCCTTAATTCGGTCGATGCTGACGTTGTCAATGCGGGAAACCAAGTCTACTGTGAAATACTTGGTGTGTTTACGTAGTACGCGAAAAGGGCCGTTATAAGTGGGGGCAAGAGGAGGTTTGTTGGGGGTGTTCTGTATGAAAACGTGGGTACAGCCTTCCAGGGCTTTCTCCATGTAGGTTTTCCGGGATGAAGGGTGACGGGGCTCTGTCGGTCTAAGTGAGTTCAAATATTGAGTGAGCTGTTGTCTGTAGTGGCTCTGTGAGTGCGTGTTGTCGTGTTCGGCCGACAAGAGTTGACCAGGGACCCTTAGTGGTTTGCCTATGGTGATCTCGCTAGTCGAAAAACCCAGATCTTCTTTGACAGCGGCTCTCAATCCCAACAACACAAAACCAAGGTTGCTGAACCAATTGGTGGGATTCTCTTGGGTTTTTAGGGCGGTTTTAAGAGTTCTGTGCATTCTTTCTACCAGGCCGTTCGAAGCGGGATGGTAACTCGTGGTGTGGGTCAATTTCGCTCCTAAAAATTCGGCTAGCTCTTGCCAGAGAGTACTAGTGAATTGACGGCCCCGATCGGTAGTAATAATGCTGGGGGCGCCAAAGCGGGCAACCCAATGAAGTACGAAGTTGTCTGCACAGGATTTGGCAGTGATGTCTCTGAGTGGTATTGCTTCAAAGTGGCGTGTAACTCTGCAGATTGCTGTAAGCAAGTATGTGTGCCCTTCGCTTGCCGGTAGGGGGCCTACGAGGTCTAGGTGAACGTGGGAGAAGCGATCATCAGGAGTGGTATACTTTTGTAGGGGGGTAACGTTGTGTCGGTGAACTTTCATCCTTTGGCATGGGACACAAGCTTTTGTCCAGTCTCTGACATCAATGTGAATTTTTGGCCAAACAAAGCGTTGCGAAATGAGTTTTTGTGAGGACTTAATACCTGGGTGCGCCAAACCGTGCAATAGGTCAAACACTTTTCTGCGAAAAGCAATTGGCACCAGGGGTCGTGCAATACCGGTAGAGGTGTCGACTAGGATGGCTCGGTTGGATTTTGGTAACTTCTGGGTGGAAATTTGTAGTGAGTTATCAGATTGCTGAAGAAGGGATATGGAAGGGTCCGAATCCTGAGCTTCTGCGAGTTTCTCGTAGTTTAGGGGAGATTGTTCGAATATCACGTTTATCTGATCCTCGGTAGGACGGCTAAGACAGTCAGCGGTCACATTTTGTTCCCCTCGGATGTACTGGATATCTGATGTAAAGTTCGATATGTAGTTCATGTGTCGGGATTGGCGGGCAGTGGCATTGTTCATGTTAGAGGTAAACATGAAGGTAAGGGGCTTGTGGTCTGTGCAGATAGTAAAGGGGCGTCCATCTAAAAAATACTTAAAATGCTTCACAGCAAGAAAGATGGCCAGTAACTCCCGGTCGAAGGTAGACCATTTCTTTTGAGCCGAAGTGAGGCTTTTAGAAAAGAAAGCAACAGGTTGGGTGACGCCAGCCACCGTTTGTTGAATGACCGCGCCCACTGCAGTATCGGAAGCGTCTGTCACGAGCTGGGTTGGAGCATTTAAAACAGGAAATGCCAGCATGGTGGTGTCTGCCAGCTGCTGCTTCACCACAATAAAGGATGCCTCGGCCACTTCATTCCACTCTACGTTTTTGCGGCTGTGCTTGTGAGGCGAAAGTAAGGAGTGTAAGGGTGCCAAGGTTTTCGCGACCCCAAGGATAAAACGACGATAGAAGTTTACCATTCCCAAAAACCGGCGGAGCCCTTTCATGGTGCGTGGACGTGAAAACTCCCGAATAGCTGTTACTTTGTCTTCTAGCGGAGCTACTCCTTTTTCGCTGACTCGATGGCCTAAAAAGGTGATTTCGGACACTGCAAAAATGCATTTTTTTCTATTGAGAATGAGGCCATAGTACTTGAGACGTTCAAAGACTAAGGTCAAATGCCGAAAATGCTCCTCCATGTTCTTGGAAAAAATGAGGATATCATCAATGTAACAAAACACGAAGTTTAATCCGCGCAAAACTTCATTCATAAATTTTGACATGCAAGCTTGAGAGTTTTTCATGCCCATAGCAAGGCGTTTGTATGCGAAAAGACCGATAGGTGTGCACATAGCAGTTTTATGGACACTAGAAGGAGCAAGTTCTAGTTGATAATAGGATTTGTATAAGTCCAGGCTAGAGAATACAGTACTCCCGGCCATAGCGTCGACAAAGTCAGTAAGAAAAGGGATGGGGTATCTGTCAACTTTAGTCTGCTTGTTAAGAAGACGGAAATCTCCGGTGATACGGTACTCACCGTCCTTTTTCGGTACCAGATGAACCGGGCTAGAATACTCGCTGTCAGAGTGGACAAGCACCCCGAGCTCCAACAGTTTGTTAATCTCCCGCTTCAGGATTGCCATCTTCTCAGGTGACAATCTTCGTACGCGAGAAAACACGGGTGGGCCTGTAGTTTCAATATAGTGCTGGGTTTTGTGTCGGTGCGGTCGGGAGTAATTAGATAAATCAAACAAGCATGGGTAAGAGTGCAAAAGCTTTTCAACGGAAGAGGGGATGGGCAAGGTTTTGAGAGTCTCATTGTTAGGGACTGGTTCAACGTCAGGGTTAAGATCTTGCTCAGCAGAACCACCGCGTCTGGGTTCTGGGGTTTTTTTCTTTTCCTCACCCTCAATTGTGGTGGCGTTGCGCAAACATTGTTTTACGGTATCAACAATTAAGCCATAAAGCCGGAGAAAGTCCATCCCTATGACAGGAAATCGAACATTAGCTCTTGTAAACTGCCAGGGGAGGTGGCGTCCCACTCCTAGGGATATGATTAAGTGGACAGTTTCGAAAAGTGTGACTTCAGATCCGTTGGCGGCAAACATTTTTCCTTTGGCTTTGGTTTGGTCGGGGGATAAATCGCAGGGCAACAAGCTTCTAGAACTACCGGTGTCAACCATGAAGTTGAGGTCATTTAGTGGGTCCTTTATAAAAAGTAAGTCAGAAGGGAAGGGTCCATCGTCATCAGAAAGTGGATTGACAGTATTCCTGCTTTGTGGCGAACGAAAGTTTCGAGAACAGCTGGCGGTCTGATTCCATGAACAAGGTGTTTGACAATTTCGGGCGCTGGGGCCGAACTTGGCATGGTAGTAGCAGTAGCCTGGCTCTCGTGTGGTAGATCTGGGAGTAAGGCAAGACGTGGACGGGTTGCGGGGCTGGTGATAGTTGTTGGGCCCTAACGATCTGTTCGCGGGTGGCAAGCGAGGCGTAGAACTGAATAAGGTGCGAGTATTGTAGTGGGTGTTGCAATTAGGCTGTGTGTGGCATGAATTGGGAGTCCGGAAAATACTCTCTTGGGCCAGTGCCATTTGGTTGAAAGACTCTGCTAAGGAGTCTACCTTCTTGTGTAGTGTCAGGTCAGGAGACTCTGACTGAGTTCGATTCCTAGAATTGATGGTACGAATCGCGCTCGTGTCCTCTGCCAAGACTCGGTCTGCTCTCTCGGCGATATCGTCAAGATTTTCCGAGCGACTCGCGACGACTATACGTCGAACATCTGAAGGCAATTTATCCATGAAAAGCTTTTCGAGTAACTCTGGTGAATCCCGAGTCCCTAACAAATCCCTCATGTGCGCTAAAAGTTCTGTGGGGCGTCGATCTCCTAAGGAAGTGTGGTATAAAAGTTCATTCAATTGTTCTCGCTTAGGAACAGAATAAGCCTTGGTCAACGCTTGTTTGACTTGTGAATAAGGAAAATCGGGGTGCAAATCTTGAATCACGCAGCGGATCTTCTGCAAATGTCGAAGGTCAAGGGCGCCTAACGTTAGCTCAAAGCGATCTCGCTCAGAAGTTACGCGGTGCAGCTGAAAAATGTTCTCAATCGTGGTGAACCACAAATCTTGGTCGGTATCCCAGAAAGTGGGCAACTTCACTAGGTTATGTTGGCCATTATAGTGAATGAATTCTCCACCTGCAACACTGCTTTCCCCGTTAGGAAAACTATTTTGGTATGGCCTCCCCACTGTGTAATTTTTGAAATGGCCCTGGTGTAGCTCTGCCTCCGGATGACCAAAATGCTGATTTATGCAATTTTCCTGGGCTCCCACAACGCGACCGCTGCTTATATGGCCTGGGCTTGTTGCGTTCTCAACTAAACTACAATGCCTGGGTCTACCACGGGCTCTGGGAATCCTAGGCGTAAAAAAACGCGGGCTAGAAAAAACTGGCACACCAAAACTAGAGTTAACTGCTGACGATGCACAAACGAACCGGTTCATAATCACTGATAGATATAAAAAGTTCCTACTTTTGATTTGGCGAAGATACTTGCTGTCTTTTTCTTGTCTTCGTAATCTCGCAGAATGATGTTCTTCACTCGTCACAGGATGATGTTCTTCACTCGTCACAGGATAATGTTCCTCACTCGCAGAATGATGTTCTTCACTCGTCACAGGATAATGTTCCTCACTCGCAGAATGATGTTCCTCACTCGTCACAGGATAATGTTCCTCACTCGTCACAGGATGATGTTCTTCACTCGCAGGATGATGTTCCTCACTCGAGGCACCAGAAAATGTAGCGGCAGAGGCGTGGCGTGCTGTACCGTGAGCCTACTGACCTACACTTAATTACTTAAATTTACGTGAGTTCTTTGACATCGAATTAAGTTTTCAATTGACACGAATTTTCTCTGTTTGTTTATTAAATCTTTTACCAAAAATTATTGTACAATTTGAAAATTTAGCAGCATCTTCATTCCAAAAGTTAATTCTGTTTTCCGTTTTAAAATTTCTGATTTCTGATCTGTTGATCTGTTTCTGTTTTCTGTTGTTTTTATCCAAAGACCAAGAGATATTTATATCTCAAAAAAAGGCACGAGGAATAATTTTTCATGGGGTGAAGACGGGGCAATGTATGAGTCACATTTCTACGAAAGAATAAAACGACGCACGAGGATTAATGTTGCGAAACGCGAAGGAATACATGGCTCACATTTCTAAGCAAACATAACGAAACGCAAAACAACAACATTTGAAATAGAAGCGCGTAGGTGAGATGAGGGCAAAGGTAGCATGATCGCTACAGTCGCTTCTTTTACCAATCATGATGAGCTTTTTCCTATTTTTCTTCGTCAACTGTGTCTCGATATAAGTGACTCACTTCACCTTTTCACTAGACGGATTCTCTTGAAAAGTGTCAGACGAAAAGCTTCGAGAATGAATACTCTACTTTCTGCAATTTTCAAATTCTGTACCACCAATCAACTTTATAAATTCTTTCCAAACCTCTCATATGATCTAGATATCTCAGCTGATTACATGAATTTCTTATTTGATATTCCTCAAACTGGTAATAACAATTTAGATGACAGTTTATTTGATAGCTGTAGCCAGTACATTAATACTTCAAACATACATGACATTGCAATTATTGACAACTTCACCAACCAATTTCTTGGCATGAGTGTAAACATGAGATCACTTGTAAATACTGCAAACTTCACTAAACTTGAAGCATTAATTTTTTTCTTATCAAGAAAACCAGATATAATAGCCATTACTGAAACATGGGTCACACCACTTAATTCAGGCCCACACATTAATCTTGATAACTATATAGCCTACTTGCACAAAATCCAAGAAAAAATTTGAAAGGTGGAGGTGTAGCTTTTCATATAAAAGATAATTTACAGTAATTGATGAACTTTCAATTATGAATGAAAAAGTTTTTGAGTCATGTAATAGTTGTGCATTGTAACGCATACAGCTTGTTGCTGTTTCCTATTTTTGGCTGTTGGCTTGATGTATTCTTTTGCTTATTGCGTGTTTTGCTGACCAAAAATAAATGCTCTCAGAAATGGGATTCAGGGGGTTCGCACGGGTTCGTGCGAGCCCGTTTTTGGCGTGTCGTGGTAATCAGCGAACCCGTTCTTGGTTTTTGTTATAGACCTTAGACGACCGCAGTAAATGGGCTTTCTAAAATGAGGGAACCTGTTGTTTGTGAGTTTGATGCAAAAGAGAACCTGTTCTTAAAATTGTGAATCCCATTACTAAATGTACTGCTACTCCTACTACTACCACTACCACTGATACAACTCGTGTTTTGACAAAATTTCGGATTTGCTTTTCCGTTTAGTTTAAGTCAGTAATCCGCAAATTTGAACACGTCATTTTAGTCTTGGGTTTCCTTGTCTCTGGGTGAAATGGTTTGGTTATGGTGAGAAGCGAGCAGGTTATGTGCAGGTTGGGTACAGATATGTTTTAGAATTTAGAATTAGATAGAACTAGTGTTCAGAGCTCTTTTTAGGTTCAGTGAAATTTTTTGTTGCGAGGTATAGTTGGCTATTGCAGTTATACAAATCTTGCGTTGCATGATGTGTTTAAGTGGAACCACAGATTGCACTAAAAGCTCGTGTTTGGATTATTATAAAGCTAGAGTTTGAGCTCAGGATGGCATGTGTGACTGACTGCCGACTTATAAACTGTGAGGCTACTTTTTGGTCTACCAAACTTGCTGTTCCTTGTTATGTTGACTGGGCCTAACCTTGTCGCTTTGTTGAAAAAATTATATATTGGATTATACTAATAAACTTGGAGGTTAACTGGCTATGGTTAGTGTAGTAGAATTAAATATAAAACTGACCAATGCTAAATTTGCTTAGCAACAATCATGGTTAGGATAGTCACATTCAATCAGCATATTGTACCATGCTTGCATAGGCAAAAGTGAATAATATCCAAAGCGCATTGCATTAAAAAACATGATGACTCTCTGTCAGGGTTAATTGCTAAATAAGTACTTCTATGTAACCTCAGCCGCTCCAATATCTAACTTGGCTGATTTCAGATTTTAATCACAAGGTTATTTGCTAGGTTGAGCTTAGTTTAATGTAACGTTTTGTGTTTGTGTTGCAAAACCAACTGGAGATGTACTGAAACAGTGCAGTCTGTGAAAAAAACTTGTTACTATAATATGTGGACGCAGAATATTTTTATTAGTTTTTGCATTTTGATTTTACTCAGAAGGTTGGTGTTAACAATTTCTATGTATGCTGATTTAGGCAAAAATAGAATGATTGATTGATTGAATTTTGGTTGTTGATATGGGGGTGTACTAAATAGTATTTGTTCAAGATGAACACAATGCCCTTAACATTGTCATGCAATGTGAACTAACCCCTACCTGAACTTAACTTATATAAAGCAAATTTTGGGGACATCACTGACATGGGCTAATTAGAACTACCTTTGATGTAGTGGTGCATGTGTAGTACCCTACATTATAGTTTAATTGTTCTGTACCAAAATTATCTTTTTATGGCTGTGACAATTTATTTGTGCCAGCTGATCAACATATTTATTTTAATTTACTTACAAACTTGACAGCAATCTATTAAAAGTACTGGGTGAGATGGCTTGGTATGTGTGTAAGTGGTAGTTAAGGTAGAAAGAAAAAAAAGTCGATTTTGCATCATTTTTCCCATGTTTTGCTGGCTTAGATATGCTAATTCAATGCATGTCTACCAATAAACACTCGCTTTTGAACCAGACTTTGTGCTGGGCAACATAGGACTTTAAATTTCAAAATCACCCTTCCTGACATATACCAACAGTGTTTCTATAGAGTTTTGACCATAGAACCTTTCACTCCAAAACCTGCAACAATACCATAGTTTTGTATTGGATGACATTTTGTATTCTTTTTCAAACACCTGTTTTATGCCCTACTGTGAGTATCATTGCTTAGGATTATAACTAAGAGTGGTATTATTAATGTACATCTAATTCCAGTTTTAACATTAATTTAAACAATAATTTTCTTTAGTGTTTAGACTGATTTTTGTTGTCAAGCGGGCAATTTTCCAATTTTTTGGCTCACACCAACTTTATGCTAGAGAACATATGTTCAAATCAATCAAGTTTGATTTTTAAGCAGTAAAGCAAAATTTTTTGATAAATTTTGTATCTAAATAATGCACTAAACTTGGTGCTTTTTAAAAGCAACAAATTTTTTTGAGTTGTGTTGCAAGCAAAGAAATGAATAGACATGCTTGCCAGTGTTCAAGTTTGCAACAATATGGTATGTGACTAAATTTTTTTACTGTAAACTAGAGTTCAAGCAAACCCAACTTTGAAACCTGGCTTGTTTCTCAAATAAAACAACATTAATTTTATTCAATTGCAAATTTAAGTGTTTTTGATTCCAGAAATGACAGAAAACTTGAAACAAATTGAAGCTGCTATTGCATGAAAGCCTACATGTTGATTTAAGGCTAGTATGTGTCTTAATTCCCCATAAAATTGGCCTCAAGCAGTGGTTTTCAACCTTTTTTCATTATTGATGGGTCCTCAAGGTGTAGCAGATAGATGCAAAACTTTTTTTAAGCTACAAAAGTGGGTCAGGTTAACATGAAATGTGTATGTCACTACAATGCTTTGTTGCCTTACCACAAGTCTGGAGGATAAACAAGACAAGTGAATGCACATTTGCACTTTGGGGTATAACCCAATATGTGGTGTGCTTTTTTTGTGTTACCTGGAAACGAGTGCCTCATTGGCAGATGGTTGGGGTGTCTGACTGAAAGAACCTATGATATTGGCACCTTGTTGGCTTGCTAAACATTGAACTATTTGACGACTGTGGTGTTTCTGCCTTGGATTTTAATAACTTAGCATGAGCTTGAAAAGTCAAGAATTAAGTGTGCTCAACTTTTGAATCTGATCAACTCCAAGTTAAAACATCATTGCTTTTAGATATACTCAAATTTGATGAAGTGTTTTTTGATAGTAGATGCATCAAATTCAGAAAATAACAAAAAAAAGTGCAGGCTAATGATATGAAAACATTCGTCCAGACACAAAGTCAGCATGTGTTTGAATCAATAACCAATTTTCCAAAATATGCTACTACACTTCTGTAATCACCTAAAGCTTTTATTAAAAAATATCCAAATTTTTAGATGGTAGGAAATACCATTAAATATAGTTTGCTACAGCCACAAGCTCTTTTTTGTATTTAAACTAGTATAGTCTAGAACAGGGGTGGGCAAACTTTTTAGTCGGAGGGTCACATGGACCATTCAAGAGTTGGCTGAGAGCCATATTGACCATTTCAAGAGTGGCCTTGAGCCAGTACCCAAAATCTTGCAATAGCCGTATACAATTTAAGAGCTTGCAATAGCTTCTTGTAACGTCGTATTACAGGGCTTTGGAAATAATGGTGTAAAAAAGGTCATCACCCTCTATTTGGATGGAAAATGCATCAATTCAAACTAAGAATTGGGTAGCAGCTCTTTAAATGATGGATTCTAACGTTTTTAGCTCTTTAGTATGGCAAGTGTGGCCATCCCTGTCATATTAAATTAGATACGTGGAAGTTTGTACAAGTGTTGATGGGCTGCACAAAATGCTCTGATGGGCTGCATGCGACCTGCGGGCCGTAGTTTGCCCACCACTGGTCTAGAACCTTTCATAATATCAATATTTTGTTCAAATGCCTGCAGTGCAGTAAAAAAAATTAGGCATGGAGTAATGTTACTAACTAATCATTTACGTCAAAATTACTTCATCATTTTTTACTCAAACCCAAAACAGAAATGGCTTTTCAGTGAGCATATTTAATATCATTGATAGTCTGTTTTACCTTTTTTTTTAGCCAATTGGAGCTCAGCTCACCCGTTCATTAACTGTTGTTATTCAATATTAATAAATGACAATTATTTTTAGCCCATGTAGTGAGAAGAGTGCCAGAGCTATCAATTCATCAAAGAAGATGTTGCACAGAAAAGCTACAACTTTAAGGACTAGATCAGAATACCTTCCTTTTCCTCCAATATCAAAATCTTGTGCGACTTCAAAAGATTCTTATTTGGACTTAAAAGAAGACCAAAATTTAAATTTGCACCACAAAAAAAAGTTGAAAAAATCTGGTGATTCAAATCTTGCTGATGATAAAACTGAAATAACTCCAGTAATTACAGGCATTAAGGTAGCTGATGCTGTAGTTCTGGTTGAAGACAATTTACTATCCCACAATGAATCGACCATTAAAAATTTAAGTATTGAGGTACGATATTATCTTTATTTCTTTGTTATTAAAATGTTTTTAAATAATTGGTTGTTGCTAAGTGTGTAGCATGTTTAGCTATCTCTATTAGTGTATGGTCAAATTCATGATGTGCATTGAATTTTGAGGATTTGCCACTGCAATACATGTCTTGAACAACCACTTACTGTACATAATGGCTCCAGTAGCTTTTAATTGATGCACTATATAGCTTTTGATAGCGGGACAGTTTCAGTTTTGAGGATACTACTTTTGTTTTCTAAAAATAAAAGTCCTTGTCGCCTGTATCATCTGTGTAAAACTTTCTTGCAAATATATAAAGAATTGATTTAATTTTGTATGTACATTGCACACAGTTACGTGAGAAATTAATGTTTAACCATTTTGTGAGATTTTAAACAGTTACGTATTTGAAGAAATGAGATTGCCGGCATTATTTGAAAGGCTTATTTGAGTTAAACAAAAAAGGTTATGATCCAGACCAAAAGAGGGCTTGTAAAACAGGAAGTAAAAGCGATATTTATATCAGAAGAGGTAGAAGCTTACAGTAAAAAAAATGTCATCTAGTAACATTTTAGATCATATTAGTTTTCTAAATTATAAGCAATAATTTTTTTTCAAAATATGCTAAAGCATATGATGTCATACAACCGCGCTTTATATATTTGCAGCACATCATATGCTGTAAGGTTTGCTAGTTTCTGAGCAGGTGTTTTGTTGTATTCTTGAAGACAGTTGTATTTATTAGAGAACAATGCAAACCTGTTCTGGTATCCGTTCATGTCACCTTTATTTCCTTTGCAGAGACTCTTATACTTCTCGCAGAGCTGTGAAACGACATATGCTTCCTTTAAGTCTTACAGTAGTGTAGGTTGTGGTTTAGTTAGTAGCTGCAGCTTTAAGTAGGTAAATTAGATTAAGTGTTGAACTTTACTGTCAATATCATTCAAAAAGTGTAGACGTGTAATGGACACCTGGTATTAAAAGCTAAGAAATTTTTGTTTATGGTGGTAAACAGTAAAAATGCAAGTTTTATTTAAGCTTCTCCATCTTAATTTCAGAACTTCATAATAGTTCAGTATCACGTTTTTGCAGGATGCAGTAAAGGTAGATTATATTTATGAATTGTACATTTACAGTAGCTTTAAGTGCTTTACTATGAAAGTGGTATTGTATTTGTATCATGTTCTGTCATCTGTGGATTAAAGGTTTTCTATTGTTTTGCCTAACACGAAGAACTTGTGCCCCTGAGGTTGGTAAAATAATCTAGCTTTTTTGGAGAGGTTGTAGAGAAGTTTTATGACAGCAATTATTTTAACTACCGGTAATAGAAGCAGTAGAATTTGATTTTAAGTGTGAAGAACTTTCTCGCAAACAACTCAACAATGGAAATAGAGCTTGATATTGTAGTTGCTTTTTGGAATATAGAACTTTGTAAGACTGTCCACTCTTAGTGTTTAGTTTTGTTGAAAGTATAGTTGGTTCTCTGTAGTGAAGAGTTGGCTAGAGTGATTACTTGATTTACAGCCTGAAGGTTGAAAATTTATCATTCTTACGTAAAGCATTTGTAGCCCAAATTTGTTGATAACCAAGGCTGCTCAATGTGGCCGCGTCATTGCTTTGATTGAACAATCAAAGCCGTGGTTCAGTGTGATAAAGCGTCCTTTCATGCTTGTGCGGTTGTTCGTTCAATTTTCGTTTGGTGTTGCTTTGGAAAAGGCTCTTGGCAGCAAATTTTTTTGTTTGGTTACATGGTTGTGGCAATATTATTTGGTGTAGTTAGCAGAGATGTGCTTCACCACTGTGAAATGGTCCTAAACAGAATTCGTTCAATCATAATCAAGTGCGACAGTTTTCTGTGGTCGGACAATAAAAATGAGCCGAATTGTATTATTAACTATTTCAGAGTTCCGTTGATGCAAATAGCAACGTAAGCGGAATAGAAGTATCCCCAGATTCCATTGATAAAAATCCAGTCGAGCTAAAAGATAGTCAAGAGGTATTATTACTTTTCATTTGAAACTTAGAAGGCTAATCTGCCGCTAAAAATTGTGGATAGAGTAATACATTTTTAACCTCTGGACATCTACAAGCAGGTTGTTAATGGAAAACTTACATTACATCCACAGCCCATAACTCTCCTATACTGTTCCCGAAACATAGCACGAAATCTAGACTAATGTACCAGTGATAATGGTGGTAAATTAGCCTAGTTCAAATCACATGTCATTGCACAATTGGTGTAGTTTACAATCTTGAATGTTTTTTGCCAATCTACTTTTTTTGCCTATTGTAGTAATCGTGCAGTGAAGTGACTATATTGTCGATGTAAGGAAATGAATCCCGTATAATCAAGTTTCAAGTTTCGACTGTCTGATTTTTACATCATAATTATAACTTGTGCATTAGTACTATCTTTTGCCTAAGCCCGTTGAATATGGTTTATGCTACAGTCATCTACCTGGGTAAGGAGTTTAAGCAGATGCTTTTTGTTAGATATGTGATTGTTGTGGCTAATCGGTATTTGAATTTCCACATTATGCACCTTACAGTTGTGTGACTGTCTTCATCAAATAAGCCTACATTTGTTTATGGAATGTACCTTGTTCTTGTTATGAGTTCGGTTTTACCTTGAATAGCTAGTACAGTGAAATACTGTTTTAAACTTCCATTTAATTATGCAGACCCCATCATATCCTTCTGATAATATACATGTACAAAATCGGGACCACAAACAACTTTATCCTTTTAAAAGTGAAGATCAATCTCAGAATATAGAAGAAAAATATGCAAAAGAGCATGAAAAAACAAGTGGTGACAAATTACAAAAAGCAGTAAGAATGATAGTGTAGTTTTGTATCAGTAAGAGATAATTTATAGTCATTGATATCCAAAAACAGAATGATGCCACATCAACGTAGGGTTAAAATATGCTATTTATAGCCTAATACAATGTAGTTTCAACTGTAACACAGCTGAGTTTAATACATGTAACCGATTAGAATACCCCGGCCGTGCATTTCTCACCAACTAGCATGATAGGCCACTGTAAAAACACCGACAAAGTTTGTTGCTAACCAAACGAATCAACAAAAAATATCTTTGAAGTCGCTTAAGAAGAGGTGTGAAGCTGATTTTAAACTATTTACCACTACAATTGTTTCAATAGCCGCATTCTGTTTAAAAGCCATGCTCGAAATATTTCAGTCTGCTTGCCGTAAGTTTTCATACCCGTGGCCTGGGACCTGAAACAATTTAATTCAACCAGAAAGCACCTGAATTTACAGATGGATGAACGCTCTTAAAGCCATCACTGGTACAATTTTGATTTGATGCTGATATTATTGTGTAAACTTTTATAGTTTAGTTTGTCGTCGCAACCAAACTTGAACTTTGCACGTTTGCTGGCATGAACTTCGTTTAAGCTTACCTAATGCCAACCAAACGTGCTTTGCATCATTGACGTTTTCATGTTTCTCACTCATAGTACAGCATGCTTTGTATTCATTATACCTGTTTTGATTAAAACGTGATCATCTTGTTGTTTTTCTATTGCAGTTGTCCGGTGATGAGACTGTTGGCAAAGAAAACGTGATCGAGAACGGAAAGGGTGTGTTGACAATGCATGCCGGACATAAGCAAGAAGATTTGTCTTCTTTAAACTACGTTTTTGTTTTTTATACGAAGTTGGAGACTTAATGACCCTTAAAATGTTTTAACTGGTACAGTTCGCCTGGTTGTCTGCAAAAATCTGTTGTTGCTGCTGTTTCTAATTATTTCAGAGCACAGCGATTAGATCCGTGAGCTTTTGAATGAGGGGTGACGGGACAGTACCACAAATGTCTCCAATGCTTTGTTCTATAAATTTGTGTTTTCATTTTTGGTCTTCGTCGTTTCAGTTGCAGTTGAAGAAAAAGCTTCTGAAGAAAAGCCAATACAACCGACAAACCCTCCTGTGAAGAAACAAGACTCAGACCAAGAACCAACCACTCAAACTGGTATGTGATGACAATAGCAGATACGACAGATACGTTAATTTTGGGTGGTTGAGGTTTACAACTAAAAGCATAGTGTTGCCATTTTCTGGTCCTTAGCTGAATGCAAGCAACTACAAGTGGTTATTACAAACAGCTTGTTTACGTTTAATTACCGTACTTGAAATACCACCAAGTCACCAACTACAGTATAACAACCTGCTGTTTTTCTGTTAATTGTAATGGCTAGGTGTATTCTATGTTATCACATTCTTTACTATGATTAGCTTGAAACAGCACAATGCGGCTTGACCATTGCTTTGTTCAAGTTTTGATTGTTTGAGAATCTTTTGTGTACACAGCTCAGTGATGAATTAGAAGAGATGCGACTGCTTGATAGCTTAAACTTTCTGGCAAACAATCACAAGAATTCATACGTAAGGTCTCGATTGGCCAGCGAGAGCATGTTGCTAAGACCTCTGTGTCATATTTGCTTTTTAAACTTTCAATCTACATACCAGTTCTTACGTAAAGCAATAAAACGAAAATTTATTGAACTCAAGGAAGTAGAAGCTACCCGACTGGATTGCGAAATGGCTTTCATCGGATCATAGAATAATGGTCAAGATACATTATCCTGCCTAAGGGCATGCTAAAAATCATAAAGCTTATTTTCAGCTGTTAAATTATTTTTCGATCACGTGACCACTTTGTCGGTTACCAAACAATTTGTGGTCCGACCAGCTTCGGAGTTGCCAGTACTATCAGAAAAGTGTATTTCTTCCTCAGTCACTGTAGTTAATCACGAAAATTTTTCCGTAGTGTTTTTCCCGACTGCACGACGTCATAGATGTCGGGCAGGAATTTGACTCTCAACCATTCAATTGTAATGCAGCGACTTACCACGCTGGACCACGAAGCGGATTGAGATGAGTTCCACCAGCCGGCGTGGGTCTTCATCGGTCCACATCGTTGTTGCTATAAACCGCTCCTTCATCGACTTTCGATCATTGCCTGCAGCCAAGAGGCCAGGCAACTTTCCGCTGCTTTAACCGTCGTTGCTGCAGGCGAGATGCCGCAAAAGGAACTGCGTGGACGTACTGTAGCAGTGTGGGGCAGCAATAAAGTGTAAAGACCCACAAATATTGCTGAAAGTCTTTTAACTTTTGTACACTTTCGTTGCTATTCAGGAAAGTGTTTAAAAACTGATTCGGCAAGCTGTTGTGTGAACCTGTTCGTCGTATGTTTTTAAAGTTTGTACAATGCTTGTCATTTTCTTGCAAAGCTACTCCACATTGCTACTGAGACTTGTTTTTTTAAAGTCCGTCGTTTCTGTAAAGGCAGCTATAAATTGGAATTTAAGCATAGCAGCTTGTTGTAATCACCTGATTTTACAGACGAGAAACCGGTTGTAGATGACGATTTGCAGTCGTTTGAAGAATGGAAAAAAAATCAAATTCAATCTCAGGTGCTGCTTATCCTTCCACTGCTGTAGTGATGTAACAATACAGCGTAGTAATGTGACTGCCGTTCCTTGGAATAGAGGCGCGGCGTAAAATGAGGCGCGGCGTAAAATGAGGCGTTCAGACCCATGCTTCAGCTTGGCAAGGAAAGTATATGTGCAATGAAATGGTTACGGGAAAGTGCCAATCTATTTCCAACTGGTCATAAATGCAGACTTACCTTGATGAGTTGCAGCTTCACTATTCTAAGACGGTAAAGGTAGGCCATGCGAAAGAAATTTCATTAGTTCTTGTGAAGCCTTTCAATACACATGGGGTATTTCCACTTATCGGTATGTTGAGCGGATTTTTTAACGCCTTTTTTCTCTATTGAACTATTTTCTGGTCCATTCAAACATTGAAATATCTTTAAATTTGTTTCCCAATTTTTACTGCCGTAAATGAGTGCCGTGTATTATGAACCGGAACCCAACTATAAGCCTTCAAATAATTCAATTTCGTAATCACGTGCTGTTTCATGCTGTTATGACTCTTAAGTAGTAGTTCCTGATACATTTTTAAGTTCTGTAGTTTTATTTGTGCTTCCTTAATAGATCAGCTGAAATAGTTTGAAATCTACACGTAATCATATCAATTGCGATGAGCCATGCTTCTACATTTATGTAATCATACATTTCGTAAATTCGCTCCGTCGTTTCGTAATACTATTTGTTAACGCTTTAAAACCAACTTCATCTGAAACTACGTCAAGCATCTATATAATCAGTTTGATCCGCCCATAAGCGTTCGTCTTGCCAGCTAGTATTCTGCGGTTAGCTGAATAAATGAAGGTTTCACGAACGCGAAGCGAAGTCGCTTGGTTTTTGTGGTTCTGATTTTATGAAGTATAAGCGCGATGGAAAGCAACTATCATAAACCTTGCACATGATAGATTACGAAATAACAGGCGAATTTAAGCAAACATACAACGACAGCCAGTTTGACGAGACCATCCTTGGACGCGTTTCGGAAATATGAAGTATAAGCGCGGGGGAGAGCAAATATCAACTGCCATGTAATCGTCATACATTCGAAATTTCAGCAAACGTGGGTTATTTTGGTGTAACGGAACGGGCCCTGCTGATGAGTCCAAAAGGACGAAACGCGTCCAGGGATGGCCTTGTCAAATTGGTTGTCGCTGTATGTTTGCTTAAATTCGCCTGTTATTTCGCAACCTATTATGTGCTAGGTTTATGATGTTTCTGATTTTATATGGCATCATTAACGCGAAATTGCCTTAAAATCGAAAACTATATCGCCGAAATAGTGAGGCTGTTTTATGTGCAATATAACTAGGATGCAATGAGTTTGTGCATGGGTTTTTGTGCGTGCACGCACGGGCGCAAGAAGGGTGGTGTGGCATGCCATCTCTTTTGACAGACTATCTGCGCTGATTATAAACGAAAAAAGCCTTTGCCAACAATTAGGATTGGAAACATGATAATAAAGACTTTGAAAATGTTGATCTTCACAAAAATTTACCCTAAATTTGGATTGAACGTGTCGATCTCCAAAAAAAAACTATGCTTTCAATTAAGATTGAAATTGCAGTCTTCAAAAGTTCAATTTCCCTTGATTATTTCTGCTGCTCCACTGCATGCACGTATTACAGCGACAGCAGCAGCAATGCTCAGTTTTTTAGCTCAAGAGCACTCTTGCAGATAACCGCATATTGAGATTCATAAGTTGATATTCTGGGAGGGACAGGCAGATGCAAATCAAGAGTTATAGGGGCCTGAGGCGAAAATTCATGAGGTCCCCTTACTGTGCAAGTTCATTGCTATTTCATGAGGTTAAAATAGTGTAAAGGCTATTCTAAAAAATGGTCCCGAGACCTGCACTTCATCCTAAACCCACCGCTGTGGACAGGAAACCGATGGCGGATTAACCTGGTTGTTGGAGCTCTTCAGGGATATAGGAAGACCGCAACTTACCTCGCGATTTTGCCCATACGCAGAAAGTTAGGTCAAAGGTCAATTTTTCGTAAGTTGGAGAGAATATAAAAGTGCAGGTGTAGATGTTGCATATACAGTACGTGGCTTGAGAGCGAAAGTAGCAGCAAGGGTTGATGAAATGTGTTGGTGTGAGGCTAATTTTTAAACTTTGGCTTTGTTTTTCTTAGTTGATGATCTGCTCTCAGAAAAAAACGAGGCTTGAACACATTCCGCCTTCGTTGCGCTATTTACGTTTTATCAACCACGATCGGCATCCTGATTGCACACTAAGTTCCACTCTCATCAGTATGACATTTGAACGTAATCAGAAGCAGCCTTGTTTTATTGCGTTATCACAAGCGCTTGGGGTGTTGCTGCGCGCCGTGCGCATTCCGCCATAATTAGACGACCAAGACACGCTTCTGATTACCCTCAAACCAAAACTCGTTTTTGCTCAAAAAGCTCAAAATTGACGGTTTCACGTCGCAATAGTTGAAAGCATGACCCGGATATTGAACGGCTTAATAGCTTAAAGCGAGAGCTAAGATAGCGTTTCCACAGAGATTGCCTAATACTTCATACAAACACGGCGTCTGTGTGCTTTGGTTTAGTGCTGAATGATTTCATAGCTGCTTTGTTGCCAAATACTGGACTTAATACCCAGTACACTTTGATTTCTTAATATTTTGATAGACCTTAGATCTATTACAATGTCATTTTCACTGTGACAATGAAGCTAATCCATCAATATTAACTTATAAGATCCTGTTAACTCTGGTTCTCATGGTGACTGACTGATCCAAGTTCAACCATTTTTTTCATAAAAAAATGGATAGAAATTGCCTCCCTATGTTGAATGATTGAATGCTTCAGAAATAAACTCCGATTCGTAACTCAAAAATAGTCAGCTCATGCGTCACCCTAAAGTTTCTTTCAACATTATTTTCAGATTGATTTTATTAGTTTGTGTTAAACATAATTTTTTGTGTTTAATAAATTCTTCATTATCGTTATTGAATTCTTCAAAGCTTGGGAGAATGATTCCTCCCCCCCTCACTTTCACAATTTATAAACTACCAATCAGCTTGTTACCATGTATCTCAGCACTTTTTACATGCTTATCAATTGCATCTCAATCCTTGACCAAACTGGCTACGCATGTGGAGAAGGCAGTACGACAAAGATCTATGGGCACGGCATGGCACAGTCAGCGTGATCGAGATTAAAATTAGCCTCTATTTTAAACCCGTCATCAAAACGAAATACGTACTGACAACCCTTCCACTGTCAAGGTGGGCTGCCATTTGGGGCTACCAATAGCCGCCGCTTACGACATGCTGATTGAGGAGCATCAATATTCGTACGCGGTGTACCACGAAAACAATGTCAGTAGGTAAAGCTTGCGGAATTGGTATATCGTTCGATTTTAGAATTTAATAAACCATTTCATTTTTTCGAGCCATTTATTTCATTTTATCATTTATCCAGGGTAAAAAAAAAGGTTTGTTGATTAGTTTTTATATTTCTAGGAAGTTGCCGCTGCTGCTGAAACTGTACCTTCTCAACAGCGAACTATAAGAACAAAGAAAACCCAAATGAATTACGCATCTCAGGATTGCGGCGCGAAAGTACTGAGTCATAACCCTGAAGCCAAGGTAATATGTCATTGAGTAGTAGTGCTTCATTGTGGGGGCCTTAGTGAATTTCCCTCTCAGAATGTGTGCCTTGCTGTTTCGCCTACTGACGCCTCAATAATTACAATTTTACTTTGAAATTCGTAGCCTGCAGGAGAGCACTTACCTGTTGTGCTGTTTGTTACTTCAGCATTTGTTCATTTTTTCTGTTACATTTTTATCCTTTAGACTAACAGGACAACAACTGGGTCCTAAACATTCGACGATGGACCAATTCTGCTTCGGACTTTCCCAATTTCACGTTCCTCTTGAATTGCTTAGTGTTATTTTTGTTAAATTTGCTGCTTCTTTGAATCAATCTAGTAGAAGAAGTTATCACAAAGTGCCTTTCCCAAATACACTACTATGCATTCCTCGTGAGGTTTGAATACACGGCCATTTTTTCTTTGCCATGTTGTTGTTGTTGGTTACCCGACCCCTTCCGAAGGATGGGGGTATGGCGCAAGACCATGGAGCCCCAGAAGCTGGGCAGCTCCCCAGGGTCTGGACCAGAAGTCGTAAAGAGACAGAGGGTCGCCAAAGAGTGAGCGGCGCAAAGAGTCCGTAGCTGGACAGTGCAGAATGAGATGAGAGATGTCCTGGGACGAGTGTCCACAGGCGCTGCAAGAAGGATTCTCGATTCTGCCAATCCTAGAGAGATAAGAACCTAAAAGAAGGCTGTGTCCGTTGCAGCGTAGACGAGAGAGAACACAGCGAGCATGACTAGGGAGCACAAGTTCCTCAGTGGAAATCGAGGGAACCTGTGCGTCAAAATACTTCAATGAGACAGTACGCTTCCATTCCGAGAAAAGACAAGAGTGGATACGAGAGATAAGAGGAGAGAGACTACAAGGGATTGCAGAGGGCGCAAGCAGCGCTCCCCGTCTGGCCAGCTCATCAGCCGTGTTGTTCCCCTGGAGAAACGAGTGTCCGGGGACTCATTGTAGCCTGATAGAACAGCAGGAGTGAGAAGACAGTTCCTGCCAGATCTGCCACAGAGTTTGAGATAAGAGGAAAGGTGGAGGATAGAATAGGGTGGCAAGGACAGAACGAGAGTCAAATAGGAGGAGAAGAGAAGAAAAATGGCAGATTTGTTGGTGCTGCCGAGACCAGCAAAGAGCGTGCAGAATGGCGCAGGCTTCAGCGGAAAAACTTGAGCATACTGGGCCTGCCGAAAAGGAAAGAGTGGCCTCAGTGCCACAGAGAGAGCAGTTGGCAAGAACGCCGGAGCCGCCCTTGCCAAAAGGAAAAGGAATATAGCCGTCAGACCAGAATACCAGATCATAAGGAGGGAGAGAGTCAAGGTGGGCGAGAGCCGCACCTTGGCGAGAGAGGGGGAACAGAGCGAGAGCACGGAGAGGAAAGGGTGGAATCTTTCTTTGTCATCACGAATAGGTGCCATAATCCACGTGACTATGTTGCTAACTTGTCACGCATCAAATTTCTTAGCTCTGCCGGAATGCGTCATGTTTTATGGTTGTGAGATGGGGCGATATTGGTGCAGTTAACAGCAACCCCAGTTGTACGATTTAGGCTTAGGCTTATTCACAGTTTTGATTGCAAATCGAATCTAAGTCTTGAGTTCCAATTTAGGTTTGTTTCCAAAGTTTAAGGAAGTGCAGTGTTAGGTCTCCTAAATGGTAACAGAACATGAAAAAGACTAAAACTTTGTTTTGGATTGAGTTCATGTTCACACCGTACCGGAAATTTTAAAGTTAAATCCTAAAGTCTTTAAATATCCCCGAAAATAAAAAAATGCTACTAGAAAAGTAAAATTTTCCAAAGCCAAAGCTGTCCTATTTCTGAGAGATAGAACATGTTCCAAATCTTTTCTTTTCCGGGAAAATATCTGAAATATTGATTTAGGTCCATGCACAACTCGGATGTCTGCCAATAACCAAGTGCTTTTGCATCTGATTTTCAAACCCAATCCTCCCACCAAAAATTTAGTTGCTTAAAGAGTACCGATATTACTCAACTTTTTCTTAAAAATGTTGACCAACTAAAACTTATCAGGTAACTCCAAGGGATCTCGCTTATTTATGTCATGCTATAAGGTTTATATTTTCTTGATGTTGCAACACTCCCATTGCTCTTGACCAAACTTCAATAACTGACTTTGTAGCGTTTGCGAATACACCGCGGTTGATGCTAGACCTAGAATAATTTTTTGAAGAACTATCGCAAAAATCGATCTTGTAATACCAACATAAACGTTCACGAATTTTCTAGTTGGTGGCATATTAACGCTATACATAAAAAGTTGTGTAATAGCGGCCATGGTGTTTTATTGTCGGCTGTAAAACTGTTATTTGCTTCCTGGCGCCTAAAATCTGTAATACTATTGCGTTTATTGTGTGGGTAATGTATGTTTTTATTCACCATAGCTTTTTTAAGCGTCATCAAAAAAAATGGATTCTTTAAAAGTATTTTTCAAACGCTTTTTGCGACGCTCTCATCAGTGTATCGCGTAAGTAAAGAGCTAGCGTGAACAGGTTTGTGTATGTCAGAAAGGTTTTCGTCCACGTAGTGATGTTGACGGTGTTGTTGCATGCTTGGAAAAGTCATTTGCGTCATTTTTCCCTGCTGCGTTGTGCTGCATAAGCTGGAAGTGCGCTGTACCAGCAGAACCGGAAACTTCGAATTCCGCCTCAAATTAAGTTCTATGTGCAATCTAGAAAAGGTTTCTTTGAATCGAAAATACAGGTATTCCTCCTTTAACGAGGGAGTTCCGATCTAGCGACACCGTCGTTAAGCTAATTCGTCATTAAATGAGCATTCTCTATATTTTGACTATCAGTGTTTTTAGTCATCTATTACACACTGAATTATAGCCATTTAGATATATGCGATTTAGACAATGCCAAACATTAGATTTACATGGCTATTCAGCAAGAGAGATCACCGAACCAACACACTGCACTAAGACACTTTAGTTAGAAAATCCTTCAAATATACAATCCCCTTCCTCTTAAAAGTCACACTGAGGAAAGCACACATGATGATCGTCTGGGTCGTCATCATTAACAGCTGATGGAGAGTCTGTGGTAGAGATCGTAGAGGTAGCCTGGGGGTGACCGTAGAAGACAAAGTATCGTACGGTAAAGCAGGGCTAAATACACTAAGTAATGCTAAAAATTCTTGTCATGCAAAATCGGACAGTCTTTGTAATTCCGATTTGTGGTAAATCGAGCATGTCGTTATATGAGGAATGCCTGTAACATTTCAATTCAACTCAACGTGCATGTATTCACTTTAGCTCTTTCTTAGTGCAGGTGACACCGCCACTGATGAGCATGTCGCGGATAGCTTTTGATAAAACAGTTTTTGGAGGCTTTACTTTCTGTGCCGCCAGTGAACAAGATAGAATCTTGTTCAATTATGTTTTCTTTTCGTTTCAGAACGTAGGAGCCGTCCTAGATGAGAATAAGGATCTTTACATGCTTAATCCGTGCTCGCAATCGATATGGTTTGTCGTGGAGCTGTGTGAACCGATTCAGGTATCAGCAATTATTTTCTTTTTTTCCTCATCTTGGCGTTTCATATTTTCCTATTTAGGGCATAATTATAATTAAGTTTGCATAATTTGATGTCAATATGCAGAGTGTCTTGCCGTTGCTGCCTTTGTCTTTCGGTCGATGCCCATGAGCTCGCGTGTGGTGTGCAATGCTGACTACGGTTGCACTTGGAGCTTATGTTCTTATCCTTTTAGCTGCTGCTCGCGCATCTTTGCGGTGGCCGGTGTTATTCCCATTTACTGTCGCACGACTATTTTTTAGCGTTGATACTGTATTACTATATTTATTGTATGTTGCAAACAATGTGTGTTATTGTTTTCCGTTTTAGATATGGTTTTCGTTCTGGTTTCGTTCCTTTGCAGGGCTTACATGTTCTGAATCTGTGTATGTCTGCTACTGTTCACTCGCTTTCGAACCAGCTTCTACTAAAACAACATAATAAGCCACGTTTGAACTTTAATGCTTGATCACGCACCATTTGACTCTACAAATAGCTGTTTTTGGACAGTTCTCTTCGTCTCGAACCTTAAAGTGAGAAATGGGTGCGGTCGATACTATGATAGATGAGAATGAACATTATAGGGATCCTATGTAGCATTTTGGGAAGGAATTTTGATGAACTATGTGTCAGGATAGCTCATTGTAATCAAACACTGACCCACAATTGTAAGACTGTGATTTTCATTCCCGTTTTTTTTAATTCGGTTGCAACGCTTGTCGTAGAAATGCTCTGTACCTGCTTTACTGGTAATTCTGAAGCGGTTTAAACCGAAATTTTTTATCCGTATCTGCAATGGCCTTCCCGTGAGTGAAGGATAAAGGTATAGATCTGTTCCTGACTTTGGAACGAAAGCCCCGATGCTCTAAAGTCCATTAAAACACCATTGGTATTCGCGAAAAAGGGCAGCCAAAATTTTAAATGCTGTAATGCTGCAGTAAGATGTCTGGTTTGAAAGCGAGTGGAAAGTGGCAGACACACACTGAACCAGCACGTCTTAGCCTACAAAAAGCGGGAGAAGTAGACACACAATCTAGAACAGAAAAAGTTTTTAAGAAAATCACGTCTTCAGATCGGGGCAACTTGGCCTCGCCCACCACCTATAAACCGGCAGCCAAATAATCGTTGCAGCCGGCCACACTGTGTGGAGGAGTCGTTACGAACCACAAACAAAACGGCAACAATAATTTTCGGGTTAGCGATGCATCGCACAACACCCCTGCTCTGCTCATGAAGCCACTGATGCAGAAACGTCAGCTTTTCGGAGGTCAATCACCATGCCTTTCAATAGATACATCATTATTGAGGCTACGTTAAAGTGGCCATTGAGCAAATGTGGTTGCCTCAATTAAGGTTTTATACATGTATAAATTGCGTTACTAGTTTATTAGCAAGCCTTGAGAGATTGAAAAGACATTCAGCTTCTTCTAAATCCCACGTTTAATGCGTGATACTGTTGTACAGATCCAGCAGATCCAACTTGCTAATTTGGAGCTTTTTTCATCCATGCCTCATCTCTTCGAGCTGTCGATCAGCGAACGCTATCCTGCCCGCGAGTGGCATAACATCGGCACGTTTGAAGCTCATAACCAACGAACTTTGCAGAGCTTTGTCCCCAAACGCGAAGAGCTTATGTTTGCTAAATATTTAAAGGTGGGAAATGAATACAAGTTATTCTGAATTGCATGCTACTTATTTTTGATGTTGGTTCTTTCACTTGGAGCGGGCACGGCATGAAAAGGTCGTCCCCAGGCTCATATACCCTGGTAACCTTATCGCCAACGGCGCATTGGTAGCGACGCAAAACTCGTAGCTTACGACCTGATGGGGTAGCAGCTTCACTGTCCTAACGCGGTGACGCAAGATGAGTGTCAGATTATTCATTTGCTGTGCCAACCAATATTATCTCGGCAGAGCTTGTATTGCTTTTGCTTTGCCATATGAATTACTTTTCGTCAGGATATGTCCTGTTAATAAACCAACACATGGCAGTTGACCACATTCAATGGTATATTGTAATGAGACTGCTCTGTTAACTTAATTGTAGAGATGTTGGAGTACATAAAACTTGACCAAGTTAATGATTCTGAACTAACCGATAAACTTTGAGGCTTGGAACGACATCAAAACACAATACTACACTACCGTATCTGGTGTGTGTGCTTTTTAAACTCCCATTTGTCTACTGGCAAATATTTGAAATGTTTTGTCGTTTTTTTTTGCGACTTTCTGAAGGGCTGATATAAATATCTTGTTTCCTGCCGCGTCAGCATTACAAATGACGTAGCGGTTGCGTCACAAAAGCCACGTGTAGTTTATAAGTAGTGTTGAAATATTGATCGTATATGCTCTTGAACTGCTATTAATTGCGTTCAATTTCGACTTAAAAACCTTCAAAACACAATAGATGTGTTATAGTTACGCAACCCTGCTTTTGATGATCTTTTCGTTATTGTTGGATTGCAGAGTTGAGTGCCTATGAGCACTTGGTTGTTAATCGACATTGTATATTAACCAACATTAGGTACTAATCTTTTATTTAAAATGAAACAAAAGTATTAACATATTTAACAAAACAAAAAAGTATAATAAAGTGGGGTTTGTAGGAGTGCTACAACTGAGCAAACATATTGATGTAGTTTTAAATGCTTTTGAATTGATTGTATTGCGGGAGGAAACTGCTAGAAACATTGTAGCAACTCCGAGCAAATCATTTTAATTGTTCATGTTTCTGCGTGATGGTTAGAAAAATTAGGCGAGTGGTTAGAAAAAAGTGGAGACAAAATTTGATTTCTTGCGGTGATTCCGGCTTCCTTACAGAAATAACGGTGGAATGTGCAGTGAAATATCCAGGCTTCACTCCATATTGAACCAGTTTTAACTGTTAACTGGTAGCTCCAATACTCTGCCACCAACAAGGCAAGTTATGATTGAATGGTGCCCATGGGTCACTTTTTACGACATGCTGGGTGAGGTGTTGGACTGTTAGGTAGAATGGAAAAACCATTTTTTAATTCAAAAAAGAGAGTCTAGATCCCTGACAAATTGTCAAAAGAAGAAGAGAAGTCGGTTTTACGTCATTTTTCCCGCGTTTTGCAGGCTCAGACGTGCTGATTCAATGTATATCTACCACTACACACTCGCTTTCGAACCAGACCTTTTAAAATAACGAAAAAATCTTACTTCATGAAGTTGCACCCTTCATTGGCTGTGCTATTGTCCATGTTGTGTGGAAAGATTCTTAAAATTGCTCCAACTTGGAAACCGCTGGAGTTAAAGACATGGTTTTGGTGCCAAGTGACGCAGAATAATGTTTGTAACTGATCTAGACGGACTTATCACCTAAATTTCACAACAAAACAAGGTATTACAGAAAACCAAATTTACTAAATTTCGACAAAAATCACTACGCGATGTAAAAGCAAAGGTTTTAGTGAATTGGTCACCAATAATTTTGGTGTTTTTATCCAATAATGATTATATTTTCATATCCAGATAAGCACCACATTTGCAGTACAACAGCACTCTCATCTTGTGCGAGCCAAAGCATGTTACCACTGCAGCAAGTGGTTGATAGCTGTATCACCCCACATAGCTAACTGGTTATTTGACAACAAACAAAATACTATAGGAATTATATACAGACAATGCAAAGAATTAATTAAAATGCACATTTTAATTTGCAAAAATGTAGATTTTGCATTGTATAGCCACACTCTTTGAAGATTCAAAGGTTGAGATCTGTTGATGTCAACTGCATGGGATTTGTGGTGAAACGTGGAAAAGGTTGTAAAGCTAAACAATTCTGTCGCGTGTACACTTTTCAGCCAAATACTTTCTTTATTTTGCTTTCTACAGATGTTTTTTGGATTAATTAGTTTAGCTGCTTCCAATTTCTGTTTGTTAATTATTTACCACGGAAACCAGAAAAATAGCATAAAAAGTTTTACATGGCGATCATGTTTCCATTAGCAAACGAGAATTTCCTCGTGGTTCACTTCCAGAAAAAGAAGTCACTGCACGAGTTTTGTATGAAGCAAACGGGACAACAGAATTCACAACATCAAAAATAGCTCGAGAGTTAATTAATCGCTGGACATGGTGCAAAGTCAATAACGTTTTTCACAAAATAAACTTTATAAGCTGCTGCTATTGACAAGATATTTCTCTAAGCTTGCACAGTATTCTAAAAAGGAAAAGGGAAGCAAAATCTATGAAGATTTGAAATACCTTCGTTTTGAAACTAACTAGCTCTTTAATATTTTCTGTGAAAACTCAGTTCAAAGACGACGTTTGGAAGTCCACCACAATTTAAGGATGATTGATGAGAATTATTTGTTTTACGTTTATAAGAATGAAAAAGGCCTAAGGACTGCGCGATGCTCAAAAGCCCCAGGAAAGTGTGATGAATCTGGTACAACGTTTTTAAGGTTTGTCAGGACCTGCAGAGAGTCCACTTACCAAGCAGAGGACGCGCCAACATTTTCAGCATGAAAGTCTTACGATTTCTTAAAGAGAAAGTGGCTACAGCACATCTGATTTTGTGTGTAGTTATCACTTAAATAGTATTTCCAATACCAAAATATCATTAGTGTTACCCGACTATTTCCAAGGAATGGGGGTACAATGAAAGACCATTGAACCCCAGAAGCCAGGCAACTTCCCAAGGTCTGGACTAGAGGTCGTATTTGGAAAAAGAGTCGCCCAAAAGCCAGCGACGCAAATGGTCCGTAGGTAGGCAAGAATGAGATGAACAATGTCCTGAGTGGGATAACTGCCGACGCTGCATGACAAATTCTCAATTGTAGAGAGATTATCACAGCCTAAGTGCGTTGCAGCAAAGACCAGAGAGCACAAGTTCCTCCATGAAGCATAAGTTCGTTGGTGAATACCGAAGAGACCTGAGTATCAAAGAATTTTGATGAAATCGTACGCCTACAGCCGGAGAGAAAAGAAGAGAAGATATGAGAGAGTAGGTGGGACTGTAGATGGCTGCAACGCCGCACCCCGCTGGCTAACTCATCGGCCGTGTCATTGCTCTGAAGAAATGAGTGACTGGGGACCCACTATAGCCGGATAGAAAATGTAGAGAAGAGAGCGGATAGTACCTGCCCGGAGAGGGAAGGAAGGTTATAAAAATTGTTGCAAGGACGGGGCGAGAATCTAAATGGAGGAGAAAGGAAAAAAAGCAGCAGACTTTTTAGTGCTTCCGAGACCAGCAGAGAGCTTTGAGAACGTCACAGGTTTTAGCGGAAAGGCTCGAACACACTGGGGCTGCCAAATAGAAAAAGGATGGCCTCGGCGCCACAAAGCCAGCAGTGGCAAGGATGCCCTAGCCTCCTTTGCCAAACAAGAGATCGTGAGATAGTAAAGAGTCAAGGTGGGAAAGAGCCGCACTTTGGCGAAACCGAGAGGGATCAGAGCAAGAGCATGGAGTAGAAAGAGTATGCGCCACACAGAAGGAAAGCTGGTTTCGAGAAGGAGAGAGAGGGTGAGTAAGAAGAACTTTTCTGGAGGAGGATAGAGAAAGCATGAGGGGATGAGTGGACACCAATTTTCTTGAAAGACCCAAAAAGCCTTGGCTTTACTTCCTATTAAGCCAAGTCTGAAATAGGAAAAGAGGTGGGAAGACCAAGGGCCAACTCACATAGGGACTGGGTGAACTGAAGCAGGGTGACTCGTTGGAGAGGCAGAGACTCCGCAAAAGGATGAAAATAGATAGAGAGAAAGAAAGGCATTTGCAGATGGTGCCACAGCCACTTGGTGAAGGCGTTCCAGGTTGGTAAGGCAGAAAAATGGAGACCATTTGGATGAAACATAAGTCAGAACGGGCCGTAGACAAGCTGTGTAAGGAAAAGAGAAGGACTCTTTGGAAACAAAATGGAATATCTTGCAAACACTTTGCTTGAGCATGTACTCGCCTTCAAGTTTATGATTGCTCTGGAGCAACAATAGCAAGCAGTGCACTGAAAGATCATAGTGATTTTTCTTGAGTAATTGACCGTAATGAGTTGAGACGTGAAAGATGAAAGCAGCGCAAATTCATTTAGGAGGAAGAGAACAAACTTTAGTGGCTTGCCAACGGCATATACATATATATGACAGAAAAGACGTCCCTCAAGTAATTGCGAAAATCAATGGAAAGTATCACCAAAATGTTCAGCTTGGAAAAATAATGCTGTTGCAGGCGAGCCAGGTGAATTTTGTTTGTCTGATGTTACTCCAGCTGATAGTACTGGCTTATATATTATAGCTTGTTATGCGAAAGTGTGCTGCTGGCAATTGCAGAGACCGAACGTGAAGATAAGCTTGCACTTATTGAAAGAGATGGGACTACTGCTATTGCTGGATTTAAAAAAAGCGACCAGAAGACCAGCTTAGACTATCATTGCAATGGGCTGTATGTTTGTTGCTCTGCGATGAGCTCCCTCCAAGACATATTTACAAATGTAGATGTGACTACAAAAATCCTTTCTTACTCTAAAATCAAAGGAAGAGAACTGGGAGGCGGCGTTTCTGAATGTTAGGTTGTTGATTTCAAGTCAATTCCAATTCTCAATTTCCCTTGTTGCTCAAGAAGTCATTGATAATGTTACTTTTGACCAATATTATGGGTACAGAAAATGTTGGGCTGCTATCTTTAAAAATGTTGATAAAGACCTGCATTTTGTATCAGTTGGAAAATCATAGCATTCCAGATGCCCCTTGCTGGCTTGCAGACTTTTTCGTAAATACGTTTCAATGATTTATCCATCAGAAAATCTTCAAATTTTGTCAGAGGACTCTATCAGGATTTATTTCCCTTTGTGGTTTGAAGTGAACACCGTAAATCATTATTGGTCAAAAAAGTTTCAACATTTTGCAAAAACATTTGTTTTTTTTAACCAAAACGTGAGAGATGTTTCAAAAACGGTAGTACAGCACTATGCATTTTTTGTTCACCTTGAAAATGTGTTGGCATTATGCTACAGGATACGAAGCTATCCATGTTAAAAGAGCAGCAGTCGAAACAATGCATTCCATACGTGGGCAAACAGCGATAGAAATTTTACCTTCAGCAATTTCGCTTTCCAATACACAATAGATTTGTCTCCAGCAATTTAAAACTAGAACGTACCAACTGCTTGAGAAGCCTAATGTTGCTGAGACTCGGAACTACCTTTAACTAGATCTCCAACAGATCAACAACTGGACAATGTCGTTGATAAACCGAGTGAATAGTTTTTGCCACAACCAAGCTGTTGAGCGCCATGTAAAACGTGTGGCTAAAGCAAGCTCAGCAGTTGTTGGTTTTGACCGAAAAGATGAGTTAATTCGTTATAAAATTTGATCTCGCCAGATGAGAAGTATTTTGCAGCAAAAACACATTCCGTTAACTGAAAGCCGGAAGACACTTGTGGCTTGAGAAGGTTACATCTTAGTTGCCTGTCAAAACGAACTGTTTAACATATTCGCTGCATTTCCTGCAAATACTTTTTATTGTAAAATGCCTGTTGTCTTGAGCAAACGACAGGTTAGCCATGTGTGGTGATAGAGCTGCCAGCCTCACCGCTGCAGTGTGGTGAGGCAATGGTTTTCAACTTTTTTACGAAGCGACACAAATATTCTAGAAATCAAGTTCGCAAAGTCTCGTGACCCAAAGATATGTTTTAATATAAAAAGGCATGTGGTGAAAACTTTACCACAAAAATGGATGTTGCTAAGTTTTTACGTCGTTATACTTCCAATTAACACAATAGCGAAGGCTTTGCCGCAATAAAATTTGTCCAGAAATTTATGATGTTTCAACGAAAATATTAACCAAAATTATGGTATTCTGATCTACATTTGTGTAGATTTTTTAGAAAAATTTTGCATTTTGATTTTCGTGAAAGGGCTTCGACTGCAACTTAAACAGACAAGCAAAAAATAATTGCTAATTTGTCATTGCTACAGTGCTTTTTGGCAGGGAATGAAATCGTCTTTTTCGTAGATTCGAACCCGGACTTCTAAAGCTCGACACTGCTCAATCCGAACCGAATCTGAACCAGAATTTTTATGTAGCATTGAACCTGAAACGATAAAAATAAATTTTGTTGAATTGAATCGGAGCGATGTTTTAAATAGTTCGACGTCCTGCTTTGTGGTAACTCAAAACTACGTGATGCGATAATAACGAGTATTAAAATAGTGGTAAATGGAGTAGTGATTCTAAGAATTACATGCTTGTGGTGCATCAGAATTCAATTACCTTTCTCTCGAAGTTAAATTAGTACCGTTAATTTGGTCGCCTAATTTCGTTTTGTGATAATAACAAGTGTAAAAAAACGTATTAAAATTCAAAGTTGCAAAAAATCAAAAGATAATAATGCCTCTGTTGAAGAATGTTTGCAGTTTTACCTAGTACTGGAATCAAGTTCGGGAAATTCGGAGGGACCTTTGCCCCCACCTTTCTTTAGCTAATCTTAATCGTAACAGATAAATATAAAAAATAAACAAGAAACACACAATGCTTAAAAAAATTAAAACTTTATGCTTTTCTTACAAAAACAAGCGGCCCAAAACAATTTTCAGGCGACCCAGCTTTGGGTCGCCACCAACACTCTGGGAACAACTGCGATAACGAGTACTAACCGGCGCGATGGTGCAGTGGTTAGAGCGTCCACATTGTAGTCGGTAGACCTGGGGTTCATTCCCTAAGTCGAGTCATACCAAAAGACTTTAAGAAATGGTATTCACAGCTTCCCTGTTTGGCGCTCAGCATAAAAAAGGGATAGTGTGGAGAACAAGCCGGCAAGCTTGCTTGTTGTGTCCTTGGGCAAGGCACTTAACGCGACGCCTCCACCTTTATGTGGCAGACAGGTGGCCCCACCCGTACTTCACCGGATTATAATTGTGAAGTTGCTAACCCAGCATGTCAGACGACTCTTGGGTACCCACCAGTGGCAGTCCGCCTTGTTGGTGGTGGGGCTACCAGTCACTCAAGACTGGTTTGAAACGGGCTGCCATCTTCCCCTAGCCTAATATCAATTAGGTTGACGGCATGAACCTGAATTACCGTTCATGCCGTACCTCCATCCCAAGGAAGAGGAGGGGTAAACACACACACACACACACACATAACGAGTACTGGCTTGGGATTGCTGTTGTATTGCAAATGCGCTGTTTATCTGGCTTCTTTTGACCAGAAAGTAAGATTATTATTACACCAAAGTTACCAGTAAAGTGATCATCAAAACATGTGCTTTTACAAACTATCAGGCAATTGCCTGGCGTAGTGATTTGTGTCGAAATCAAGTAATTTTTTTGTGTTTCTGTAGAAACTTCTTTTCTTGTGAATGTAGATAAAAAGTCTGTCTAGAGAGGTCTGCAACATCATTATTCCGCATCATTTGACACCAAAACCATGTTTCTAGCTCAAGCACTTCCCAAGTTAAAGCCATTTTCTCGGTTCCCGAGTTGAGCCATTTTGGCGGTTCCCAAGTTAAAGCCATTTTCTCGGTTGCCAAGTTAGAGCCATTTTCTCGGTTCCCAAGTTGAGCCATTTCGGCGGTTCCCAAGTTAGAGCCATTTTCTCGGTTCCCGAGTTGAGCCATTTTGGCGGTTCCCAAGTTAAAGCCATTTTCTCGATTCCCAAGTTAGAGCCATTTTCTCGGTTCCCAAGTTGAGCCATTTCGGCGGTTCCCAAGTTAGAGCCATTTTCTCGGTTCCCGAGTTGAGCCATTTTGGCGGTTCCCAAGTTAAAGCCATTTTCTCGGTTCCCAAGTTAGAGCCATTTTCTCGGTTCCCAAGTTAGAGCCATTTTCAAAATTTTGAAGATTTTTTCCTATAACGTGGGAGAATGGTACCGCCGGTAGAAAGCGCAACTCCATAAGTTAGGTTTTTCCTTGTTTTTTGATAATTTTTAGGAATCTAGACGCTCTCTTAGGGTTTTTAAATAGTTTTTTTCACTTTACCGTAGTAAGCAGCTTTACCATTCTAACCGAGAAAATACATGTAATTTTTCACTTGCGGCGTTACGGTTATTACGTAATAGTACCATAGTTGGGTCTAAATTTGTGGTTGACGGTGTCTTTGATCTCCCTCCTGTCGACTTCACTGTGTGACCCTCTGTCGATCTATATTTGTGATAGTAGTAGTTACGGATAATTTTTGGACTTGGGTGAAAAGCTTGGTTAGTCCAGTAACGTGAAAGTGTTTATAAATTTAAACACAAATTTTTTCGTAAAGGTTACGCCCCGTTGATTTATTAATGCGTGTGAGCTCATGCGCTATTGCCAGTCTTTTGTCAGATTAGGCCACCGCGATTTGCAGACTACTGGGCCCACCTCTTTTCTTTCGCGTAAAGGCAGAGCATTCTTTTGTATTTCTTAAGTTAAACAAGCAAACCAGCAGCTTTCATCCACAATATCTGAAGTGTTGAACGACAAGCAGGGAAGCTGAGAATAACGTCAATTTTTTAAGAAATTTTGGCATGACCCGGTCTTCGTTTGAACCGGTAGTCTATGGAATCCGAGGCGGACGCTCTAGCCGTTACGCCATCGAAGCTCTGATTGTATAACTTCTGACTGAAGCGCACAGTGCCGCCAGCTCTTTCAACTCCTAAAACAGGTCTAAACACAAGTTGTTTTATGCATAAGCAGAAACGTGTTTTGGTGGGGTAAGAGTTTACATTTATATGTGATATTGATTTTAGTTCGAGATGAAAAGTCATTATGGAAATGAACACTTTTGTCCGTTGACTTTGCTTCGTGTGCTTGGCGCATCGATGGCGGAAGAATATTATGAAGATCATGATGATGAAAAGAATGAGAAGCAGAAAGTTGAAGAGAACATAATCAAAACATCAGCTCTTGTGAAGGAAGAGGTTGCTCTCATTTACCTTGTTTTTTTGGTCGCCTTCAGGCCGTACTGCCTATTCGCTTTACCACCTGTCCAATCTTATAATAAGGGTTGTTGTTTGCCTTGGCGAGGGAGGTTTTGTAACGCGCTCCGTGCTTCAAGTTTATTTGGTGCATTGCAGCAGGATGATTATGATCACTTCATCGCAGGCTTACAATAATTATGTAAATACTCCGGGCATGCTAATTGGCTTGAGCAAAAATGGTAGCCATTTTCAACCTGTAACAGATTAGGATGGGTAGCCCCACAACTAACTAGAGAGACTAGTATCGGTGAGTAGCTATTTGTGGCTTTTCACGTCATGCTAAAAAGGCCAGCTTCTCTTTTAACTCTGAAGCTAGGACAACAAGCTGCTCAGTAGCTGTTAGAAGAGAAGGTTATCGCAAATTGCTCATTGATTTATTGTTTTAGGGTAGTCGTGAAAATACCGACGAGGAAATTGCTTCAAACACCGTGTCTATCGGTAAAGTGATCAACTTGGTTAGAAGTGCTGTAGATAATCTCCTTGGCAATGGAAAGAATGAAGCTAGCAACGTTACACTGTAAGTGTCACGTCATGGCCTTGAGCCAGGAACGCACTCTAATACGGCTGTGTCTTTGTGTAACCTTCTCTTCCGGTTTCTCTCCCTATACACGACCTCTGATCCAGGCGGTCGTTTTGCATGTAGGATTGCGTTTTCAATATTGTAGAAAGCAGTAGAGAACAGCAAAGTATGTTGGTTTCAAATTTCCAAACTTTTTTATGGTGATGTTTCATTGCAGAAGCCATAGCAACAACAGCAATGCAACAACTACCCCTCAGAATGACACTAACGAAGAATCTATCGATCCTGAGTGGGAGTCACCTGTTACCCTTGTCAACAAGTAAGTTGGTTTTTTATCAAAACCAAATATCGTTTTCGGCAGTTTTAAAGTTATCGTGCTGAATGTATTCGTTTATAATTTTTTTATCATAGTTGACGCTGCATTGAGCTAAGCCTTCAAGAGAGGGATATATTGTCTCCAGCAAGTTAACTAATTTTACACCGTATTTGAGTGAAAACAAGCTAGATTTGACATATCTTGTGTCTAAACTACCATGTTACCAAGTCATATTGTGTTGAAATGTTAGAGCTGCTCACCCACCACGGAGGCGTCTATTTTGCTACCAGCCAGTGTCGGGTCGACATGATGGTGGTACCAACAGTCTGTGTTGGTTCCTATAATGAAATCGTTGTCGCATGACTAAAACTAGATCTTAGAGCATTTAATTGCTCAAATGGATTTGTATGTAGTGATAGTGTTTGTAGCTTAAAAGAGCGAGGAAGAGTAGTTTTCGTCAGTGACGTCAATGAAAACGTAAATATTGTTATTTTAGGTCTGAAGTTGAACAGTTATCTGAAAGGTCTAAAAGACCTGTTATCACTTTGATAGAGACAGGAGACGGTCAAGAAATAGTGATGGCCACTCCCCCAGATCCCCCTTTGTATTCCCTACATTTTCTAAAAAGCATGAATGCTAAAGCGTTTGGAACCAACTTATGTTGGTTTTTGGAATTCGTCTACAGGTTTGTAAATTCTTTTTTCTTTTGAGTTTTTTTAGTATTCTATAACTGTCAGATTTTGGTCATGTTCAAGCGTTTATATCGTGAATTTGAATTCATGGTGGACCAATTTTTATTCAATGCCAGGGACCATACAACGGCAGGTTTTAAGTCCGTCGTGGCAAAAAAATTGCTATACTTGCATTAAAATGTGATTATAAAAACATCGTAATGATAAAACTTTGACGCGTTTTCTGTGACGTTGTTTTATTGCCCTCAGGCCTATGCATTGTTGTGCGTTGTGACTTGTTTCTAAACCGTAGTCTACGAGATTGATATTTTGTTTGTTTCTTGATTCCTAGCCTTAGATTATCCGGCTTGAATATGGCTTTTGGTTTGTATGTTGATATGTAGTGCAGTGCTGCATACAAAGCTCTATCCAAGGTACTTTCAGCTTTACGTAGGCTTTGTTGCATTGCGAAGTCTCTGTACGTTAGGATTGTTATTTGCATAGTTTGTATACATAGTTTGCATACATTTTTTATAGTCTGAACACAAGTTTGGTGTATAACCGCGAAGGGGAAGCGATTACCGTGTACAACCTTGTGTAGACTGGCTTATAAGGTTGGACGTGGTGGCAAACCAGCGTTTGAGATCTCATGTGCATATTTTTGTCGTTAGGGTTTCGATTTTGACTTGCATTGTGCCTCGCGGGAATCGAACCGTCAGCTCTGAGTTTTTCCACGCTGTTGAGGAAAAAAACTTGTCCGACGTTCCATCTCTGGAAGCGCCACCTACTTCTGAAGAATTTAAAGATAAAGTTCCTGATATTATTGCGCCTAACATGGCGTTGATAAAAAAAGACTTGAAAGAAAATGATCAAAATTCTGAATCGATACCGGTTTTGAAAGAAACTCCAAACAGCACTAAATTATCAAAACCGAATGCAACGGATTTAGAACCTATAACTGAAGAGAAAAACAAAGTTGATATTGAACTCAAAAATGTAGTAAATTCCACAAAAATCAAAACTGATCCTGTGGACTCTCAAACTCTTTTGAACGAATTCAAGCAAGTTGTAAAAGGTAGACGCCAAAAAATTTGCCAAAAAGAGGAAGTTTTATCTCGTGTTGAAATCGAAAATAGTTCAACCGATACCACGAAACAGAGCCACCCGGAGGCTTCAGATCAAGCTGAAAAGAATGAAGAAGTAATTGGCTCTGCTCTAAATACCCCTAAAGTCGATACCGACGAAGTATCCGCCGATACCAAACAGCAACCTGATGACCCTGAACCTTTGACTGAGGAAAAATCCGAACCTTCAATCACCCAAAATCCTGAAGAAACAGTAAGTGTAGTATCTTATTCTTGCTTTAACGATCTGCTAGCTGTGGTTGTACTTTTTAGTGAATACTTGGGATTGTGCAAAGTTATTTGGTCGATTTTTGGATAAAAACAAAAGCACAACCCGGCTCGATGGTGCTGTGGGTAGACCGTCGGACCAAGGGTTCTCAAATTGGTTGCTGACCGCTCCAATCCCCTTTGTTTCGCTAGAGAATTTTTCGTACCGCTGTTCATCATCACCGTAGCTTCGCTGATCATCATCACGAAGATCATTTCCCACCTCCATCCAACCTTATTTAGTGAAATCCTTACTAATGCAATCAAGAACAAAGAAAACTTGTTATCCTTTAAAACTTGATCTCGTACCCGAATAGGTATGAGTACCTTTGGTTGGAAACCATGTGTTTGAGATTGCGCTTTGCAATCTACTTGAGTTTAATTTTCTTGTCGATCGTACAAAAATTCTAATGACAGACTTTTTACTCGACAGGAATATGAGTCGCATGGAGAATTTTTAACTCCGTCGTGTTTTAAGGCTGATTTCCATTAGGCGTAGATTGCAGGCATGGCGCGAAACATTCTTTGTTTCTCTATTTAGTTTTATGCGCGGAGCGCTCACAAGAGAAGCAAAATATTTCGCGCCACGCCTGCAATCTACACCTAATGGAAATCAGCCTTAAACATGTCATGACACTTCCGCGCATGAGCTCATGCTTTGCTTGCTGGTTATTGTCAAACTTGTCCACCCCGACAAGTCGACTGCGTAGCCCCGCCACCTGTCTGCCTCATAGAGATGCTATCCCATTAAGCGCGTTATCCAGCGACGCATTAAGTGAACTTGCTGGCTTTTGCCCACTTTATTCCTTTTGTGCTAATCTTCACGCACGGATGCTGTGAATAACGTTTTTAAAGTTTTTGGTAAAAAACTCATGGCTCTGAAAACCCATCCCCAAAAAAATGCTTATCATTTTATGAAACGAACAGAATTAGTTTTTACAACTAACATGACCTTCGTGGCATGTGAGCTTTGATAGAACAGTATGCGATAGCATCTTCTTATATAAGCTTCTGTATGCAAATCTCTGGCCAAATGGGTCAACTCTGATTAAAAAAGTGAAAAATGATGAGACAGAAACTAAAATTTGTAATAGCTATTTAATGCAAGTCCTGTTGGTTTCTCAATTCCTCAAACGGACCGGGCTTATAAATTACATTTCAATATTTGTTTTTGTAAGATCAGTTTTCTTAATCAATGAAAGACTTCAATAAATCGCCTATTTTCAGATCGCAGAACCCGTTGAAGCTACACCAGCTACGCCAGTTGCTGATAAACAGAATAATGTTACATCTGCTATTCCTCCTGTGAAAGAACAAAATACCAGCAGATCAGAGGTGCTTGTTTTTAATGTGATAAAGCTTTTCTCAACTTTTTGCCTTCTTTAAAATCATTTCTTTGTTACTGAGTTTGCAAGTTGAGCATAGTCCCTCAAAATCGTTAGTAGGATTTCACCAGCAGTAAAACGATTTTGTTTTGTTGAAAAAAATATTGCTGCTTGCTGACATTTAGCTCTGCGAGTTACGTCACCTGTTAACGTATTTTGTCCCTGAGCTTTCTGGTAATACTGTTGTGGTTTCTGCAGAAGTGAACAACTCTCGGCAGCACCGGATTGAATGTTTGTTGTATTCGCTGATTGGTTAATTTTTTATCAGGATACTGTCGTCATTAATCCAGGCACCAATCAAAAAGAGTCGGTACTAATGCGTTTAAGTAATCGAATTCGAACTTTGGAACAGAACTTATCATTGAGCAGCGCCTACCTAGAAAATCTGAGTAGAAGGTAAAGTGTTATGTCGGCAATATTCAAGGCTTTAGTTAAACAAATAAAGTTATTGTCGTTTGCTTTCTGAAACTTGCAACAAGATAACTGCAACCTATTCCGAGCGATTGAATACCAGGAAATAGTAAGAAATCATTTGATTTTGTGATAGCGCTGTTTCCTGAATCTACATCCAAAGTAGAAGCAGAGCAAAAAAGCGATAAATTAAGCGCTCACATATTCACTCGAAACGTTCAAAGCTTTGTTGCAAGTAATGCACCACTTCCATACGCCTATTCAGTATATTTTACGTCCTTTTTCCCTGTTTTGCAAGCTCTGACCTTCTGGTTCGTTTTGCGTCTGCTAGCGTGCACTCGCTTTCGATCCTGATTTTTTTAATGAGGCAACCCAGCGCGTAAAAATCACTATGCTTCTCAGTACGATGGCGTTTTGATCAAGCTTCAAACTTTGAACCTTTTCTACCAAAGTCAGGAATAATTTCCACTTCACCGCGACTTTGGGGGATTAAAGGTTATAAAATTATTTTCCCATTAAAAGCTTCTATGGAAAGAAGAAAATTGGGTTGAAATAGTAAGCTGCTTTCCCAGCATATCTTATAAGGCGACTTTCCGGCACCAATGGCAGTTTGCCTTTGTAGTGTAGCGCAATGATTCTTTCTCTGATGCCATGAATGCTTGTGAAGACGTTGGCCAATGTTGTGAACCTCTTTATTCAATGACCAGCCTTTTTTTTGAAGATAAACGCCTAGAAGTTAATATTTTTGTTTTTATGAAGATCAACTTTTCGAAAGTAGTCGCTTTGCCTATTTTGGGCAATTTTTGGCAAAACCAAAGCTATAATCGTTGTTTGTGCCTTTTTTCAACTTGAAGACTCATTTATTACCCATGTCTGTTGGTTGTAACTCGACAAGCCTGCAAAGTCCATATTGCAATGCAGGTCTACCTTTGTAAAATCTTTTGTTGAACCCCAAGAACGTCTTCTGTGGGTCCCTGGCCGACCATGGATCCTGGCTGGAAACTACTGGCGTAGGGGCTACCTATCTACAATTAGTATTTATGATTGATTCAAACAGACAGCTGCATTTCCTTTTCCTGGTTTTGATCAGATTTAGGTGCGAACCGAGGGGTGTTTCGTCCCACGCATTTATCGCAAGAGGAAGCATACACATCATGCAAATTCTTTACTGTCTTTTCGCAATTGAACCTCTTTTTTTTAATGCAGGTACAAACGACAGATGGATGAAATGCAAAAAGCTTTCAATAAAACTCGCTCCCGACTCAAGGAAATGACGTCACAAAACGAGGAGAATGACGTCAAACACACAGAAGCAATCCGCCTGGAGAGAGAGAAAATCGATAAACTCCTCATCAAGGTATAATTCAATTGGCCACGTTGTCATCCCATCTATTCGTAGAAATAGGACTCCACGATTTTTAAATATCATGTCAACGTTGTCATGACGACTAGCCAGAGCGGTCTGGTGGTGGAAAAATTCAACAGTGGAAAGCCATAGTCCCCGAGAAACCGTACAACTTTTCTTGTCTAGATGATATAATTGAATTGAACAATTCCGATGCGCCCAGACTTAGCATCTATGCTCTGGGTTGCCATTTTGTGCTCATTTTCAAGAACACTGTCTGAGAAAACAAAAGTGCGTTAGTTGGTAAGAAGGTGCTCATTTTTGAGATGCTTATTTCGATTTAAAAATCGTTTTTGTTTTGGAAATTTATCCGTCAAAATGTGGAACTTCAAAAAAAGGTTCCAGTCTTGCTTTGGTGGAAAAATTATATCACTTTCGCATTGTGAAAGGATCATAGTGAAAATAAGGTCTTCATCCGAAATTGAGTGAGAAAATTGCAAATCCAGGGCGAAAACGTCCTTCTACAATTGTGTGCTTCTTGTTTGAGGCCAACAGTAACCTTGCCTTACCCCGCTATATCGTGGTGGTGTTATACTGTTCCCTGGTTTCAGGTTTAGCGATTCACGTGGCATTGTTGTGGTTCCCTCTGCTGTTCCCTCGGCCCTTTTCGAACCAGTCATGAACGCAAATTACAGACCGGTAGCCATACCACCAACTGACTGCTGCTGCCCTAGGTGGGTACCCAAAGTCGCCTCTTACAACATGCTGGGTGAGCAGCTTCACTATTCTAACCCGGTAAAGCACGGGTAACTACTTGGATGGGGGCATGGCGGAAGACCATGGAGCCCCAGAAGCCGGGCAACTCTCCAGGGCCTGGGCCAGAAGTCGTAGAGACAGCAATCGCCGAAGATCGCGCGGCGCAATGAGTCCGTAGCTGGACAGTGCAGGATGAGAGGTGTCCTGGGACGAGTGTCTGCAGGCCTGCAGGAAGGATTCTCGATTTTGCCAATCTTAAAGAGATAAGAGCTTAACAGAAGGCTGTATCTGTTGCAGCGTAGACGAGAGAGGACACAGCGAGTGTGACGAGGAAGCTCAAGTTACTTGGTGGAAATCGAGGAAACCTGTGTGTCGAAGAATTTCGATGAGACAGTACGCATCCAGTCCAAGAAAAGACGAGAGTGTATACGAGAGATAAGAGGAGAGAGACTACAAGGGATAGCAGAGGGCGCGAGTAACGCTCCCCGTCTGGCCAGCTCATCAGCCGCGTTCCCAGGGAGAAAGGAGTGTCCGGGGACCCATTGCAGCCTGATAGAACAGGAGAGAGAAGACAGTTCCTGCCAGATCTTCCACAGAGTTTGAGGTAGAAGGAAAGACGGAGGAGAGGACAGGGTGGTGAGGACAGAACGAGAGTCAGATAGGAGATGAGAAGAGAAGTGGCAGACTTGTTGGTGCTGCCGAGACCAGCAAAGAGCATGCAGAATGGCACAGGCTTCAGCGGAAAAACTTGAACATACTGGGCCTTCTAAAAAGGAAAGAGTGGCCTCACTGGCAAAGAGAGAGCAGTTGGCAACTACGCCAGAGCCACCTTTGCCAAAAGGAGAAGGAACAGAGCCGTCAATCTAAAGTACCAGATCGTGAGGGGGAGAGAGTCAAGGTGAGCGAGAGCCGCACCAAGGCGATGTAGATGGAAGCATAAGCGGGTGAGTTGAAGCGAAAGCTTTCCAGGACGATCTGCAGAGTCTTGGTTTCACTCCAAGTTTGGCCAAACCTGAAATCGGATAGGAGATTGGGAGACGAAGAGCTCGCTCATAAGATAAAAGAGTGAAATGAGTCAGGGTGACTCGTAGGGGAGGTAAAGAAGCCCCAGAGGGAAGAAGTGGGGTAGGGGAGGACGAGAGGCAGTCGGAGATGGCGCGGCTAGCCGCTCGGTGGAGGCGTTCCAATTTGGTGATATTGGTATCGCTAAAAAAAGGAAACCATCCGGGTGAGGCATGTGTGAGAAGGGGCCGGAGAAAGCTTTATACAAAAGAGATAAGGACTCCTTAGAGGGGTCCCATGAGGAAGCAGAGATACAGCGCAAGGCCTTGAAACGAGGAAAAACTTGGTCTTCAGCGAAGATACATGTTTAGAAAAGGAAAGAGTGCGGTCAAATACTTTGATCGTGAGATACAAATGGTGAAGCTGATCACACTGCATGTCGAAATAGTGACTTAAACCCCACAGCAATTCCAGCATGCACAGTTGGTGGTGAGGCTTACAATCGGCAATTAATATCTAGTTTGAAGTGGACTGCCGCTCTCCGTTGAATTAGGATTGCGGTCAGATTCTAAGTTACCCTTTTTCATGCCGTGGCTTGATCGCAAGGAGAGGTAAACGCGACAGCAACCAACATAATTGTAGCCTCAATTTTATTTTCCAGTTCCACGAGTTTAAGGAATCAACCGAGCAATTAAATCGCTGCATGATCGCCCGGCACATCACTCTTATGGCCATCGAGAGTGTGGTGCTGATTGTTATATGCGTCGTGTATCTTGGAATCAGACACAAGAGGTAAGTCTAGCAAATTTACTATGCAAAATGGGAATACCAAAAGTTAGGAGTTAGGAGGCAATACCAAAAATGTAAGCTTAAGTATTTATTTATTCCATATATTTAAGGTATTATACATGTTCACAATAATGTAATGAATAATAAATGATACTTTTATTTATAAATGCTCAAATTGTCCACCATCTATTTCGATGCACTTCAAAACTTTGTTTTCCATCGATGAGCACACTTTGTGACAAAGTTCCAGGCAATGAAAAGCGTCGGTTATTCTTTCTTTCCCAATGAACGCGGTGTGGTACTGCACATGGCTTCCTTAATAACTCTCCAAAACAAGATCGGGAGATCTTGGGGGCTACTCAAGTCCCAGACGGCCCATCCAACGATTACCATAAATGTCAAGACAACCACTTACGAGCCACGTTTGCGTAATGCTCTGGGGCGCCGTCATGCTGATGCCATTTTTCCTGAATATTGGGCCAAGAGGAAACAGCCGGGTAAAACTTTTTCCTCAAAATTGTGGTGTATCACTCGCTTGTGACATTGCCACAAAAGAAAAATGGCCAAGTCATCTGTTGAGCTTGCATCTTTTAACCGCTTAATTCCTCCTTCACTTCTGGCCCACCTTGTATATCAACAGCACACTTCAATAATCACCCACCAATGGAATTTCGCCTTGTTGATATTGTGATCGCCAGTCTACATCTAAGGCCGGTTCAAAATATTTTCCGCCTTACGTAACCTGTTCAGCGCGTCTTGCTTGATTGTTTTTGCTATATGGACTGAGTGTTTTATGTTACATTGTGCCTCATGGTCGAAAAATCATCAAACTTTGCTGCTCGGTTCGAGAGGGTTATTACGCGGGATTTAATGTCTAAACACAATTCGAGAAGCTGCTCTACTTGTTATCCATATCTTGCAAGCCTTCCACCCCTGCATGATTTTATGTCCTTTTTTCCGCATTTTCTTTTTTGCCGGCTTAGACGTGCTAATTCAAAGAATGTCGACCACTACACACTAGTCATTTTTGGCAAGAGGAAAGCCTAATCAATACTTAAAATAACATTTTTCAGGTTGAAGCGAAAAGTCGATGAAATTCAAAGGGCAGTTGACGTTCTCTGCAACCTAAATAAACAACAATTGAAAAGTAATTTTCCCAAGTTAAACCATTATTCTTCAAAAAAAAATGTCAAGTAAGCTCTATAGAAAACTGTGTTGGTATTTGCTTTACACTGTATCTGGTAAAAGTAGCGGAGCTGTTCACCCAGCATGTCGTAAGAGGTCGTTATCAGTTTCTCATTACTGTCAGTCCGCCATGTTGGGTGTGGTTTTAAAGCTTGGTTCGGAATGCATTGCAGCTTTTATTGACGCTGATTTTTAAGTTTTTATTAATTTGATTAGAACGTAGTTCTGTGCCACACTATATCTGCTTCTTAAAAAAAGTTTAACGCATCTCATCATTGTTTGGTTGCGGTAAGAGTTCTTTATACACGGCGCGACCTCATGTTTTCTTTGCTAACTCAGCTGTCTCAATTACTATGGGCAAAACAAATTTGTTTACTTCGAACGTCCAAACCTTGACCAAGCCAAACGTGTTAAAGCTATCATTAAGCGGTTTACCAAAAGTTTCCACAAATCACTTATCAGTAAGGCATCTCGTTAGATCGGAAATATTTGATTTACGTACGACAGTTTTTTAAAGCGATTATTTTGTGTTAGAGTTATAGACCACCACCAACTTATTTGCGTTTTCAATTTATAGGAGCAAAGACAAGAATGTTGGTGGAGATGCCTATAATGGGATTATGCCCCTCACCAGCAAAGGAAAACTCAACGCTGAGACACTTCATCCTTCTCAATTCAATACAAGTATTTGTGACGTTGCCAGTCACAGGAGAAGATCTTTCAAGTCTTTAACTCCTGGTAAAAAACGAAAAAGTTGCCAATCTGGGAAAGTTGTTAAGCCTGGTGCCAAGTTATCATCAGCCGCTTTGCCTATTCTAACCAACTCTTGCAACAGATGGACGAGTGACTTGTCTAAGAATCAGAAAAGTTTTAGGTTGAAAAAGGGTACCAAACAAGAACCAAAAGACGGCCAAGTCGATGGTCCAATTAAAGGTTTGCTTTGCCGTGGCAAAGCACTTCCTTTTGCTCAAGTTTCCTCTTGCAACGATCGTTCTTTGTGGCAAAGATGTTCCGGTGTTGGTGCATTAGTTGGAAAAGCGAGATAGCAAATCAAAAACGTTTAATTTATGATCTTTATTTATTACTTTATATATAAGCAAATATTTTCTTTTAGTGTACCTGCATTCATATGTATGGACAGGTACCGAAGTTGTAAAAACAGGAAGTTGAAAACTACTTAACTATATATGTTGTGGTTCCGAATGACTGGTGCAAAGCAGGTGGTTAGTGGGAGGCATACCAAGCATCAACGATGTCCGACCCTGTACAAAGTTGGAAAAATGACATTTTGTTTCTGTGTGCTCTAAGCATCGGGAATAACTCACAGGGTATGGCCAAGGTGTTGACATGTTATTGCCTTATCGAAACGTCCGTATTTAAGTTGTTGCAGGAAATGTGTCCTGTTTAGCATTGACTTCATGGTGCAAATCTGGCCGTTTACCGTGTACACTAATATGAAATGTATGTGATTGGGATTACAGACTCGGATAGTACCTTATTACACTATTTAACAGAAACCCATGCCCGTTAATCTGTTTATACAGCATAGTGCATGGCCAACTGTGGAAAAAGAGAATAAAGTGCTGAATTTTCAGCTGTTATTTCTGTCAAATATTGATCTTGAAACACATCACTATCTTAGCTGCATTGCTTTCGCTGCTTATCGTTGTGCAATAGTTGAATCATTTTTTGAATTTCTGTGGAAGGGTTTGCGTGCGGTAAGTTTCTGTCCTGTCTTGTATTCACTTAGCGTGAGGATACTTTGATTAAAGGGGCTCATTGGAAAGCGATTGCACCGAGAGTTTATACTGTCCTTATTTTTGTGTCTCAATTATTTGTGTCCCTGTTCACATCGGACTAAAATATATGTTTGAAGTTGAACTATAGTTCGATAGAATCTTAGCAATGCGGTAGAATTGATGCTCAAGGACCTGAAATGCAATTTTATCGAACGCATGGTGCTACAAGAAGTAATATAATAGTTTTGGAAAGGGATAATTCCGTAGTCTGACTTTATAGCAAGACCTTGGCTAGCAATATAAATGGATTCAAGAATGCTTATCAAAACGTGGAAGTTTCGGCACAGTTTTGTGGTGTCAGTACCATCTCAAAATGAACGATAATTAACATTTTATCACCCAAGAATCGCTCGAAAACGACGGTGGCACTAAATTCAGGACCGTTTTACGCACCTGTTTGCTGCCTTGTTGTTGTTGTGATTACCCTTCCTCTTCCTCGGGATGGAGGTACGGCACGAATGGCAATTCAGGTTCATGCCGTCAACCTAATTGAACTAGGCTATGGGAAAAATGGCAGCCCATTTCGAACCACTTATGAGTGACTGGTAGCCCCACCACCAACAAAGCGGACTGCCATTGGTGGGTGCCCAAGAGTCGCCTTTTACAACATGCTGGGTTAGCAACTTCACAATTGTAATCCGGTGAAGTACGCGTAGGCCAACTGCCTGCCACATAAAGATAGAGGCGTCCCGTTAAGTGCCTTGCCCAAGGACACAACGAGCAAGCTTGCCGGCTTGTTCTCCACACTATCCCCAATGTGCTGAGCGCCAAACAGGAAAGCTGCGAATACCATTTTTTAACGTCTTTTGGTATAACTCGACTAAAGGAATGAACCCCAGGTCTACCAACTGCGAAACGGACGCTCTTACCACTACGCCATCGCGCCGCTGCCTTCGTTTCATTAATTGAGATTCGGATAATCGACGCCTAAGAAGCAAAGAAAGCCATGTTTAAGTACCTCAGACGCTTCTGTCGACCTGATTACCTGGCCGGTACAGCTGGTCTGCATCCAAGTTTTCAATGAAACACGTTTGTTCTTTGTCAACAGCAAGTCCACGCTTAATAAATTGCTAATGTAATTGGTGATCTCTGCTTCTGCTAGCAGATACCAAATTTGCAGCCTACGCAAACTTGATGTCGCCAAAGAGCTAGAGACTGCTAACGGCATCGATTATTTCTGCTGTTAATTGCCTTCCTTTTTCCTAGTTCTTTGTCAGTTAAGTGTAGAATCAACTAATATTTTTTCCCCAATAGCTCAACAATGAATAAAGTCTTGAAGTTGGGGCTGTTGATAATCGCTTAGTTAAAATGTCAGTATAATTCAGCAGTCAATATCAAACTAAGAGTGTGAAACAATCTACTTAACTAACCGAAAGGGGTATAAGTTTGTCTCGAAAAAATTCATTTCGATAAGCTAGAGGTAAAATTCTCATTCGTAAAGTCGGATCATTTGACAAAAAGCGTCTTTGCTGTCTATACCCACTTCAGTCCATCGCAATCATTCCCGATTCATGCTCAGGGCGGTATATTTTGCTATTTTTTTCAAAGCTGGTGACAAGCAAACAAAAGAGAAACTAAGTAAAAGTGACATTCTTTCATGTTTTACGTGCTAACGAAGTTTATCCTCCTCTACTGCTATGCTGGCCAATATTAAGCTGATGAGCAACGAAGTAGGTCCAAGTTTGAAGGCTACACGGCTTGCTTGATTTCAAGTCCTCTTTCATTAGCTTGACGTTCGAGCGTAATCAGAAGCATACTTTGTTTTATTGCCTTTCAACAAGCGCTTACTGCTTGCCGCTGTAAGCCCTTGTTTGCACAAAACAAAACAAGCACTAGTTGCTTCCCATTGCACCCGAGCATCATGCTGATAGATACAAGCCTGCAACATGGAAAAACTGTGGTTTATTCCACTTCATCATATGTTTGTTTGTTTTGATTTGGATTGCGTGGTTGATGACGTTTGCCTTGTGTTGGATCAGCAAAACTCAAGACGGTTTCAGCAGCAGTTTTTGCACGGAGTTTCAAGATTGGACTTACAAGATGGTATTCACAAATCTCCTGCTTAACCGTCAAATATTTAGAGTAGCGTAATGTGGATGATGAAATACGAAACCGGACTTGACTCAAGCGTGACTAAAACACACATGGCGCGAGGTGTGCAACAAGGGTTTTTCTGAAGGGGAGGTGAGCCTAACCAATACTTTGTGAATTTTTTTGAGGTAAAGCTGTAAGCGCCTTAACAAAACCGAAGGGTTTGTATTTTTACCTGTTTTAAACTTTACGAATCCCTGTGACACGTATGTCACATTATTATTGATTGTTACATCATTATGATCAAATAACTAACTTTTTGAAATCTATTATATTTTCAATGTTACCACACAATTTCCGAATGGTTTGAAGGTTCATACGGACATAAGCCACAAACATTATACTGAAAACAATTTACATGTATTGCAAACGATGCACACAACCCAATTTGACGAGACCATCCCTGGACGCGTTTCATCCTTTTGGACTCCTCAGCAGGGCCTGTCCCGTCCCCCAAACCAAACCCTTTATTTGCAATAACATAAACTCGTTTTCTCCATATGCAAAAACAAGCATGCGTGGGACAAGCGGCGCAAGCCCGAGTGTCTCCATTAGGTTCACCATCTGTCATGAACATGCTTGCGCCGCGTGTCCGACGCATGCTTGTTTTTGCATATGGAGAAAACGAGTTTATGTTATTGCAAATAAAGGGTTTGGTTTGGGGGACGGGACAGGCCCTGCTGAGGAGTCCAAAAGGATGAAACGCGTCCAGGGATGGTCTCGTCAAATTGGGTTGGGGGCATTGTTTGCAATACATGTAAATTGTTTTCAGTATAATGTTTGTGGCTTATGTCGGTGTGAACCTTCAAACCATTAACTAACCTTGCATAACGTCATATAATTTCCGAATGGTTTTAACATTCCTATAATGCTAAAAGGGTCAAGTCAAAGTGTCATAGGAGACCTACCTTAACTCAAAGTAGATTCCAAAAACAGGTCACACTCTGGTGTGGCGTTACAGTTGTTGCGGTAATAAAGCGCGAAAAACTGCATGATTTAAATGTATTGTCTCTGATTGTTTGTTTTCGAACTTCAGCCTGTTGTCCATTTGGCGTAATTTGCCTGGATAGCGGGAAGATTCTTTCTTGATCGATCTTTTAAGCGAAGTGACGAGACAGAAAAAAGCCAAAAAGGCAATAGTTCCTTCTCAAAAATTTATCAAAGCTTTGTTTTTTGTTGATTTTCCAAGTGTTCATTAAAAAATCAATCGCCCAAGCATAGTGATGGCCTTAACTATCCGGGGGGAAGCCCGGCAAAGAAGATTGTGGGGGGGGCCTAAAAAGTTTACTGGATATGCTTGCTGTCAAAATTTACGAACTCAAATCTCAGCGTTGACCTAAATATCAAGCTATTCTGCAGCAAGCTTACTCGTAAAATGTAACCCCATTCCACAATCACTAATATTTCCATCGTAAAAGTTTCAGACTGATCAAGAGTAACCTACAAGATAAAAAGGATCTTTTGTAGAAAGCTCCCGCCACTAATGCAAAAATATGAGATTTAGGAAAAGCACCCCCGCCACGTTTCAGGTACTGCAGAATTTAGGGTTCGGATTAGGACAAAACATTAGCTGACATGGCCAAATTCAGTGCTGAATTCTATCTATGAATAAAAATTCTAACTGGATAAGAGCGGTGGCGGGGATGTTTTTTTCGGCGGGGCTTTCAACAAAAGATCCGGTAAAAATTAATTTAAAAACAGAAGAGGGAAAGTTAAATATATAAAAATGAGGTGGATGAAAAGTCCAAATTTAGGCAAAACCGAAATCTTATACTGTTACAATTTATCCAGAAAGCCCACAATGATAGTCAGTGTGACTTCTTTTCTTGTCTCTTCGAAACGAGCTCATTAATACGGGGATTAATATTGCCAAGAGCAATTCGCATGTCATTTGCTACTTTAAGGCGACTACGGTACGTAGTTTCGATATTAACTAGAGCAGACATGGCAGCTTCACAGAGGTATGTCCTTGGAAATGGAGTTAATGCTTCCAGAGCTTTCTTTGCCAATTCAGGATATTCTTGCAACATGCTGCACCAAAATTCTATCAGTGAAGAAGAGCTGAACTTGGTCTTTGCAGCTTGAGAACTCTACAATTCCAGGTGTTTCTCATGAAGGCTGAGCTTCTCACTGTCGTTCATCTCAGCAATAAAAGGTTACTGAGTCCACGCTGAAGAAGGTTTAGATGTTGAAAAGTAATCTTCCATTTTCTTCTCGAGGTTGCTTATGTGATCCTCAGTTGAAGCAGTCAGCCATTTGTTAGTTTCCTGATCACCAATTTTACTGTCCAACAGTAAAAACATAGCAAAATTCTGGTTTCTTACTCTCTTTTTCCATAGGAATAACTTCTTTTTGAAGGTGAAGGCCTTCTCTCCAGCCTCTATCTGGGATTTGCTTTTTCCCTGCTGAGAATAACTGTTCTCATTCAAAAGACTAAAGATGTCTGTCAAATAAAATACCTTCAATTGAAATCTATGGTCATCAAATAATGTAGCAAGTTCCACTGACTCATGCTCACGAAGGAACACGGCAACTTCAATGACAAGGTGTGTAACACGGGAGAGCACTTTTCCCCGCGATAACCATCGCACTTCGATGTGGAAAAGAAGGTGCTGATGCTCCTCTTCAAGGTCGTCGCAAAATGCTTTGAATAGTTGGGAATTCATGGCCCTGCCAAGAATGAAATTCACAATCTTTATCACAGAATCAAGAACACTTTTCAATTCAAGATGGAGTGTCCTACAAGCTAAGGCTTATTTATGAATAGCACCGTGATTTGATACTATATGCAGAGCAACTTGGTTCATTAGGGCTACAAAACCGAATCGATGCCCAATCACAGCTGGCGCACCATGTGTGTATACCGATTCCACTTTATTCCATGCTATTGAATTTTCACGAAGAAATGCATAAACAAGATCGAAGACGTCTTTAGCTCTAGTTCTCTCCTTCTTTTCTTGACAAAATAAAAACTCGTCCACAAACGCGTTTTCTTTAACAAATCTCACGTGTGCTACTAATTGGCTTATTGACTTGATATCCATTGTTTTATCAAATTGAAGACATAGTCTACCTGGGCTATCTTGGATTTGAGCGATAAGCTGACTCAAAATGTCATTTGCAATATCTGCAATCCTGTTATTTACGGTGTGATCGGACAAGAGAACTTAGTCTATTCTTTTGGCCTCGTTTCGGCCAAGTAATATTTGTGCCATTTTTACCGCATTTGGCTTTATTAGTTTCTCACCAGCTGTGTGAGGTGCTTTTGCTTTTGTTATTCTCAAAGAAAATTCATTTGAAGCGCACAGGAGTGGTTGAGAAGTTAGGCAAAAGCCTAACGCAGGGAGCGTTCTCCTCACATCATAACGAGCTCTTTTCGCTTTGAACATTTCAACTGAGTCCGTATTCTCTTAATGCTTCAGTTCCTTGTGCCTCTTCAACTTCGAAGGCTTTGAGAAATCGTTGCCCAAAATGATATTGCGCAATGTGCACTGAGCATTGTCAAGTTTATCACAACCAATAACTTTTGTGAAACTATACTGAACGTAAGAATTGTCCCAGAAACGTATTTTATGTATATTTTTCGCAGCCATTAGTAAACAAAATGATTATGGCTTAAGGAAGCGAAAATAATGACGAATTGAAAAGTCTTAATTATACTAGAAGTGGCTAGATCATACAAATTCACTTTCGTGGTAATCGCTTGTAAAATGTAGAATGATATAGCAAATACTGAAAGAAAACGGGCATAGTGATTGTCTTAAATTCCCTCCGCTCCTTCATTGCTTAGGTTGTAAAATCCTATCCAGGCCGGTAGCTACCTGCTATCAGATACTAGAAAGCTGCTGGGAGAAAATTAGACACTTTGGTGTCCCGTGGTACCTGAAGTTTTGTGTTTCCTCCTTTCACGCAGTGGGGTTGTTGGTAGAGCTAGAAGAGAAAGTGCCGCAGCTGCAACTTTTATACTTCAATCCTCAAATGCGTTATTAAACCTTATCTCTTATGGCTAAGGATTTAATGTTTAACCCTCAATGCAGAAACAATTAGTTGGAGGATGATATGCTTCTAGAGAGGCTTTAGTTGCATCATTCTCATTAGAATTATCTTAGCTACTGCCGTCAGTTTTCAACTACTTCATGCTATTGTCTAAGCCTACATAACTGCATTCTTGATAAAAGAGTCACCACTACATAGCTTTATCCATCCAACCAATTTTTAAATCTGGAAGCGAAAAGCGTCCGTCTTTCTATTATAACACCTTGAAACAGGTGTAGCAGTGAGATTGTGTTTCTTACTCTGCTCTATTGCATCATAGTATTTAGTAAAAACTAAAATTGACGGCCTATTGCATCAGACTAAAACAAATAATAATTTGTTCACCACTAGAACGATGTGATACGGCGTCCGTTTGACTGTAGGCACCACGTTATTGTAAAACCATTGTTATTATTAATCAAAGTGGCGATTGTTGTTGTTTGTGCATCTGAGGGATAAAAGAATACAGTTTGGCATTCCTTCTGGAGACCCCCAGATTTTTCACTGGGGACCCCGTTAAAAACCGCTAGTCTCAACGACCGTCATCAGACCTTAAGGATTTTACCCTTCCTTCCGAACTCTTCACCTGATCAAGCCCCTACTTGTTATTTTCAGTGAGATAGGTAGGCGTATGAGGCAACTACAAAAAATTGCAGCAGATTGGTAAGCAGAAATGGCCAGCTGTTTTCCAGGGCTATTTCCACTGGCGCTCGTGTGCAACTGCAAGGAGCCAGGGCTTCGAAAAAATAAAACAAAAAGTTCTTTTGATTACGCTCAAATGTGCTTTTAGTTTCTTTTTGTTGAAAGTATGTTTGTCGCAGCGAGTTTTTTGGTAAAATAGACCCAACAAAACTACCTCAGTTTCGCTAATTCCAAAGAGGGTTTACAGGGGCTGAACACCCTCAACAATAGAATTTTGCTTCAAAATAGTTCAAGAGCGAAAACATTAAATTCCAGGAAAAGACTACCATAACTCTGGTTAGCCCCTGGCTATTAGCCTACTAAATTAAGCTTCTTCATCGTTCGTACGAAAATAAAGTTAAGGTAATGTGCATGATTTCTACTTGTGTAAAGGATGCAATAAACGTCACATCATAAAGATTACGAAAAGGCAAGTAATACCATCGAGAGCGCATTTACCCCCTAAACTTTACAAAAGTTACGTTTTGAGCTGGGGTATAAAGTACACTCTAAAACAAAGCCACCTTGCTCATCAGGAAAGCTCAGCAAATTTCTGTAAAACTCCCTTGACACTCCTGATTTCCTAACAAAATTCTACTGGTCTCCAAAAAAAGTTATCACCAAAAACTATCTTGACCCCCAAATGATTGGCAGTTCACGTGCCCTGGTAACTTGAATATTGTGAGCAATTTTGAAAAAAGACATAAAAAAATCAGACAAGCTGCAAGAGCCGTAAGTTATGTGGTAGCCACGTTGAGTTATCCCCTTCTATTGATTGCTAAGGTTGTATTTCGATGTAGGTCAAAAGAAACATTTGATTTTACTGAGCCTTTTTAATATTGCGCCATTGGTTGTAGTGATGCAAGGTCAGCAGTCAACATAACGACCATCAAATAAAATGCAGTGTTGATGTTTTGCTAAGCTTGTTACAGCTTGTCAACCTCAATTGAAGCTCGATCAGGTCATTCAGCTGATATCTAAGGCGTTTTGTAAACAGCAACTGGTCATATAAAAAGATTTCGTAAAAACTGTAAAGAGAAGCAAAATTGACTTTGTTTAAATGCAAGCTTCTAATGTCCTCGACATACTTCAAAGGTTTCCTTCTGTAAATAACAATGATTTGTAATGACACAACAAAGTCATCTATTGTGATCTTACAAATGAGAAACAAAAGATAAATCAAAGTATTGTAAATTTTTTGAAAGTAAATCCTGTTTTTTCTAGTTCTACTGGTTAGTACCGTAGAACCATACAACTTGCTTTGCGAGAATGACCAACATCATCAGAGTAAAAAATTGGAAAGCTGTTTTACAAAAGACAGCATTTTGCAATAGGCTATATTTTTGGTTCAATTTTTGGAATTTGGCACATTGGTGAAAGCTAAGGCGCGGAAATGGTGTGGTCTTTCTGTAACAGCTTTGTTGTTTTTCTACGAGCTTGAGGATTATCAGAGCTAATTGATACACTCAGTTGGAAGTACTAATCAACTATCTTTCAATCAAATTTAAAGACTTTGACCTCAGAGCTTAACATTGCAAGTTATCGCCAGAGGCAAGTGTTATAATTGCTAGATGTTCAACTGAACTCTTCCATTACGCACGTCGTGTGTTTGATGATTTCAATCTGCGGGCGTTATGCTTTTCGTAGAATGTTTGTTACATAAGAGTAAGCCAGCTCTTTTGTAACGATAGGATAGTGACATCAGTGTGTAAACAAAGTACACCCAAGAATCGAGTTGGCTGTTTTGATCTGCTGATACTCGTGATTAGGGCAAACTTTTGTAGCGCAAAATTAATGCTTTCGAACGATTGATCTCCAAAAAAAAGATTTTCAGTTCAAAGATCCATTGACAATTGCATTCCTGTTGGATGGCTACACCAAATTTGATAAAAAGTTACCTTCACAAAAGCGAAAAGTTACACAGAGTTGCGTTATAAAATTCCTATAAACAGCTCAAAACATCTTAATTTGTAGGTTTCCAATACTTAGAAATCTGTACGGAGCTCTAACAAAACGTTGGCTCACTCGTGAAAGTCCTGGAAACTCGTCGCCAGCTTTCATATAATCAGATTTGTTATTGGTAGGCAAACCACAATGGCGGATTTAAAAAGATTTTTTTTGGGGGGGGGGAGTACGCAAGTTGCGAATCTTACAGAATACATCTTTCACCTCATTCTGTGCGTGTTAGCCCGCCAATGGCAAAGGCGGGATACTTGGATTCAACCCAAGACAGGTAAAATCCGTATCATCAAAGAACTGTTCTTCCAGGCCTTGAAAAACCCCTCATTACCTTTTCACTACCGTCTTGTCCCGCCAAACAAATGAATTATAGGCGGTACCAAGAAAGGTCTAATGCTGAAGTCCCCCTCTTAGGCAACAATTACGAAACTAAAGGTTTGCAACCACATAGAACGATGGCGTAGTGGTTAGAGCGTGCGCATCGTAGTCGGTAGACATGGGGCTCAATCGTCTTGTCGAGCCATATCAAAAGACTTTAAAAAATGGTATCCACAATTTCCCTGCTTGGCGCTCGACATTTAGAGAAGATTGTGGAAAACAAGCTGGCAAGTTCGCTTGTTGTGTCCTTGGGCAAGGCACTTAGCGGGACGTCCCGCCTTTAGGTGGAAGACAGGTGGCCCAGACATCGCGGAAAAGGCAACTCCCAAGCGAGTGCGGACGTCCCGTCCAAAATATAGCGTTACAAATCGCTTTCTCGTGAATGGAGGATAAATATAGAAAATAAAATATAAAAAAATCATAATAAATGTTTAGAAGCAACTGGCCTGAGACTTCTTTTCAAAGAAGACTCCACGGGCCAAAGATGGGTGTTTTCGTATTTTCTCAATTCGTCTTATAGGCAACTTCAGAAAGGGGGAGAGTGAAACACCTGACTCCATTCTGAGTAATGGTTGAAAGTAACGTTTGTGTTTGTTTTCCTACACTATATTAGGTGGAGCTCTTAAAAATAAGATGTATTACCCAAAACTCTTATGAAATTTACCGGCATCCTTGGCTCCCCCCGACAATCTTCTCTCTTCAAAATTTGAATAGTGTCCCTGATTCTAGATGAATCAATAGAAGAACGACAGCAATTATTTTGTTGTGATGTTCTTTTCGAGCTTTTAACGTAGATGAAGCAATAGAAGAATGATAATAATTATTTTGTTGTGATGTTCTTCCGTAGCTTTTTAATGTTTGCCAAATTAGGATGCAATTCATTGTTTTGGAACGCAAGAAAAAATCTCATGGTTAAGTTATTGGCACCAACTTGCGGACTGAAAACCTTCTAACCCGGGGGTCCACAACCTTTTTTGGACAACGGACTGGTTTAAGGCAGGCATTGTTTTTCCGACCGGTCTTCGATGTGCTATCTTTTTAACTGCAGCCTCTTCTAAATTTCTAAACAAAATTTCGATTTTTTGGCCTGCTTTCACTAGCGAAAGTGTAAGCTAACTGAAAAAATAGTGTATTTGTGGCACGCATGCTCGTGTAGGTTTACACACGCGAGATGATGCAACAGCTTGAAAAATTTTTATCAGTACCGCTAAACCGCTAGATAATGTATTGTTTCAGTGCGGCTCGATAACAAATTCCTCTCGGACCGCCTCCAGGCCCCAAGCAGGTGGTTGCCGCCCCTGTTTTTATCGATGTAACCAGTACTTCAAACAGTTCAACGCAACATCATATTGGCGATTTGCAGATTTAAATTAATAAGTCTCTGTAAAGAATTTTCCTCAAAATTACCAGCTACTCAGCTAGTGTTTTGTGATCAAACAATCATTATTGTGATATAGCAATAGCAGAGCAAATACATTTCTGTTGTTTGGTCAAGATGGTCACAACATTTCATTTAAGGAAGCTCAAAAGCTATGAAGCAACCCAAGCTACGTCAAACAAGCTTTAAAACAACACAGCTGTCCAAAACTGTATCCAAGCAATTGAAACTTCTAGTTTTCTTAGCACATTAATTTTACATCTAATTACATGCAATTGACTGGAACAGTAGGAGGTACAGTGTTCCCTCGCTACTTCGCGGCTTCAGTGCATCGCGGTATTTTTTTTCAAAAAAAAATTTTTTTGATTGGCTGCGTATCACATCGCTAATTGCCTGCGCATGATCACGCCATTCTCATTCACCTTGTTAATTGTGTCTCGTGTATCTTAGGGTTGTAAGTGTTGTACTGTACATTTGTGATAGCAGTACTGTACTGTTATTATATAAACATTTCTAATTTTCTGTGTTCTTTATCTTTCAGTTTTCAGAAGAGTAAGCGTTTATGAATACTGATGTGCATGAATATGTGTCGAAAAATAAGCGTTCTTGTATTGTATACCTGTATTAGCCCAAAAGCACAGGGAATTCTATAGCACCGCCACTTCGCGGTTTTTCACTTGTCGCGGTGGGGTCTGGAAAGCATTAACCGCGATAAATGAGGGTTTACTGTACTAGCTTACTTGCTTGTTGTGTTAGAAAAGACAGTCTAGAGAACTAAGCGTATGAATTATAAGCGATTTCGCTCTGTTAAGTCTTGATGTAGAATCAATTGAGTTGCGTGATGTGGCCTACCGTAGTTGGAGATTGTAAAATTATAGAGAACTTTAAGAGCCAGTATGTAGTGATTGTAGCAATGAGAAAAGCGGATTTAGATGGTGAACGTATTTCACGCATTTGAAACTTCGATATTGATGTATTTTTTAACCGGAAAAGGTAAAGAACTTTACTCCTTCCTAAAATATGCCATATATGGCTTTTTATTGAATGACACTTCTTCGACATTTCTAAACCTTTGCCGAAAAAAAACTTTGTTCCATCATTTCAAGAGATTCTAGTACCTAATTGCCCTGTTAGGTGGTACTACAGTGTATTTTTATTGATGGTTTCTTTAAAACTCTTTTATGTGCAATTCTATATCATGTCTTCAGATTTTTTGACCGTGGGCTATTTAAAGATTGAAAAGGTTTTATTTATTTCTAGTAAAGAAGGTTTGATACCGTACATTGAAAGCGTTTAAGAGATTAATTATTGAAAATGTACCTTTATTACATATACAGGTCGCGTTTTGCCTTCAGGCATTCTTAAACATGTGATCAGCTGGTGAATAGCTTGGTTAGCGACAACCAGCTGATCGCTTTTTTCTATTTTGTGCCGAAGTGAGAGTACGCGGAAATAAAGAAAAAAGTATCTCAGTTTGCACCATTGTAATGAAACGTCGTTCATTTGCGAGTGATCGTTATGGTGTTAGTTCGTGGGGCGTAATACCTAGACTTCTGACTTGCGTAACCTTCGATCGTATAGCAGTGCTGGCTGATCAAGTGAAAATGTTTTCTTTAGTTGATATCTGTTTGTAAAAGATAAATCGTTGCTTACGTAAGCTACTGGCCAACCAAACCTTATTAATAGTCAGTGGTAAAGCTGGAACACTTACAGTCAGTTGTGTATGAATAGTTGAATGACAGCAAGACCCCAGTAAGAAGGTGTTTGAGAAGAAAAAGGAATTTTTGTATTAAAGTAAGATTTTTACTTCCTTTATGACTGGGGGTTTATCCCTCCCTACATTTTGTGAATATTTAGAGAATGGAGAGATGTCAAACTCTGTCCAGCAGCCTAAATTACAATAACCGAAACTGCTATTTTTTTGGAATTGTGGCAAGTTTATTTGCGGTCTGAGCTGAAGGCCTTTTTTTCCTCAGCTGACCAAGTTAGATTGTGTCCAGTCATGCAGCTGAGATATCAAATCAATTTGCTATAATTGCAAACGGAAAAAGCTGATGCGTTGGCTGTTACCTGCCAACATGGTAAGATTCTCTTCCCGTTATATTAGTAGTGTGTGGGCTAATTTCCTTATTGTATTTGATCTGTAGACTTGTAACGACTAAAAAAAACGGCCTGATTGTTTTAATTTTTCTATTTGTTGTGATTTAATTGCGTAAAAATGTCTGTGCTTCAAAATTCAGTTGTGAAGAGTGAAGACAATTTTTCTGTTTTGATCCCAGAGTTTTTAAATCAGAGAGCCGGCTCTCCTGACTCAGCTTTGGGCTCTGACAGTGATGCTGATGATGAATGTGCCCAGTCCTTTTTGAGCAGCACCAAGCAGTCGACGGTTTCCATAAATCTCTCTACCCCCTCACCTTCACCTACCTTGGAGTGTATTAACAGTCTAGAAACAAGTAACAACGATGTGTATGAGCAGATAAACAAACAAAAAGCAAGCAAACAGCATAAATTAGTGCTGAAGAAGCATCGAACCATCTCAGAATCGAGTAGAGACAGCATTGAAAGCATTGACATGTTAATTGCTGAACTGAGCCGTGAGCCTGATGAAAAAATCGAACTGCCGCCGCCGTCAGTCAGCAGCCAGAAGAAGCTGGCAGCCAGACCAGATTACATACGTCGACCAATGAATGCATTTATGATCTGGTCTCAGATTACACGGCGCAAAATAATTGAAAGAACACCAGAGCTGCATAACGCGGAAATCAGTCGTAGTCTTGGACGCGTTTGGCGAGAACTTCCCGAGCGCTTCAAAGAACCGTACACTCGCGAAGCTGAAAGGCTGCGTATTCAGCATATGCGGGATCATCCCGATTACAAATACAAACCGAAAAAGAAAGCCAAAACGGTAAAAAGAGGAAATGTGCATAAGGAGACAGGTAAAATCCAACAACAATGCGAGCAGTCAAGCAGTGATAGCTGTTCGACTTCATCCGCGGTAAGTGATGACTCCATCAAACGTAAAGCGCTGACGAACGATAACACTCGCTCTAAAAAGCCTAAACTGGATCTAAATTTGAGAATTAGTCCCCTCACTATATCCGAAACCCGTAACACCTCGTTCAATCCAATTCAGATTGCTGTGAAGTCAACTATACCTCAACAAAGCGTTGGTGCTTGTTCAAACATCACAGAAGCTAAACCAATGGCTGTTCCTATTGCAAGCATACCTTCAAATGTACCGATCATTAATACAGTTAATGTGGTTAAAGGCACGTTAATTAAAGCGAGTCACGAAGGAAGTAACCAATACATTATTCTATCTGGCAATACAAACAATGTAACCAACAGCAACACAATTGTAACATCAGAATGGCAGCCACAGTCTTCAAAACCACTAACCAACCAGTCCACTATCACTAGTGCCAATGGTCCATTTTCCACTCCACTGACACCAAAAGCAATCGAGAATGGAACGTTATTTGAATCTCAAACGGATTTTTTCCGAGATTCAGCTTCGGTAAGTCGTTTTTCGTTTTGTAACCGCGATCACCGATACAGATCTTTTCAGTCGGGTTTCACCTGGGCAGGAATTTTTTAAAAATGTTTGTTTTACAGTGCAGAAACTTTCAGGTGTGCCCCTTCTGAATTTAGAGTTAAACTGTTTTCGCTGCAAACTACGGTATTGAAACGATCGCTATTTGAAATATATGTCTGGCTGGTGTCTGGAAATTCGTAGTAGTCTAATAAATTGGCGTTGTGAGGTATTATTATTATTGGTTTTGACATCAGGCTTTTGTTTTTAACTGTGTGTGTTCGTGAATGAGGTAATATTTCATGGATGCTAACCGAAACTTTGTCTAGCCATGCTGAGTAATCATCACAATCAAATAGGTTTTGGTCGGATTGCGTGATCGTTTTGACCTTTGCGAAATAAGTTCGTGGTGTTTCCATAAGTGACATATCGCAACACCTCTTATTTCTTTAGGTGTTTGTAGTAGTAGTAGTAGTTATTCAGTTTTTATTCGGTGTTGTCCCTTTAGCAGAAATGGCTGGATTTACCCCATTCCTTCTGCAATTGCTTGCACTCCGTTTCTCCACTTGTCTCGTCTCAGGGCATTCTCCTTCTTCAAACCGATCTTCTCTCTCTCTTCTTCCAGGTCTTCTTCGGTGGTCTTCGCTTTCTCTTGCCACTCACTTCAAGATTCAGAGCAACCCTCAAAACATTATCGTCATCCCCCCTCAGCTCATGTCCATGGCATCTAACTCCATTTGCTGTTGCTAACCGGTCTATAGTTTCCCCAACATCTCCATCTGTTCTTCAGTCGTCTTCCTGTCTACAACTTTCTGACCGCACATGGCTCTCACCATAGCTCTCTCCGTTCTCCTTGAAATTGCTTTTTCATTTTCTTTTAGACACCATGTCTCACTTCCATACAGTATCGCTGATCTTACACAACAACGATAAACTTTACCTTTTGTCTTTCGAGGAAACCTATTTCCAAGCAACGACTCTCCAGATTTTTTGAATCTTTCCCAACCGATTCTTACTCTTGCTGTAACTGCCGCTTCACAACCACCACTAGCATTTAGTCTGTCTCCCAAATAACAAAATCCATTCACTGTCTCCACTTCATCGCACAACTTCTCGATCGAATCCATCGTCCCTTCCATTATCCTTTACATTTCAAGCAAACAAAATGCATTGCCAACCTAGCGGGAGCTCTTTATTTTTGCACATTTGCCATCAACCCAGTTTCCACATTTTGCACACAACACTGAATTGACCATGACTCTCCTCCCATAAACTCCACGTGGATCTATCTTGCTTTTGAATAGTTTGCCTTCTGACCCACTTAGTTTGACATCTTAAAATTTTTCAAGTTTATCTAACAGTCACTTAGGTCACGAAATGAATTGACTATACTAACGTGGAGTGCTTTTTTTCACTTGAATTTTACCTCGTAATGTCGTACTTTTACCAAAAAAATATGATAACCATTTACTTTGAAATCATTAAATTTAGTTACTAGCAGAACATTTTCCGTGCCGTATCGCGTGTGCTTGCATCATTTTGCCCAAACCTTTTGGTAGAGGGTCTTTTGGTAACCGTTTGCTTTCTCCTAATTAGAACTTAACTTTTTTAATTTCTTATTGCTTTCTGTATTGGAGATTGATTTTGACCTATTGGGTCGTGATGTAAGGCCTGCTTGTATTGCTTAGCGCCGTAGCTCTATCCTGGCTAATTGTAAGGCAATTCTTGTCTTGTGTCAGTAAAGAATCCTCAGTTTAGTTTTATCAACCCAACTGGTAATATCGTCAGTTTTATTTCTGTATTCGAACAACATAAAGTCTTTGTAAAGCGGAGATTATTACGTTGCCTATTGTTGCATCACCTTTAACAGGCTTACATTATTAGTTAATGGCATGATTTAGTTAAATGTTGTTATTACTGTATTACCCTTCCCACTGCATTTCTGAAACTTACTCATAATTTTGCACCTGGTTATAGCAGTGCTGGGTAGACGTGCTCATGAATGTCTTACAGTATAATTGAATCTTTTACGCAGTTAGTCATCAGCAAGTTTATGTTTATTTTTATAAATATAAACTTCTGGCGCTATTTAATTTGAAGTGCGCAAATAGTTGTGGAGAATTTTTACCATACAAGGTCATAGACTGGTCACTGTGGCTCTACCTTATGACACTATTGATGAGTAAGTTGCAAGAAGCGTATGATAATGTTGGCACATAGTTTCCTGAAGTGCTTGAAGCAATTTCAGTTTTCATTCAGTTATTGAGACACTGATCGACCCCAACAGCCAGCAGGGCTCTTTGTTTATTTTCAGCTGATGAGCCGCAGCATTTTGAAATAGAATACTTTTAACAAATTCCACCTATTTAAAGCCTCTGATATCAGATTGCATTACCGGTCGTTGCTGCCTCGCAGCTCGAGTTTGACACTGTTGACTTCCCTTATCGTTGTAACAGAATTATTCGTAAATAGATCTACATATCTTTTTATTAAAGGGTTCACCTTGCATCCCACACATTCACATATCTAAATTCAATGCCAACAGTGTAAGTCGTACCAGAAACTAGCAAATTACCATTTACAGGCCACTTGCTGTGGGCTTATGAAGAAGTTTTGCAATGGCTGAAATGTAAAAAAAGTGTCCTTGCTAATGAGGCCAAATGGCCTAAACCTTGGTCCAGGGATGGTCCAGCCTGTTTCGCTGTAACTAACGTTATTCGGATCGTGACCTTAAAACTAATTTATATCCGGAGGTGTGTTGCGTCGTGTCTGGTTCCTGTGTGATTCGAACCCGGGTCTTTCGAGCTAATCTCATCGCGCACCGGGGCTTGCTGACTTGTAATCACGTGCTGCCAACTATGTCATAAAGCATCACATTTAGAGTATAACTTTTGGAGGTCTTTTTATGCCAAACCAATTGTTGTGTGGTCAACTTTAGGTAGGGATATCAGTTTTAGTTCGTACTTAAACGGTTAGCAGTAACGTTAAAACGAACCTGGTTCAAAAGTAAACAGTACGTAAGTCTTGTGCTTTGTGTTGGATTGTTTGGGTTTGTTTCGTATACAGTCCCATGAAGGATATTGGGCAGGTCGGGGACCATGTAAAGTGTCTTGCCCTCGACATGAGACCTAGTGATGACGATGCGTTTCTATTACCCGTACTTTAGGAATGGCCCTGCCTATTTTGCCATACTAATGTTATTCGGATCGTGACTCTTTGTAAAAACCAAATATAACGTATTCGAATATGTTTTTTGTTGAAGAAGTTAAGTCAACAGAAGAATGGTTTTACATGAAAAGCCACCCTTCTTCTGAACACGAAGTTGACAATTATACTAGCAAGGTTTCAGCTGTTTTTTAAAAACAATATGTATGTGGTCTATTTTTTGCGGTTTGTCAATTTCTTCACGATTTTTAACTGGTCTGAGATGTTTGTTATCAGCATACAAGGTTCAAATTACTTACTTGTAGAGTACTTGAAAGAGTTCCATAATAAGCGCATTAAGTCTCCTGTCAAGATACGTCACAATGGAATTGTTACTTAAGCACCCGTTCCGATCTCAATCTTACTTGAAGTGCCTTAGCTCTTCTAAAAGTTCTATATTCACTATCAGTGCAGTGTCTTGGTAACCATAGATAAATCAGAACGCTAGTAATGTATTGGTGGTACAAAACTTTCTTGCAGCTTTGAAAAAAGCTGTTTGGCAAAAGCTCTTCGTCACGCTGCCATTAGTGGCGATGCTGCATGAAAGAGCCAACGACATGTGATCTGTTCATGTTGTCTCACATCACATGGAAAGAGCTATTGTTCCGCTTCGTTTGGAAAAAGCTGGAGTAGACAGATGTTTGCCACGGCATAGCAGCCATGTTCACTCTCTAGCTTTTCCCTTTTGTCGCATTTCTGCCACTGATGAGAGCTGCTCGAAAAGGTTTTGGTAGAACAGTGTTTGAAGAGCTATGCTAAGCACGAAAAGGTAGCCAGATTTCTTGACTGTTGATTGGCCTTTCCAGTGCTGTGCACTATCCCGTTTAGAATTGCAGCGCGAACCCAGAACTTAGAGGAAAAAGTTGTTTCCCCTTTCCTCTGCTACGTGGCAGATTTTGATCTCAAAGTCAATATTGGTATCATGAGCTTGTTGAATGTAAAACCATTTGTACGATTTTAGATCTTATTTTAACGATTTTGTTGCATAAGCAATAATTATCTATTTTTGTAGTGTGATTAATTATTTTGCGTAATTCAGTCAGTAACTAGTGCCCATTACTTATACGATTTGATCTACGCCAGCTATATTTGCACGTATAATGTCATATTAGCATGAAGTAAATGAGATTTGCGAAAGTGATCAGCTTTTCTGATATGGCGCAATGGGCATATGAAAACGTTGTATAACACCAATTTCATAAGTCAATTGTGATTTCGTGAATCTTGTCAACAATTAGAACTTATAATGCATTGCTAATATCATAAGACGTTAAATGTTTTAGCTTTTACAGTCTTTACTCTTATTTTGATATTCTATTTAACTAGTAGATGACGTACTAAATTAAACTATTATCAGGGCAAATGGCGCTTAATGTTTCGAAATTTTCTAACTCATAAGTAGAATGCGTATTTTACTCTTATGACGTCACAGTTGCGCAATTCATTCCTGCGTTTAAGCTTACGATGTATGTTTGAGTTGAGCGTTTTGACAAACAATATCAGCAAATAAACGAGCTTTATTTAATTTTCCATGAATTTGTTAAATATTTCGCCGATACGATCATATACGAACAGATTTTTATCGGAAATTATCTGTTTTGAATTGGAGTTGCTGAATTTCAAAAGTGATAGTTACGTCTGTGCAGTTCATGATTTTGGCTTGCAAGCGAGCATGTTTGCACTTTCCAGTGATTGACTCTCACATAATTTAGCCTGTTTAAAATCATTTTTCTAATTCATATGACTACGCTATTTGTTTTCCGATATTTCAGCAGTATGGCAGTTGAAAAACATGTTTACCGCACTTCCAATTGCTTATTATTGCGTTTTTCCTTGTTTTTGTTTACATTTTGATCACATTTTCATTATTTCGTTGCTGTATATTGTGATTTGGGCTTAAGCACTAACGGAAACACACAAAATGATTGATATCACATTTAATCGAGGCAATAAAATAATAAAAGGAAGTCTTTTGAAATTTCCCGCGCTAGTTTCGATCATTTAAATATATGCGATTGTAACGTAATATGAACATGGTTTTAGCTGTAGCAGTTTTAAAAAATAGTGGATCAGGTATTTCTAAGATACAGAAGTATAGTGCCACGTGACAATGGCTCATTTTTGTTGACAAGATACTAACAAGTAAGACCATAACCAAAATATTTAACCCGATTTTGTGGTGGGTGTTTTTCACTACTACCCTGCAGAATTATTTTTATGAACAGCCATTTCGACATAACAGTAAACACTTCAAAGTTCAAGAGTTCAATCAGTTGATTTATTTTCTAATTCTCACCGTTTATTTTTCTGCCAAAGGGATAACCTTTTGTCACAGTACTACCAGAACAATAATAATCAATAAAAACCCATTATGACGTCATAAGGGGTCTCCCTGTCAGAGCCAATTTACAGGTTAAATTGTTATCCAAGCCGTTTGGTAGGATCATGTTATCGATTTTATCTGTTTACAGCAGTTCTCAGCGCTACCCAAGTATGTGTTATTGATCTCGAGCGAGTTCAAAATGGCAAATCACGCGTGTTTGTGCTGCCATGGCGCGTGCAGCCCAATTTCGTTAAAAGCTTCCGTCAGTGATATAGCGACGACGCAGGATATTATATGGTCATTAATAACTATATTGCTCTAAACAATTGCTTTACAATGCTTTTGCACTACCCACACTGACTTGTTTTTATCCGTACACGGACATAAGATGCTTGAGGTAGAGGACTCTTATTGAATTTCGAGTAAGACTGGAATCTCCGGGACGCATGCGTGATCGCTCCTTTTTAACTAGGCTTGTAAAACGGGCTGATTTAGTTACTGCTTGCAGCGCTGTGTAAAGCAAGTTCTTTTTACCTCTATAATAGCCATCTTTAGAGTAATTTCATGCTTTCGGTAGCGGATCGTTTTTACTTATTGGATTGTTACTCCGTTTATAGTGTCTATTTTCTTTCTGCATACGCTGGTTATTTCATCAGTTTATTTTAGAGGATACTAATCGAAAATCACGATAGAAAGCTTGCCGGAAAAAGTTTTATGATGGTAAAATCTAATGTGCTCTGTGGCGTCATTTGAAGACCTATAATTATTTCGTTTAGACAACAGTTAAAATCAGCTTTGCTGCTAGCTCTGTTATCAAAGGTTTGCGGTGTTTTAAAAAGTTAAAGAATCGCGAAATAGAAACCAATAGCAAAGGCATTATGCACTGTTTTTTCAACGATAATTTTTCTTCTGCGAAATCTACAATGGAGTTATTTCTCCTTACTTGAACGCCAAACTTTCCTGCCAGCTTTAAACGTGTGTATACTACGTCAGTAAATGTCATATGTTTTCGTAGCTACAGAAGTACTGTGTTTGCTTTTTACGTTTCTCTTTTTCCTGTTTTTATTTTAATTAACTTGTTTTTAAAAGTTTTTTTGCTGAGTTTAATCCTGCTGATTTCATCAAATTACTAAAACATCATTTGTTGCGAAGAATATTTCTTTTTGTATGATGACCAGTCCACGAATGTCGAAAACAGTTTTTGAACTCAACTGACTGGTATGCCATGAAGGGTTGTGATGTCACGCCAACGTCACATCCGTAAAACGCAGATAAGTAGTTCTTTTCTGAGGGTATTCAGAGATTTTTGCAACTTGTTTGAAGAAGCTCAGCCTTTTTGGAGGGCACTGAAATATCAGTCGTTTAAAAGTTTTAAGTCAGTGTCGTTGTCGGAGTCGTCAGGCTGTTTTATCTTGTTGGTAAGTTGTAAGTGAGACAGTTGTGGAGACAGCGTCGGTCTGTGATCAAATATATTTACTTTCACGTCTACTGCATTGTGATGGGCGACACATGGGACTAGCAATGCCTCTATTTTAACAACCATGTCATACGATGTATGTTCAATTTGCTTCCTGTCTTAACCAAGGAAATATGACGTTGATCGTGATATCACGTATCGACGTAAGACTTGAGAAGTCATTTGTGCCAATCTCAATGACGTCACTGGTTCTGCTTGTCTATAAATCAGTTTTGTTATCAAACTGATTAGAAGGAGCGCGTAGCTTATTCTGACTTGATATCAAGCGAATTTTCAATGAATATAATCATAATGTAACAGGTTATTTTGCATTTAAAATCAAGAAGCGATTTTTGCTAATCGGTAAAGTTCACACTTAGTATGCTTGGTTGGTTTCTTAAAATTTCGCCTCTAGTTTGCATGTAATTTTAGAAGAAATTTTTTTGAATTGGCAAAATTTACAATCCTGTTATGCTTGGCTGATTTCTTTTGACGTTGTCTTTTGAAAACCTTGTCAGTCGTATTCAGCTGAGCAAATTTATGGTTATTAGATCCTGTAGAAGACACGTTAAAGGAAACTCAAATCGTCATTTTATCCCGTTTTGTTTCCTAGCGTTGCCCAACACAGTGTTATTCAACATGTAAATGAAATTATACTTTTAGTAGCAGCAGCCGAGCTATCTTTCAGTAGTTGTATTGTGTTTTTTCATTAAAAGAAGTCAGTAGTGACTTATACAAGGCTAGAAATAACCGGGTCTACATAAATAGAATTACCATCTGGCTTCTGAATATTTTATGTAATTTAAGCCTCATTTTAAGAAGTTATTGTTGTTCTGCCAAGGTTTCATAAGTCTTCAATCACACTCCCACGCCATTCATTCAACTAAAGTTGGTTTCCATTTCTGCCTCAAACGGAAAATTAAAACTTCAATATGTGTATGTTATCTCGTTTTGTAGTAACAGTTTCGCTAAGTATTCCTCGCTTATACCTTCCTGACTGCATCCCGTGCTGAGCGTAATCTTGTCGGCGATGATAGGTTAATTCGATGAAGTGCTAGATTAAGTTGTTGTTGTTGTTGTGATTACCCCTCCTCTTCCTCTGGAGGGAGGTACGGCACGAACGGCAATTCAGGTTTGTGCCCTCAACCTAATTGAAATTAGGCTAGGGGAAAGATGGCAGCCCGTTTCGAACCAGTCATGAGTGACTGGTAGCCCCACCATCAGCAAGGCGGTGGGTACCCAAGAGTCTCCTTTTACGACTTACTGGGTTAGCAATTAAAGTTCGCGGCGTTATTTTAATGAAATTTAACATTCGTCAGCAGTAGTGTGACGCTCGTCCTGTTCATAGTAGCAGTCACCCGTATATTTTACAACGGTCGACTAAACTGTGTGGTCTTGAAACGCCTTCACTGGTTTGTTTTGAGTGTCTTAAAGCTTTGCGAACCGCTCAGCTTCCGCTTCTGAAGTTGTTTTTGGGCTTCTATTTTTAAACTTGCCTGTAAATATACAGTGCTAATGAGCAGTGTTCTGTATTGTGTAAGCAACTCTCTTCAAATATTATTTGTGTTTGTAGTTCGACAAGCTTTTCGGCACGCCTTAGTCTCTTACGGCCTATTTTAATCTTTTCGGTGCCAAAAATAAATGGTATCTGGCAAGCGATATCTTTTATTATAGCTGATTAACTATGTCAAACAGTTCTACACCCCGTTATTCAATTAAAGGTAGTTGTTGATACGTAACTACTATTCTCGCATTCAGTGGCGTCTTAGACGTTTTTATTGGCAGAGATGGAGCTTTAAAAGAGCCTATACCTTTTTTAATTAAAACGTTCACCTTCATGAATTTTGGAGCGAGTGTCCCCATTTACATTTCTGTCTAAACACTTTGTCATGTTTGATGTCATTTCAAGACACCAAACCCGATCATATGTCTAATGGGTAGAAGTAGAATATGAATTGAAGTTTATAGAAGTTTATATCCAAGATTGTCAGCGTTTTATAGGAGCATGAAGAGGACATAACAGAGAGCGTTAGAGGGGCGTGCAAAGCTGGAATCTATCCTGGTTTATGCTTTGGCTGTCCTTCTGTCTCCCTTTGTCATATATATGGTTAAAGGCCATTAACCCTTACTAGTGAAGTTTTCCTAAAAACCTGCTTAAGTTTAGCTCTAAATTGATAGCGCTAGCTGCTATCTGAGGCTGAATTGGTTTATCGTGAGAGAGCGTTGGTCGTAGTGAGCCTATTTCAACAAAATTAAAAAGAGGAGGGTGTTTTTGCGGTGTGCAAAATGAAAACTAAAGTCTAGCACACTGGTTAAGATATTGAGTGGAAAAGCAATATTTCGATGATTTCATGCAGCAGGCAGTAAAGCTTGTGGCTGTTTTTGAGGAAGTCTAATTTTTTGTCTAAAGTGACTGAAATGATGTGTTTGAAGAGGTGTCACGTTATTTTGCCATTCAGTAATTATCAATTCACTAAGCTGCTGTCTATTTACATTTAGCGCTGTATTATAGAGAATTAAAATATGAGTTAAGTCTAGACTAAATGGGTTACTTTAGCTTTAAAAATGCTATGTTAAAGTTTGCTGCATCTTATTCCCTTTGACGCCGTTACATCAAATCAACCATCGCTGAGTCACAGTCAGGGACACATGACCACTCAAATAGTTTCTAGAATATTCGGACTGTGGTGCTTTTGTGTTGAGCTCTGTTTGACCTGCATTTTCAGTGTTCATGACGTTATTATTGACGGCGCAAGTAGGCGGAGTTTCTGTCTTGGCCAATCAGGAAGCTCATGCTTCCCAATTTCATCACTGCATTAAGTTTCGCACACACCTTATGTGACGTCATAGAATCATTTATTGTGTAGGTCATGTGATTAAACTACTGTATAGTAAAAACTAGCAAATCTCAGTTTGTATTGTAGCGTTACTCCAAAAGCTGTGATTCTATTCTTTTTTATGACGTGGTGGTCTATTTATAACCGTGAAGTAATTAGCCACCCGACACGCCATATTGCGTTGAAATTTTACTAGGTAATATTTTAGTAGTTGGAAATTTTGCTTCATCATCAGCGTCATATCCTTGAAACTAGTGCAAATTTTTTGAAAGTGTTTCTTTTTTGTTCAGAATATAATTCATCCAGCTGAATATCAGTCACTGACCCATGTCTTAGAATAGCGGTTTTCAATTTTTTTTGTACATTCGCTGTCTTTTTTAGTTGCGCCCGTTCTTTTCAGTTATTTTTTTCAAACTCGCTTTTTCTGTTTTCTCAATACCTTTAAGGAATAAGCAAAAATATATTTCCGCAAATAACCGCGGCCTGCAGAGGCTGTTCTACCCTATGATTGAAAACTACTGCTGTTGACTTGAATCGAACCTTGCACCCTGCACACCAGGCCAGTTATTAAACTAGAAACCAGAACATTTGAAGGATTGACGGGGGGTGACCCCCCTCCTACATATGAAGTTCAATTACTTCTTCATTATTTGAAAACTTCTCGTCTGCTCAAAATCAGCTTTTCTAAATATAAAGTTTTTGATGCGTGGAATACTACTACCTGTGCATTGGAACCATCAAGTGAAACTGCTCTTAATATAGCTTACACAGGAGCGTTAAATCTAGATGAGTTTATTTTCACACATCGACATATTACTTCCTGTATAGGTTGTTAGTGAGAAGATTAACAGAAAGCTTGACGCGATCTCTAGAGACTTATTGTGGTTTAACACAAAGAAATAAAGGTGACCCAAGTGGCCATTTAGTCGATTTCGGTGGGAAGATCATTTTGAACCAATGCGTTGACAACGAAGACCTTCTGATGTCGAAACAGCAGGAAGCTTTAAAGAATGTAGAATTTTTGGTGTAGTTGGGGCATCGTTTTTTCCTTCTAAATACCTCTGAAATGATGGTATCATGATACGGCCGTCTCACTACGTAGAAGCCTAATGAGTAATGGAAGTAATTGTAACAAAAAGGTATAAATACAAATCGCTTGCAAAAATGAATTCTTGAAAACCTGTTCACTGTTGCACTTCTGATTTAACAGATACCAACCGAATGAGTGCTTCACGAAAGCTTTTGGCAAAACAGTTACTGAAACTATGCTAGTGTTGTGTACCTGCAAGCAATCATTAGAAATTGTATAGATCAAATATCGCTCAATCAGAAAGGTGTAACAAACGCTCAAGTGACTTGTATACTAACAGTGTGCGCGTACTTTATTGAGACCAACATGTTTTGTACAGAAATAGTTCTGCGTTTCTACTCGAGTTGCTCTTTTTCTTAAAAATATATTTAATGCTATTGTTCTTCTAAGTTTCCAACATGCTGGTTAAATTCATAATTTAAAGCCTGAGGGAAGTTGCTAGTTTTAGATTAGTTCCTTGTATATGACGTACCATTGTACTGCAAATAATAATAAATGAGTGGAAATTTTTTTCAAATGTTTTCGGTCAGTTTGACTTGAAGATGGCAACAGTCTAAGAAAATGACTTCTAAAAGCGTGATTATGCTTGGTCATTATTGTAAATACATGTATTTCCGCTCTCTTTCTATTCTGCTTCATTTGCGTGTAGAGCAATTTGGTATGGGAGCATTTTTTGAAGCGATAGGGGTCAACTCCGATGAGTTGTTAAAAACCGTACTTGCTTCAGAAGTTTGTTTTTACCAGCCTCTGATGACCTCGTTTTGGTAGTTTTTCTTTGCCCCCTTCCGGGAAGTAATTTGTGAATACCTGTTTTGGGTGATGGAATTCCTTTCCTTCATCTGCATAAAGCTTTCCTTGTTTGGCACAAAGTAATGCATGCAATTCTTTTTTCCTTCCACGCTTGTCAAACTTAAATTTGTAAAGGGTGGTCGAAGCCGGCTTTTGTTTTTAAAGAATGTGAACCCTTTAAATTATGCATAAGATTTATCTGTTCGTTCAGACAAGTTCTAGTAATTTCTAGGTTCGTCTATGGTCCTGGCAGGTATTTGTTCGAGATGGACATATGGCTCTCGAGCCACAGTCGTTGCTTACACTGCTTACCATCTGTTTGCTGTTTGATATACTGTAATAATCTGTTGTATCACCTTTCCAGGAATGCTTTACTGTTTAGCCCAATATTCACCGTGAGCGAGCAATAAATGAAATGGACTTCGGTACTAATTTGACGTTACGGCGACGTCATCGCGCAACAGTTAAACTTAAGTTTAATGATTTACGCCTGCACGTTCTTGGGTAAGGACGTTAATGAGCTGAGGTAGCCCAAAAAACGAAAGTACACTGCCGGCACGTGATTGTGACGTAGGTGTCTCGCGTACTTTGCGCACCGGTGGAAAGTCGCTTGATGCATGAACATTATGGCTAGTTACTTTGTTGCCCTTGTCAGTAGCACGCGAGCATTGGAATTTTACAGTAGTTATCAAATAGCTGAATTCAAACTATTAAATATTTCAAATATAGCTTCCATTGCTTTTTGGTAATTAAATGCAATAAAAACGCTTTTGATAGCTTGGTTATAAACCAGGTAGCACTGTACTGCTACTACAGTGTATGAAAATAAGGTTAATTTATGATGTACCTATTCAAAACGATGCAAATTGAAATACTGCTAGTTTGTAGCTAGCTGAACTTCATTTTTAAACTGCTACACAACTCTACCCTACACCGCATGACTGTTGGTTTCGAATTGCCGTTACGGTGCAGGTCACAATCAGCCCAGACTGGTTTTGCCAAAAACACAAGTGACTAAGGTTACTTTTTTGGATTTGGCAAAGCATCGTGGTTCAGTTACTGGTTTTGCTTTATGCAAACAGTTAACATATTGATAACACGTTTCTAACGCATGAGTTGAAATAATTTGGACTGCAGAAATGAATCGAAATTTGGTTTCAAACTTTTTGCTTTATTTCTTTTTAAATGACACATTTTTGCTTTTTCCGCCGCTGCTAAGTCACGTTGGTTTAAAACTCGCTGAATAGTGCAATTCAGGCATAAGTTGTACAGGAAACCAAAATACGACAGCTTAATAGCATGTTTTATCTGTGCCCTTCATACTGCAAATGTTTACGTATGCTAGGCCGACCATTAGATTGTAGTGTATTGTTTGTTTTTTGACGCATTCATTACCTTAAACTTCACAATTACATTTCAAAGCTTTTATTCTGAAAATAGAATTTTTGTATGTAGCCCAACGTCGGGCAAGGTTCGCAGCGCCTATCTCGGTGCTTTTCGCGCATAGGTTACAAGCCTTCTAATACGAACACCAGGGTTCAACTGGGTCAAAGGCAGTGGTCCAAAAAGTGGGTCTTGCATGCTTAAATCGCCCTAAATCTACTTCCCAAGCATTTCCTAAACTCTTCTTAACCCTTGCTCGCATTTCTATTTAGGGGTGGATTTGACCTAGCGTGCCGCGCATGTGCAAAAGCAAGTGTTAAAAGTATTGCGAAGCTGCAGCAGGCATCTACGGCATTGGGGGAAGCACTTGGCAATCGTCCCAGTCTGCCCTACTTTTGCTCTAACAATAATAGCTATTACACTTGGGAACGATTCAAACGTGTATCCTGTAATTGTTTTGTCCAAACTACCACTTCGAGCTTTTACGCGTTTTATTCAATTTGTATCACCCTGAGTATGAAGTCACTGATTTCATTACTTGTCAATTAGCGATTTTCGGCCGTTTAAACAGGCATTAACGACCAATGTGATGTCATAATGGTGGTGTTTGTATTTAACGTAACGCCAGTTTTATATACGTCACAGGTTTGCAAATAAATCGCAGATATAGAAATAACTTTGAGGTAATTACTGTAGAAGTAGGTAACTTCCGTAAACTCTCCGCTGAGCAGTCGGCGTTGTTTGCAGATTTTTATCTCGTAAAATATGTCAGTGAACATCTGGAATATAGCTTCAAGTAAAATATGTATATCATCCAAGCACAAACAAATCGCAATGGCCATGCAAAGACTTACTAGTGTAACCACAGTCCTGCCGGGATTGCTGGTGCAGCGTATAAGACAAGTACAAGCAAAGTATCAAGCAGGGGAAATCACAAGCACAATAAGCAACCAGGGAAAATCACAACCACAATAAGCAAGCAAGGGAAATCACAGTGAAGTTTCTTTTTTAGAACCAAACAAGACCAATGAGCCTTTTTTTGCATCAGCATGACAATTTCGAAACGGCTTTTAGCTCGTAAAGTTTTGATCACATCAAGTTTGCGCGTGTGAGCAATTTTTGTAATGTTTTAATATTCATGCTAAACACGTGGCCTTTATAACAGGCCTGGACTTGCCAAACGTTTCTTTTGTCAAGCGTAAAATCCAGCTCTAATGAGCACAGTTACGCTTCAGTGCACATATAAGAGTGGATACATTTAGCTATGCAATTTTGCTTTCACCTTTCGATGTGAAACCATAAAACGCCTTGAAGACGTTTATGACGCCAACTTTGCCCAACATGTGCTGCTGTAGACTCCTGTTATTCTTAAGCAGGGGTGTGCATCCTGCGGTCCGCACTGTCAAATTTTGTGGCCCGCAGATGAATGTAGGATGAGGCTTGTGGCCCGAGGCTGATGTCAATTCACACTTTGAAGAAGTTAACCACCCAAAAAAAGGGTGGTTTCCCGGTTAATTTAGATAGAAAATATGTCATTTTAAAGTTGAAAATGTTTATCTTCGGGAAAAAGGTTTACACCTTCAATTGGGAAGAAAATGCGACCCACCAGTGTTTTATAGTTATGACGAATAAGGTCTCTGTTGCCGGGCCTTGTCCCAAAGTATTCAATTTTGCCTTTTCCATAGTAGGTCATACCACACGAGCCAAATATAGTAACCTTGGTGGTAAAGATCCGTAACGCCTTTGACTGTAGGAATAGACTAATGCCCTATTTCTATTTATCCCGGTCTATATTACAAATCTGTTTCAATATTTCAAACGTTGATTTGGTTTTACTATTAACGGTTTTTTATTCCTTAGCCGAAGTTTAACTTCAATATATTCAAGCTCCCCCTGACTGCAGGTTCATCAGTGTCAGGCGCTGCTGTAAACCAAAGATTCATTTGGATTGATCGTCGTGGGAGTGCCTTGAGAAAGGAGCGACAGTCTAAGAACTGGGTTTGCAGTTGAACTAACTTGTTACCACCCCTTGCAGTATGCCTTACAGAAGTATGATCGTGACATAACAAGCCACGATTGGTTGCAGCGTAAACCAGGTTCAGTTGACTGTTGAATCGATAGCCGGCAATCATAAGCGAAGTAAAGAGACATTTTCAGAGCCTTAAACTGATACTAGGTTGATCGGCGCTAAATTGGCTTATGACCCGCCCAAAAGATGAAAGACTTCGTGATTATAAAATGTTAAACGCAACATCAAATGTTGATGATACAAAACGTTTACTGAAAACTTATGACGCTCACATCAGAGGGTGGTATCGCCTCAAATGGAAGCGAATCAGATTAAATAGGTTTTTTGCCTTTGAGAACACGTATTCACTCTCGGTCGTTTTATGTAACGCATACCGCCACTGGTAAGTACTTATCAAAGATCTTCGAGCAAAACAACTTTTCAAAGCAAATTGCATCTTAAAATGAATAACCAATCGTTTTTTGATGTTATTTTACTGGAGCCAGGGCATGTTAAAATCATAATTGTTTGAATTCAGTTTTGTAACTCCTTATCCAGATCATTTTTATTGTTGAGCCATCGAGTTTTTAGACAGACTCCAATGAATTGAACCCAGGCTTGTTGACAGCAAAGTAAACGTTCTAAACGCCGCTTCACCGTCCTGTTTACTTTAAGAAAGGTTGTCAATTCGAATGTTTTCAACGTTTTAAGGTACATGTTGTTAAATTTGTCTGCCCGAGGCCATCTTGAAAATTACGACTTGAAATTACGCCGTTCTTGGTGAAGCTAAAGCCAAAGTTACCACTTACGACCACTTTTTAACCTACCCTTAACAGTTGATGATTTTTACGCTTTATGAATGCCGTAGGCAGGGTTCTTTTTCATCACGTACGTTAGTCTGTTGTAAAATCTAAAACTGTGTTCTGAAAAAGCTTGGAAAAGACTTATTTGCTATCAGCGAGGCGTTATTTCGAAAGAGCTTTAAATTTTAAATAGAATCTTGGCCGAGAAATTTCGTCAAAAGTCTTTTGACCGTGAGTCACATTAAAGAAACAAAGAGAGCGCGCGCTGTCAGTGCGTTAATAAGAGATGAGTTGAAGAGCTACGATTCTGTCGCGAAATTAGGTGGAGAAGTAGCGAAAACAGCTGATCTACCTTCTGCTGCAATTCAATTGCAACATCGTCGGCAATCGCTTGTTGCGATCAACGATTTTGTCAAACGCATCAACTGTGACGTAAAGCCAGCAATGGTGCCATTGATGTATGATGCAAGACATTCTATGACAAATCTTTTTGCACGTAGCAAAGCTATTTTCATTGTGAAGCTCGCTTGTCCATGTTTAGTGCTGGTTTGAATCCTCAAAGTGTTGTGCCTTGAATAAATAATGAGAAGTTATTCAACTTCTTCAACTGAAGATGAACGAAGAGTTTAGGAGAAATGACTTTACGGTGTTTCAAGTTTTCAGTTTTTGAATTATTTACTTAAATTCTTGTCCATGATTTTATGTGAAGTGCGTGAATTGCTTAGGAATAAAAGAGAGCGAAGCCCACTAATTAGTCTAAATATCGTATTTTGTCCGAAATACTAGGTTTCGTGACGTTTGTGGACGACTTTTGGCCGTGATTTAAAAAGTGCATCTTCAGTTTCGACGAGGGAACGAAAAGATCTCGTTAATCGACAAATTCTATTTCCATTCTTGTTCTACATCCTCCTTTAATCTTAATTGCCTATCGCCTTCTTGACTCTATAGTTAATCATTTGACGTATCTTTGATATGCAGCAGCTTTATTAGGTTAAGAAGAATTGTTCTTGCGGCAGGATGTTTACCACGTCTCGTTATTTTACATTGGTTTGATTTTTGCTTTAAATTTTGTCGCAGATATCTGCTCTAGATTTTTGTGTATTGGGTAAATTTAAGATGTCAGTCGAAATTGATTAATTTTGATCAGCTGAATTAACAGATTTGGTCTGAATTGTCAGTTTGGCTGCAGCATTTATTATAAACAAATTTACTTTATTTGAAGCGTTAAGACTGGCAATAAACGGGTTGAGAGATTTGATTTCTACATTACTACATGTTAATATCCGTTCTTGTGTTCGAACAATTCTCTTTATGTGACATAAATCTATATGTTTGTCATAATTGCGGTTTTGTTTTGCTGTTATAGCTTTCATTAAGGTGACTCGATTTGAATATGCTTCTACTTTTCGCCACCCGAATGGAATTTCTCCGCACGTGGCGACGGCGGGTGTGAGAAAGAAGAAATTCGAAGTAATTCTTTAGGATAGTTGTTTCTTCGCCGTGCCGATCACTTATGTATCATATGACTCATGAGGGTTATTATTGGAATGAATTTGTGCGAGTTTTAACTGAGAAAGAAGAAATTCTGTTAATAAGGTCTTTGGGAGAGGACAGCTTTAAATTACTTTCTAAAGGGGATGAGTTGTTCCTTACCCCCGCGAAGAGACTGCAGTATTTTGTCTTCCCCTCTCGCTTAACAAAATCGGCAAGTGAATACGAGGATATAAGAAAGGGATAGTGAGAAGAAAAGTTCGAGTTTATTTGTTGCGCTTTTGGGAAAGTTACTCTCCTCTTTCACGCGACAGCTAGTGGTTGCAACGAGCAGTCTAACCGTCGCGGTAGCTCGCTCTGACATGCGGACAGTGCGTAAGGCCGTACGCCTGAATCACTGAACTCTTAGCTATCTCCTGAATGAACTTCAGCCCCTCCAACATAATTCATTAACCTTCCCTTCCCCTTCCCTAAAATACAGTGGAACCCCAGAGTCTAAATTTCTGCCCAGACCAAACCTGTCTGAGCAGGTCTGAATCGCTGTTGGCTGTTATGCAGGATTTAGGGCATATTCTACTCCCCCACTTCCCGTTTAGGACAGTAAAACCCTAGGGGACGCCACCGTGATAACACATTATTTTCTATGATGAGCACTTTAATGATATCGCTAATGTTTTACCATTTTAAAGTTTATTGTATTCCGCTTTTATAAGGCGCCCACCGTGCTAAAACAAGGCTGATCGTTCTACTTGAAATTTACAATGCACAGCACTGCCAATCAGTAGCTGATTGAAGCCTGTGACAGAGACAAGTTGTCGACAAAAATTTTGATTTAGTTGGAGGGCTATAAATGCGACAATTTTTTATAAAAAATTTGTAAGTCGTAAAAATAGATTGTTAATCACTTAAGCAACACGTGATAGCAATTACTCAAAGCTAGAACTAGAACATGTTTAAGTTTTTTGACTAGAAGTCATTAATTAAGCCATAAATGGCTGTATTGTCTTTGAGTGATTAAAAAGAAGTTTTAAAGGACTGTTAATTTAAACATGTAATTCCTAACAACTCTCAAACGTGTATGATAAACAAAATGTCAGAGGGATGTGCTATTTTTTTTGACTATTTAGGTTGAGTAATGATACCTAATGTGCAAGTTGTCGATTAAATTACTGATTTCTACCATTTTTCTTAATTCTATACATTTCAATAGAAAGAGTTTTGCGGTCAAACATTGATTTCTTTTTACATCATAATAACTTAATATTGTGTGTTGTCTCATTGTGGCATTTAAGATGTGTTAGTGTAGAGTTACTTTTGTTCAGATTTTACATTTAGCCAGATTTTTAAGGAAGGCGTAATTACTATCGACACTTGACTCATTTTTAAAAGCTATTAAAATCGATAAGATAGACAGGCTTGGTTAAGATACAGTTATTAAAAAGGTCCGCTGAGGTTTTATTTCTACTCCCATTGGCTTATTGTTCAGCTTATATTATTGCTGAGCAAAATTAGTCATTTCAAAATTACTTTAATTATGCGCGTACTCAATTTTATTGACATTTTTTGTCTTGATAATATTCAAAGTAGCTTAGAAGATAGAAGGAGTTGTAAGAACGTTTTGGGAGTAGCTTAGTTCGTAGCCTAAACCCCATCTTGCCCATGTGGCCTGTTTCACACTTTTCTAAATCACGAGGGCAGAGGTCATGTTCAGACGCATGTTCACTACAAAGAAGTATGTTTTTGTGGCAAAAATGGTGCGTGTGTTTTGAAAACCCTTCATCCTTTTTGGAGGTTAAGAGACGCAACTACGAGTATGAAGAGGGAGTTCAATCTCCCTTGGTTTTATCCCTGCTGAGACGTTAGTCATATGACCTTAAAGGTGCTTTGCCAACACGTCCATATACGCACCGACGTACTTCCCTTGAAATACTATGTTCAATCTTTCTTTCTATGTAATGGCTGCTTTACCTTTTAACTTAGCTTGTTGCATGTGCTGAAGAGAGTTTGAAACAAGCCTGTTTTGATCTTTTAAACCAATTTTGTTTTTAAACCAGTGGTTCGCAAACTATAAGGGTAGGTACAATTTTAAGGTTTTGCGGTCAGTTCGTTAAGATGTCCAGGTGTCGCAGAGATCAAGTGATAGGGAGAGCGCATCGATGGAGATCAAAAGTGAAAAAAAGAAAGATTTAAGAGACCATTGACAAAAATGCGTGTGCGGCAACCCTAAAATTTTGTTTTAATCGTATTTTTTCGCAAAAATAGCTGCACCCATCAAATTGAAAAGGTTTACGAAGTGATATTTTTAGGCAACGTTTGTGTTTATCTTGTGTAATGTAATTTGACAAGAAAATCAATGGCGTGTCGCAAGCTTCATAAATTTGAAAGCCACTGTGTAAAACCTCTGAATGTCACGGTAGCAGACAGACCACTTGGTCGTTGTCAAGCTGTTACATAAATGGATTCAAGTTTACATTTACGACTTCGTTGTTCTTGTAATTAATGGCGAGTCGTTAATGGCTTCCGATTCTGACAACACATTCGGAAGCTACGTCACACTCACCTTGCAATGACTCCGTGGTATCGATTGGTTGGTTTGTGTGGGTGTGGTCGATATTGGGCTCTGCTTACCTACTTTAAAAAGTGTGAATAATTTGTGATGTAGCCCCATTGAATGAAAAGCAGTGGTTCTCGGCTAATACATGAATACAATACTTTTTTGACTTATTGCTGTTGTTGATTATTTACATCTTTTTTTTGTTGAACTTGTTGTACGGTAATCTCTTCATAAATTATTAAAGGAGAATCAACAGCTCAGAAATGGGTAAAACTTTACTCTTTCAGTGGTGTGCGCCTTTCTATGCGTAAAAACAAAAAAAATTTACAGCAACCGACGTTTTGCTTTGCCAAAAAGGCCTTTGTTATTTTTCTTGTAATAACAAGTGCAGCAATGGAATGAGGATTAATCAGCGGTGTTGCTGAATCGGAGCGCGCTCGAGAGCATAACCAGAGGAGCCTTTTCCGCCGTGGCACTAATTGTTTGCTGTCTCTTGATGCTCAAATTGTCAATTAATATTTGTTTGTTTTTTCAGGGGGAGTACAACGCAGATTTGAATCGGATAATATTTGGAAATACGGATTGGTCGGATCCTTGCCGTTACGAGTCTCATTTTGAATTTCCAAATTATGGCATGGATGAAATTCAGAAAATAATCGACGAATCCGAGTTGACCTGGCTCTGCGACGACTCCACACGGTGAATTTTAGCGGTCGTACAACCACTTGATGTCGTGGCTTGAAAATTAAAAGTTGATCACCGCGAGGTAAATCCGCCAAAAGGGAAAGTTGAACGGACTCACTGTGCTACACGCGAACCAAAGAACCGTGTTTTCCTGCTTTGCAACGTCATACTTCACAATGAATGATGAGCAGGAGATTGACCTAAATTTTGCTATGCAGCAATTCGGCTCAACTGCAAACTTGGTTTGAATGAGCCTGATTGCATGTTTTCTAGCCCGCAAACATGATTTTTTTGAATCACCAAAATATGTCGGCAGCTTAAAAGTTGACCAAAAGTTCATGTTCTGGACCCTCAAATTCAAATCCAGCTTGCATAATAATTTCATTCAAAATAGACCAATAAAGCGATAATTGTTCTGAGCTTTAAAACAAAATATCAGGAATTTGAAACACCTTGGTATTCGCGAGGAAAAGCATTCGGGACTTAAAGTACTTTATTGCTCCAGTAAAAAGTCTGCATTGAGAATAAGTGAGTAGTGGCAGACCCATACTTTACCAGCACGTCATTTAGCTTACTCAGGCTTAACCAAGCTGACAGAAGCTTTGCAAGGCTAGTGTTTCTGCTGCCTTTTTGCATCGTTCAGAGTATATGTACTTGCTGGGACTAAATCCAGTTTTTGTAAGTCTTTTAAAACAAATGAAGCAACTTCTAAAATCAGTTTGTAATTGAATTGTGTATTTTATGAAATGACTTGTTTTAATTACCTCATCGAAATCAATTATACAAACCAATGTATCGAGTCAAGTTTTGTATGCAAATTATCAAACAGCCAAGTTATGATGTGATTTCACCAAAGTCCAAACAGCTTTGTTTATGGTCAGCATAATACATCAGAATTTATGATCAAATTTATTGAAATAATTCCCTTTTGCATGCTTGTGTCGTGTAAGTGTATTTATATAAATCTGCCGCGTGTGGTGTGTGTGTTTGTATTTCTCCTTTTTTTTCATTGCCGTGGTGTTTAGTGGGTTGCAAGTTGTAATGGTGACCTTATTTTCACGAACATTGAAAACAGTTCATAATAAAGTCAAAAAACGCATGCCCTATTTAAGTTGTTAAGATTAAGAGCCATTAGCTTTGTAGTAACTGGTCAAATGAATCAATTTCTGTTTTGAAAAATTAGGGCCAAAGGGATATTCTTCTCAACAATAAGAAGATCCAAATTTTGGCCTACCACAAAACTTGTCAACAAAAGAAAATGTAAAATTGAACATCAATCACAAAGTCTTCGGAAATCGAAGTGATTTTGCAAAACTGTTGTCAATGTTTTTTTGTTGTTTTGCTTGAAAAATGAAGATGAGAAATGAAACATATTTCCATGTTTTTATGAAACCTGTGAATTTCGTATTGGATTTTGAGCTGGGACAAAATTATAAAAGCAATGGCTCTTAGCATTATTCTGTGCATGTAACCTTGGAGCTTTCTAAAAAAATTTTCTTTGTCAGTGTAAAATAATTTGTACAAAAATAGAACTTTTAATAACTGATGCGCATTGGAATGTTTTTCTTTTGTTACACACACTCGGCTTTGATTAATCGTATCCCAGGTTAAAAACCACTACTCCATAGAAATGGCCATAGCTTGTCTGCTCATGAAGGATGATTGCCAACGGCAAGGCATTAAATATTTGTGTATATTCTTGTATTTTTTCGCATTTTAATTCTTTTTACCCTCACATTTAGAAGTTCGCTACTTGTTCTATTTCCTACTAATTTAATTTCCTTTGTACCTCTTTTATTCTTTTTGTAAAAACCATTTTACTGTTGCGCGGTAACGTAATTTTGCGTTAATTTCTTACGTAATCATAAAGTGCCTCCACAGGCATCAGTACATTGTGCCTAATTGAATATACGAATCGTAGCGATGTTTTTCTTGTTTGTAAATATCGTCGTCCTGTCTCTGCTGGTTAGAGCTTTTTGTGGTTTGTAATGTTTTTAATAAACATTTGTTTGTACAAAATTGCTGTTTCTGTGTACAACGATTGTTGTCAGACGAAGCCGTTGAGTTTTGAACTGCTTTTTGTAAGGCAATGTCATTTTCGTTCATGGATTAAACTTGTACGGTTATACGGAACAGCATGTGTTGAGATGTGCTCCGGATTCCCGGTTATACGGAACAGCATGTGTTGATATGTGCTTCGGATCCAGACATGGTGCCGTAATGCAAAAGCTGCGACCAAGCAAAGCAAGTTGCCTTAAAATAGGTTGTCGTCCATGTATATGTATCAGGTTGGAACGAAAGTTCTGTCCCCTTTTAGATTTAATATTTTCATGAACGATTATACCTTGTGGGTATGTTATAGTATGAACGATTATAGCTTGTGAGGAGGTGGGAAGAGATCATTGATAAGAATGGTGATTATGCTGATGATTAAATAAAGTTGTATTTTGCTTAATCTTTATTTTCATTTAAAAACAACAAAGGGGACAGAACTTTCATTCCAACCTGATACATAATACTCGGTTACGTACTGGGGGTATTTAAAGAGAGAGATGAATCATGAATTATGTTGTCAGCTGTCACTCGAAGCTTTGGAGGTAAGATTGAAGGGGTGACTATTTTTGTTGTCAAGCTTGAGGACGACAGGTGGCCTAATGACCTTAACCCTAAGCAAGTAATAGTACCGTCTTTCAGCTCGATCCATCAAGGAAAGTTTGGCTGCGAACTGAAGTAGTTCGTAGAATCATCGTTTTCCAGGCTTGCTTATTGTAGACCATTAGCAAATTCATTTTGGATGTTTTTGTGGATACGTGTTGAAAATGAAACAAATACCTGTCTAGCAAAATTCAATGCTTTTGCATCCTCTTTCCTCATCACATCTGGTGATGTTAGGGAGTAGCTCAACGTTGGGGAGCTTTCTTTGAGACGTGATCGACTTCCTGGACTAGTTTGTACCTTCTTAGAAATTCGATTACACCATTAACATCTGATTTTATATGGCAAGAGCAAACTGCTACAACACTTAGTATTTGGCTGCCAACTTATTACTTGGCAGGTGTGATTTTTGATAGCAAAGTTTATAGATGAATATGGAAATTATTTTTCAACAAAGGATGGCAGTCACAATGCTTGCCGAAGAGCTGCAGAGCAATTAAATTGCTTTCACCTGTTTGTGTGTTGTAGGCTACAAGGACTTTCAAAATGAGTTTGCTTTTTGTTTTGAAGCGTTTTGATGCTTAAATTTTCAGCAAGCGTTGACAGAAAAGTAAGTAAAAAAAAGTATGTAAATTTCTTAGAGCATTTAAAGTTTGTTGTTTTTGCGGCTGCGTGTTCAGGGTATTTTTGGCTTATTGCACCCTTTTTATTATAATTGAATAAAGTTAAGGGCTTTGCCCAAGGCCACTACAAGCGAAGTTGCCGGCTTGTCAACCACGCTATTCCTTTCGTGCTGAACCCCAAGGAGGGGCGCTATGAATTCGATTTTTTACAATATTTTGGTATGACTCGGCAAGGGAAATAACTCCGAGGTTTACTGACTGCAAGGTCGACGCTCTAACCACCACGTCGTCGAGGCAGTGAAAGAACGCTTCTTAGGAAATTAATTGTGTGCTAACATTGTGAGTGGCAGCGGAACAACGTCGGTAAAAATTGATGAAATGACGTTGGATTCCAGAGTTTCCAATCCTGGAAATATATCGCAAATTTCTGGAAATTTTTAAGGGCTTTGGAAAATCTACGCTAGCTAAAAGTGTTGGGTAAAATGTTGAAATTTTAGAAGATTTATCTCGAGACTTTCCTTGGTTAAAGCCTTCCCTTTTTTTTGAGATCAACTTTTTATTGGGCAGTTTTTTCAAGTTTGTGGGCGACAAGCACGAAGCTACAAGGCTCTGGGGGGGGGGGGGGGGGGGTTAGTTGCCCCTTTTTTCCTAATTCTTATTTTGCCCCCAAACGAATATCACCTACCAGTGCGTTTGATACGTACATGTACTTTCTATTTGGCGGCAAAAAAACGTTATGTGGCGAAGAAAATTTAATTTTGTATTTGCTATATTTTTCATTTGCATTCCACTACTTTTGAATGTTCATTTAGAAAAGGCAGGTACAGCAATAAACTGAAGATTTTAGGGGCTTGAGGCAAGAATTCATCGGCAAAATTCTAAACAGAGATTCCTCCAAGAAGTCCTGGTCGGAGGGCGTTTTTCCAATGGAAACAGAAGTATGAAGATCTTTTATTGTTGAAGATCACATTTTCTGATGCGTGAAATCGGGCTTTGGTCATCTCAATTCGGCATAATGAGTATCTTTTTTTGAGGTCAACTTAAAGGTGATTAAATTTTTTCTAAATGAAACAAATTCACACCGCATCTTTGGGCATGTCTGGAAAATGGTGTCCATTGTTTTTCAGAGAGGGCCAGAAAAAGAGGGCCTGAGGCAGCTCCCTCACCCAAAAGCTACCACAGGGCAGGTACACATTTTACAGACATACCAAAACTAAATTAACAGTAGAGATACACAACCGGAGATTTGGGCATGCGAGAAAACCAGATTTATGAGCTTAAAATGATTGTGACATCACAAATGCACTTTGCTTCCACGTAGTCACGCACTTAAAAGACGTCTGTCAGTAGGCCAAACGATCTTAGCTTCAGAAGAGATAACAAGATGTGCAGTAATTTGGAGTAAACACGGAAGATCGCATCGCATAGAGTAACATCAAACAGTTTTTTTTTTTGCCATATTCATCCTCCATTCACGAGAAAGCGATTTGTATCGCTATATTTTAAACGGGACGTCCACACTCGCTTGGGAGTTGCTATTTTTGGAGGTGTCTGGGCCATCTGTCTTCCACATAAAGGCGGGGGCGTCCCGTTAAGTGCCTTGCCCAAGGACACAACAAGCGAACTTGCTGGCTTATTCTCCACAACCTTTCCTAAATGCCGAGCGCCAAGCAGAGAAAATGCGGATACCATTTTTTAAAGTCTTTTGGTATGACTCAACAGGGGAATTGAACCCCAAGTCTATTGACTGCGGAGCGGACGTTCTAACCTCTACGCCATCGCGTCGATTGAGGGAGGCAACATATTGAAAAGCTTGGGAACCACTGTTCTATAAGACTATACAGTCTATATATGCATGCACACAAAGACTTACTTTTGCAACAAAAAAACACTGTAGTAACTACTACTAGTTGTTGGCAGGAAGGAAACATATTGGTGGAAGCATAAAAATGGGATTTGTTCTCAATTTTCAGTAAAAAGAATAAAGCCAAAATGCTGGTAAACATTTTGTTAAAACATTTCGCTTTTACAGTAAAAGCAAAACGCAGTACCTGTCTTAGCCTAGCCTAAATAACTATTTATTTAACTAATGATGCTTTTAGTGTAAAAGCGAAACGTTTTGATAAAATGTTTACCAGCTTTTTGGCTTTGTTCTTTTTACTACAATTAAGTAGAACTTTTGTCCACGAGTGGTATCGTATCTTGGTCAGTTGAGTATTGCAATCCTTCAAGTGAAACCGATAATTTGATCCAGATTGCAGAATTTCTCCATTTTAAAGAAATGCAAGAGGCTAGCGATGCACTTCGAGCAACCTGCAGACAATGAACTGTTTCGACCTATCAGGTCTCTTCAGTGCAGTTGGTGACCGACAAGTAGCAAGAAGCTTTAAACAAAGTATAGCTTAGACCAGGGGTGGGAAAATTAGGCCCGCCAACACTTGTAGAAACTTCTACATATCTAATTTAATATGACAGGGGTGGCCACACCTGCCGTACTAAAGAGCTAAAAACGTTTGAAGCCATCATTTAAAGAGCTGCTACGCAGTTCTTAGTTTGAAATAACGCATTTTCGTCCAATTAGAGGATGATAATCTTTTTTTGGACACCAACATTTCCAAAGCCCTGTAATACGACACTACAAGAAATTATTGCAAGTTTTTAAGCTACTGCAAACTCTTACATTGTATAGAGCTATTGCAAGATTTTAGGCATTGGCTACCGGCCACTCTTGAAATGGTCAATGCGGCCCTCAGCCAACTCTTGAATGGTCAACACAACCCTCCGACAAAAACGTTTGCTCACCCCTGGCTTAGACCGTCACACTTGTGGCGCCTAAACTAGGTCCACTGTAGTGGATGGTCTATTAATACTCTTAGCCGTATCACTTGTGAATGAGTGACGGTTGTCGCAAGAGCACTGTTTTTCGAAGATTGCATCTTCATTGAATTTAACCGATGACTAGCCGGGCGTTCACCAGGTTACGATCTGTATAGGTCATCAACTTCCGTCAATCACAAAAGTTGATGACTCGCAGGCAGTTTCTGTTGGAACAGGTAATCTCAATCAATCAACAAAAATAAAGAGGGAATTTACAAAAGTAGAAAGAAAATACCCACTGACAGTGGCGGTTTGTCTCATAGGGCTGTGAAACTGCAGCTCCAACATTTTTTCAAATTTTATGCTATTTATATTATGGTTGAGCATTTTGTTTTTCAAAATATTTTGTGCTTTTTAAAATTTTTCAAACGCCCTGCATAAGTGCTGCTATTTGAAAGCAGCTTCAAGGTAAGAACCAGGGTTGCCAGATTGAGCTACTTTTTACAAGCATTTGCGATAAAATTTTGCGTTGGGCGCAAAAAATAAATAAGCGCCCGAAAGGGCTACTTTTTATCTACTCTGTGAATAGCGATTGGTTTTTATTTTTGTATTATAAACAGATAGAATCGTTCTTTCGAGAATTTATTGTTAAAACTTGAGTTTCGCTTCCTGAAGTTACTGCTGAAGGTTTATTTGTTCACTGGCAACAACATCTACCATTTTCTGCGGAAGCTCTCTGGTTACTATGGGGAACGAAACGTCAAGTTTCAACAATAAATTTTCGAAAAAACGACTCTATCTATTTATGATACTAATACACTCGACAAATGATAATGCCCGCTATATTTTATTTTTGTGCTAAGTAGTGGATTTCCTTCCAAAGTTCAATGTTGTTCATTGCAAGTTTTGAATATGGCGTGTGGAATGCTTTCCGTTATAGACGTTCCAGGTTCCATTATTTATTATTAAAAATTGTTTGGAGAAAAAGTGATGGAAACTTTGTGAATTCAGTCTTGCATATGGTCTGTGACTCTGTGCATAAGCAATTGCTAGGTCAAGCTATTTTTTAATAACTGGTTATAAATGAAAGACAAGTTTTGATGGACAAAATTTTTAAACCAGTCTACTTATGTTCTGATGGCATTTTTGTGAGGTGGCATTAGTTTTATCAGTACCGGAATACTAATAGAAACGGTAAGTATTTGTCAATAATCTACATTTTTAAGGGGTAAAAATGGCCACTCTAGTTGAGAGTGATATAGTCTTTTAACATTTATACACAACTCTACAAAGAACAGACAAATGAATTAACCTTTGACATAGACAAAGTCAGAAAGCATTGAAAAATAATAAGGTTGTTGTCAGGGGGGGCACTGTGCCATGGCCCCTTTTGGTCCCAGATAGAATTATGTACAAAACAAACAATTGCCTGAAAATTTCCTGGTAGGGCTGGGCTTTATGCCTGAGATCAACACAAGAGCTTTAAATTTTATATAGTTTTCGTGATATAAAGCAGAAATCACACAAGCAAATTTTTTGCGCAACCTGTAGTTAGTTAGACGTAGTTTATTATTGTTTGCCCAATACACTCAATAGATGTCAACATAGAACAGTAGTAAGATAAAATAGTACATTCGTGCAATGGGACAGGAGACACTGAAATAACCCAAAGGTTTTCTAGTCAGTGCCTCCTGATAGCAAAAAAACAACAAATTAATTACCAGCAATAAATAAAAACCTAATAGAGACTGGCAAGAAGAAGTAAAAGAGAAAAAAAAGAAAAAGGAAGAGAGAAAGTTAAATTTTATATAATAGTACATAACGTGAAAGCCACATATTTAATGCATCAGCAATTTTTATGAAATAAATCTAGAATTAAAGCAAAACTTTCAATTTAATAATCTCTAATCATTCGTTCTTCTAATATTTTTTTGAAGACTGGTAACGGTTTCGTTTTTATAGAATTGTCTAGAATTGCCCACAATTTAGTACCTCGAAAAGCCAATTGCTTTGGTGACATTGTTTTGTTGACCCGGGTTAAGAAATAATTGTTTTTGGTTTTTTGTCTTATAATGTACGAATGCATATTTTCTAGTTTAACAAAATTTTTTTCAAAAACTTTAGGAGTCATATTACAATTTAATTGATGCATAAACTTTGATAATTCTAATTTGTAAATGTTTTCTAATTTCAATAATTTAAGTTGTTTTTACAGTACGCTAACGTGATCAAATTTCCTACTCCAGGTCATAATCCGAACAATGTTGTTAAGTCTTAGAACTCTTTCTTTTTGTCTAGTGTAGGTTGCTGTTCCCCATAAAATGATACCATATTGAACACGACTGTAAATCAAACTATAATATAACAATTTGAGTGTTTCAGTATCAACAAAGTTACGAGGTGCATTCAATAAGTTTCCAGACTTTTTTGGTATGGACACTTTTATTAACCGTACACACAAAAAACTCTAGTCCCCTTCAAAGTATTCTCCTCCGACATCAATGCACTTGTTGTACCGTTCCAACAACTTCTGGAAAGCCCCCTGGAAGTCTTCTTGTGTGAGCGTGTTTAGGACCCTCGTCACAGCCTCTTTCATGTCCTCAATTGTGGAATACCGATTGCCTCTGAGGTTTTCCTTGAGCTTTGGGAAAAGCCAAAAGTCGCAGGGAGCAAGGTCCGGGCTGTAGGGAGGATGGGGAACCGTCTTGATGCCCATCTGGGTCAAATAGTCTGTGACGAGGATGGAGTTGTGGACTGGGGCATTGTCCTGATGGAAATGCCACTGACCTGATTTGAAGAGTTCTGGCCTCTTCCGACGGAATCTCTTCCTGAACTCCATTAAAACTTCAATATAGTACTCCTTGTTGACTGTGATTCCAGTGGGAACCCAGTAAATGTAGATTATGCCCATGCTGTCAAAAAAACGGATCATCATGAGTTTCTGGGTGGACTTGCTCTGTCTGGCATTCTTGGGTCTGGGAGATCCAGCATGCTTCCACTGGGAACTCTGTCTCTTGGTCTCTGGGTCATAACAATAGATCCAGCTTTCATCGCAGGTTACCAGGGCATCAAAAACTTGGGGATCTGAATTAATGAGCTCGACCATCTCCTTGCTGTCATTGCAACGTCTTTCTCTCTGATCTTCCCGGAGCACTCTTGGGACGAACTTCGCGCAAATCTTCCGCATCTTCAGTTCCTCACGAATAATTATGTGTACAGCTCCCACACTGACATTCAACTGTGCACTTAGTGTCTCTATAGAAACACGACGGTCCCTATTCATGAAATCGTTTATTTGGCCAATCATCTCTGATGTTCTGACTTCCCTACTCCTCCCACATCTCTCATCATCCCTCACGGACTGCCTGCCTTCCTTGAATCTCTTGTGCCACTGAAAAACTGATGATCGATTCATGCAAGATGGTCCATAAGCAGTCTGAAGCATACCATACGTTTCCGTGGCAGTTTTTCCAAGTTTAAAACAGAACTTGATCGCATATCGTTCTTCTAATGTGTCCTCACGTCCAGATTGCATTTCTGAAATTCATCAGCTGTGACAATCAGGATTTACTAAGGTGTACTCTAATTCCTACTGTAGCTATAAATTTGCACCTAAACAAGAAAAAATTGGTCAATCATCTCATAAGGAGTATAGTAACAACATACTGAAATATCTCGAGTTTACGGCAATTATAAATGCCTGTACAAAAAAAGTCTGGAAACCCTATTGAATGCACCTCGTACGTAAGCGAAATATTATAGCTGAGGATTTCGAAAGTTGCAGAGAAAGTTGTTTAATATGTGGCTTCCAATTAAGACTATCATCTATGAGCACACCTAAATTTTACGTTTCTAACTCTATTTATTACATTTTGTTATAATTGGATTTCAAAATTTTTATTAGTTAAGGCATTGATATAATTGTCAATGAGCATATAATTAGTTTTAGGTATATTTAAAGATGTCTTATTATTTCTCAGTCAAACATTTATTTTATTTAGTTCATTGTTAACCCGTTTTTCTAACTTTTTGATATTACAGTTAGACAGTTGTAACAAAGTATCGTCAGTAAATAAAGTGGTTTTAAAGTTTGAAGAAGAAGGTAAATCATTAACATATAAAACAAAAAGTAGCAGCCCAAGAGCAGACCCTTGAGGCACCCCACAAGTGACAATTCTCAGGCTTGATCTGCAATTGGAAACTCTTGTATACTGATATCTGTTGCTTAAATAATTACTTGGGAATCGTTTAGCGTTACCTCAAAATCCAAAATTATTTTCCAGTTTCTTTATTAATATTTCGGGTTTCACTGTATCGAATGCCCATAAAAAATCAAAAAACAATCAGCAATTGTATAATTTATCATCTTTACTTTTTAAAAATTCCTTATAAATGCTGCTGATTGCATAAATTATTGAATGGTTGCTGCGAAACCCGAATCGGCGTTCATCAACTAAATTATATTTTTCTAAATAATCATACATTCTACTTTCTGTTATTTTTCAAATATTTTATTGAATTGGTGGCTTAAAGATATCGGCCTATAGTTGGTGGCAAGTTCGGGGTTCCCTTTTTTAAATATGGGAATCCCTTCAGTCATTTTAAATAAATCAGGGTATTCACCTTCAACGATACATTTATTATATAATAAATGTACGTAGAAATTGTGCTATTACAGATTTGCCATGCTTGATGAGTTTTGTAGGAGCATCTACACTTCTACAGTACAAGCTTTGTTTATTTTCAACTGATCAATTAACCTTTCAACTTCTGGTGGAGTTGCTGAAGAAAAAAGAAGGTCCTACATAGGTGTGATTGTAGATTAACAGTTGTTGTTGCATCAACTTCAACATCTGGTATGTTTAATGCCATTTGCGGACCAATATTTACAAAAATTCATCAAGAGTTTCAACAATAGCTATGGGCGAAGTAACAGTCTCATAGAGCGTTTGTAGTTTTGTTATGTCGACTTGATTTTTTAGTTTTTGAGAATTATGTAGTACAGTATACTAATAGTTTGCCAAATCTTTTTCGGGTTGCTTCCATTCTCGATAAGTATTTTATTATAGTAATGCCTTTTTCCGTTAGCCATCAAACGATTTAAAGCATTCCTATATGCTTTATACCTTTGATTAACATCATTAATCAAGTCATTGGGATTGTTACTTAATATACGAGAATGAAGATTTTTAAACATTTTGTTTTTTATTTTAATTGATTTTAATATTCCACGCTCTAACCAGGGTTTCCTGTTAAGCCTTTTTTTTGCGTCATTTTTTTAAAATGGAGCTTATATGTCTACAGTATTGGAAAAGGTATTCAAAAAAATTTCAGTTTGTTCATTAATAGGCATAGTCGACACCACATTTTCATTTAAGGCTTCTTGTAAAGTTTTATGGAATTGATCTTTGTTAAAAGCTGTAAAATCTCGTACCGAAATATGTTTTTCTGTTTTGTAATTTTTTCCTACATCCAAAATCAGAGAGAAAATAGGATAATGGTCTGAGATGTCTGTCACTAAAACTCCACTTAATAAAATGTTGTTAAGCAGTGAGGTATACGCATGATCAAGTAGAGTCGCTGAATTAATATTTACTCTTGTGGGTATGTTTATTAGGCATTTACACGAGGAACTAATTAAAGAATCTGCATAGTTTCTAGAGTTTTCATTTTTTCGATTTTTAATAAGTCAATGTTAATGTCTCCAATCACAAAGAAATATCGTTTTTGACTAATTTTTTTGCGATACAAATTTTTGATGCTTTCAATAAATTTTACACTGCAATCTTTGTCATATACTGGATTACGATAAATTACCCCAACAGTTAGTTTACCTACGATATCATTTTCTATGTTTATCCATAAACTTTTGGAACCAGATATTTTGAATTTAATATTAGTATCAATGCTATAATTAATATTAACCTTAATGTACATAGCAACTCCGCCAGCGCTAGGAGTGGTATCTTCATGAACAAATATATATCCGGGTATACTAATATCGACAATAATGTCACGTTTTTTTATAAGTTTAGTCTTAGTAAGTAATATGAAATCTGGTTTTTGTTTAAGTTCAGATAAAAAATTAGTTAAATGGTCAATATTTTCTGTATGCTTCTGATGTTAATATGGATAAGGAATAGTTCAGAATCTTTACCATTACTCAATCTGTTATTTAGTTCTTGTACGCTATAGTAATTACAGTTCGAAAAAAAGTGATTGTAATCGGAAATTGCAGTGTGTGTGTTGACAATGCGTTGCTTAGAGGTGCCAGACAATCAGCAACTGATAAGTTGTAATCAAATGATTGTATAGGTGCGCTCACAGATAATAGTGTGTCAGCGCATTTTATCACTGTAACTACCAGGTAATTTAACTAAACAAGTACTGCATTTTGATTTATCGAATTGTACAGGATTTCCATAGCATAAATTGCATAAACCATTTGTCTTCATTTTCGATTTAGATTCTCCAGAAAGATTTTGAAAAGTTGCCATTTTGTCAAGAAAAGTAGTTTTAGTTAATTACAAAGTTTTTTAGGAAAATTAGCTTTTGGTAACACTATAACTAATAACGCAAAACGGTCGATAATTAATTTTAAGGAAATCAATGTCAACTCTATACCTATAAAGATCATCTGGCGTCTCAATCTTCAGCCACATTGCATTTCCATTTTCATTGCTTTTATCATCGTCATCATTTTCATCTGATGTTTCTTTCATAATTATCTTTCCATTAATCGTATGAACTTTTGCAAATCGACCATCACATTCCTCTTTAACATAACGTAATAATTTGGCTCGCAACGAAGTAAGATCTTCCGAGATGAACAAGTTTTTTAATTTCTTTATGGGCGGGTCTTTATTGTTTACATCAGTTGTTATATTCTTCAATTTTTTTTTTAATCTCAGTAATTCTAATCTCTTTTTAAATGAGACAAATCTTACAATTATCGGTCGAGTTTTTCCAATTCTTTTTTGTCCAGCCGGTGAGCTCTTTGAATATCTGAATCTTTCAAATCAACATTAAGTAAGAAGCTTTGCGATTTCCACAATGATATCTTCTCCATCATATTTTTTGTTTGCACTTTCAGGAACACTATAAATTCTGAGATTCTCACGGCGGCCGTACTGTTCTAGAGAATCCGATTTATATAAGAACCAATTCAATTGCTGTTTAAGTCGTTGGTTTTCTTCTTTTGTTTCTTCCAAAATTTTCTTGTTCATGGAAATTCACTTTTTAATTCATTAACTTCTTCAATTAATTTTTTAAATGAAACATTAATTTCTTTTAGTTGTTTTCTGTCTGCTTCTGTGAAGCATGCACTTTTGCAATTTAAATTTTCCTCAGTGCTGGAACTGGCTTTGCTTTTTTGTCTTGTCAGAGTAAAAGAGCACGTTTTCTAGCACGTTCGAGAGAAAAAAAGACACGTCCATTCAATAGATTTTACACGCGTCGAATGTGACCTATCGGTGTCAGACGAGGTGCGCAAAAAGTCTTGTGCAACATTGAGAGCAATATTGCACAATAACAAGTAGCTTGCTACGAGTGAAAGCGAGTTTAGTGCTTTCTGGAAAAGTTCTAGAAATATTGCCTTGAATAGAGCATGTCTTTATTTTTTCCACGAGTTATTTACCAAACTATCTTGATGAGCCTAGATTCATAGTTGATGATTTAAATTTTCTAATTTTAGTCAAAGTGCTTTAGACTGTGGTGTGTGGAGGAAACAAAACCATTAATTTGCTAAGTAGATATTTGACATTCTCTCTGGAATAATTTTAGAAGACAATAAAGACTGCAATAAAAAGTATTATGAGTCGACAAAAGCAGCACAGATGCTACAATCAGAGATAGCACAAGTTACAGTTGCATTCTCTGACTTGAAACGTAAGCGAAATTTAAGTATGCGTAAACACCATTAAAGATGTGTTGGTATTTTTTCTAATTATGAAAAATGTTTTTCGCTACTGCATGCTCAAGTTAATGGAAAATGTCCAGATTTTTTTGCATTCACGTTTGAAGCATCATTGTTCTACAAGGTGGATTGAGGACCATGATGCTGTTTTTGTTTTTAAGGAGTTTTATTCGGCGGTTGTTGATTATCTCAATCAACTGTCAGAATCAAGAGATGGAAAAGTTCTAGGAAAAGCTATATTCTAAGTGAAAGCAACAACAACACCTGGGTTTTTGGCTTTAGTTATCAATGCTACACTGAATCTTACTAAACCAGTTGGAAAGAAGCTTCAGGACATCAAGAAACTTTTATAACTGCATTAGATGCTACGAGTATTACCAGTTGCAAAGATGTGATTTGAGCTTTCAGGGACAATAAAAAAATATTTGTTGATCTATTCAGACATGCTGAATGTTTCCAAAGGGATCCATAACCATGCCTTGAATTGTGAATCGACAAGTCAATAGAGCAAATTCACTAGCTGTTTGTCTTTTTACCTTTTATTGTTACAGTGCTTGAGCAACTCAGCAAAAGATTTTGCTCTGATCTGGTTGATTGCGCAAAACTAAAATTTTTGATTACAACTGTTTGGGTAAAGCATTTGCCTTGACTCCATCAGAAATGCTGTGAACTTCTATCTTCCTTTTCTGACAGCATTGACACTGTGGAGGTTGAATTTGTACAATGGCGTTTATATTGGCTGCGCCACAAAGGTGATTCTTTACCGTAAAACGCTTCAGGCGCCTTGCTGTCTGCTAAAGAAATGAAACCTATTCATCTTTGGAAGTTCTTCTTTAAATATTGACAACTCGTCCAGTTACTACAGCAACAAAAGGAGCGTTTATTTAGTGCTCTGAAATATTAAAAATATTTAAAACCTATTTGCGGTCCACAATGAAAGAAGCTTGTTTAAATGGATTGGCATTGCTGTATGTTCACCGTGACCTCAACATTAATTTTGAACACGTGATTGATGAATTTTCACGTAAAAATCGCTGGCTGAATTTCAAAGAAGTTAAATTTTGACACGTAGTATCAGTAAAATTTTTTGCTTAACTTATCACCACTACCAATAAGTGTGTAACAGTAAATGCGTAGCGTGCAGTTGAAGTGCAAAATTTTTTTGTGTGCAAATTTGTTAAACTTCTTTACGTTTTGTTTAAAAACCGCACACACCCCTCACTTTCTTGGGAGAAGAAGCCTTAATATCCCTATTGCAACTCAATTCTGAGAGTTTTACCACGGCACCTGGGCTGTGTTGTTTAAAAAACTTTGGCATCCTTTTGAAGAAATCGTGGCTGCGCCACTGGTTATTGTGTAAAGATATCCTATTACTTTCGAAGAAACTAAGATGAGGGAATCCGTGGAAAGTCTTTCATAGACGTAACTTCTACTGAAACAGGAAAATTTTCTGCGCTGATCATCATTCAGGGTTGGGACTAGGGCCAATGTTGGCTAAGATTTCGGGTCGTTTGGAGTTGGTTAGGATGAGGGTTAGATTTAGTGTCAGTGTTTGGATTACAAATAGGATTAGGGCTAGTCCAGAACATTACGTGAAATTTCTGTGTTGTAGTAGTTTTCCCTAAATTTGTCAGATTGCAGAAAACCTATTAACAAATAGTTCAGTGTATTTGTTTATGTCATCAATAGTGTAACAGAATGACAGAACAACAAAGAAAGCAAAGCAATATGTTCAAAGTCAAACAAATTCGATATTGTTGACATGAGACAATTGATGAAATGGCCATAAGGTCAAATATAGCAGGCATTCCTCGTATGTCGAGTGTAACGATATTTCAATCAGATCACTTCGTTCTTTCGACAAATTTATTATTCAAATTTAACGTTTCGCTCCCCTTAGTTACCGGGGAGCTTCTTCAGAACCACGGTAGACGTTAATAATGTAACATACAAACTGTACAACATAAAAATATAAATACTACCTGTATTACTAAACACTAAAAATTATTTATCAACAGGGCAGGTAATCACGTAATAACAAAAACATTGTTACATCACAGATACAGGAGTGGCCAAGTGAGAAGTGTTGTGAGAAACATAAGACATTATTTATTGGAGACAAACCCACTATAAACAGTCGGAAAATTTGCACCATCATTGCGATTAATAACATTTTATGAACAAGCCTTTTGATTTATCAAAAAACTTTCCACAACGCGACGTCTGTATGCATGTGATTCTGACTTCAGTATTTTGACATTATCCCAATCTATTCTATGATCGAAATCCATAACATGTTGACTCAGCGCTGACTTTTTAGTGTTAAAAGTCTTGACCGCATCAACATGTTCCCGTTTTCTGGTTCTAACACTACGTCCTGTTTCACCTACATACACAGCATTGCACCAATGTAGAGTTTCAAATTAGTTTCAAAATAAAGTTTCAAAATAGATTCTCTCGTCGTGAGTTCATGCTCGCTGTGAATTCTCTTTTTTCCGTCAGAAAGCCCATACCTGACACCTCTACAGGGACATAACACAACATTCTAACCATCAGTTACTTTATTACTAAAAACTATCACCATATTCCACAAAGTGTATTCCCGAAGAGAGATAAAAATAATAATCACGTTGTTTTTAGAAAAACTAAACATTAGGATGATATCGATAATTTATTTAATTTTAATTAATTATTTTTAATAATTGACTGGGGACAGAAATGTCGCTACACAGTATTGCAAATTGCAATCCCGGCAAGAAATTTGATACACCAAACCACGCTTTTGTTCAAAATTAATAACATCTTTAGGTTTGCGAAACAACAAAGACAACGTGTGATGTGGTTTTAAAGCCACTCCGATACCAACTTGAGTCAAAATTTGGCTAATAGGTTCGGAGACACCTAGCACGTAGGGAATCGAAGTAAACCGTTTCTGTTTTTCTAAAATTATGATTTTTCAAGTACTTCTTAAAACTACATTTGTTACTGGGAAATCCGTTATTTTTTAAGGTTTTTGTTATCTGATGAAACTCTTCAATCTTTTTTTTGTTATTGGATGTGATACTGTTGGCTCTGGAGAATAATGTACGAGCCACACTAAACTTTTGATTAACCGGATGATGAAACGAAGGTTTTTGGTCTTAAGGTCTTTGGTCTTAAGACAAAGGCCATTAGGTCTTTGAGTCAGCAAGCAAAAAAAATCATTCTTGAATGAATAAAGCATTTGCCTAGCACATGGATGCATGTGCACACACACACAGAGACACTTGTGTATATACATCATCAAACACAAAACAATCCTCACAAATGAACATGCATTGTTGTTGAAAAAAAGAAAATGGATAAAGTTCATCTAAACGTTGGATCAATTGTTTATAATTTTCATGTTTTTAGCAGTTTGAAGTAAAAAAATTCTCGTGTTTTTGAATTGGTGTTTTTAAAGTTTTTTTTATATCAGTTGGCACTTCCTGCCGTATTTGAGAGCCTGCAAATACACTTATAGATTTTTCCAAATTGGTTTGTATTGAGAGTACTAGGTAGTTCTCTATATTTGCTGCTCTCATATTATGTTGATAAATCGAGTTGAGGTAGAAACTCGATTGTTTAAAGTCTTTTGGTATGACTCAACAAGGGGAATGAACCCCTAGTCTACCGACTGCGAAGCGGACGTTCTAACCACTACACCACCACGCCGGTAGTGTAGTGGTTAGAGCGTCCGCTTCGCAGTCGGTAGACTAGGGGTTTATTCCCCTTGTTGAGTCATACCAAAAGACTTTAAAAAAGGTATCCACAGCTTCCCTGCTTGGCGCTCGGCATTTATGGGAGGTTGTGGAGAACAAGCCGGCAAGTTCGCTTGTTGTCCTTGGGCAAGGCACTTAACGGGACGCCCCCGCCTTTATGTGGAAGACAGGTGGCCCAGACACCTCAAAAATAGCAACTCCCAAGCGAGTGCGGACGTCCCGTCCAAAATATAGCGATACAAATTGCTTTCTCGTGAATGGAGGATAAACATGAACAAATACAAAGTACAAGTAGATGGGTTGAAATAATTGTCCAGTTTAAATTTTTGAGATTGTGCATTGTGACTGCAGTCTGCAATTTATATATGTCATGTAATTGCAGTATTTGAGTTTAGTAAATAGTGGAAAAGAGCTACAGAGCTAGCTTGATAACTGCCACCAGTAATGATTTTGATGACATGTTTTTTGGACGTTTTTAGAGGTTAAAGTGTAGTTTTTGCTGCTCTTTCCCAGCTAGTTATACAATATTTAAGATGGGGATATATTAAACTGTAATAAACCGTTTTCAAAGTGTGAGTATTCACATAATTGTTTACTATGGAAATGGCATATGAGGCTCTGCAAAGCATAGCATTTGCATGATGTATGTAATTTTTTTTAGTTTAGTTTGTGATGAATGATGATGCCCCAGTATTGTACACATTTTTGATTTGTAATTTCGTTTTGGCCAATTTTTTTATTAACAGTCAGTTCATTTACTTTTTTTTGGTAATTATCATATAGTTTATCTTTTTGTATTTTATCGTAAGTCTGTTTCTTGTCATTCAGTTTTCAATTTTTTCCAACTTTTCATTGGTTTTTTGTTCTAAATTAGTTAGATTTTTATCAAATAGTGGCAAAATTGCATCATATGCAAACAATTTAGCTGATAAATTAGTTGCTTTTGGTAAGCTGTCTATATAAATGAGAAACAAGAGTAGACCCAAAGTAGATCCTTGGGGAGCTCTATCAAATAACTTCTTGCCAGTTTAATTTCACTTTATTCACCACTGTGCATTGCTTTTAATTGGAAAGGTAATTCTCAATTAGCTTGTGAGGTTTGCCACGTATTCCATATTCTTTTAGTTTAGTAATATTTGATAATTTACAGTGTCAAAGGCTTTGGCTAAGTCTGAAAAATTGAACAGGTTATATCTTTATTTTCAAGATTTTTAATGATATCATTACATGTTTGAGATACAGCTCTGTTGAACAGTTTTCTAAAAATCCATATTGAAACTTATAATGCATATTGTGTTTATTGAAATAAAAATATAAAATAGTTTCAGCTCATCTATTAGAGCTTCATAGACTACCATGTTTTTTCAATTTCTTCTTAAAACCTTGCCTTACTTCCATACAGTATTGCTGATCTTATGCAACAACAACAGACTTTACTTTTCATCCTCAGAGGAAACCTATTTCCAAGCAACAATTCTCCACATTTCCTGAATTTTATCCAACCAATTCTTAGTTTTGCTGTGACTGCTGCTTCACAATAAATATGTTATAAATGTGTTATGATTAAGGTAGTCTATGTTTTCATTACAATTATGCATCCTGGTTTAAATAAAAATGGCTTTGACAGTAATTTTGGCTTATAGCCTACTAATTGATGCATAGACTACATAAATTGTAGTGAAGTCAACAGTATTCAAAATTTATGAGAAAATTGCAAAAATCATCTTTACTTTCTTTGGTCTGCCTCAGCACAGTAGCAATTTAGTGTAAACATTTTTGCCCTAGAATAGCTCAATATGAGTATAGGATTGAAAACATTTGTAAGATGTGGACATTGCCTTCTGTTCCTGTAGTTATGCTTTTAGCTGTGGGAGGCATAAGAAGTGCTATCACTCTAGACACTCTGTACCGGACCTTAACTAATATTTATCAATGATTTGTGGGTATTTTGCCATTGCTTTCCAGGTAAAGCTAAATGGATGCAATTGTTCCATAACTTTGTGACAAAAACTAATGACATTGTTTTGCATTCTTCATTTCTTTATTGCAGATTTACAATCAGTTGCAACACTTTACTTTCTGTAATCTATTCATTGTTGGGCACCTTTTCAGGCTAGAAAAAAATTTTGGGGTACGGAGTTACAATGGGTTTGCGCGTTTTTTAAATTTTTGTCTGGCAACCCTGGTACGTACTAAGAAGTTTGGAAATGGCAAAACTGTTAAGCGGTGGCTATTTATCCTTCAATGGCATTTTAACCTTGAATGCTATTTTGCCGCCAGACGTAAGTGATTGGTCAGTTTTAATGACGTACCATGTTAAATGTGACTTTTGGTCATTTCTGATTGGTCAATTTCAATGGCAAATCAAAAAAATTGCATCCCCAAGGTACATTCTTCCACACTGTACACCTTTCTGTACATTCACATACCAGACTCCCTCCAGTGTACACTGCCTTTGCCTAAATACCCTATCAGTAAAGATTCCAATCCATAGCATGTCAAGGCAGATGCACTATCCCACTACACTACAACATTACCGCCAAAATTGTCAAATATTCCTATTTAAACACACATGAATGGTGACGACAAAACGGCCTTTAATGGCAAAATGACTGCTTTCTTAGAAATAAGTAGAAGACAGCAGCTGTTGTGCCATGAATGTTGATGTCAAAATAGCCTCTAAAAGTAAAATGCCATCAGTGGCAAAATAGCCGCTTCCAAAGTTAAAAGCTTTATCTCAAAGTATGGTGCATATATTCTTAAGTTCATAGCCAAACTTTTAGAAACATGCTGAGTTGTGAAACACTTAGAGGGAACACTGCTTAATGGCATATGATTACTTGTCTTTGTTGGAAGTGTTAGCAACTAAGACAAGCTAGAGCACTATTTTGATGACAACTGCAATTAAATGATCAAACTTCGTCATATGTTGTGTTGTTTTATTTTTAAATTAAACCCTTCAACAATGATTTCTTCTGCACGTTGGATTTTAGTGAACAGCAAATACATGAAAAGAAAGTCCAAAGCTGGTCAGAATAATTCATTTCACAACAAAGTTATTGTTGTCTTGCAGGTCTATACAATGAAATGCGATATGATGTTAACAGCAAGACCAGCAATAGTAGTGGTTGGCCCAATCTAGATCTAAATTTATATCAACATGGCATACAGTGCACAAGCATTAACACGTACTACAAAATCAAAACCTCATTTTTTGAAATCATGATTACAGATGAAAGAAAAGCATGTGCTTGACCATTGGCATGTGTATCAATCTTTTCCGAGCTTTTCACATTTTCTGTGTTTGGCACACACAGCTTATATAGCACATACAGCATACTTGAATGTGGGAACAATTTGGCAGTTGGCACTGATAATTGATGCATTTTGGATGGTGGCGACTAGCATAGCTATTTTCGCATATTGATATTGTTACCATGAATGGTAGAGTAAAGAAAATCCAGCTAGTTATGCTTGCCTGAATTTATTCAAAATTGAAAATTTAATCTAACATATTGCTGGTTTACACTGTTTCCCCTTAAATGGATCATACTCGAGGGGCAACATTAAATTACGGAAATATGGAAAAACTTCAACTAAATTAGGAAAAGCACAGAAATGATTTAACTTAACTCAACTCCCCAATTTAACCCTATTGGATGATTATGCATACTCTTAGTTTTACCAACTTTTGTAAATTTTCGAACGGTACTTCTCTAGCTGGTAGTTTTATGTAAGTCTGTAATTCTTTTTTACAATAAATTTTAATATTTCTGAGATTCAGTTTATTTCCAATTTTTATGAATCTGGATTTCTGGATTTTAGATTCTGTTTTTTTGTATTTATTGTGCCCAAGTCTTCTCAAAAAGAATACCAGACATTAGAGAGGGGAGAGAGAAGCTACAATTGTCATGTTATGCATTTGGAAGAGACACTGATCAGGATTTTTCAAACTCAGTTATTTTTTCTCATATTAACGGGATGGCGTAGTGGTTAGAGCGTCCGCTTTGCAGTCGGTAGACCTGGGGTTTATTTCCCAAGTCTAGTCATACCAAAAGACTTTAAAAAATATTCACAGCTTTCCTGCTGGCGCTCCGCAAAATAAGGATAGTTTAGAGAACAAGCCGGCAAGCTTGCTTGTGTTCTTGGGCAAGACACTAAACAGGATGCCTCCGTCTTTATGTGGCAGACAGATGGTAGGGCCAAGCAGTCTACCCGTCGTGGTTACCCAGTTTAACTGAAGATTTGCAAACCGAGCGTGAGCACTAACGCAGTGTAACCTATATATACTGTATATATATCTCTTCCTACAAAATGCTCACAACAAATAGCTCGTACGACGAAGAAGAAGTTTTTTCTCAACGAAGGTTTCGATGCTGGTAATGTTTCATGTCCAGCAATTTTCGTTTCTTTTAACAATCGATGCATGAGAAAACATCAAAAAGTAGTGCACTCTTTGTTGCATGAATACATTTGCCTGCACACAAATATATGTGCCACCACATAAATTTGATGTATACTTTAATACAGCGGTTGCCAATCTTTAGAACTTCATGGACCACTAAATGTAAAATTTTTTATTTGGCGGTCCACAAATATGAATTTAGAAAAAAAGGTGTTGTAAATATATTTATGCAATAATAATCAGAAAGGTTTAATTTCTATAATACGAAAATACACAAATTTAAGATAAATTAGTTATGGTAGATTTAAAAAAAGAAATATCAAAATTTTCATTGCTTTCTCACTCAGTGGTGGGTATTCATTTTTTACAGAGAGCCAGAAATGAGGTCTTGATAAAGATGACTGGAATTTAACTTTAAGACTGTGGTCACAAGATAGATCAAAGAGGCTTTCTTTTTCATTCTGTATTCATTTTTTACAGAGAGCCAGAAATGAAGTCTTGATAAAAATGTTTGGAATTTAACTTTAAGACTGTGGTCACAAGATAGATCAAAGACGCTTTCTTTTTCATTCATGCTTGATTTGCTCTATTCGCTGTTAGCTACAAATGGATCTTTTATTCACATGTTTTCAGGCCACGGATCTTCTTCACTTGGGTAATAAAAATCAAAATATTCTATCAGTGACTGTAAATGCTGTTGAATAATGGACACCACTTGTCGGTTGAGATCCTTCTCTCACATACTGAATATTCATCAAAACTTGTGTACATTTGTAGATCTTCTTCTGCCAAATGCGTGTGCCACAGCGATCGCTTCTTTCAAAAAGCATCTATTTTACGTTGTACTGTAAACATGCTCTTGCAAAGATATGTTTAGTTCATTTAACAGAGAAAAAACATCCGCCACTTATGCAATTTTGACTACCCACTCATCGTCGGACAAGAGTTTTTGAAATTTCTGATTATTTTGTTACTAAAAAATAATTTAATTTTTCTCGCAGGGGACGAACATTCGGGTCAGTATTTTGCCTGTCGAAAGCCATCTTACCTCAGCGCGAAGAAGATGATGAGTATACTGGGAACCCATTTCTTCGCAGAGGGTTTTAAATATTCGAGAATTGAGCGCTTTGTGTCAAATCTCATTTATGATTTTAATCGCATCTGATAATACTTTCAGTAGTTCTTGAGACATTTTTTGGCCACAGGATGCTCACGACTTACAATGCAATGCATAGACAGAATGTCTGGGTGTCTAACATTTTTCTACCTTTGCAACAACTCCTGCGTGATGTCTGGTCATGTTTGCAGCACCATCTGCACATATGCTAATACATTTTTTCCATTCAATTCCGTGTTCCAGGAAATAACTATCAAAGGCTTTAAAAATCTCAAAGCTAGTTGTTCTACCTCGTGAGTAGAGTGAGCAAAGAAGTTCTTCCAGCAATTCTCCTTCACAAAACAAAGGAGAAGAGCCTTGTTACTTACTTCCATAAATTCATCAAGTTGAATTGAATAAAATGGTGGGTTTTTTACCTTTTTAATGACTTGATTTTCAATATTGTCGCGTTTTAATAGAATTTTTGATTCTATTTCAACTTTAATTTACTTCTTAAAATTGAGGCGACTTGTGGTATCGCTCGAATAATTAAGTCTGATTGCAATTTAACAGCTAGGAAAAGATTGGCTTCCGCTAAGATCCTTTAAACCACACACTTCTCGATAAAGAGCAGAACAAATATATTCACAAACCACTTTAAAACTTCGAATTCTTTCACTTTCAAACACAGAAACTAAAGCACTTTAATATATAAATATCAGAGACTAACCAAAACTAAATCCACCAAAATAATCGCTTGTCACACCAAAAGAAATCCACCATAAATCACAGATCAACACGTTTTTCCCTTCAGCCTCTACACACTTTTATTCTCTCCACACTTTACTCTAATACACTCTAAATCAGTGGCTCGCAACCTTTTTTGCTTCACGACCCCCTTTCAATATTTTCTAACATACCGCGACCCCCTAACACGATATTTACTGAATTTATATTAAAAAAGCACAAAATTTATAGCTTAGCATATATATTTATTCACAATCAACTGTTTATATTCAATGTGATGGTTGGGCTTGTGTCTGTGCGGCCAACCTTGAAATTTCTAATTGCGTGTTAGACAAAGCCAGTCTCATGTCATATTCTACTTTCATTCTGTTTCTTTTCTTAGTTTTGATATGTAAAAGAGTCGAAAATCCGCTCTCACACAGGTATGTTGTAGCAAAGGGCAGCAATGTTCGAAATGCCAGTTTCGATATTTGTGGATATAATTCAGACATAAGGTCTTACATGTATAGTAATGCAAGAGGCCAGCGATGCACTTAGCAAACTGCAGACAGTGACACTGTTTCGACCTATCAGGTCTCTTCAGTGCAGTTGGTGACCAATAAGAAGCTAGAGGCTTTTAATAAAGCATAGCTTAGACCGTCACACTTGTGGGACCAAATACTAGGTCCACTGTAGTGGATGGTCTGTCAACCTCTGCGATAGTGACTTTTCGTGGTAAACATCACGTGCTGTTGAATCATTTTTAAGGTCGATAAATTGTTCTTGCATTTCGTCGGGAATGTCGCTTACATTCATAGAAGTGGAGAACGGGTTTCGTGCTAGAATAGCTTCTTCTTGGAGTTCAGGGAAGTAATGTTGGAACTCATACTCCATGGATTGAAGGTGTTCTATAATAAGTGCCTTTAATTGCTCGTCGATTTTATAACTGGACAATCTATCAAACATTGCAATGTTTCCATCAACTACTTTTTGGCGCCAGTTTTGCAATTTTTCGACAAATGCTTTCAGGTTGTCACGTAGTTGAATAATATTTGTGTTCTTTCCTTGCAGTTTAAGATTTATTATGTTCAACTTTTCGAAAATATCTGCTAAGTAAGCAAGACTGGTAATCCAATTGTTATCATTGAAGTAAGATAAAAACTCCTCTTTATTTTTAAATTCCAAGAATAATTTTATTTCATCCTTCATTTCAAATACGCGGTTTAAAACGTTGCCTTTTGAAAGCCAACGCACAGCTGTGTGGAAAAGTAAAATTTCGTGCATTGCATTCATATCCTTACAAAGTTCTTTAAACTGGCGTGTATGTAAGCTTCCTGCTTTAATAAAGCTTTCAATTTTTACCATCAAATCCAATATACTTTTTAATGCAGTTGGTAAAGTTTTGCTGTAAAGTGCGTATCTATGAATAAAGTAGTGCGTACCCTTTGCTTTTGGAGCAAGTTCCTTTACTTTTTTTGTAAAGCCTGACCGGGATCTCAACATAGCAGGAGCTCCATCGGTACAAACTCCACAAACATTTTCCCATTGCAGTCCATGTGCTTTAAAAAAAGTTTTCATTTTACCCATAGTATCTGCACTGGTTGTGGTCGTGTCGAGTTCACTACAAAAGAGAAATTCCTCTTTGATGTCACCCGAATGAATGTACCTTACAAATACAACAGCTGAGCACATGAGCTAACGTCAGTTGATTCATCAAATTGAAACGAAAACATTGGAGACGCTTTAATTTCATTCACCACCTGTCTCAGCACCGTAATTACCCTTTTTCTTCTTTTCTCGCGATTTTGTTTATAAACGCCGACACAGTAGAAACTTTTGTTTTTTAGTGAATTGTTATTAAGCAACGATGTAGTTTAAAATTTTCACTGCCTAGAATTACGACGTGGATAACCCGTGATTAGTTTTTACTGCTTTTACTATCGGTCATTTGCTCTGAAGTTTGTACATTAAAGAAATTTTGCTGAATTATTGGATTCTTGGTACTAGCTTTGGAAGGACAGCAGTGAAGGTCTCAGCGTTCCTCTGAGACTCTTTATTTTTAACACCATCTGTTTCTTAACATCTTTTGACATGTCCAAAATGCGCCTCTGGATAGTATTATTTGAAAGAGAAATCTGTTTAAGTTTCGCTACACTTGCATCCCCAAGAACTAATTTGGCAGTTTTCAACAAACACGGTTTCACAAGTGTTTCTCCAATACAACGTGTTTTTTTTTTGTTTAGCGATTTCCAGTGCGATAACATATGATGCTTCTATTGCTGACACATTGCTTTGATTGAAACTTACAGTACAATCAAGTCTCTGACGTTTCAAGCCAGCTTCATGACGTTGGAAAAAAGCTACATCTTTCTCAACATGTTGAGGGTGCTTTGTTTTTAAGTGGCGCTTTAATTGAAATGGTTTCATAGACTCTGCACTGAGAACAACGTTGCAGAAAACACATTGAGGTTTTTCAACACCATTGCTGAGTAAGGAGGTAAATCCAAATTTAATATACTCATCCAAATATTTTTTTTCTCCATGGCAAAACTAACAAATTGTTTAAATGATGAATGTTTAAAAAAAAATTAGGATATTAAGCTTAAATGCGTTTTTATCTTAAATGCTGTTTGAATAGTACGAACAGTTATCTTGAAGTCATTGCAAATAGTAGTCGCAAACTGAAGTCCTAGTAATCTACAGAAGATCCAAGGACGATACACGAGATGGTGCAGTAAATGCAGCAGATTAACACAATGAAACAACAATCGAAATACTAGGAATTATTTTATTTTATTATCTCGTTAACTCAAAAATTAACTTAAACTTTCTATAACTGTCTTTGAGTGCACTATCACTACATATACTAATTATTGAAATACAAAACTCGTACCTTTATGTTACTTCTTTCATTGTACATAGAAAGCTTGTCTTCTGCATTCTATGAACTTACAGATTAACGATTGAATTGAGATAAATTCTCATCCTGCTTGATTACACAAACGAGATGACCTAAGCACACTCACGCTTTTGCCAGCGAACAAACAAGTAAAAAGAATTTTAGAACAAACTTAGATAAACGTTTAAAGTTTTTGCAGCTGAAAAAATTTACCGACGCGATCGGCAACTTTCTCTTCAAAGAAAAATCCGACGCAGAAGTGTTAAAATTAATTAAAATGCCTGCTGTCAACAGTTCGCTTTAAGGACTGGCCAAACCAAAGGCTTGAAAAGTGGTAATTAATCTTTCTCGTTTGATTTTTCCACTGATATATATTAATGTTGGATCGCAACCCCCAGAAAAGTGCTTCGTGACCCCTTTGGGGGTCGCGACCCCCAGGTTGGGAACCACTGCTCTAAATGAATGAAAAATCTCGCCGCCTTATACATACAACTGGAAAATAATCTAGAAATTGCTAGAACATCACGTGGCACAGAAAAAATACCAGCAATAAATTACATATTCGGTAATACAGTCAACTTCGGATATAAGAGATTCAGATATAAGGGATTTTCGCTTATAAGGGACTACGCAAAAGGTCCCAAATGATTTTCAATATAAACTAATAAGTCGGTTATAAGAGAATTCGGTTATAAGAGATTGATTAAGCTGATCCCGGCGGATCTCTTATATCCGAAGTTGACTGTAATAAAAAAAAAGAAAAATCTTTGAGAAGAAACAAGAATCACTAGAATACACTGGAACTTAGTTACGTCATCAACCATTGTGACGTCAGAAAAGGCTGTGGGTTACAAATCTATTTATAAATGCAAAAGAAAAAAAGGTCTTTTTTCGAAAACATTTTAGCAAGTTTAGGGCTTCACACGATTCAAATTTACAAATAAAATGCTCACTGTAAAATAAAACAACAGATTACAACTACACATATACAAAAACTATTCTTTTAACGCAAATTTACTTATTCGTAACAAATATCATCAGCCATTTCTTCAATTCTGCCAGACAAAGGAATTACCTTCAGTCTTTGAACAGCTTGTTTTCCCAAAACTGCTGCACAGGCTTGTAACATGCAAGGTTTGATTAAGTCTTCTCCAATCGTTTGTGGCTTTTTATTTTTCGCAATTTGAAGTGCTATCACGTAGGAAGCCTTTAACAGGGACTTATCTTCAACAACCATATTTTTTGTTGCACCTTTTTGTTTTTTTTATACCTTCATGCATTCTTTGAAAGTGTTTAAGTGATTTCTTTGCTAAACTTTGGTGTTTTGATTGCCAGTGCCTTTTAAGTTTTGACGGTTTCTTGGCATCGTTAGATAAAATCTTACAACACACCATACAAAGAGGCCGTGGGTCCAGCTTATTACCATGTTCTTCAATAAATCCAAATTTCAAGTAGCTTGAATCATATTTTCTTGATTTTTTGCCTCCAGTTTGCACGTTCTTTTTAATGTGGTCTGACCAGGATTGTCGATGCTCTGATTCATTGATCAGCTCACTGTTAAATGAAGTATTACTGTTTTCATTAGTCATTTTATCTTTAGTTTTATTAAAGAAGTGCAAAACATTTATTTTATTTTTATTACTCGTTATGGGTTCTATGACCTATTTTATTTGAATCTGGAAAAAAAGGAAAAGAATTTGTAACTTAAAGCAACGGTATCGCATTATCTTTGGTAAGCTCAATTAAAAAATTATATGGATACAGCAACGTTTTGTTACTCTATCAAAATAAGATTCTCTCTCTCTCTATTTATATATATATTAATTACTAGCTCCAAGTGGTTACGATCAATGGAGAGCGTCTTCTAAGTTATAAGCGAGAAACAAACCAACAAAGCGAGTGCTGAAGGCGCGAGGCTTCCGAAGGAAGCAATGCTATTGAGAGATATTTTCAAAGTTACAAAGCCATCCCTGGACGCGTTTCGTCCTTTCTATGATATATATATAATGCGTATGTACATATATATATATATATATATATAATGAAAAATGGGGGATAAAAATTTCCTTTTGTATTAAACTTGGCCAGCTAGCCTCTCACAAATAGGCTAGTTCAGGGGACGCCAACTTTATAATTCTAGGGAGTAGATTACGCCTAACTAAAAATTAATGTTTTCGGATATGAATACTTACAAGTATGCATTTTATGAATACTTACGAATATGTACCTCATGGGTACGCCAATGCTCATTTTATGCATATTTGATGTCAGGAAAGAATGAAGCTAACATACATTAGGCTTACAATAAAAATAGACGTATGTTGTTGCAAAATTTACCTATTGGTCTATTTCAGTTGCATGCACTCGGTAGTAATGTTTTAGCATCAAATAAGCCAAATTTATTCTTTATAAATCTCTGCACTTTTTCACATCAGTTAATGAGAGCAAAAGGGCAGTGTGTTCAATGTGATCACAATCATCGTATATACTGTATATTTAAATATGCAGTAGAAAGAAAAGCTGGGCTAGGCCTACTATTGTTGCTTCTGAAATTTCCTCTGCCGTAACATCAAACGCTTGATACCAACGCTTTAGCTTCAAATAACCAGTTTCTACGTCTCTATTCACATTTTCATGTCACTGAAAAAGAGCTTGAATTTAATATGTTCAATTTGATAACCACCATCATGATATCAAAAGCATGTATAATCTATAAATTGGACGAGACCCACAACAAAATGGTTGCAGGCATTTGATAATGACGTTTTACACTCGGTAAAGAGTTATTCACATATTTATTCACATTTTCATACTCCTGAAAAGGAGCTCAAAGTCACTGTGTTCAATTTTATCACTGTTGTTATTATATATCATAAATATTATATAATAAACTTCACGAAAAGAAAGAACAAACTTGCGATGCGATCTCAACAAACTGAACTGAAGTATCAACTGTGTCATGCTTATGGCGGCAAACCGTAATTGCCGACTATCATTTCAAATGTCACTTGGTACACCTGCAAAAGTACCTAAAACGTCCCTCATTTAGAAGGAATTTCGCTAATAAAAGTAGCTGAAAAAAGTTTAATCTATCTTAACGTTTTGTTATTCGTATTTTTTTTTATTCTGAATGTTCATGAAATATAAATATTGACCCATTTTTTCCTGCGGACCACCTGAATATTTTCACGGACCACCTGTGGTCCGTGGACCACAGGTTGGCGACTGCTGCTTTAATAAATAGCCTAGCCAATTCGTGAAATTAAGTTCAACTAAAAAACTATTATTCTCTACCTTCACATAGCACTCAGGTATCGAGCTCAAGCAGTCTACTTGTCATAAAGTCTCATTCCGGTCGTTCATGGGGGTGAAAAAATGCCATGAAGCAATAACATCAAGAAAGAAAGCGCTGCCAATTCAGTTCAAAGTACCCCATCAAAAAATAAACAAGTGTTAAACGTTCTTCATACACGTTTGCAATGACACATTTTTTCGTTCAAAAAAACAGCATTAAACAAATTACTATTGCGCTATATTTTATATGATTGGAACAATGTTGTGTATGATTAAGCAATACTTTGTCTTCTGCAGTGCTTTATTTGTGTGTTTATACTAATTTTGGATAAACGCATAATCCGCTTAAGCGAATAAAAGAACTTGGCAAATTGACTATGCATTTAACCAGATTCGTCTGTATAGAACTTACCTACAAGTAGGGTTGTAAATTTGGGACCAGTTTATACAATCCCGGGATCGGGATTTCCCGGTATTTTAGACTTATAATCCCGGGATTATTCGGGATTGAGCAAATAATTAAAAAAAGTAGTATGGAAAGAACAAAAACCTCTTTATTTCTTGTAATATTGACGCTGAAATATAAGAGCATCTAGAGTGGCATCATTCATTTGGCTCCTGATTTTGTTAGCAAAATAGCCAAGGGCAGAAAAGGCCCTTTCGGCCTCAACTGATGTGGGCTTAATAGTTTTAAGAGCAGTAAACAACCTTTCAAGATTTTCAGGCCTTCTTTTGCTTGTCTCGTACAACAACATCTCTTTTTGGACCACATGAGCGCTCAGGTCAGTGTTTTTGGTATCTTCTGTTTCGTCATCTTCTACAAAAGCATGAAGCTCCTGAGCTAAAGTCATTGGCTTTTCTTGGTCAAGTACTACCATGGCACCATCAACATTAAGGTTTTCAGGGTTGTCTTCATTGCCATCATAATGAAGAAATAGTCTTTGCAAGATATTGGTGTCTAGAGCAGCAATTTTGGGACGTTTAACTTTGTGTCCAAATTGATCTTGAGGTTGATCAAGATAAGAAGCATTCTTCAAATATTTCAAAAGATGGACAAGTTCAACATTGCGGCGTTCCTTAATTCGAGCTTCAAATCTGCTCTTCAATTCCTGGCCAATTATAGTTCCTTGCTCACAAAGCTTTTTCAACGTAAATGCAATTACTTTTTCTGCCAAAAGAATGTCTGCATCCTCACTGGAGAGTGCTTCTACAGCAACCTTGATAGGAGCCAAAGCATCACACAGCTCTTTAATAATCATCATGTCCTCCTCAGTCAATTCAAACTGAATGTCCAGCTGAACTAAAGCCATTTTTATCTCTTTTCTAAGTTCATAAAACCTCTCTAGCATTGATAGCAAACTGTTCCACCTTGTCTTGCAATCCAGCTGTAGCTTCTTTTCTTTGCCTAATGTCTCCAGGATAAATGGCTGAAGAGCATCATCATTTTTCACAGGAGATCTTCGGAATATTTTTACAATTTTTCGAACTTTCTTGACTATGAACTAAATGTCCGGAGACAAAGTCGGAGCTTTGTCAACCTTTTCAGCCTGTTTTTCATCATCTGTTCCTTCCTCCTCAGCACTGGCACTGTCAGAGTCAAGGTCATCACTGAATGCTGCACTTGGTTGTTTTTTGTACAAGACATCACAAATGGCCAAATGGATCGCATGAGCATAGCATATCACATGGAGTGGACTTGTTTCTTTTCCAAACTTCACCATCAAACTGGCACCATCAGTGATCATAGCAACAATATCAGTATTCAGGTCAAGGCCAAAGCAATTTAGTCGATCCTCAACCAACCTGATTGCTTTTTTTGTGTCCATGCTGCCATGAATGCGGACCAATCCTAGTGAATGAAACCCTCCTTGAAAATGGCAGTTTATGTTCATATAACGTCGACTCCTTGCTGATGTCGACTCTTCAAACGTGATAGAAAAACGACCATTGTTCAATTTGATTTCATCAAGCTCTTCCTTGACCAACTTCTTGACATTTTCAAAGTTTTTGATCACCAGATTACGAACATGTTGGTGTGTTTTGGGCAGGACATAACCATCAGCCTTAAATGCTTGATGCAGTCTTTCACTTCTGGCAATTTGATTGAATGTGAGTCCATCCACGGCAGTTAGCTGGCTCAGTATTTCTTCCAGGCTGGGTTTTTTTGACTTCAAGAATGAATCAATTTTCCTGATTTTGGGTTTTGGCCGATCCTCAATGTCCAGGCAAGACTTCACCTCAATCTTATGCTTTGACTTCAAGTAAATTATAAGTCCCTTTGTGCTGGACCCAGAAGCTTTTAAAATTGTTTGACACAATTTACACTTTGCTTTTTCTGTGCTTTTGCAAACCAAAAAATGCTGCCACACCTCTGACTTTCTTTTAGCACCGACTTCTTCAAAGTTCGACATTGGGATTGTAAAATTGTAAAAATTGCGACAAGATAAGTAATGATTCGTAGCACTGAAGCGTAGTAAATAAAGTCTGTAAAGTTATTATACAAACTGAACTGAATAAAAAAATAAATAAAAAAAGGAAGTCACGATTTTAGGTTAACTTGAAAGCTAGGGAAAACTTAGGAACAGTTGTAATACACTATTATCAATCTACTGGTCGCTGAATGAAAAAGGCAATGAATTGAATACATTGCAGTACGCTTTTTCCTTAGGTTTCCTATCATAGTTTCCATCCCAATACGTTACACAACACTTTCTACCCATTTGCTTAAATGAAACTTTAGATGTGCTTTCTTAACAAATATGCTACTATTGCTTGTTTTTTCTTTACGTTTTGTTACTTCATTTATATACCTGAAAGCACATAACTCTTAATTTGCCAGTGACCAACTAAACTACTGTAACTGTAAGTAAGTGTCTATGCTTTCCTATGCTCAATTCCGCAAAGCATTGCGCAAGGGAACACAATTGTTCCAATTTCATTAAAAATGTGGGCCACAAACAATGCTGTATGACATCACAATTTATACTGCTAGTTAACTACACAGTACAGAATACAGACTTCTTTACACTGTGTGCGCTCGTGTCTTGCACTCATTCTCTGGGCAGAAGCTGAGCTATCAGTTAGCTGCTATAAGTATTAGAGGCATTAGAGCACATCATACTGTTTCCATCAGCAACTTTATCGAGTGTAGAAAATAGTAACTTCATTTAGTCTCTCTCTGACTCCACTCATGTAGAGCAGCATGCCAGGAAAAGGGTTTTGCGCCAAGAATATGACTGTAATAATTGCAATGTCGGATATCTTACAACTTCAAGATGGTCATCGTATCCAATTGTATAAATTCCGAAAATAAAGAATAGTGCAAATAACAGGTCGTAAATTTACGAAATACAAGTTTGGCGCACCTAGCTAACCCTTGCGGTGCACCATTTGAGAAACGCTGAGCTAGGGTACGTAAAACTTAATTCTGTACTTTAGAATTGTAACATTACATGATGCTCACTTCCGTAGGCTGACATAAAACGGTCAATCAGGGGTATAGTAAATTTAATAAGTCCCGGGATTTCTAGACATATAATCCCGGGATTGGGATTGGAAAAAATACCCCAAATCCCGGGAATTCGGGATCGGGATTTCCCGGGATTACAACCCTACCTACAAGTCGACTGTGAAAACATTTTTATCGTGAAATATATAGTGACAAAGACTTTCATCAATACAAAATTGATCTATGAATGCATTGATTGCCATGATAGCATTGACTGGTGTAGCATGAAGTCCTGATGATCATTGAAAAATTGAAGCTGCTAGTTGAGCACTCAGAGTGATATGTTCCATTTGACAGGGTTCGTCGAAATCAGTGTTTCCTCAGTTTAGTTCAAACTACAGCTTTGTACCGCTTTTATAATATTTGCACGTAGATACCTGCTGACTTGTATACTATAAGGCATTTATAGTTTCCCCAACCATCCTTTCATTCAGTCATTAATAACTTCAGTAAGTTCTTATCAAACTTCACTTTTGTACCAATTTTTATGGTATTTGTAGATGACTGCTAACTCATATACCGTACTAAGGTTTTTACAGTAACCTTTACTATTTTTTCACGTAGTGTTTGATGATTTCAGTAAATTCTTGTCGTTTGATTTTGAAATTTTGCATATTCTTTGATCTGTACTCCCCAAATTATTTTAATTGATATCATTCACACGCTATGGGATGGATGAGTTTATCATCAGTCTCAATCCACTGCCAGATGTTAGTAGTTGTTTCCAATAGTTTTGCAAATGGTTGTCCCATGAGATTGAAGATTCCTGAGGTCGTCCGTTGATAACTGATTGGATGTAAATTTGCCTTTCGTTTATAATTGTATTATTTTTAGGTGTGCTTAAGATGTCAGCAAGCAAGTTTTATGAAGCTACTCGTCATGCTTCGTTGTATGCAAAACACAGACCAATGTTGCCAACTTTTGTGGTTGATAAAATACTAAAATATATAAAAGATAGAAAATGCAGTTTTGATTTTCTGGTGGATGTTGGATGTGGTAACGGTCAGTCAACATTCGTGTTCAGTTCATTCTTCACTAATCTATTAGGCGTTGATGCTAGCAAGAGTCAAATTGAAATGGCAAAGCAAGTTAATACAATGAATCATGTTAATTTTGAAGTTGGGAGCAGCGAAAACTTGCCGGTTCCAAACGAAAGTGTTGACTTAGTTGTGAGTTCGATGGCTGTTCATTGGTTTGATTTTTCTTCATTTTTTCGAGAGTGTCAGCGAGTTTTGAAACCAAATGGTTGCTTACTTTTGAGTGGTTATGACGTTCCTTCATTTTATCCTAAAAATTGTGACAAAAAAATGATTGCAGAGTTTACTGAAATTGGAAAAAAAGAACTGAACAGGTTTTCTGGCGAATTAACTTTCGATGAGAGAATTGATTATGTGAAAGATCATTACAAAAGAATAGTTGAATTAATAAATTCAAATGACAAAGTTAGAGAAGACAATTTGATCGATGAAACAGAAATGACCTTTTCTAATTTTCTGCTTTATTTATCTACTTGGTCTTCGTATCAGAGATTCCTTAAAGAGCACAAAGAAAATTCTGGCAATATTCTTGAAACGCTTTCTTCTAATGTGAAGCAAGGTTGGGGAATGCTTGATATGAAAAATGACGATATTATTGTTGAGATCAATCGAGTATATTTTATGATCATGTCTGAAAGACCGCAGTATTGAAACAGAATTTCTGTGGCAGTAGCGGCAATGCTGGAAACTCTGCAACTCATCTGCTTATAAATATGCTACACTATGTATAATTAACATTTTCACTGGCGTCTCACTGCTTTACAATCAATTTGCATAATCTTGCGCATTTTTCTGCTGCCATTAGTGCTTTTTATTTTTTTGTTCAAAAAGAAGGTAAAAATACAGAACCTATTGGGTGTTAAAACATTTAAACAACTAAAAATCTATCTTGCTTTTCTCCCATGCCTCTTGAAGCCCTTGATGGCAACTCCCGAGCGAGTGCGGACGTCCCGTCCAAAGTATAGCGATACAATTCGCTTTCTCGTGAATGGAGGATAAAAATGAACAAATACAAAAAAAAAAAATACAAAGCATTTAATAAAGAGAACCAAGAGTTTTTAGTTTAAATGATGGCAACTAATGTAAGTAAAAGTCATGTGTTCGTTGTTTGCAAAACATGGTGGTCACGATCAGTGTTTCCTTTAAACACAAAAAAAGTGCGAATTTGCGAAATATGTCCGGCGGATTCGCAGTAAAAATTTATCGATGCGAAAAAATTCCGGCGGTTTTTTGCAACTATTTTCCGTAGAAGCTTTTGTAATTTTTCTGCAAAATTTTCATTCTATTGTTTTGTTTTTAATGCGTAGGAAATGTGAAAAAATTATCAGTCCTGAAAATAATAAAAATTTTCTCTTTTGCTTCTGCCCACGGCAGCATTGTAGCAAGTCTGATCAAAAGACGACACTGAAAAAACAATTTTTGAAAAAAAGTTAAGTGTTGTATTGCTAGGAAAGTCAACCTAGTTGGTTTCCAGTGGACTGCATAATTATTGTTGTAATGCTTGAGTGTTGTAAATTAATTCATCCATTTATCTTAAGCTTTACCTTTGATATCTTATTTTAGTTTTAATAAAAACGTTTTAATCACAAGGATTTTTGAAGGAAATGTTACATAAGTTTCGAGGCAAAGTGGGAACATATTTCATTGTAGGCTTACCATATTTTGGTGATTAAAAAACGGGACGATGCAGAACAACAGGCCTGATTGAAGAGTTTTGCTATAGCTGACCAGGTAAGGTGCGGCACTTAGCGGTAGCAGATCAGGTTTTGACCTTACAGTTTATACCCTAAATCAAGGAGTCCTCCAAAAAAAAAGATCAACACCGGTGTTACTGCAACTATTGTGGCACTCCCAGTCCAAATCATCGTTGGGCTGGTGACGGACATTTAAATCGGGACGCACGATAGGTCTGACTATGCTGACTGACTGAGTGCAAAAAAAACGGGACTTTAGATTATCTGACCGGGCCAAAGCCTTAAAAACCGGAACTGTCCCGGATAAAACGTGACGTATGGTAAGCCTATTTTATTGTAGTTTGTGAACCAGACTAAATGGTGTAACGAGTGGACAGAAATAAAATAAAATACGGACAGATTGACGAAATGAAATAAATTTCAGCAAAATGAATTTTAATAAATTTTTATTGCACAGCACATGACTCGTGATTTTGATTGACCTTTTTATACAGAATCTAGTGGCTTCTCTTATCGATTAAATTACAGTGAATGTACGCAATGAAGTGGTAGGCCCTAAAGCCAATTAAATAATTTGGATAAAACATGCAGGGGCACTTAAAACTTCGAAATATATCAATAAACGAAATATTTTGCCTTGCTTATCTAGTAAAATCCAACAAAAAAGAACGAGCATTACTCTTGTAAAGGAATTCGACATTTAACTTCAACCAGATACTTTACGGCAATCTCTATATGGCGCTAACAAGCTTAAAATTTTGTTCAATCCTTTGGGTTAGATACAAAAACAAAGTCACGACTACTTCAAGTTTGCAAAGACTATCACTAGTACACGCTAATTGGATGACAACCAAAACAATTTCAAAATATCAGCTGAGTATTTAAAGAGATCGAGTAATGTGATAGTATGTTTGCTAGCGATTTATTTAATCATACTCCATGTTTTTTCAAAATTAAAAGTTTTCGAAAAATTCGCCGGATATGTGATTCAATGTAATATAATCGTAAACATATTTGAACACATTGATAAAGTTCTAACTTGCCAGAGATCCAAAGAGGACAACGGTCACATACATTGACGCGACATCTACTTTCATTAGCACCCTAAAGGCTTAACCCAATAAAATGTAAGAAATAACTGCTGAACATGTAAATCTACAAGGTTTAACCTCTTTAAAATTTCCCCACATCCGCCGGAAATCTAAGCATATTCGATTTGATGCCAAACTCATGTTGCATAACAAGTCTTTTACCCTTGTAAATATTCAAGCAAAAACTGCGGGACATGTAAATCTGCATTTCTAAATGTCTTAAAAACTGCCCACGATCCGCTGGATATCTAAACATAATCCATGTGATATTAATGTCGCGTTGCAGAGCTAGTTTTTAACTATTGTAAATATTCAGAAAGAATATTCGGAAAAAATTTGGAAAAACACCGCCGGACATGTAAATCTTAAAGTTTTCAATGACTTCAATACTTCCCAGAACCCGCCGGACAATTAGACATCTCGACTTGTTGTTATCGTTGTGATTGATAGCATGTTTTTTACTCCTGTAAAGTATCAGATTAAAAACATTTCATATTTATTTTATTAAATAGCCTACCCCGCGCAGCTAAAGTAAAACTTTCTAATTCCTTTAAAATTTATCAAAATCCGCTAAACTTCGTGTTTAAGTTAACTTGATGTAAATGTTTATTCACTTTCGTCACATTTTATCCTGCGGTCACATATTATTGCGTCCAGTAGCTGGCAAGCCCAGCCAGTGTTGCAGGCACAACGAATTTCTACCACAAATTTTACTTTAGTTTATTTGTCTTGTCGCCATAACAAATACGTTACATCACAATTGTAGTAATCTTGGTAAAGTATTCTTTTCAAAGGCACATCAACGCAAAAGTTCATGAGGGCACTGAACCCGAAATCTCACTGTTAAACGCCAGCGCTTTATCGCCATGAACAAGCAGTTCAATTGCAAAGTTTCCAACTAGGATGGCGTTCCTCGACTCGCCTATTAAACCATATGAGTCAATTGCCCCATAGCTCTAATTACCATTTTTATGTCACGCTGCGCGTTAGTCGTCCTAATCACAATTAAGCGCTGTTACACAATACAATTCGTTCTCTCTTCGCACGTGGCAGCCTCTGCATGGAAAATAACGCATTGGTAAAAGTGCAAATTTAATCAATTTATGATGTCAATTCTTAACCGCAAACTTCATCAATATATATGAAAAGCAAAAATTGAGTGCCAACAGCTGATCGTGAGCTTGTAAACCGGAACTACTAAAATGACAACTGTCCACTGCCAATATTTTCAAATCGCTTTGTCTTGAAAGTGTCAGAAAAAAATCACCAATGTTCTAATTAAAAACTTATTTAACCATTTATAATTTGCAAAAATCCGCCGCACATATACTTAAGGTTAATGCTTTGTTACATGCTACAGATCTTATGCCAGTGAAGCCGTAGAAAAAACGCTGGACATCAAAACCTAAGTTTTCAACTTTAACCCGTTCGCAGAGTAAATCGACAACTGTCGTCGGCGGTGTAGAAAATAAGTTCTTTTGAGCAAGAGCGTGCTGACTGAACCCAAATTGCTGGGAACTATTGCAGTCACAAAGATGGAAGCACGACAGTGATGTTTTTATTGCATTGATGTTAAATTCCGATTGCTCAGTTGTGTTAGAGCAGTGGTTCTCAAACTTTTTGCGATGCGAGGCATTTAAAAAAGTTTGCGAGACTCTGCGACGCACCAGACAGCATCCTACAGTTTAATTTGCCGTACTGCGAGATAAATATGACCCATAATCTACATAAATAACTGCCCCTATGCTGCCGAGATTTCGGATTGCTCTGTCATCTTCAATCGTAAAATTACGCTCTTCTAAGTTTGTAACTCATCGTTCCTGTTTTCGTGCAACATACAACTGAATGCTTTATTCTTTATATATTTTTCGCCAATCAAGTTATACTTCTGCAATTTGATTCTTGAATAACAAGTCAACCGTTACAACAGTGTATTAAAAAAAATATTGTGAAAATGTCAGAAGAAAGTAAGAAAGCAATCTACGATCAGAGTTCTTTTGACGCAATAAAACCTAGATTTAATGGCAGAAACCAAATTATCCCGCGACGCCTTTGAAAAATTGAAACGACGCACCGGGGCATCGCGACGCACAGTTTGAGAACCACTATATTAGACAATCAGAATCACGTCCGTTCTCTACGACAATCGACAGCGAAAGAGAGCAGAAAATCTCCGACCGCATGGTCGGCAACAAAATATTGCACACGTCACCAAAAACTAGGTCGCTGCAGACGTCTATACAAACCAGGACACTGCCCACGTCACATGAATAAAAACAACAGAACAACAATATAATGGCGAGAAAGGCAAGCCGATTTACGAGCTACCATAAGAAAACAAAAATAAACATTATCTAGCCAGAACAAAAAAAATGAAAATATGTTTGTGTGATTTTAGACACATACATTATCAATACACGAATACGCCTAGTAAAAACTAGAATCACGCCCAACGGCGGGAGTAAGATGCTGAGCCGCCAAAAGCAGACTAACAAAAAAATAAAAAAAACAAAAAGATGTTTGGCATGGTAGCTCGATGAAGTGCGAGGCGCGACACGCTACAATGGCAATCGCTCTCTGTGTGGGTAAAACGACATTTGTCGTTTTAATGTGCCGGCACTACTCATAGCACAATTAAATTTGTCTGGACGACAAGCATTGTTTGTACATCGATTTATTCACAGACCATCGCGTTATTAACAGTGTTAGCAATAGATTGTAAAAAGAGGGGAATTGCTTTGTTTGCAATGGATTGTAAGTAACAATGAAACGAAATGTTTACATCATATAATTTGAAACCTTTTGCATTGATGTAACATGCCACATTTATCTCTAAGTTCTGTAGTAAAATGGCACAACATTGTCAAACCCTATGCTTGTGCAAAGCTGGAACCAGCCGAATTACGTACATTCTAATCTTTACAGTTTCTATTTAGAATATAATCATAATTTACATCTCTTACTTCCGATTTACCTAATATGAAATATTTGTCTAAATATTGGCAAATATATCTAATACATCAATCAATCAATCATTTTATGTTTGCCCAAATCAGCATACATAGAAAATAAATTTGACAGCAGTGGACAAAAAAAGGAGACGATGGCAAAACGATATACGTTAATACATGCAAATGAAAAGAATTTAGATTAAATGTGAAGACAGTGGCATGGCCATCGCACCTGTAAAATAGCAGATAAATAAAACACACACATGAAGAAAAACATATACAGTATATACAAAGTGTCGCTAGATACAAGAAAAATAAAAAACTGTCATATAAAGTGCAATTCTGTCTGTTTGTGTGTCTGTCTGTTTTAACTCCTCTGAAACTGCTGGAGGTACAGGCATCAAACTTGGCACGATTGATCACCACCCTGTGGTGAGTGTTACAAGAGTGTTGGTGACGTCATGATGACGTCATAATCAAAAATAGTTTTTTTACAATTTGCATTATTTAACAGAGGACAATCGCATTTTGCTCAAACGAAAACCAGTTTCCGATTTACCACATTACGAAAGCTTTCATTTGTTTGAGGTTTAAAATGACGTCACAATCAACGATTCATTAAACAATCTGTTTTTGTTCTTTCTCAAAAAGTACTCATTGCACAAACGCGATTAACCCTCTGTCTACCAGAAAAAAATGCCGTACTTATTTTCACATCCGGTTTTTGAGATATTTTGGTTTATATAATTTTAAATCAACTTTTGTTGTTAAGCATTTTACAGTCCAAATACAATAGAACACTGCATTATGACGTCACAGAATAACATTCTTAAGTGATAAAACAACCTAAGTGCAAGTTCTGAATGACAAGGAAAGAATTGAAGGATATTTTTGCAAGTTTATTTAAGTAGTCTACAGTAAATGTAGAGAGTGAAAAATGTAGGAACATACCAGGCGGAACTGAGAGAATTATATTAACAGTATATGGCAATATGTTGTATCAAATAAATTAGTTATTTCTGCAGGAGTAAAATAGTAATATACATTATACGATAGTATTTCTACAAGTAATTTTTAAATATAGGCCTATTCATAATACCTAGAAACTGCTTAAACCATCCAGATCGATTTTGCTCTGTCTGTGGAAAGTTTACAAGCAAAAAACAGCAAAGAAATATCATTCATGATATCAAGATGTATGCGACATATTTTGGTTGCCCATTAGGCGACCAAGATAAGACCTGGTCACCCCATAAAATATGCAAGATATGCTGCTTAGGCTTGCGCAACTGGCTAAATAAACGGTCTCCTTCTATGCCGTTTTCCGTCCCAATGATTTGGCGTGAACCTAAAAATCACTGTCAAGATTGCTATTTTTGTCGTACCAAAACAAAGGATTTTTCCTTTAAACAGAGCGACAAAATAACATATGCCAATTTGGATTCAGCAAGGGCCCCAGTTCCTCATGATGATTCAATGCCACCACCGGTACCTCCGCTACATGGACTTGATACTACTGATAGCAGTACTGATGAACACAACTCTGACGGATTAATTTCTTCCAACTACACAGATTCTGATACCACAGAAGATCCCATCTTATTTTCACAAAAACATCTAAATGACTTAATTAGAGATTTATGTCTTTCTAAAGAAAAGGCGGAGCTCCTTGCATCAAGGTTAAAAGAACAAAATATGGTTGAAAAAGATGTCAAAGTAAGTTACTACAGGAAGCACAATTGGGACTTACCTTCGGCCTTCAAAGTTGAGGGACCTCTTTGTTACTGCCATGATATTGAAGAGCTGTTTCAAACTCTGGGTTTAGTTCATATTGTGAACGAATGGAGGCTTTTTATTGATTCCTCAAAGAGAAGCTTGAAGGCAGTTCTTCTTCACATTGGAAATAAAAAACCCTCCATCCCTATTGCACACTCAGCCCAGTTAAAAGAATCTTATGACAGCATTGAAATTTTGTTGAATGCGATTCACTATTCTGACTACCAGTGGAGCTTATGTAGGGACCTTAAAGTAATTGGAATTTTGATGGGATTGCAAGGAGTTTTTACGAAACACTGTTGCTTTTTATGTTTGTGGGATAGTCGCGCCACTGCACAGCACTGTGGAACAAAAGAATGGCCGAAAAGGAATTCATATGCACCTGGAGTGAAAAATATCCAACACATCCCTTTAGTAAATCCCGATAAAGTTTTAATGCCGCCATTGCATATCAAGCTAGGATTAATGAAGAACTTTGTGAAAGCTATGGCAAAACAGAATTCGAATGGTTTTGAATTTCTCTGTAAAAAGTTTCCCAAAGTAAGCCTAGCCAAGTTGAAAGAAGGAATCTTTGTTGGTCCACAGATTCGGAAAGTTTTTGAAGACCCAGAGTTTGAAAAAACATTAAATACAGATGGATTTGCTCTAATTTTTTGGGAAATGTCAAGTCAAATTCGTATCAAGAAGGCGTTGCAGAGTTGCTTGCGGCATACAAAGAGATGGGGTGTTGCATATCCTTAAAGATGCATTTTCTTCATTCACACCTCGACTTTTTTCCTGAAAATCTTGGAGCAGTTAGTGATAAGCAAGGTGAAAGATTTCACCAAGATATCCGAGCTATGGAAGAAAGGTATAAAAGAGTTTGGAATGAGGGTATGATGGGTGATTATTGCTGGATGTTGTATCGTGATGATGCAAACCATCCATACAAACGGAAATCATATGTCAAACATTTTTAAGTTTTCCTCATTTGAACTAGTATTTGATTGCAGTATTAAGTGGTACCCAGATTGCGATCAACATTTTCCACATGTGTTATTCTGAAAAACAGTTTTGTAGAAGCTACCCCGAAAAGACTTTAAAAATCACCCAAATACAGCTGTTTAAAGGCTGCCAATAAACAGTCTTTTTCAAGACTACAATTAACAAAAAAGAGTTTGCCCATTGTCCGATCTTCATTCTGTTGGTAAACAACCACACCGGTACATTAAACTTGTTTAATCTTTTTTGTTAGATCTTTTTTCAAATTTGTTGAATTAGGTATAGCAGCATGCTAATGTGGTTAGTAGCCTATGTTAAAACCTGAACAACAGCCATGATAATGGCAGAGATATTGTCATTTAAGGGATACAAAATAACACAATCTCACACACCATGCCCCTCATATTTCAAAATCCTGATGTGCTAGAAGAAAACTAATGCCAGATTCGGAATCAGCGCCTCGATGTTACCCAGAAATGAATGTTCTTGTTCTTGTTTAAAAAAACTATTTTTTTGTTGACCAGTGTAATTAGTGTTTTCATTGAACAAAAAAAACAACAATGAAAGACCAAACCAGCGGTAACCTATGATAATAGTCCTGCAGCGTAGCCTACTGATTTTATTTATGCGTCTCACATAAATATTATCTAAAAAAACCACCTGTAAGCGCCAAACAAACTTATCTAAACTTTTGAATTTGATACACTTGGGATTCGAACCAACTTCATTTAATCTTACCTCAAAATTCGACATAGTTAACGCCTGGCCCACAATTATTCAAATGCACTGCCTGCAAACAAACGCGTCTTTTCTTTTTCCATTACGAAATCAGCAATGCCTTGAGAATCCGCTTTGGTGTCCTTTGTTCATATAGTTTTTTGGTGTATTGAGTTGAGCAACGTTCAATTGGAAGTAGTGCAAATTCAAGTTATGTGGTTGTTAGTTGACGCTGGTGTGTCGAAATAAAAGCGAATTTCCCCTAGTGACTGCCGGAACTGCCGGTAAGTGAATTCAACGTTATATCCTTCGTAATTGTATCGTATTTATTTAATTGTGCTGAAAATTGTGTATTTTATTTTTAGAAAACGGTGCAAGTTCGTACAAAATAAAAATTAGAACAACAATAAATCCGTGTGAGGCTCCACAAATCACATCAAATTCCTATAGCCGCAACAAGAATCAAACGGCGGCTATACCACCATTATGATTTATTCCTTGCATAAACGCATTGATTGTACTGACATCAATCATATTGTAGAATAAGACTAATGGCCATCTTCGAGTCATGCGTTTGATGGAGTATGATTTCAGCATTCTGTCTAAAGTGCCAACACCATCTTTTGTTTTGTTGTGGAACAGAATAATGCTTGGTTTCTGATCCGAAGTGCTTTCGATTTCTGGCTGACTATGCATCGTTGAAAGCACATTGACAACGCGGTTTGTTTTAGGACAGTACGATGCAATCATTGCATCTAGTTGAAAGCCGTAGACTGTGCTCTTCACATTCCGTTATTTGGCCACTGTAAATTCCGTTGTGAGTTCCGGCTTGCTCTTCCTCATTGTTCTTATCAGTGTGAGATTCTTGTGAAGAAGTTTTCGTACAAGCGATAGATTAGTGAAAAAACTATCACAAGTGATATTTCGGCAAGAATTATCATTATCTTCTGCCAAATCAAGAACAATCCTTGTGCCTTGATTAGTTTCTGGGGCCGATCCAGCATCTTTTCTAATGTACACTTGCATTTTCCATACGTAAGAGCAAGTGGAGGCAAATTATCTAGATTTTTATTTCGTATTTGCTTTGAAGAAATGTATTGCTTGAAAGAGCACCGTCCTCAAAAGCATACCAACTGCTCGTGCCTTGTCATGCTTGGTCGGCAGGTGTAGGAATCACGCAAGTAAGAGTCCCAAGTTTCAAACACTTCTCTGATTGGTTGCAGCTTATCAGGGGACCAATGATGTCATCTTGACTGTCCATTGTCAAATCGGAGAAAGCATAAAATTTGTTGATACCTTCCTCTACTCATAGTGCGATTGAAAATGGGCCGGCCATCAAGTGTGCTCCATAGCTGTTCAACGCTTTCATTGTTGGACTCATACAATACGCCAATCAAAATAACTACACCAAGAAAATTTTTGAATTCTTTATCATACACGGGTTTCCTCGAGCCATTATATACTATGGTTCTTTGTGATTATTTAGTTCACTGACATATGGTTTTTCGAAGAGAAGACCGCAAATATAAAGTGAAAGTATCATTAGTTTCTGATTACTGAGATTTTGAAAACCTCGTTGGTCATGGACTTTATCGAATAACATGCGCAGCTGCTCTACCAGCATTATTTGCAAAAGCTGTTTTTGCCACGTTTTGGTTTTGGAAACGAGATAGTTTGCAGAAGCTGATAAACAAGATTAGTCACCATTTCTTCTTCAGAAAATGAATCAGATAAAGATATTTCTTTCTTGTCTTTTTCGCCATCTTCAGTAGAAATCCAATTCGAGTCGCTTGTTTCGTCTTCTTCGCTGTCGTCATTTGCCAGAAAACCTAACTTCATCTTCAAGGAGATAACTTGACAGGTTGCTACTTCGCAATTACCGGTACCTCTTTTGTATTTGTTTTCGAATTTATTCTCGTTTTATTATTATATTGTATTAAAAAATATCAGTTTTGTATATGTGGTACGTAAGTAATGCGATAATGAGTTTTTTTTTATTTATTTGCATGTTTCATTGGGTCACTTATTGGTAAAACTGCTTGGGGTCAATTTGATTCCACTGTTATATGATGCTGCTTTTTTTATTAGCGCATGATAAAGATGTCCAACAATAAAAATTTTTACGTCAACAAACCTCTTTAATATAAAAAAAGTCATGAAGTTGCATAGCACTGCTGCCAACGGTTTAGGAACAGGAGCTTTTCAAAAATGTAATTGGGGTCAAATTGGCGCCATGGTAGACAGAGGGTTAAACGTTCTTTCAGGAGATATTAATATGATGCTTTTGATAAAAACAACTTTACAACAATTAATGTTTATTTGACTATGCTACAAGCAATTCTTTATTTAAGCACTTCAAGCTTCTAAGCATTTGTTGTTCCCTTTTTCCCTTGCACGCTTAAACTGGCTCTATGACGTCATCATATGTCTCGTACAATTAACACAAATGTTCACTACCGCAGATCATAATATCAAGATGTTTTCAAAAATTGCACCCTTTTCGGAAAATCCGTGTATTATAGAACTGATTTGTGATCTCATTTCTCAACTGATTTTCAAACTTTTTTCAACAAATCAATGGTTATTTCAAGTCGAGTTCGATAATGTATAATATGTACAATTAATAATTGTTTTTATACTAAAAAAACTGAACTTTAACAGCTGTGGTGTAACTTTTTACCCCTCCCAAAAGTTGTGAGCTCAGTAAAAACAGGTGACCTTAATGCAAAAACGCAGGGATATCTAGAACTATGGGATGTTTCACTTGATTGATTTTGTGTTTTGAACTTGCAACAGAAGGGTCAATTTTCATTTTGTCAATATTTAAGAAGCGAAACAATAGAAATATAGCAGAGTGTCAGTAGTTAAAAATCCAAATGTAATTGCGCTTATATAATCAAAAGCTGTTGAAAAAAGAATATACTTAGCTACAAAGTAATTTATTGAAGAAAACAGTAGCATAGTGGCAGAATTTTTATGTTGGAGTCTGTAGAATTTGAGCTTAGGTCCATAAAATATTAGTTCAATTTGTCCACCTTAGCTTAGTAATTTTTTTTTAAATAAAATACCGGTACCGGTATGTAGAAACCTAATTTTGATGCAGATTAATAAGATAATGTATTTGCTCAATAAGCAACTAGCTCGTATGCTCAGTAAGCTATCCAGATCATAAAGCCTAGCCTAGCTTAGCTCAGAGTAGCCTAGCGTAGATACATCAAAAAATTCCCAAACTTATCTATTTGCGGTAACCAACTGCTACCGGCAACATTAGGCAAGCCTAGTTCAGAGTCAACATATACCCTTGCCTACCGGTAACAGATTGAAGCTAGACTCAAAATCTGCTACCAGTGGACTGGCATAGCTCTGAGCCAAGCTATTTCAAAAAATTTCTATCTTGCTGGTATCTGGATAAAGTGAAATACCGCTAATAAAAGGCTAGTTAGCTATCATAGCTCAGAGTCTAGAGACATCTAACAAAGTCAGTAATCTGGTTTGGACTAGGCCCATAATGAGATGTTGATCAAAATGGTTATCACTATTTTTACTGTTTTAGATTACTTGTTGCATTTTGTGACCAGTTTTTTGAAAAAGAAACTATTTAATATTTTAATTAGTGAAGTTAAAAAATGGTTAATGTCTGTTGTGTACCAGGATGTACAAGTGGCTACACGTCCGATAAAGATTCTTAAAAAAATTGCTTTATTTAAATTTCCAAGAGATACCCAGAGCAGAAAAAAAGGTTGAAATCAATTTAAAGGACCAATTGGACCTTAGGTTAATTCCCATCTTTTATGTGCCAAACATTTTTTTCTGAAGTAGATTTCAAAAGAAGATCTTCTGACAAAATCAATGGTCATCGTCAAAGCTGAGATTCTGATTTGATTTGGATGCTCTAAAAAGACTGCGCATAAAGGATTCTGCAATTCCTTATGTTTTCCAAAGTTTTCCAAACTATCTTTGCTCTGATCGTATACTCTCTCATTCCATAGTGTCATCCACTTCTACAGCAAGACATAATGCAGATTACCGACACCAACTGCAAACAAATGAGGATCTTCTAATTGAGGATGAGTTTCATGATCTGACATCATTGAAGTCAAAACTGTCTTCTGCAACTCTACCAACTGGTTACTTCACTTGCTTAAAACAAGACTTCTTAGAGTTTTGCTACGTTCAGTGGAGTGATAGTGGTTTGATAGCACCAAAAATAGGAGTGTGCTTAACAAATTCTAAACCACTGGAGCTTTTGGTCTACATGATGCCCTGGTAGTTAAAAGTTCTTACGGGCATGTTCCAAAAACCAATAAATTAACAACTGTAACTGAATTCAGCAATATCTTGGGGTTCTGTAAAGCTCTATTTAAAAAATCTTTTCCGACTATCGCCTACCAGTAAGCATAGCTAATTTCATTAATTATCTTACTCAAAGCATTTTAATCTGCTCTACTGGAGTCTTACAGTTGGTCTGCATCATTGCCGTTGATTCGTTTCATTATAGAGCAATTAGTATTAATGCAAATTTTTAAATATGCTCGAACATACCCTATGAATATTTAAGTATCTTGGCAGTTAACCAGCACATTTTTGTACAAAAGACTTCGTGACTTTTTTATTTTCCCTCATTAAGTAAATTGCATAGACCGTCAAGAGGCATTACTGTTGAAGCATAGGATTTAGACTTCCAGTATTTGAAACAGCGTATTTCCAACTTAACATAGTTGCTCTTATCGTAGATGAAATGTACACTCCCCAGCGCGTTGAATATTGCAATGGAAGCTTTATTGAGCAGACTGAAGATAATTTGCCAGCGCAAACAGTTCTGACTTTTATGGTTCAATTAACTTGTTGCACATATAAAGACGTTGTTTGCTTGGTTCCTATAAACAAGCTTGATACAGCCTCTTGGCGTTTTTGGTTTGACAAAGTAGTAATGGCATTAAGCAATATTTTTTCATTGTAGCAATTTCTACTGACAATCATATATGTAACAGGTAAATATTTTTATTGAGAGGCAATAAATTTCAAGTGTGCGCAAAGCCAGTTAAATTTTGAATCATTGTCAAAACCCTGTTTAATTGTTTTTAAAGAAATGAATTAAAAAAATTAATCGTGCTCGACAAAAAGATCCCCGTGCCTGTGTAGCAGAGTTAGAAAGCTTACTAGTAATTAAGTTTTTTGCCTGCAAAGTTGTTATTTTTGACTGAAAGGACTTCCCTAAGTGTTGTATGTACTATGTTTTTTACCTTGATCCACCATTGGTATTCCAGATAAAATGCTTGGCGAGTTTCATTATTGAGTAGGGTTGTACCTCACCTATGACCTAATCTGCCGATTACCAATTAAATGGCGCCCATTATTGATTGTAGCATTCGTGCTGCTCAGTAGGCCTGTGTCAAACACGCTGTTGTCGTTACTCAGTATGGTAAACAATTATCTCCTGAAAGCAGCTTGCTTGGCGACAGCGCAACCTAAGCCTTCCCAACGATTCCTCAAATACTTTTCGTGCGTGTATGTAATTTTCATATGTAATTGTTTTCAGTTCTTCATCGTCAGCTAACTTTTAGCTGAAGTCTAGTTTTCTTGGAGTAGTCTTCATAAACAATATTGTTATGCTTTGTTTGCCACTTTATTATTTGCAACTTTTCGCTTTATGCTCAAAGCTAAATTCGCCTAATACTAAATACAATGCAAGATTTTTTTCATTGAGCTTTGTGATTGCGCTATTTTGCAAGGAGCAATTTAAATCCGACAATTACGTTATTTGACATGTTTCTTTAAAAATTTTTTGATAGCTCTTCTCTTGTTAGATGCAAAAATCAGTGATGTATCCCTGCAAAAACGTCATAATAAAAGTACTAACAGTTACTGTCCTTTGGAAGCTTAGAAAGTTTCTTTTCCAAAAATATGTGACTCCAATTACTGAGGCTGATGATTAGTTTATAATGGCTGAACAAAACTTGGTTGCCATACATCATGTTTCATTTTTAGTTGAACAATTTTCCTCCTAAAGCTAACAAACTTGCAATTGTTAAACAAAGTTAGTTCTGTGGTACATTTTGATTACTTTTCCTCACAAGTGTGGTTCTTTTTGCGTGATCTGTCGACGTTTTCAAAAAGATCCAGCAAAAACTGAAGTCTCCAAATGTTTATGAAACGTAGTCTACCGGTTAAAAACACAAAAAATTTTAGTGCTGCAGTTCACAAAACTGCAATTTCTAGAAAAACTAAGTCCTTTGGTACTGGTTCGAACGCAGTGGTTTCGGAACTGGCTTTTCTTAATTTCTTTGCTCGTGATGTCTGGCGAGCACTGTCTGTTCTGAGTATCACCACTTCACGCAATCATGAAGAGTAGCTTGGCGATTTTATTTAACAATTGAAGCTCAAGCGCTTACTTCTAAGTGATTTACGTACTCTAAATCACCGCGTTTTCCAAATTTAGCAACTAACAAAGCTCGGCCTTCCAGTACACTGCTTGTTTTTGAAAAAATAAAAAAAAGAAACATGTGTCAAACGCTACGTGTATAGAAAAAGTTATATTATGACGCATAGCTTACGAATGTCTCGATGTCTTGAAGCGGATACCAAACCACGGGATATCGAGTCAGACAGGTTTGCGTCTGGAACAGGTACATTTTGGCTATTCTTTCTCGATGCATGGATCTTTGGCATTATCAATCAAATTATTCAAAGACTTAAGTCTACAAATTTTAATATATAGCCTACTCCAAGCAAACACTAGGTGATCACTCAAGAAAATGACGATAGGTTAAAGATGGTCCCTTCTTATCGTTTGCAACAAAATGTGAGTGTCGAGCTACATATGATTTAAATGATGAAGCAATTTTCTTTGCAATTGGGCAAGGTTGTCGCAGCAGCCAGCTGATTTGATGTTCTTAACCTCGACATTATTAATGGGGCCCCGCTACTGCTATAACTGAACTGTGAGTGCTTCTTTTCGAGTTAGTTTGCTCTTTGCATGGCGGGGTTTATGCCAGGGCCAAGGAACATGCACGTAGTCAGAAACGTTAGTTCATATTAATTCATCTACAGTGACGAAGAAGTGGTAAGTAGCAATCCTAATAATAGTGGCTCAAAACTCATTGTGAGGTCATAATGTTAAATGACATCTCCATGCGTGCCACTATTTAGTGGAAACAGCAGCAGGCAGCAAAATTATCCACTATCATTTTGATAGCAAACATGAATGGTAAAGCCCATTACTGATTTTTGTAATTGCAAGGATAGGCCTATCGGTACAAAACACTAACCTTCATTTTAAAGTAGAGAGGTCTGGATTAGGGGCAAAGTTAAATGTAATAAAATCCCAAATTTAGGAAACAGTAATAAAATCCCAAAAGGCTAGGCTCCTTTTCATGCTAAGGCCAAATTCAAGCAAACAGCGCAGGCAAAAATCTTAATGTCACCAATATTAATACCAAAGCGGGCCCACCAAATTGTCGAACTTGCCTACCACCAAACAGCTCATTTCTTTATGAGTTAAAACGACCACCATCTGGGCTAAGCCATCATTTTTAACTATGTTTCATATCCTACCCTCCCGCTCTTACACTTTTAAAAATGACGAATGGTAGTTTGTGTCATCGTTCTTTCTTTTTGAATACTTCCTGTCTTGATTAATAAACCAGCATGATCACTATTACATGTACAAGAGCTATGGCTTATATTTACTAAAACATTTCGTTGTGGCTCAAACAAATGTTTGTATGGTTTAGCTGGCGCAGCTGCATTTACAGTAACCTCCCGCTTAAGTACGCAACTTGATCTGGAGGTGGCTTTGCGTACTTATGCGGGAGATGCGTACTTAACAGTTTTGTGCCCCATTGCACGTACAGTATGTGTGCACGGCCAGTACGTCCGTAAATACGTGTAACCATTATGCAGTGATGCTTGTAACCATCATGCAGTACAGCACAAACTCGGCATTTATTACGTCAAAGACTTCTTTGTTCTCTCGATCATTGTTTTGTTAGTCTTTTCAAACAATTTCAGTTTATAATAATTTGCTTTCTAGGCTGAGATCTTTTTGTTTTGCTTGTAGCCTACTTCATAGTATACGATTACGTACACTACAATTTCGTTGTTCCCATCATGTCAAGTAAAGGTAAACGTTTAAGTGAATTCCAGAGGTTGGAGGTTATTGCTAAGTTAAGTGTGCCATCTGCTCCAAGTAAAAGAAGTCTTGCAGGAGAGTATGGCGTAAGTGAAGGTGCCATCCGTAAGATAATGAAAAACCAAGAAGGCATTCAAAAGCGTTCGGCTTTAATGTCTGAGGAAGGAAAGAGAAAAACCTTACGAGCGTCTTTTGGTCGGTTTTCTGAGTTAGAAGATATTCTTTATGTTTGGATTGACAGCATGCGGCGTGCAAAGCTTCCCGTCCCTCCCTCATTGGTCATTGTATAAGCAAAGCGAATTGCTCAGCAATTATCGATACCAGAAGGCGACTTTAAAGCCTCATGGCAGTGGCTTAGCCGATTTAGAGAACGTCGAGGATTGCAAAAAATTCTTCTTCATGGTGAAGGGGCAGAAGTAGACCAAGAAGATCCAAAGCTTCTGGCCGCATTGGACGATTTGTATGCTACAATTTCAAGGTATGATCCTGAAAATGTGTACAACATGGACGAAACAGGGTTGTTCTTTCGACTTCTACCACGGTATACTCTGCTTACGCCATTCGAAGACCTCAGTACAACTAGAGGAAAGAAGAAAGCTAAAGAGCGCTAGTCTCTAGTTGTTTGTGCTAACGCCACAGGAACGTACAAAGTTCCTTGCACAATGATTGGGAAACCGAAATCTCCAGCCTGCAGCAAACAGTGACAATGGCCTATCAAATATTTTAGTCAGGGTAAAGCATGGATGGATGTTGACACATGCTGGAAATGGTTCAATGAAGTTTTTTATCCTGAAGTAAAAAAGAGAACAGGGCGCCCTGTTCTCTTGCTAATGGACAATGCTCCAGGTCATTTTGCAGCCTTTGAGCGGGGTAATGTTAAGGTGGAATTCTTTCCACCCAACTGCACCAGCTGGAAACAGCCATGCGACATGGGTATTATTGCGGCATTGAAGAAAAGATACAAATATTTGTACCTTAAGGATGTTCTAGATTTTTGTGATCTTGATGAGAGTGTTCGAATCCACAAAACAGAGCAAGGTAAAAGATTACCACGTGGGGCCGCGGGTGTTGCTTACGGTAAACCTGCTCATTTACTGGATGCCGCTCATTATGTAAAGCAAGCATGGGAATTCATATCAGACACATCAATAAGAAACTCCTTCAACAAGGCCCAACTGCTAACTCCAATGGCAGGAGGAGTTGATGAAGAGCCCAACTTCGTACCCGAATTGTTACTTAGCTTTAGGGCTTTAGATATTGCAATTGACAAATACAAGCTTGACGAATTTATGCACATCGATGACGAGAAGAATGAAGAATATTCAAATGCTCTGTTGGATGACGTAAACACGGCATTGGCGGCAGTGCAGTCTGGCGAAGATGCTGACACTGACGATGAGGCTGGCCCAAGCAATGCTTGTGACGGTGAACTTGTCACCAATAGCGTTGTATTTCATTGGCTTAGATCAGCTTTATAGCAAAGTTCTCGAGGTTGAAGATCAGTTGCTGTGTCCAGTCTTGCAGGAACAAGGAGGGGATGATTATGATAAGATAAAAACCACATTTGATAGCTTTCAACAGAAACTGAGGCAGGTGGCATTGCGAGTCAAGCAAAAGAGGATGGAAAACATGCGCCAGCTAACTTTGCACGACATGATGAGCAATGAATAAATACTACACATTACTGCACTGTATATTTCATCATGCTGCAGTTTGTTACTGCGTGTAAATTTTCGTTGGAAATAAAAAAAGTTGAACCAAAGTATTTTGAGGAATTTTTGCGTACTTTTCTGGGATGCGTACTTAAACGGGTGCGTACTTAAGCGGGAGGTCACTGTATTAATACGTTTTAAATCGGCGCTGATGATAGTATAGCCTGCCGGGGTTAAATCGCATTATACTTAGGAGAAACATTTTTTTCTATTTTGCTTAATAATAGCTTTATATAGCTACCGGAATCAAACCTCAAAATTTGGGAAAAGCAAGAACTTATTTAACCCTTTGAGGGATAATGAAACACATATGTTACATGATTGTTAATTGTTGTATCATTATGACGTAACAACCATTTCTCTGATATTCATTGTAATTTTGTTGTTTCCAAACAATGAAGGAATTGTCTCAAATTTCATGAATTAGAATCTTATGATCCTCAAAGGGTTAATTTCTATGAGCATACCTAAGCAAGGAAAAACAAATATGAATTGTTGATGTAGTGTATTTTAATATTGAATCATAATGCGTAGCTAGCAGGCACTTAAGAAAATTTTAGGCGAAATCAAAATTAACAACGTCACTGTGTTAAATCGCACCACATAAAAAATGTTATTGGTATTTTGCTTTTTAATAGCTTTATAGAGCTACCGGGGTCAAACCAAACATTTGAGGAAAACCAAAGACACTATAAACTTCCCAGGGCACGTCAAGCAGGTAGAAAAGAACACGCTACATAATACGTAGCCAGCGAGGACTTGAGAAAGTTTAAGGAGAAATTAAAAGAAAACAGCGTCACTGTGTGAAATCGCACCACACGAAAGACATTTTTGCTATTTTGCTTCAGAATAGCTTAATATCAGAAATGTGTTTCCTACTTCCAAACTAAGGGAACGCAAAGTTCACTTGGGTTCGTGTCAGCAATGAACAGAGCACATAGACCTAAGGCATAGCCAGGATCTTGAAATGAGATATTCTATTCGGAAAAGGAGCCGAAGAAGTCGTGAGCATCTTATGTGCAGAAAATACATCAACCTTTGGTTACCTTTCATACAAGAATTTGATAGGTAAAGCCGGCTGAACCGACATTTTCAATCCCGACATTACTGACGGGGGCTCTTCGAGTGACGCCGTCATACATACTATAAAGTAAAGATTTTTTCTTATGCTGATATGCTGCCTGTTATGGTATTTATATCATTTATGTCTATACTCTACATCATTGCAATAAAATCCCTAGTTTAAGAAAAAATCAACATAAAACCACAACCATAATAATTTGTAAAACTGAATATAGAGAGAACAATAACCCACTTTTGTCGCTATGCCGGAAACAAGACCAATAGCGCGGCCAAATTAGGAACTTAATACCACAAATATAAATAGGAAAGCGGCAGCACCATTTGGCAAAATAGGGTTACCGTTAAATAGTTTTTTCTTTAATTGTGAAAGCAACCACCATTTTGCCGCTACAATCAGTTTTGATTATGTACAATCTCTGCTTCCTCACAAGTATTAACAATATATTTGTGGCAAGATTTTTTGTGAGCATTGCCAGTCATGACTAAGAGAATATGATGATCACTATTTTGTGTACAAGAATTGTGAAAATGCATAAAATTTATTACTTTTCGCTACTGCTCACACAGGAGCCGAATGGGTGAAGCCGGCTTGGCCGGTTGAACCGAAATACTAAACCCGGACATTACTGATAAAGGGCCTCTGCCGGGCGACGCCGGCAAAGCCGGCTAGTAGATCATAAATGAACAGCTACAGTTTCATTGGAACGCAAACACTGTTATCTTGAAAACTTTCAAACTAAACTGAGTAGTGAATTTTGCAAAACAACTCCATTATCAATGCCTTTTTTCAACAACTGGTTCCGAAAAGTGGGCCAGTCCTTTTGCATTGTCTGTTGATGCTGGCAGATAAAACTACAATTATTCCATAAATTTAAAAAACGATACAATAAAAGATACAATAAATGCTATAAATGCATGAAAAAGTAATGCTTATTTTGATGTATACCCATAATAATCAAAACGGTTTTAACGTGATAGCATCCAAACAATTGTTCCAAAGTATTAACAAAGGCATAACACTTAAAATGATTTTTCAAAAACCATTTTCAAACCGTGTTCTGCGGCTAACACAGTCATTGCCGCCGAGTTTTGACGTCTGCTGTATATTTTAAAACTGCCTAATCTTACTCTTAACTAACCTTTTTAAATGTATAAAATGTCTAGCGAGGACCAAATCTAGCGGTGTTTTATTTCGAAACTTGATTAGTAAAAAACTAGCTATGCAAAACGCCGTTAACGTCAGATCTAATATAATAGCTATTTGATATAATTTTAAAATTGTATTTGGATAAAATTTCAAGACTTATAAACTTCAAATGCATTTCAAACTTGCCAGAATACCCCGGACAACTAAACATATTCAATTTGATATCAACGTCGTTTCGTATAGCTGCTTTTTAACCCGGAGCAACTTTTTACCATGTCAAGTGTCGGGAAAAATAAACGCCAGGCATTTCAATCTACAAGATTCAAATGCATTTCAAACTTAACAGAAACCGCCGGAAAACTAAACACATCCTACTTGATATTAATGTAGCGTTAATATTATGGTTTTTGTACCAAGTTGTTTCAAACACATAACACAAAATTTTGAAAAGGAAAGTTTTTTGTTTTTGTGTTGGTAAACGAAAAATTAAGCAAGCTGTTTGGGATAAAAAAACGCCACTCATTGCTGCAATACTCACATGAAAAATGGGCGTTCAGTGCTTGTCCAGGCAACTACCGGTCAAGGGTGTGTCAAAACAATTTTGAAATGCAAAAGTTTTTGAGTTTTTTTTTGAGAAACCGCTAAGTTTAGCATATGGAATCTGTTTGAAATCTAAAACAAGTGCCAAATTTGCGTCAGATAATAGGTCATGCCACCAACAAATGAGACAAGTGGATTTTTCAAACAACTGTATCTTATAAACCATAAGTTGTCTCAGTAATGTAGGTTAAGTAATCTCTGGTTTACAGCACTAGATTTTTCGGCGGGAAGGTAATTTCAATTAACCCACGTTTGAAAGGTCCACACCTTAAATTTGGATGCAAAATACGCCTAAATGAATTCAAGCTCTGAGAGTAGCGATTGCCTCCAAAAGGTTTTTGTCTTCATTGTTGATGCAAAAATAACGTCAAATTGGGGTTGGTAGTATTGATCTCCAAAAAAGGTTTTCACTTTCAATTTGGTTGCATTAAAAATGTGATCTAGCTGCTTTTCCAAATTTATTTTATATCGCATGTGGCTCTACCGTGAGGCAAGTCTCGCCACCTCTGCTACAAGCTAATAAGGATTTTTGGCCTTAATTCTATCCTTCTCACCCAGTCAAACTACAAGGATCATCTAACCCAGCGGAAGCGCAAATACAGCTATCGAGTTTGAGTAAGATATATATACGGTTTAATATGGTAACTATAACCATATGGTAACTATAATCAAATTTTGAGCAAATTTAGCTTTAGAAGTATTGAAAAGTCGCCGATCCACATTTTTTGGAACCGATAAAGAATATAAGTGTAAAATATTTTTCACGTTATTTTATTTGAAAGGCCTTTTTATTTTTAATGGCACGACACGGGAATCAAACCCATAACTTCAAATCTAGCGTTATTTTGTAAAATGTAAAGTTTGAGTATCGTGTGTTCAGTTGCGTGTAATTTACCCGAAAACCACAAATTTAGCAACTAGTTTTGAAGATCGTATATAAGCTTGCCCGTTTAATTTAATGGAAACGTGCGTTTTTGACAGTGCAAGTTGCCTGTCATTCTGTTATTGGAATTCATCCTGTTTGTGAAGTTGTTACTCCAAGTGGAGATTAAGTCCCGCTACGAAGTTTTATTGTATTACCGTCTGATCATTGTTCGGTAAGTCCTATACGTTTGAGTATCGTTAATTCATACTGTATGAAGTATTATTGAAATTCCGAGTTTGAAACCTATAGTTTATTGATTCTGTTTACCCCGTTCTATAAATGTAAATAGCTAACTCAGTTAGCGCTGTTACCGTGTCGTGCATTTGGTGTTTATGTTTTTGTTATTGCAGAAAACCGTTTCTCTCGCCATCATCCTTTATTTGTTCCTTTCAATAACTCATTTGTTCTCAATATATTTTTGGTTAACTATTATTGGACTTTTTATTTACCGGAGCAAGACGAGACGCGTTCATTTGAACTTCCCGTAAAAGCACAATTTTCGGGCGTGCTTTTACAATAAGTAATTTGATCTAACAACATTGAGTTTAAAAAAAGCAGGAATAATAAAAAACAAACCTGTAAAGCAATTTTAGAAAGAATAGGAGGACACCGACGATCGATCTTTCACGACAGCGATTGAATGCAAGGCAAAATGGTGTTGCTGGTAACAAATCATACTGTTTTTTACATATCAAGTCAAAAGTAGTAATTTTAACTTTTAGAAAAGTATTCACTATCGATTGAAATGGATAAAACTTTTGTAGTAAAATCTCCATACTGCTTTACGGACTCCAAGGACTTCGCTGATCTCACTTTGGGAACAATTGGTCTCCCCATGTTGGACGAGAGACTTAACACTTTTGGGCTAATATGTAACTTCATGTTAATTACTTGGCTTTTTTGCATCAGTCTAATCCACCACAGTAGCGTTATTATTAAGCCATAGAAACCATATGCTTGCCAAAACTTTTTGTCTAGGGGGGCATTTGCTATTTAGTAAGCTGTTAAGTTCTTTCCTGTCAGAAGGAAGTTGGTCTTATTTTTCTTTTGCTCTTTTGAAGCGATCTAATGGAATGAGAGTTAAAGTGCTTCTGGGGCATTTTGCAGCAAGACAAACAGATTTTGCGTTTGATATCTGCCGATCTTTGCTGAGAAGGCACATTGAAAATCTATTTATCTGTCAAGTCATTGTAAACCATCTTTTTTACTAGCTTTTACCAGGAAAAGACTTCAAGGTCACCCTAGTAATAAAATTGAGTTGTCAATGAAATTGCAACCACATCAAACAACTGAGTTGTACAGAGATGCACAGCAATTTCTTACCAGATTTTGTTTATTAGACTATAATCAAATGGCGCGATGGCGTAGTGGTCAGAGCGTCTCCTTCGTAGTTGGTAGTCCTGGGGTTTATTCCCCTTGCCAAGTCATAACTAAAGACTAAAAAATGGTAACCACAGCTTCTCTGCTGGGTGCTCGGCATTTAAGGGAGGTTGTGGAGAATAAGCCGGCAAGTTTGCTTGTTGTGTCCCTGGGCAAGGCACTTAACGGGACGCCCCGCCTTTATGTGGAAGACAGGTGGCCAAGCCTGGAGAGGGATGGGCTCCGCCAGGCGTCTCAGCCTAAGATTCGCTGCGTGATGAACACAACCAAAACAAATTGGTCATCTGCAGCGCCCCAACGGCAATCGCCATAGGAAAAGTGCAAGTGCAAGTAATTTTATACTGGAAGACAAATAAGATTATGTGCAGTCGTCAATTCAAAGTTTAATCACTTCACTCTTTGGAAATGTCTCCATGTATCTGTTGAACCAATTACGCTCTAGCAACGTGTGATAAAACCAGAGCTGGGCACCACAAATTTACACTCGATTCCGTAACCGCAAATTCCGCAAATCTGCAAGAGGTGTTCCGCAATCGCAAATCCGCAAGTTTGCAATAGGTTTGCGGTAGCTTTTTGCACTTCCGCAACCTCAAATGCACATTGCACTTCCGCAAACTTAGACCACAATATTTACTGTTGTTTTGTCCTCGTGATGATCTTTTCTATTTTTGGAGGTCAAATTTTGCCATCGCCCAGACGTTGACCTCCAAAAATAAAAAAAAGGTCATCAACACTCGGACGTTAACCTCCAACCCAAAGAATAAGAGCGTCCACTTCTTCCAAGCGGTTTTATTGCGGGACAAGCAACACTGCCTATTGCTTTGCGGATTTGCGGTAAATTTCAGTTTTTCACCGCAAATATTTGCAGTAGGAAATTAGATTCGCAAAACCACAAATAGAAACTTGAGTCCGCAATTTGCGGATTTGCGGACCGATTTGCGGAAGTGCCCACCTCTGGATAAAACGACAAAGTGTGTTTGTTTGTTTCTTTGTTTATCTCGAGCAATAGTGCTCCGACGAGATGTGATAAAAACGAAAAAACGTTTCACGAAAACTGATTTTAGCTGCAAAAGAGAAAACGTTCCATTACAAAACGATAACCTAAGTGAGAGGCTTATACTTTTCAAACACCAAATATGGTCGCAGTCTGGAAAACAGGGCGGTGACATTAGTGAAACAAAATGCAATGCTAGCGACAGCGATTTAGAGTTAAGGTTAGGGCTAAGCAGAGATTTAAGGTAGGAAAGAGTTAGATTGACGGCTATTCTCAGGGATAGTTCATAGAATTCAGTGGATTTCCGCAGTTTAGTATTATCCCCAGTTTAAAACGTCAATTTATAATCCCATGCAGTTATTACATTTTAAATATGTTTAATAAAAGAGTTCGTAAACGCCAATCGAAATCTGATCATGATCGCTGGCCAGTGGCATGGAAGCAAGAGTTTCCAGACATCACTTTCACTCCCTCGAAAGATGAAGCTGTTTGCACGTAAGTTGCAAAATGCCGATCTGCAAAGCTGAAACACGTAACCCTTATGCGTTACTGAGTATACCATTGCCTGAATCACCGTCCGCTCAGAGTTTGTCGAGGCCGATATTAATTTGTCGAGGTTTGCAGAATGTTACAAAGCTGGCGGACTAGCAAACCGTTGACATTTTTTTCAACTATTCAAAATGCTTGACAAAAGTAAATAATTTTTGAACATGCTGTGAAAAAGTCATTATTAGATCCAACAAAGGAAAAAAAAAATAATCACAAATTTTTAACCAACTGAGAAACTAATAAGATTGGCGATTGACACTAACTTTTGGAAAATATTGGATCAGAGCTTTCAGTAAACATTTTGTTTGCTTCATTGATCGCGAATGCAAACTTTCTACACCTATATACCGGTATCATAACAACGACTCATAGATTGATTTAATCTTTGTTGTATATATAAAAGTTTTTATAAGGACAATTGGATTGGAAAAACCTAAACAGTTAAAAAATGCGCAAGGGACTTAGGCCTACATGAGGCACATCAATCATAAACCACAGGTCTTGTGGTTCTATATTTGCTTATAATCATAGCTTTTACTAAAACTACGCAAAGATTTTTAAGTCTTTCGCTCCCGTGCCGGTAAGATTACCGGCAAACAAAAAACAAGGTTTTTCTCAAATTTTTTGAAATGAATTACAAAATCAGTTTACTAAAAAATGAATTTGTGACTTTATTTCTTATCCAATTTTCATAAAATTTTCAGAAGATCACGCTTAATTCTTTACGCATTGGAAGATGTACAATTTGTGCCCTAATTCTTGAATTTTTACACCCAAAAAGGGTTAAAAAGACCAAGAGCCCAGTTGCAGACGACAAAAATTGCAAAATTTTCAGCAGACACGAGCAAAAGCTAACTACCTTGAAACCAAATCAAGTTATCATGTTTACCACAAAACCAAACCCTTTATCATTAACACAGTCTGAAAACTACTCTTTTGGGGCATCATTTGACAAAATTTCAAGCAATAACAATAAAATTTACTTATTAAAATTTTCAAATTTCTAAGGGCTCTCAAAACCCCCCAAAAAATTTGTATTGTAAGTAGAAAAAGGTAAATTTAGTGCATAAAAAATGTAATATGTTGCTAAATATTGGTCTCATTTGAAATCTTAGGAAATTTGCTTTCCAGCAATATAGAATTTTAATAGTTTAGTCTAAGCGGTATATGATATTTACTGATCAAAAATGGGTACTTTACATCATGTCAGTTCAAAACCCCTAAAAATTTTTTGACCTACCTTCACTAAATTATAATTTCTAGAAAAACTACACCCTATGAAATGATAAAATAAATTGCAAGTATTTTACCACTAAAGTTGTCATTTTGTATCAAGTTTCCAAGGAAACAGAAACTGAAATACAAGTTTAAAAGCTAGCAGAAGTTTGCTGTATCCCGCTTGTTTCTCAACAAATGGGAGGGGTGCAAAAAAGCTTCTGTTTCATTGTTAGTGACAGCATATTCTATTTAAACTAGATATTTTCTGAATCTTAAAGACATTCCCTGTTCAAAAATACGTAATGTAACATGGTTTAGGTTAAGCTCTAGCAGATAATGACTAATCATATTTTAGATACAGTACTACATTTATCTAACAAAATGTGGTACTGGTCAGTACCGTTTAACAAAAAGATCATGGGTCTCAGAAAGTAGCAAACGGTAGAAAACCTAGGCTTCTTGGTAAGTTTTGACTGATGCACCTTGAAAGCTTAGTTCCTTAGCATCATCTAGCAACCATTTCTAAAAAAAGTGATAGAAAAATAAAATTTGTAGTGATCTTTGTGGTAAGGGTACTTTAACTTTAAAGACAACTCAGCACCTATTGGAGGGACTAATTTGCATAAAATCTGCATATTCGAACAAAAAAATTTTTTTGCTTTTATTATATTTGAAATCTTCAAGAAATAGAGATTTTAAGGATATATTACACTTGATGTAGAAGTAAACAGATGAGTAATGCCTTACAAACAAACTTGGATATTTTATGATAATTAATTATGGTCGATTATGACAAATTATGACAGTTTTTCGCTGTGCCACCTTGCGGACATTTTTTTCGCAATGCACGCGGGAGCAAAAGGGATTTCTTATCATAAAATGACAGAATTTTAAAGATGAATCAAATGAGTGAATGACGCGAGCTAACAAAATGCTCCCTACATTAACAATTAAATTAGCTCACTTAATCAAAATCTATTATTTGAAATCAGTTACGGAGGCAACTGTTTACTGTGATATTACGGTATGTACGCGACCAATGATGGTTTCAAAACCACCACAACACACCTTAATGGATTTTTGTTCTGAGAAAAGTGTGTTGTCGACATCACGCTAGAACTAGTCAAGTATTCGCTTGGTTACTTTATTCATTTTTTTCCTTGCGTTTACACCGGATTGTTACGGGACTAAAGTAAGCAGGAAATCGTGACCGCTTCTTATGCTTGCTTGTTTTGTTACTGCTTATTTATGCGAAAAAATATTTACAAACAAAATCACTAACTTAATTACACAATGCACTGTTACAATACTTGCAAAAAGAGCATCATGAAGGAGGTGAGAAAATCCGTGTGAGCGAAGAGGAAGAAACGTCGGGATAAATGCGTATGGAGAAGGCTGACGTATTAAGTCATATTAAAAGAGCTACTTTTTATCTACCCTGTAAATAGCGATCGGTTTTTATTTTTGTATTATAAACAAATAGAATCGTTCCTTTGAGAATTCATTGTTAAAACTTGACGTTTCGCTTCCCTTGGTAGGCAAACTGTTGATGGTTTATACGTTACACCAGGGCTTCCCAAACTTTTTCGCTCGCGACCCCTTTAGATCCCCTAAAATTATCCGCGACCCTTCACGATTAAAATGACAATAGTGCGAAATATGCATTTATGATAATTATTGAAAGGCGAAAAATAAAAATAAGCTTCCGGTACTCAAAGCTTTCTAATTGACACTTAAGTAGATTATTGGAAACAAAACCAAAAGCAAATACATACAATATGATGGGTGCGACTGCTTTCTGCTACAAAGCAAGGCTAACCGTGATTTAATATTTGTTAATGCTGGTCTCAAGGCTGTTTCAATGTTGCTAGGGCTGGAACGGTATTTATTTTGATTGCCGTCAACGCTGACTGGCATAGATACGTCGAGATAAATGGCAGGAGTGCGGTTAGTGCTGAGTCAGATAATAATAGATATTTGCCCTAACGCTAAGCTAAAAACGTGAAGCTTTTATTAGAAAATTCAAGCCGCAACTTAGATTCAAAAGATGGATCAGCAGGCTCTTCCTGAGATTTAGGGAAAGAGGTGCTCGGTACTTTGTTGTCGCATTGCAAATGGGTTTTGGATCCAATCTAATTTAATATCGTTCAATTCTGGAAGAAAATACTTTTGAAATTGTTTTAACAGATTTGACAAATGGTCGATTACAAGAGGTTTCATAACGTTTGTTTCCACGTTTTTTTTAGCCAAAAACTCTTCTGTAAATGAGAACATTTTAAATAATTATTTTCAACCTTTTGCTTCCAGATGTTTAATTTTTTGATAAACGCTTCAATTTTAGATTTTGGTGTGAAAACATTGGTGTTTACTCCTTGAAGGAACAAATCAAGTTCGCTGAGTTTTTCATGCAAATCTGACAAATAGCATAATTTCAACAGCCAGCTGTCATTGCGAAGATGGTGAACCAAATCTAAATTTCTTTTCCGTTAGAAAAATTACAACTTCATTTTTTAACATTAATAGCCTTTTTAATGCTTTGGTTTTCGAAAGCCACCTAACTTCAACATTGCTGTAAAAAGGTCGTAAATCCGATTCCATTTCACCACATAAATTTGCAAAAATACGGGTATTGAGTGTGCGACTCTTAATAAAATTAATAATAAAATCAGAAAAAACAAACAGAAAAGAATCCGGTTCCATGGGCAACAGGCTTTCCACAATTTCTACAACTTACCGATAAAGAACGCTCCATAAAACCAGAAGCCAATGTTATATACAAAAGACCAGCATGTCTGGCAAATACATTAACGAAATACAAAACTTTAGCCCACAAACAACAAAAGATTTTAAAACTTGGTTCATCAAGCCCGTGTGGCAATTGCGCCCTTTGTGGAAAATTTAGCAAATATGAATGCATGGTAAAGTGTGTAAATTATATTAAATGCGAAAAAAACAACAGACAAGTTAAACTTAACCAATCGTTAAATTGTAGAAATTATGGTATTTATGTTGCTAATTGTGTAAATTGTAATGCTCAATACGTTGGACAGACAAAAAATAAATTTTCGGTTAGATGGAATAACCATAGACACACTTGGAAAAAATTTGATATTTCGACCCAAAACGATAGTACCGCTCTCCTGCAACATTATAAATCTAATCACAATCTTTTGTTAGCACGCCGTCCTAATTTGTCACAGTGTTTTTCTGTTATATTTGTTGAAGAACCACCATTTGATGTGTTAGATATATGTGAAGATAAATGGTTTCATAAACTTGGAGCGTCTATAAACCTACAAACTATGATTTTGCCAGCTATTAAATGATTTATGTCGTATGTCTCTTATCATTTTTTCTTGTTTTTGACTTGTTACTCGCTCATGGCTAGTTGCTGAGTAATAAGATGAAAGGCTTTTTTGAGCCTTTTATCTTATTGCGTAGTAACTGGCTATGAGCGAATAACAAGTTTTAGTTTTTTCTCTTTTATGCCTTTGGTTTGGTACTATATCGTCTGTTTAGTTTTAGTCGAGGAATAGCATTATGTAGTGTTTTGTTCAAGTGAGTAGTTAGTCCACCCCCTTAGTTTAGTTTATTTCCCGTTCATATAAATAAGTTCACGAAATATTATTAGCTTTCAATTTCCAACCAGTGTAAGATAGTCAGTTCTGTTTTCTTATTTTATAATTACGGTAAGTTGGTTTATGCATTTTGTATTTTCGTTTTACATAGAAATTGAAAATGCCTGTATAAGGCGAAATCGATCTTTCTTATAATAAAGTAGCTCAGCTGATCTAGTGTACCTTGATTTTATCTATTAAAATTAATAACTTTCACTACATCTTTCACAACAACATTTAAATTAGAAGAATTTTTTTAGCAACAAGAGCCTCTCGATGAATGATGCAGTGTGTAAAAGTAATAGGTGAATCGCTGGCAGATTCCACTCTTGCATAAAACCTAGCTGTATGTCCTGTTACTGCAGCAGCTCCATCAGTAGACGCACCAACACAGTCTGTCCAAAATAGCCTCACTTCCGTGAAAAAATGATCACATTTTTGAAAAATATCGATGAATGTAGTACGTCCATGCAATGGTGGACAAAACAGTAAATTCTCGTGAATGTCGTTATTGTACTGTAAATTTATCTCACAAATGACAAAAGATATGCCATATTTGTAATGTCCGTCGACTCATCAAGCTGAATGGCAAATTTACGGCTTTCTTTAATTCGTAGAATGAGTAGCTTGCGTTGATCTTCGCTATTTCGAAAATTTGCCTTGACACAGTATTGTTTAACCATGAAATTTTTCGCATTTCATTGGCTTCTTTTTTGCCGGGAACAATTGCGCTTATTTTAATTGCAGCTGGTTGAATAAATTTTTCGCCGATTTTGCAAGGTTTCTTCCTCTTTGCAATCAACAAAGAAGCCTTAAATGATGCTTGTGTATACTTCCCTTCATTTACAAATTCACTTTCAAATGATTGTTGTTGCCTTTCCGATGTTCACAGGAAGCAATTAAAAAACTCCACAGGTCTGTTGCGAAGAGAATCATGCTTGGTGGGAAGAAGTCGTTTCAACTTGGCTGGCATAAGACTCTCACTTGCCAACACTTTGTTGCAAATCAAGCAAGATGGACGGCATTCATTGTTTTCTGATATGAAAGTGAGATCATACCGCCAAAACCTTTGTTATACGTTCTCTTTTCGGTATGACTAGCCTCGTTTTTCTCACTGAACTTCCGCTTTTTCTATTTGCAAGTCAGTGTTGCATCTGCCTCTGCCGTTGCTTCAACATCATCTGCAGTAAGCTTATTACCGTTATCGTTCGATTTTTTTAAAGCAGCTATTCATTGATTAGATCATTTTTTAAAACATTTAGCTACCACCAGCTCGTCTGCACATTTCTATGGCGTCATAAATCAAAGTGACGAATCAAAAAAGTTATGCATCCAGCTGTGCCACGTGATATGAATGCAGAAAAGTTCATGCACTGTCAATTAACGAAGTCCCACTATTTAATACTAGAGCTAAGCCTATTTACATAGAATCTACAGCTAAATTAAGAATTATGTTTTGCACAATTTCACCAGTTTTTAACGACCTTCAGGGGTCAACGATTTATTTAATAAGATTTTATTTAATAAGACCATCTAAAAGCGACATGCCCCCATCAAATTGTTCATCTGACATCTTCGCATCTAATCAAACAATCCTAATCCCATGTCATCATCTGATTCTTCTTCAGATTCCTCTTTCACTTCCTCTTTTTTCTCTTCAGCAGCAGGAGCATCAGTGGCACCTCCACCACTAGGAGCTACAGCACCGCCGGCTGGAAACTTGCCAACTTCTGGTTTCCAGCAGCCAAAACTTCATCAATGCTTTTGCCTTTTAATTCTGAAATAACTTCGTCTAATCTGTCATCATCGACATCAATGCCAACACTTCCTAGAATATCTTTGATATCATTTGCTGATGGGTTGCTATTTCCACCCAAAGTTGCAAGCAAATAAGCAGCAACGTAACTCATTATTTAAGTCGTTGAAGACACGAAACGTACAACTACTTTAAACAATTATTGAAAGGGTCGCAGAGAGTACACTAATTTTACACTAAGTTAGTAACTATATTATATGCAGTACTTTTGTGTATATTTGGTATACTCTCTGCGACCCATGAAGATCGTTACGTGGCCCCTTGTGGGGTCGCGACCCCCAGTTTGGGAAGCCCTACGTTACACTGGCAACAACATCTACCATTTTCTGAGGAAGCTCCCCGGTTACTATGGGGAACGAAACGTCAAGTTTCAACAATAAATTTTCGAAAAAACGACTCTATCTATTTATGACACCAATACACTCGACAAATGATAATGCCTGCTATATTTTATTTTTGTGCTAAGTAGCGGATTTCCTTCCAAAGTTCAATGTTGTTCATTGCAAGTTTTCAATATGGCGCGTGGAATGCTTTCCGTTATAGACGTTCCAGGTTCCATTATTTATTATTAAAAATTGTTTGGAGAAAAAGGGATGGAAACTTTGTGAATTCAGTCTTGCATATGGTCTGTGACTCTGTGCATAAGCAATTGCTAGGTCAAGCTATTTTTTAATAATTGGTTATAAATGAAAGACAAGTTTTGACGGGCAAAATTTTTAGACCAGTCTACTTATGTTCTGATGGCATTTTTGTGAGGTGGCATTAGTTTTATCAGTACCGGAATACTAATAGAAACGATAAGTATTTGTCAATAATCTACATTTTTAAGGGGTAAAAATGGCCACTCTAGTTGAGAGTGATATAGTCTTTTAACATTTATACACAACTCTACAAAGAGCAGAAAAAGGAATTAACCTTTGACATAGACAAAGTCAGAAAGCATAGAAAAACGATAAGGTTGTTGTATAAAGATACTCTCTGACTTCGGAAGAAACTAAGGTGAGGGAATCTGTGGGAAGTCTTTCATAGCAGAGGTGTACATCACATCCAGAGCCAGATTTTAAAATCAGCATTATCCGGTTTTTTCGTCGGATTTGGATACAGTAGGCGCCGCTTATTAAGACCACGGATAATATGACCAGTCGCTCATTATGACCAATTTGGGACAGTCCGGAATTTCTCCATTTAAAATTCTCCGCTTAATATGACCAAATTTTGGACAATATGACCAAGATTTTCTCCATCTCTCTCATTACAGTGCCGTATTTTTTCCCGCCACACATAACTTCGCCTTTTCAACATATTGCTGCATAATGTACTGAGTTTTACCGTCACTTGTACTGTACTTTGTTTTATTGCCAACGTCACACTGTTACTTTGGTTAAACGATAAATTTGATGGTGTAGGACAAGACAAGACACAAGCAATAATAAATAAATAGGTTCCTTGAGCAAGAGCGTGCTGACTGAACCCCAATTGCTGGGAACTATGCCAGTCACAAGGAAGAAAGCACGACAGTAAAATTTTATTGCATCAATTTGCGCAGTTGTGGCAACAATCGAATTAAGTCCTTCCGTCACGAAATCCAACGATGAAAGAGAAATTACAGACAACCAGAACACGTCCGTCCGTCACGGAGATCGACGAAGAAAGAGAAGCGAAAATCTCCGGCCGCATGGTCCGTGACAAAATACTGCACACGTCACCACGAATTAGGTCGCTGCACACGTCTAAGTAAATCAGAACACTGCACACGTCACATGGACGAAAACAACGGACAAACAACATGATGGCGGGAAAGGCAAGCCGATCAACGAGCTACCATGAGAAGACAAAAATAAACATAAGCATATCTAGTCCTCATAAAAAAAAGAAAAATAAATGTGTGTGATTTTAGACACAAGCAATAATAAATAAACGCATACGCGTTGCAATATCACGACCAGATTGCCGGAAAGCCATGCAGGATTAGATTCCTGGCGTGAGGTTACATCGCCAGGCGTGCGGACTATAGGAGCACGATATACTTTAAACGGAGATAGTCGAGCGGCTACAAACCTGACGATAGATACTTCGTCAGTTAATATTACTTCATCAGTAAAATTGTAAGGTAAAGCAGCAAAGGTGCACGAGCTGGGCGTCAAACTGGGGACGCACGAAGTTGCAAACTAGCAAACGCAGCTCTATCAGTAAACAACTAGAATCACACACATCGGCGGGAGCAAGGTGCTGAGCCGCCGAAAGCAAACTAACAAAAAAATATAAAAAAAAGACAAAAAGGTGTTTGGCATGGCAGCTCGGTGAGGTGCGAGGCACGACACTCTACAACGGTATTTGAACTTCTTGCGGCTTACGGCGTCGATTCAGGGGCTGTTATGAAGGCTTTGGTTTTTATGACCATTCGGTATTACAACCAAAATGGTTTGCTCCCAAGGTGGTCGTATTAAGCGGCACCTACCTTTGTAAATTTTTGAATTTTATCGTTAAAGGTGTACATCGAACCGGCGCCGGATTTTAAAATCAGGATTATCCGCTTTTTTCGAGAAATTTGGGTTTGGATTGTCTTTGAATTTTCGGATTCGGATTCGGATTTTGATTTTACCACTTGGTTAGTATGAGACGTTATTAATAATAACTTATTATAGAGCATCAGCAGGTATGTTTAGGTATCCCTGAGCATCAGAAGCAAATATGAAATTTTTTGATTTTCAGGATTCGGAGTCTTATTCGGATTACATTTTTTGATTGGTTAGGAATCGGATTTGGATTCGGATTAGCATTTGTCGGATCAGGATTAGGAGTCAGATTCTAAATTTTTGACTTTGGACTCCTCTGATCATCGTTCATGGTTGGGACTAGGGATAAGGTTAGGTAAGGTTTCGGGTTGTTTGGAGTTGGTTAGGGTGGGGGTTAGGTTTAGTGTCAGTGTTAGGATTACAAATAGGATTAGGGCTAGTCTAAAAAATTACGTGGAATTTCTGTGTTGTAGTAGTTCTCCCTGACTTTGTCAGATTGCAGAAAACCTATTAACAAATACTGAAATAGTTCAGTGTATTTGTTTATGTCATCAATGCTGTAACAAAATGACAGAACAACAAAGAACGCAAAGCAATATGTTCAAAGTCAAACAAATTCGATATTGTTGACAGGAGACAATTGATGAAATGGCCTATAAGGTCTTTGAAGTCAGTTGCATCCACTTGTTGCAAGCAAAGAAAAAAATGACTGAATCATATGAATAAAGCATTTGCCTTGCACATGGATGCATGTGCACACACACGCACACACACACACACACACACACACACACACATACACGGACTCTTGTGTATATACATCCTCAAACACAAAACAATGCTCACAAATGAACATGCATTGTTGTTGAAGAAAAGAAAAGGACAAAGTTCATCCAAATGTGCAATCAATAATTTATAATTAATTTTTCATACTTTTAGGAGTTTGAAGCAAACGAATTCTCGTAAGTGTTTTTGAATTGGCGTTTTGGAAGATATTTATATCAGTTGGCACTTCCTGCCGTATTTAAGGGCCTGCAAATACACTTAAAGATTTTTCCAAATTGGTTTGTATTGAGAGTATTAGGTAGTTCTCTTTAATTGCTGCTCTTGTATTATGTTGATAAATCGAGTTTAGGTAGAAAGTAGATGGGTTGAAATGATTGTACAGTTTAAATTTTTGAGATTGTGTATTGTGACTGCAGTCTGCAATTTATATATGTCATGTAATTGCAGTATTTGAGTTTAGTAAATAGTGGACAAGAGCTACAGAGCTAGCTTGATAACTGCCACCAGTAATGATTCTAATGACATGTTTTTTTGACGATTTTGGAGGTTAAAGTGTAGTTTTTGCTGCTCTTTCCCAGCTAGTTATACAATATTTAAGATGGGGATATATTAAACTGTAATAAACCGTTTTCAAAGTGTGAGTATTCACATAATTGTTTGGCAGTGGCTATTTTGCCGTCGACAGCAATTTACCCTCAGAGACTATTTTGCCGTGAGTTATTTGTGATTGGTCAATCTAAATGACGTACTAAACATGTGACTTTTGGTCATTTCTGATTGGTCAATTTTAAAAACCAATTTAAAAAATTTTGCACCCCCAGGTCTCTATCCCACACCCTGTACACTCCCCCGTACATTTACATACCGGGCCTGCCCCTATGGTGTACACTGCCTTTCTTTTAATGCCCTGCCAGCTGAGATTTGAACCCGCAACCATGGTATCTCAAGACCAGCGCACTATCCACTACACCACAGTGTCACTGGCGTAATTGTAGCAAATACGGCTATATAAACACACTTGAATGACTACGGCAAAATAGATTCCAAGGCAAATTGCCGTCGATGGCAAAATAGCCACTGCCTAATTGTTCAGTATGAAAATGGCAAATGAGGCTCTGCAAAGCATAGCATTTGCATGATGTATGTAATTTTTTTCAGTTTAGTTTGTGATGAATGATGATGCCCCAGTATTGTACACATTTTTGATTTGTAATTTCGTTTTGGCCAATTTTTGTATTAACAGTCAGTTCATTTACTTTTTTTTGGTAATTATCATATAGTTTATCTTTTTGTATTTTATCGTAAGTCTGTTTCTTGTCATTCAGTTTTCAATTTTTTCCAACTTTTCATTGGTTTTTTGTTCTAAATTAGTTAGATTTTTATCAAATAGTGGCAAAATTGCATCATATGCAAACAATTTAGCTGATAAATTAGTTGCTTTTGGTAAGCTGTCTATATAAATGAGAAACAAGAGTAGACCCAAAGTAGATCCTTGGGGAGCTCTATCAAATAACTTCTTGCCAGTTTAATTTCACTTTATTCACCACTGTGCATTGCTTTTAATTGGAAAGGCAATTCTCAATTAGCTTGTGAGGTTTGCCACGTATTCTATATTCTTTTATTTTAGTAATATTTGATAATTTGCAGTGTCAAAGGCTTTGGCTAAGTCTGAAAAATTGAACAGGCTATATCTTTATTTTCAAGATTTTTAATGATATCATTACATGTTTGAGATACAGCTCTGTTGAACAGTTTTCTAAAAATCCATATTGAAACTTATAACGCATATTGTGTTTATTGAAATAAAAATATAAAATAGTTTCAGCTCATCTATTAGAGCTGCATAGACTACAATGTTTTTTCAATTTCTTCTTAAAACCTTGCCTTACTTCCATACAGTATTGCTGATCTTATGCAACAACAACAGACTTTACTTTTCATCCTCAGAGGAAACCTATTTCCAAGCAACAATTCTCCACATTTCCTGAATTTTATCCAACCAATTCTTACTTTTGCTGTGACTGCTGCTTCACAATAAATATATTATAAATGTGTTATGATTAAGGTAATCTATGTTTTTATTACAATTATGCATCCTGGTTTAAATAAAAATGGCTTTGACAGTAATTTTGGCTTATAGCCTACTAATTGATGCATAGACTACATAAATTGTAGTAAAGTCAACAGTATTCAAAATTTATGAGAAAATTGCAAAAATCATCTTTACTTTCTTTGGTCTGCCTCAGCACAGTAGCAATTTAGTGTAAACATTTTTGCCCTAGAATAGCTCAATATGAGTATAGGATTGAAAACATTTGTAAGATGTGGACATTGCCTTCTGTTCCTGTAGTTATGCTTTTAGCTGTGGGAGGCATAAGAAGTGCTATCACTCTAGACACTCTGTACCAGACCTTAACTAATATTTATCAATGATTTGTGGGTATTTTGCCATTGTTTTCCAGGTAAAGCTGAATGGATGCAATTGTTTCATAATTTTGTGACAAAAACTAATGACATTGTTTTGCATTCTTCATTTCTTTATTGCAGATTTACAATCAGTTGCAACACTTTACTTTCTGTAATCTCTTTAATGTTGGGCACCTTTTCAGGCTAGAAAAATATATTTTTGGGTACCAAGTTACAATGGGTTTGCACATTTTTATAATTTTTGTCTGGCAACCCTGGTGTGGACTAAGAAGTTTGGAAATGGCAAAACTGTTAAGCGGTGGCTATTTTTCCATCAATGGCATTTTAACCTTAAATGCTATTTTGCTGCCAGACAGTGATTGGTCAGTTTTAATGACGTACCATATTAAATGTGACTTTTGGTCATTTCTGATTGGTCAATTTCAATGGCAAATCAAAAAATTGCATCCCCAAGGTACATTCTTCCACACTGTACACCTTTCTGTACATTCACATACCAGACTCCCTCCAGTGTACACTGCCTTTGCACTTTGCTAGTAAAGATTTCAATCCATAGCCATGGCATGTCAAGGCAGATGCACTATCCCACTACACTACAACATTACAGAATTATAGCATATATGCTATATGCCAAATATTCCTATTTAAACACACATAAATGGTGACGGCAAAATGGCCTCCAGTGGTAAAATGCTGTTGATGGCAAAATGACTGCTTTCTTAGAAATAAGTAGAAGGCAGCAGCTGTTGTGCCATGAATGTTGATGTCAAAATAGCCTCTAAAAGTAAAATGCCATTAGTGGCAAAATAGCCACTTCCAAAGTTGAAAGCTTTATCTCAAAGTATGGTGCATATATTCTTAAGTTCATAGCCAAACTTTTAGAAACATGCTGAGTTGTGAAACACTTAGAGGGAACACTGCTTAATGGCATGTGATTACTTGTCTTTGTTGGAAGTGTTAGCAACTAAGACAAGCTAGAGCACTATTTTGATGACAACTGCAATTAAATGATCAAACTTCGTCATATGTTGTGTTGTTTTATTTTTAAATTAAACCCTTCAACAATGATTTCTTCTACATGTTGGATTTTAATAAACAGCAAATACATGAAAAGAAAGTCCAAAGCTGGTCAGAATAATTCATTTCACAACAAAGTTATTGTTGTCTTGCAGGTCTCTACAATGAAATGCAATATGATGTTAACAGCAAGACCAGCAGTAGTAGTGGTTGGCCCAATCTAGATCTAAATTCATATCAACATGGCATACAGTGCACAAGCATAACAAGTGCTACAAAATCAAAACCTCATTTTTTGAAATTATGATTACAGATGAAAGAAAAGCATGTGCTTGACCATTGGCATGTGTATCAATTATTTCGGAGCTTTTTACATTTTCTGTGTTTGGCACACACAGCTTATATAGCACATACAGCATACTTGAATGTGGGAACAATTTGGCAGTTTGCACTGATAATTGACACATTTTGGATGGTGGCGACTAGCATAGCTATTTTCGCATATTGATATTGTTACCATGAATGGTAGAGTAAAGAAAATCCAGCTAGTTATGCTTGCCTGAATTTATTTAAAATTAAAAATTTAATCCAACATATTGCTGGTTTACACTGTTTCTGCTTAAATGAATCATACTCAAGGGGCAACATTAAATTACGGAAATATGAAAAAACTTCAACTAAATTAGGAAAATCACAGAAATGATTTAACCCAACTCGCTAATTTTACCCAATTGGATGGTTATATATACTCTTAGTTTTAACAACTTTTGTAAATTTTTGTACTTCTCTAGCTGGTAGTTTTATGTAAGTCCGTAATTCTTTTTTAGAATAAATTTCCATATTTCTAAGATTCAGTAATTCCATAATTTATTTCTAATTTTCGTGAATCTGGATTTCTGTAATCTGTATTTTAAATTCTGTTTTTCTGTATTTATTGTGCCCAAGTCTTCTCAAAAGGATTATTTGACACTAGAGAGGAATAGAGAAGCTAAAATTGTCGTGTAATGCATTTGGAAGAGACACTGATCAGGATTTTTCAACCTTAGTTTTTTCTCAACAAAGCTTTTGATGTTGGTAATGTTTCATGTCCAACATATTTGGCTTAAGGTTTATAGATCAAGTGTGCCCGACTTCAAAATGCTGCCAGTTTCCCAAGAAGAAAACACTTGCCATCTTGCAATTTTTGTTGCTTTTAACAAAAGATGCATGAGAAAACGCCAAAAAATAGTGCTTGAATACATTTGCCTGCACACAAATATACATGTATGTGCCACGACCTAAAGTTGATGTATGCTTTAATAAATAGCCTAGCCAATTTGTGAAATAAAATTCAACTAAAAAACTATCATTTTCCATCTTCACATAGCACACAGGTATCGAGCTGAAGGAGTTTACTTGTCATTAGCCTCATTCTAATTAAATACTAGTGAACAGATCATGAAATCAATTTTGCTTATATGCATGAATGAATGTACTTTGCTTGTATTTTTTTGTTGCCGCATGTTAAAGTCTAATGTTGAATTTGTATGCTGGCAAGAAATGACATTTTGCAGAAAAAAGAGCTAAATTTTGGAGTTGGACTAAAAAAACTCAGAGCACAAAAGAGACAACTAGTGGTGGGGTGCTGGCCCCCAAAATTTTTACAGGGGCACCCCCCATTGATAAAGTAAGCCTAGTTGGTTTTAAATGGAGTCTGTTTGGTTATTTTGTTACCCAGGTCTACTATTTTGATATAAAATTACTTGAAATCGTGATATAAAATCATTTGCTATTTCCAAAAGTTGCTTGGTTTTTCACTTCTGCTGATGTAAATCGGTGGCAGTTCGTTTGCTGCATTGATTATGCAAATTATTACATCACCAAAGCATGACGTCACGGTTTTGCACACCCAAAAATTTTGAAAACCCAGCGCTTATGGAAACAACAGTGCAGTTCAGATTAGCAGCAAAAACAATGCAGTTGTTGCAATCTCAGCAACTGTGGTGCAATCATGTGCAACCATTGTGATGGTGTGGTCTGGTTTCTAATTGATGTATGAGCATATCTATGACAAACCACAAATTCCATAATATCTAATTATCAACAATACTTTGGACTCATGTGTGGAACACAGTCTACAGCAAGTGGCTATCATGATATATGTGACTAGTTACTCTTTTGACACCAGCAACACCCAGATGTCTGCTGAAGTGCTACAGTTGGTGACTGTGCTCAGAAGCTACATTTTCTGCAATGTAGTTGGACAGAATAATTATGCCCAAGTCTTCTCAAAAGGCTTCTCAAGGCATTTTCAAGTTGTCGAGCCGTAATCATCAAATGATTTTTGATCAGTTTCTTGGTGGAAATCAATTTCTTTGGCTGATAAGCTTCACTCTTTCTCGAAAATGCAGAAAAGGCACGTTGCAACTTTGATGCAATTATGTGTAGTTATCACATTGATATGATCTAGCTTCTAAGTGACATGAGTATGAAGAATGTGTACCACAAACTACAACTTGCCCTATACCGTCAGTACCCTGGACTTGAATATGGGACGCAGTGTAGAGCAAGTATCTATCATGGTAGAAGTGACTAGTTATCCTAGTAATTGCACTCTTTTGATACCGGACAACAGCCGAATGTTTGCTGAAGCGCTGCAAAATAATTATTTGCTTTCAATCTCATGTGCAAGCAATTAATAGTTTTTACTGTTTAAGCATTGGGATTACACTGTTTCAAGTGCAAGCATATATCTCTCAAATACAACTTATGCTCTAAATACAGACGAATCCGGTTCATTTCGCATCGGATAATCGCATAATATGTTTTACTGCATAAGAACTTTTCAGTCTGTCCCGTCCTAATTGGGTTAGGTACATTGTTTGCAATACGCTGTAAATTGTTTTCAATGTAATGTTTGTGATTTGTGTCGGAGTGAATCTTCAAACCATTAAACTAATCTTGAGTAGCGTAATGCCTAAGAACTGTAAATCCCAAACCATAGCCAATCTTTTTCTAAGAAAATAGTCCGGTTAATCGCTTATCGGCTTACTGCATAATCCGTTTAATTGCATAGAAATAATAGCTGTGTATTCAATTAAACAAAGTGTTGGTTGCAAAATCAGATGACAAAAATCCGCATACGGCAAAAAGTTTTGGCATTCTTGAAAAACAGACGCCAAATACGTGCGCAGTGGAAGCACGTAGTGCACTGTAAAAAATGCTGCAAGATTTCTTTGATCAATTTCAGGCGGCATCTTTCATGTTTGCAAAATTTGATGTTGCAGCATTGCAGAATATTCTGATCTTGCAGCAAATTTTTATGCATTGTGCGAGCATAAATTTGCACGTGTACATCTCAATTGTCGGTCTTTGATGTCAGTAAAAAAAATGCCATGAAGCAATGTCATCGAGAAAGAGAGCGCTGCCAATTCAATTCTAATTACCCCGCCAAAAAATAAAGAAGTGTTAAACGTTCTTGATACAATTCGGCGACGTTTGCAATGTGAAAGCGCAGACATGGACACACAGTTTTTTGTTTAAAAAAACAATTACAAGAGAGCATAAAAACAACATTGAATAAACTACTATTGCGCAGTATTTTACGTGATTGAAACAATGTTGTGTTGTGTACAAACAATACTTTGTCTTCTGCAGTGCTTTACTTGAGTGTTTATACTAATTTTGGATAAACGCATTATCCGCTTAATCGCATTAAAGAACTCGGCAAAATGACTAGACAATTAACCGATTTGTCTGTATAGAACTTACCTACAAGTCGACTGTGAAAACATTTTTATCGTGAAATTTATAGTGACAAAGATTTTTATCAATACAAAATTGATCGATGAATGCATTTCATTGCCATGATAGCATTGACCAGTGCAGCATGAAATCCTGATGGTCACTGAAAAATTGAAGCTGCTAGTTTTGCACTCAGGGTGTTATGTTCCATTGGTCAGGGTTGATTGAAATCAATGTTTCCTTATTTTGGTTCAAACTAGGGCTTTGTAACACTTTTACAATATTTGCACGTAGATACCTGCTGACTCATATGCTGTAAGGCATTTATAGTTTCCCCAACTATCCTTTCATTCAGTCTTTAAAAACTTCAGTAAGTTCTTATCATCAATCTTCAGTTTTGTACCAATTTTTACGGTATTTGTAGATGACTGCTGACTCATGTATCGTTCTAAGGCAGTGGTTTTCAAACTTTGTGTTGCCGTGCCTCCCTTAAAAATACTCAATCACACGACGCCTCCCCTCATTTTATAAAATTATAAAAACACGAATTATGGAACATAAAAAGAATAACAACGTTTATTTTTGTCTTTCAATGAGATGGATGCGCATGTCTATTAGCGCAAAGGCTGTTAAATCTCGGTGTTATTGACGAGATGGCTACTCGTAGCTCTTTTTCTACAATCAAGCGAGCTCGATATTTCGATTTCATTGCAGCTAACGCAGAAAATCCTGTTTCGCATAAATATGATGTTGCAAATGGCAGCAGTATTTTTAAAGCTTTGCTTGACAAAGCATTATATTCCGAATTGAGATTCAACCAAAATTGAACCAGAGACACATTCTGAAATCTCTGTTTCAATGCAGTATCACAAGATAATTCAATCAATTGTTCTTTCTCAATAATTGTCAATCCGAATTCATCATCATCTTCTTCGTCGATAAATGGATTCTGTATCCACGCATCTTTCGTAAAATCAAGATCATCAAAGTAATTCGAAAAATGAAGTAACAAACCATTCAAGTGTTCGACAAACAGATTTTTGTTGGCTTCTACATTAACTCGGGTGCATGAATTTAGAAGTGGGAACATGTCAAGGTTGTTTTTTTGCAAATTTGCTTTCCACAGATTCAACTTTTTTACAAACGCTTTTACTTTGTCTTTTTGCATCAGCAAATGCATTTGTAGTCCTTGCATTGACTTATTAAAAACACTCAATTTTCCGAAAATTTCAACCAAATAAGTGAGTTTAACAAAATTATCATCCCTAAACATGTTCGAGTCCTCATTGTGATTTTCATCGAGAAAAATTGCAATTTCGTCTTTGAGTTGAAGTACCCTTTGAATTACTTTTGCACGAGATAGCCAGCGCACTTCACAATAGTACAGAAGCGACGAGTAATTAGCTCCCATATCTTCACACAGCTTTGCAAACAGTCTAATTTTTAATGGACTGTTTTTTATGTAATTTATAACTTTCGTTACGTTTGTAAAAACGTTGTTAAGTTCCTCGCATATATTTTTGGATACGAGAGCTGCTCTGTGGAGCATGCAGTGCGTCCAGAGAACGTCAGGTGTTTTCTTTTTAACAAGTGCTTGAAGACCAGCTTTGTGCCCCGACATTGACCGTGCACCGTTGGTACAAAGCCCAACGCAATTACTCCACATTATGTCGTTCTCATTAAAAAAAACGTCAATTATATTAAAAATCTCATTGGCTGTGGCTTTTTCAGGAATGGGTTTGCAAAATAATATATCTTCAATGACATCAGTCTCTTCAACATATCGAACATAGGCAATTAAATGTGCGTCTTTGGCTACATCAGTTGCTTCATCTACTTGTATCGCGAATTTCGAAGTACGCACTCTAGAAACTAACTGATCGCAAATATTTTCAGATATATCATTAATTCTTCTGCTAACTGTATTATCAGAAAGCGGGATTTGCCGTAGCTTTTTCGCATATGATTCTCCAAACATTACTTTGACCATATCAATAGCTGCTGGCAAGACTAAAGTTTCTGCTACTGTGTGTGGTTTTTTACACTTCGCGATCCTGTAAGACACTAAGTACGATGCTAGTAATGCATTTGATGGAGAATGAACTACTTCTTTTAGCATCTGCTTTTGTTTAGTAAACTCATCCAATTTTCTTTGAAAAAATTCTTTAGGCTTATCAACGTAATCAGAATGCGTAGTTTCAAGGTGCCGCTTTAATTTTCCGGGTCTCATGCTATCAGCAGCCAAAACTTTCGAGCAAAGCAAACACATTGGTTTTTCTACCTCAGCATTAATAACACTTATAAATCCGAAGGATAAATAGGATGGGTAGTATTTTCTTTTCTTGGCAGTGCTTCCTTTCTGTTGTTTGTTCCTTTTACTCTCGCTACTAGTGCCAACATCACTATTTTCATTACCGGTACTATTGGATTTTCTCTTATAACCAGTCAAAAATTTATCCATTTTTCTGAAACTAATATTCTTAATATATTGTTTTAAAAAAAATTAAATTTTAATTTTGATGCTATTTATTACATTGCTTTTTGATTATTTCTCCATTACTTTTTGATTAAATAAGATAAATAACTGCAGTTTGTAGGGCAGCAGGTGGACTAATAGCAATTGCATTATCGACTATCGAGCAATCATTCGATAATACGAATCATATCGCATTAGGACGTCACAATGACCTAGCATGTTAGAAATGAGTAAAGCAAGACTTTGGATACTGGTTTAGATTTATTGCTTGCGAGCTAACAATTTTGAATAATAACCTCACTTGATTTTGCAACTAACACTTCGGTTAATTATGTAATTAAACGGGTTATGTTATAGGCTTATGTTGTGGCTAACACTCGCGCCTCCCCTAAGAATAGTTCGCGCCTCCCAGTTTGAAAACCAATGGTCTAAGGTTTTCACAGTAACCCTTACTATCTTTTCCGTAGTGTTTGATGATTTCAGTAAATTCTTATCGTTTGATTTTGAAATTTTGCATATTCTTTGATCTGTGCTCGCCAAATTATTCTAATTGATATCACTCACACGCTATGGGATGGATGAGTTTATCATCAGTCTCAATCCACTGCCAGATGTTAGTAGTTGTTTCCAATAGTTTTGCAAATGGTTGTCCCATGAGATTGAAGATTCCTGAGGTCGTCCGTTGATAACTGATTAGATTCAAATTTGCCTTTCGTTTATAATTGTATTATTTTTAGGTGTGCTTAAGATGTCTGCAAGCAAGTTTTTTGAAGCTACTCATCATGCTTCGTTGTATGCAAAACACAGACCAATGTTGCCAACTTTTGTGGTTGATAAAATACTAAAATATATAAAAGATAGAAAATGCAGTTTTGATTTTCTGGTGGATGTTGGATGTGGTAACGGTCAGTCAACATTCGTGTTCAGTTCATTCTTCACTAATCTATTAGGCGTTGATGCTAGCAAGAGTCAAATTGAAATGGCAAAGCAAGTTAATACAATGAATCATGTAAATTTTGAAGCTGGGAGCAGCGAAAACTTGCCGGTTCCAAACGAAAGTGTTGACTTAGTTGTGAGTTCGATGGCTGTTCATTGGTTTGATTTTTCTTCATTTTTTCGAGAGTGTCAGCGAGTTTTGAAACCAAATGGTTGCTTACTTTTAAGTGGTTATGACGTTCCTTCATTTTATCCTAAAAATTGTGACAAAAAAATGATTGCAGAGTTTACTGAAATTGGAAAAAAAGAACTGAACAGGTTTTCTGGCGAATTAACTTTCGATGAGAGAGCTTATCATTTGAAAGATCATTACAAAAGAATAGTGGAATTAATAAATTCAAATGACAAAGTTAGAGAAGACAATTTGATCGATGAAACAGAAATGACCTTTTCTAATTTTCTGCTTTATTTATCTACTTGGTCTCCGTATCAGAGATTCCTTAAAGAGCACAAAGAAAATTCTGGCAATATTCTTGAAACGCTTTCTTCTAATGTGAAGCAAGGTTGGGGAATGCTTGATATGAAAAATGACGATATTATTGTTGTGATCAATCGAGTATATTTTATGATCATGTCGGAAAGACCGCAATATTGAAACAGAATTTCTGTGGCAGTAGCGGCAATGCTGGGAACTCTGCAACTCCTCTGCTTATAAATATGCTACACTATGTATAATTAACATTTTCACTGGCGTCTCACTGCTTTACAATCAATTTGCATAATCTTGCGCATTTTTCTGCTGCCATTAGTGCTTTTTATTTTTTTGTTCAAAGGAAGGTGGAAATACAGAATCTAATGGGCGTTAAAACATTTGAACTACTAAAAATCTATCTTGCTTTTCTCCCATGCCTCTTGAAGCGTTTAATAAAGAGAACCAAGAGTTTTTAGTTTAAATAAGGGCATCTAACATAAGTAAAGTCATGTGTTCGTTGTTTGAAAAACATGGTGGTCACGATTACTGACATTAAGAAATTTGCACTTGAGGTTTCTAGTTCAGCTAGAAAGAGTATGTTTAAGAAGAAAGCATTTTCTTTGGCAATTATTTATCCGAAAAAATTTTATAATTATATAGAATTATGATTTTATGTATTCAGTATTGTTTTGGTTATTCAAGTGAAAATCTATTAGTTGAGACTAACATACATCTTTATATATAGCCAAGACTTATCTGGATTTCATCGAATAGATTCGATTGCGAGGTTGGTTTATTTTTGAAATACTTGAATCAGTACCAGTTGAAGCTCCACACAATCATCAAAACTAAAACTACTCAAACAAGCTCGACGTAGTAGCCTATTCAATGACGTTCTTTGCTAATTTGCGCCATCGAGTGTGCGTACAATAAATAAAAGTATGGTAAATAAAAACAATGGATGTACAGCAAGCAACAAAACAAAAACAAGTTATTTGATTTTACCCCTCCGTACAAACTTTAAACTTTTGGATTGTTGTCAGTAACAATGATGACCAAGGTTTTTCGAACACATGGTTCACCTGACTTCCCTTATTGTGAATTTCAAATTCTTCGTTGTAATAAGCTCCAACAGCGTCTAAGGCAGGACTGTTTTTGCTTTTGTAACACTTAATGGTTTTCGTGTTGTAAGCTTTTTAGACATCAGATTTATTCCACCTAATTTTCCGGCTGTATGTAATCCTTTAGGAATTTTTAATTGTTGAATCATCTATGCAAGCAAACCCTACAAGTTAATGGCTTGCATACCATTTTATGCACTTAATTGCATAATTAACTACATTAATTAACTCGTGCACACCTCGACCCATCTAATGTATGCGGTCTTAATCGTAAGCATCATTTCATCGATTTTCGCCACTGTTTGCAATTAGGCTAGCCTGCTATATACTTTTTGCGACGTTAATTGTTGCAATGCGCAGTCGCTGTCTGCGGAACAAGTTAGTCCGTCTACCACTATGTGATTCCCTATAAACCTGGACAGAGTCCTTGCCCATGTTCAACGAATTCCGACAATACTCTTACTTGTAAAGGAGTATGATTTAAAAATAAAATTGCATTTTTAAATTTTACAGGAAATATGTTTCTCTTGAAAGCAATATTCAAAAATTACAAGGCTCCGAGGCCAAAATGCTTTGACATTTTGATTTCATGTAAATTTTTCTCGTTTCATAAAGATTTCAAAAAATTGTGAAACACTGTTATATACGCCAAGGCTGCAATATTTTCACAAATATTTTATCTTCAAGCAAATACCTCAATCGATCTAATAATGTGATTAATTAATTGCTTCATTTTTACGCTTGTTATAAAAGTTAATTACTAATATATGTTATTTTAATTTTTGAGCGAAAAATTTTGACAGACATATTCAAACAGTTTAGTTGCCAATAAGTGAAAAATGTATCAACTTTAAATTCATGCTTATTTAGTGCCTTTCCGTTGATATTTATTATAAGGACGTGTCTACAAGTTGTCTTTGGAACCCAAACACGAAATATTGGAAGTTGTTAGGGGCTTCATTGAAGTTAGTAGTAGCTAGACAGTTTTTATCCGGTATTGTTCCCTTAGCAGAGATGGCCAGATTAACCTAATTCCTTCCGAAATTGTTAGCATTCCGTCTCTTTACTTTCCTCGATTCAGGGCATCCTCCTTAAACCAATCTTTGTCTTCTCATTCACTTGCTTCTTCCAGTCTTCTTTGTTCGTCCTCGCTTTCTCTTGCCACTCACTTCAAGATTTAGAGCAACTTTCAAAATACTATCTCATCTCTCCTCAGCACATGGCCATACCATCTAACTCTATTCACTGTTGCAAACGTATCTACAGTTTCCTTCAACCCCAGCATGTCCATCTGTTGTTCAGTCGTCTTTCCATCTACAGCTTTCCGCCTGCACATGGCATTTACCATAGCTCTCTTCGTTCTCCTTAAAATTGCTTTTTCATTTTTTTTAAACACCGTGTCTTGCTTCCATAGAGTATTCCTGATCTTAGGCAACAACGATAAACTTTACTTTTCGTCTTCAGAGGAAACCTATTTCCAAGTAACAACTCTTCACATTCCCTGAATCTCACCCAACCTGTTCTTACTTTTGCTGTGATTGCTGTTTCACAACCACCACCAGCATTTAGTCTGTCTCCCAAATAACAAATCCATTCACTGTCTCCACTTCATCGCACAACTTCTCGATCGGATCCACCGTTCCTTACATTATTCTTTTACATTTCGAGCAAACAGCCCGCGTTGCCAATCTAGCGGTAACTTTTTTTATTTTTGCACATCTGCCATGAACCCAGTTTCCACATTTCGTGCACAACACTGAATTGACTCTTACTCTCCTCCCATAAGCTCCACATGGATCTATCTTGCTTTTGAACAGTTTTTCTGACTCGCTTACCATCACTTTTGTTTTTATGATGTTGACCTTCACATCCTTCCAATTTCAACATTTTTCCTTCTAAGTCTTCGATGATTTCGCTCATAATAACAAGGTCATCTGCGTACGGTAATTTATTAATCACACTCCTTGCATTTTCTTTAGTAACGTTCACAACTATTGTAAACGAAAGTGGCGACAGCACAGGTCTTTAATGCGCACAAATTTTTACTACAAATTTCTCGGAACACGAAGATCCTACCATCAACCTTTACTTCATCATACAAGTTCATAATGTTGGAACCATTTCTTCTGATAAACCTTTCTCATGGCTCACTCCATCACTTTTCTTGAAATTCTGTTAATAGTCTTTTCCATGTCAACAAAACACGTATACAACATCTTGTCGTTTTTTGATATTCTTCCATTCTCTTCACAATAAATATTGCATCCACTGTTCCTTTTCCTGGCATAAATCCAAACTGCATTTTATTTATATTGGTTAGTGTTTGCATTCGCCTCTCTAGAACCCTATCAACAATCTTCATGTCATGTTCTAGCAGTTTTACCACTCTATGTGATCCACAGCTCATCACATCATCCTTTCCTTAATAAGTAGACACGATCGCACCAGTTTTTGACCCAGTAGGCATTCCTCAGCCACCCAATATGCGTTGATACAGATCTATCATCACTTTAATCCCAATTTCGGTACTTGCAACTATCGTCTCAACGCTTACTTCTGACGGGTCTGGTTGCCTTTCCTGAATTCATCGTTTGCATTGCTTTCACAATTTTTTTGTGAGTATCTTTTTTCACTGATCCTTCTACCACATCGGTTTCGTTCTCTTTATTCATAATCTTTTTTATGTGTTCCAAATTTTTGCCCGGTTCTCTTTAATGAAATTCAACCGTCCGACTCTTATTCCTAAGCACCTTCCTCCTTCAAGAATTTCCCTTTATTAATCTTCTTTTGGAAGGGATCCACATTTTCAGATGCTGGCAGTGATGGTACTCAGCCAGCATCGTGCGTCGACATCCAAAACCGTCAGTCCACGTATTTCTGTAGGTGCTCGATGTACGGGGCATGTCAGAATGATGTGTTCTGCGGTTTGTTCTGCAGCGCCACACTCGCAATTCGATGTAGGAGCAAGGCCCCATTGGCCAGGGTCCAAGCTGCCACGATATGCCAGGGAGAGCGTTGCTTCTAATCGGCGAAGCTCAGCCGGCCGGATACCTGCGAGGACGGGTAGATAGTCTGTTGGAGTTGGACGCAGGCATCCAGTGACAATGCGCAATGCGTCGCTGAGAACACTATCGATGAGGCGAGTGTGTGCACTGCGACACCAAACTGGTGCACAGTACTCTGCAGTGGAGTAGACCAGAGATAGGGCGGCTGTATGCAGTGTTTTAGCTCCAGCGCCCCAACCTGAGCCTGCAAGTCGTCTCATCAGTGCAACGCGCGTTGTTAGTTTTTTGCGCAATGCCTCAAGATGGTGACGAAACGTGAGTGATCTGTCCAGTTTAACTCCAAGATAGGTAGGGACTGGACAGAATGGCAGGCGTTTGCCATTGTTGTAGACATTAAGCTCACGTTTGGCCTCTCTGTTGTTCAGGTGAAAGGTCGTCGTCACCATTTTAGTGTAGCTAAGCCGTAGTCTCCATGTCTGGAGATATGTTGAGATTGTAGTCATGTCTTGGCTTAATACCCCCTCCGGGTCCTTCCAGTCATCAGAAGAGTATAACAGTGCCAGATCATCGGCATAAGCATACCTTCTGGAGACCGTTGAAGGAAGATCGTACACATAGATATTGAAAAGAAGGGGTGCCAAGACCAATCCCTGTGGTACGCCGTTTTTCAGAAGGTAATTAATCTTCTGAGAAAGCAGAAAACGCAATTGGAATTCTGATACAAATTATTTAACTCCTGTTTGGCCTCCTTTCTCATAGCTCTAGCAACGACTTTCCTAGTTTGATTTCTTAAACGTTTGTATTGGGTCGTATTTCCTTTGGAAGGGAACCTGCACAGCTCTTTGAATGCTGCCTTTTTTTGGTATGGCATCCTTTACCTTCTCATTCCACCACGCCATGTCTCCTCGATCTCACCTAGACGTCTTGTTTCCACACACTTCATCACATGCTTTTAGAAACCATTCTTGAAAGTCGCTTCTGTGCTTACTTGGTGCATCGGAATCGTGCAATTATGCGCAATCATTCTGTCACATCAGGCGCGTCTGTGCTTACCAGCTCTTCTCATTGGTGGTTTTTAACCTTTCTAATGTGTTCGACCACTAAAGATTCAAAAAATGCTTCTGTGCTTTCCGTAGAGAAAGCTTCAATCGTTAAAAATCGGGTTTTGTCTTTGTTGAAGGAGTTGGCCAGATTTACGTCACGTCCCTTGCAATTTTGGAAATAGCAATTCCCCACTTCTTTCTGTCGATGACATCTTCCTTCGCCAATCCAATTTTTTTACTCTCTACGTCATTTTCGGTTGACCTTGCTCTTTTCTTCTAACTGCTTTAATATCTGACGCTCTTTGCACTTGGTCACTATTTTTTCTCAAATCACGCCCATAGCATCGCAATCGATTTGCTGTAGCTAGTCTGTCTATTGTTTCTTCTAAACCCGAGAATATCTATTTTTTGTTTTAATTAATTGAACATCACACGTTGCTCTCTCGGTCCTCAAAATTGCCATTCCATCTTCCTTCTAACACCATGTCTCACTTTCGCATAATCTCGCCGACCTCCCACAACTCCGATAGATTCGTCCTTGATCTTTCACGAAAGCTTTCTTGCAACATGCCACTCCCCACATTCTCTAAATTTTATTCATCCCTCTAGTTCTTGCCGTCACCGCTTGCATTCAGCCTGTCACCTTGGCATCAGAAACTCTTCACAAACTCCATCTGGCAATAAAATGGTAATTCTTCATCTGGTTCCATTGATTTCTTTCATTGCCTCAACGCATCTCCCGCAAACAAAACCTTTTCCCAGAGTTGAAGGCACTTTCTTGATTTTCGTACATCTATGTACTTTTACCGCATTCCGGCCAAAATACCGTTTTTCACCACCCTCTTGTCGCACGTGGTCCATGGATCGACTTTGCTATTGGATATCTCGCCTTTCAACCCATTGACTATCACTTTTTGACTTCCTGAGATAACCTTCATCCCCTCACCGCATTTTTTCGGAGACAACTCCAATGTTTATGACTCAGGTATGGATTCTAAATTCCTGATGCGGATTATCGACGGATATAGTAAGTTTGAAGTCAGTTTTTGCCGAATTAATAAAGCCATGACCATGTTTTTCCACGGGTGAGCAAAAATAAGGTGTAAAAACTACAATACAAATTTCCCGTACCAGAAACCGGAAGTCAAAATTATTTTCTCTCTATAGTAAGAAAAACTACGATGCGTATTTTTTGTTTGCCCGTTTCTTGTTCCGGTTGGCTGCTTGCTTGACAAAAAAAACCATAACGGTGTTTTTGTCAAAGAATAATTCTTGTAGTTTTCAATTTGGGGGGTGCGTATTATGCACGGAGTTAGGATTTTCACCATAATTTCAAGTATGAAAACGAAGTACAGATTATCTGCGGGTGCGGATTATCTCCGGAAAAATACGGTACTCCAATGCTCTGTTTGCATTTCAAAAAAATTTTGAAATAAAATGCATTTCAAAATCTCGATTTCTTCTTACTTTCACTCATAAAAGCCATCTCAGCTGCATACAAAATTTTATTCATCAAGCCTTCTCTTACTCACTTTGTAAATGTAGCGGTCGTGATTGCAAAAAAACGATCAATAGTCGCCTCGTTTCAAAGTGTTGGTGCGGTCCTCGATCCCGTTGTTTCGGGCCGGCATGGCTGTTGACAAGCTTTTCCTGAAACAAACATTGTTTCGTGGTGATGCCCTCTGAATGACACCAGAAGGGTTGCTTGTTGTTTTCAAAATTCGTCGTCTGTGTTTTCTTTGTTTATTCCTTCTGTCTCGTCTTCTACTTCTAATGAGCTGCGACGTTCATCCAAATCCTGGTTCTATCTTCCCCTGTTTGCTAAGCGCCAGCAAGGTGGCCTGTTGAGGTAGATCAGTGCAATACTGTACCTTCCTCAAATGGGTAGGTACATTTAAAGTGAAACTTCTCTTCGGAATCGAACTCCTTGTCTAGTTCTGTTGTTGTAATTACCCCTCCTCTTCCTCGGGATGGAGGTATGGCACGAACGGCAATTCAGGTTCATGCCGTCAACCTAATTGAAATTAGGCTAGGGGAAAGATGGCAGCCCATTTCGAACCAGTCATGAGTGCCTGGTAGCCCCACCACCAACAAGGCGGACTGCCATTGGTGGGTATCCAAGAGTGGCCTTTTACAACGTGCTGGTTTAGCAGCTTCACAATTGTAACCCGGTGAAGTACGGGTAGGCCACCTGTCTGCCACATAAAGATGAAGGTGTTCGGTTAAGTGTTTTTCCCAAGGACACAACTAGCAAGCTTGCCGGCTTGTTCTTCACACTATCCCTTTTTTATGCTGAGCGCCATGCAGGGAAGCTGCGAATACCATACCATTCGACTTAGAAAATGAGTTCCAGGTTTACCGACTATAAAGCGGACGCTCCAACTACTACGCCATCGTTCCGGTTAGACCGCCTCCCAGTTCTCGCTCTTGGAGTTGTTGCCCTGACTGCATCTTGTTTTTTTTCTAGGAGTCCCCAGTCAACCAACGTTATGTCAACATTTTTGGGGATCTCAAGCTGGTATGCCTTAACTTCAGACTGCCACCCAGCCTTGCCCCGTTACCTTCGCTATTCTCCCCTCCCCCATACTAACCTCCTATCCAGGTATCTCACCTCAGCTCCTCTTCATCTTTCAGGATATTCGCAATGTGATTGCTCTCACTCCTGTTTTGGCTTTCTTGTGCTTGGTGGCTCGCACGCTGGTGGTGGTGTTATCATTATTATCACACAGGGCTTATTCTTTTCTAAACTTTCAACATCCTCTCTTTTGACTTGACCCCAACTATAAATATGTGGGTCTCAACATTTCTCTGAAAAACTTTTCTCTTTTCTAAATACGGTAACTACGCTCCTGCTATGTGCTTTGTTACTGTAGATTGTAGGTCCAACACATTTCTTTCTCCGTTCTCCCTATAGAAATCTTTTCAGTCTGAAAGACTTCAACTGCTGTTACCCTTTTTGGCACTCCAGAGGTACTCCTGACCCTCGTGAGACAAAATATTCGATTAGGTCATTTTCTAAGATCTCTTTCCTTTTGATAGCCTTAACACACTAACTCTTTTTCATCATTCTTCCGGAAGTCGATCTTCACATGATATTTCACTTGCTTTCTCTTGTGCCCTCTCCTGCTCCAGGGAAGTGCTTGAGGACATGGGATGTGACCGCCTCTTAGTTCTTTTCATTGCTCCTTTTTCTCCACTTTTTCATCAAAATGAGTGTCTCCCTTTTTCCAGTATTGACAGTTGGGATGTCTTTACTCCTGCTTGGATTCTCACTATCTTCTCCTCAGAATTGCTTATCTATTTCCTTTGCCGCTACGCCTTTTAGCTTTTTTGCAATAAATGCAGTCAAATCTTCTACTCTTTTCGGTCGCGTCAAACGCCCATCTCACGCTCGGTGGTCTTGCAACGTAAAAGAAACGATAAAGGAAAAACGCAAAGCTTTTGGTTTCGTTCACAAAAGTGAAGGAGAGCGCAAGCTTCGTTTGTCATCGCCGAGATTAAGGCATGGCATGAAACATGTTTCTTTTTCCTAAACCAATCTACCTTCTCTTTTAAACTGACCTTAGATCTGCTTCTTCCTCCTCCTCTTTTAAATTTTTAATTGCTTTTCTCCCACGTGTCGCCATCGATTTACGCCAACTACTTGAGATCTTGTTTGTGTCTCACCAAAGGCTCTGTGGAGTAGAGCTGTAAGCTACTTGTATGAGTTTCGCCTGTCTTCCAGCCCCGTGAGGTCTCATTCGTTGTTCTGATCCTTTTACGTCCAGTCGTTGTCATGCGGCTGTCGCTATTTTCTCCCCGTATGCCACTTTGCCCAGGCAGAGTAGTTTACCGTAGACTGAAGTAACCCTCTTTTCTGCAACAAACATCTATCTTTATTGGTTTTTACATTCCTTTCCTTCGATATGAAAGTCTTTTGTTATTTTCATCCACCAAATGAGGAAACTTTTCGACTCACCTAACTGCTTCCGGCCAATCATTCTCCTGCGCCTCAAAGCTGTTTATGCGCATCGTTCTATCGCGTTTACCTTTCTTTCTGGACTTTGACTCTATTTTTTTCGGGAGCCCGGTTTTCGTTCTGATCAGTCTTTTTTCGTTTAAATTCTTTATCATTCTCAGTCCATTTTGAATAGATTTAGCAAACCCAAGCCAAGGTCTCAGACGATACTTTCCGCTATCGATTTCTTCAAAGCTTTGCCTCTGGCATTCCGTTCTATTCCACAAGCTTATTTCTGCTGGCCTCCTTTCTTATTTCTTTGGTTATACTCAAACTCTTGTTTCTAACAGGCGTGCGTGTGTGATTTTTCAAAATCAAGAAGTCACATTTTTCGAGTTCTCCAAGGTGTTCCACTAGATCTATTCTTAACTCTATTCTCTCTTTTCATTAACGATCTCCCTTCATCTCTACCTTCCTCTAACTGCTCTCTTTATGCTGATAAACAGATTAATTATCTGCTGCTGCGCAAGCCATTCAAGGAACTCTGCTTCGAGTGAAACGCTGTTCTCAACCCTGGTATTTTCTGAATCCGAGCAACTGTTAGCCTTACGCCTTTTCAGTGGATACCCTCCAGGCTAATCCAGAGGCCCACCTACCCCTCTTTAACCTCCTATCCACTTCAAATATACTCCCACTTGTCTTGCGGTCATCTGTGATCGCACCCTTTTCTAAACGTGCATATCTTTGCTGAAAGCCAAGTTTTTCTTTCGTCTCAAGGTATTATACTTCATCTCTACTTTCTCTTGGGATCCCCACAAGAAGTCCCCATCTCTTTCGAGGAAAGCTTTTTTCCGCCCGTTATTCATGCTTTACTCAAATGGTTTCCTTTTTTTTAGTGGCACCAACGTTATAAATTGGAGCGTCTCTACCGGTCGGCCAGTCGCGCCATCTGCAACTACTTCTTGTTCTGCCCTATTCCTTTCCTTTCTGAGTCGCCCTTACCTCCCCAACGGGTCATCCTGCCCAATCATAAGCGGGCCCTTTGTTTTCCAATTTTTCTTCCTATTTCAGGTTTGGCCAGATATTAAGTAAAATCAAGCCTTTCCAGGTCCTCAAGGAAATATGTCGTGTTTACTTACCAGCTCATTCTTTCTGCTTTTCCCTTCAAAATGGCTCTTTTTGTTCAACCTCCCTCTCCTCAAAACCAGCCTTCTTTCTGTGTGGAGCTTACTCTTTCTACTTCATGTTCTCGTCCTTCTCGCCAAGGTGCAGCTCTTTCCCACCTTGATTCTTTCCACCTCACGACCTCATAATTTGGACGTATGGCTCTATTCGATTTCCATGTTTAGCAAAAGAAGCTGCGGCGTCCTTGCCACTGCTGTGGCCGCGCATTTTCTATTAGAAAGCTCCAGTGTATTCGAGATTTTCAACTGAGTTCTGCACCATTCTCAAAGCTCTCCGCTGGTCTCGGAAGCAATAACAACTTTGCTACTTTTCTTCCACTCAGACTTTTGTTCTTTGCTGGCTACATTTCGCTTACATTCTTCCTTCGTTCTATTTTACATTTTTTCCGAGCAATGACACGGCCGATGAGTTGGCCAGAGGCGGTGCGCTGTTGCAGCCATCTACAGTCCCATGTACGTTCTCTGTACTTACGTCTCGTATCTGCTTATCTTGTCTTTCGGATTGGAGGCCTGTGCTGTGCCATCAAAATTCTTTAACACACAGGTCCCTTCAGTATCCAACGAGAAACTCGTTCCCCTCGTCTGGTCCATGTGTTCCCTCTTCTCATTGGTGCAATGGGTACAGTTTTCGGTAAAACTCTTGTCCCTCTAGAATTGAGAATTCTTCACGCAGTGCCTGCAGTCACTCAACTGTGAACATTTCTCATCTCATTCTCCCCAGATATGGACACTGTACGGCTTGTTCTTTGGCCGCTCCTTTTCTATTTACGACCTCTGATCCAGGTATTTAAGAGTTGCCCGGTTTCTTGAAGTCCATGGTCCCATCCGTTCGAGGGGGTCGAGCAAGAGTAACAAAAAACAGCGGAGATTGCACATATTATCAATAAACACCAACTTGCACTCTAAAAGTTTTTGGGATAACTCCGATTCTTCTCCAACTTTCGTCTTCGCTTCTAGAAAAAAAACTCATCAGCCAATAGCTTTTACAATTACTTCTGGTAAATCTTTTTTCATCATTGTCGATTCCATCGCCTTTCCTAAACTTCATCAAATGTCTTCTTGACATCTGCATATACGTTTACAACTTTTTTTCTTTATCTCAATATTCCCCTTTCATTCTTCTCTCAACAAACATTGCATCAGTGTTTCGTCTTTCTACCCTAAAACCAAATTGCATTACATCAACATTGACTAATACTAGAATCACTCTTTCCAGCACTCTTCACAACACGCTCTAACAGTTTCACTCCCTTGTTTGCCACTCATCTGGCATTTCGCATCCATCGAACGCACGTTGGCGAAGTTCCGTCATCACCCCAATTCCTAGTTCTCCATTGGCAGATATCTTCTTTTTACCTACTTCAGAGGGTCCATCTGCCTTTCCGAATTTCATGGCCGTTATCGCTTATTGCAGTGAGAAACAGCTTTACTGGCCGTTTCACCGCCGCTTTTACTTAGGAGATCCCATCTCTAAATATCTTGCTCACTAGAGATCTTCCACACGAGCGCGCACCAAAGAGACTGCATTAAAGGGAGACAGAAATTTAGCGCATAAATTAGCTGTACCACATGCATCATTCACGACACGTTAGGCGTATCTAGCACTAATTATCACAAAATATGAAAGATCAATAAAAAATCTCCTAAAATGCAATCATGCAAACAAAAAAATGATCACAGTGAAGCAAGCGTATATTATTGAATTACGTAGAATCAAAGCTAGCATTACCTGGCAATATGAAGAGCACAAGCTGTTCATTGTTTTCCGGTTGAGCTAAGACACAGACAAGCGCTGCTAGAAATACAGGGTGGCCGAAAAGTCCCAGGACACTATACATGTATTTTTAATAAAACACAGTATTTTTTAATGAAACACACAGATTTACTGATTTACAACTGATTTACCGACATGGGCTTATAAGCTTTGACATCCAAGTCCTTTTTCTTATGATCCATCATGGTAGCCCTTGGTATTCCAAGTTCAGCAGAACGTTTTCTGGTGGATTTCTTGGGGGACTGTTGCAGTGATTCTTGAACACCAGCACACGTTTCCTTTCACGTTTCAGGCCTGCCACTTCTTGCCTGATCCAGAACGCTACCTGTTTCAAAAACTTTCTTCTCCCACAGATACAGATTACTTCTTGATGGCGCGGGCTTTCCAAATGTTTCTGTGAAAGCACTTCGAATATCTTCCATAGTCATGTCATTCCTGATGCGGTCGTGAACCCAAACAGCAGCAATTAAGCGCTCCTCAACAGTAAATACACTGATGTCAGTCATGACCTGAAATAACCTAAATAACCTGAAAAAATAAATCAAATAAATTGTTTTAACAACATTAGAATATTAAAACAATCATATTTAACAGCATTAAAATATTAAAAATAGAGTGTCCTGGGACTTTTCGGCCACCCTGTACATTAACAACTTGCCACTCGCATTACGTTGGTGATAAAACATTAGATTTTCTCTTCGCTGCCACCCCACACTAAACACCGCCAAGAGCAGAGCAAGCTCATAACGGCCACCAGGTCTATCAGCAAATGGATTTGAGATCAATCAGCAAAATTGCTACATTGTGATTGGCAAGAAACGATAGTGACATACAAATCGATCAAAGTAAAGGCGTGAAGTGAATGGAAAACGATTCGCCTTATTTAATTTATCAATGATTCACTGAACTAAATTTGCGGTTATTTTCCATTAAGGGTTGAACGCAATTGAAAACAATTAATGAAATACAAAAAACAACTTCATCAGTCATTAACCACATCCTACGAAACATTTCTACACCTCACTTACTAACTAATGACGATGTAGTACATTGTAAGTGATGCGGCAAACATAACAGCTTAAAAAGCGAAAGCTTCCGAACACTTATGATATCAAGAACAATAACAGTTACTTTACTAAAAGCAAAAACAACAAAACCACTGACGGGCACATAAATCACGTTAACATTGCTTTTATTATTTCCTCCATGTAACCTGTTCAATTGGTTCCTACACCATATTTGTTTTCGTTATTTGATCCCATCAGTTTCTTTTCTCATGATCTTCTCCATGTGGTGCTTTCATATTCTTCTTCCGTTTTTTACTAAAACCTAACTTTCCGCTTTTCCTCTCATGCATCTACTTTTGATATCTTTTCAATCTTTTTTCGTGTACTTTATACCGGAATTATAAACGTGATTTGGTTTTCACCCAAGTCATTTTTTTTTGCTTTCATGGCATTGTTCGATTTTTCAGGTTCTATCTTAGATGCAATAGAATTTATACGCAACGACCATTTCTAAGCAATTGAAAGAAATTGACATTATAGGTGAAAGGCCACAAGCAATTCCAAAACTGTCCTGTTATACTCGTATGTTATTCAGTCGGGTTCAACAGTGCAATGCAAATCCGCCTAATTGAAGTTATTCGCGCAGAAAGTACAGCACATATTTTTTAACGATAAAATAAAAAAAAAGCAATTTTTTAAAATATCTAAAAAGTTTAATATCTGTTAAATTAAAGTGGATATGATAGTGTAAAAACAGCTTTGATTTTAAGTTTTAGCCAGCATATCCTTCATTAAAAAGGGCCATTTTTGATTGGACTTTCAAAAACCAACTGGTATACGTAGTATAGTACTGGGGTGGCCAACCTGTGCTGTACAAAGAGCCAAAATCAATAGATGCCGTCACTGAAAGAGCCATTACACAAGTTCACTTCGAACTTTTGCGCTTTTCATTCCGTAGACAGGTTGCTGACCGTATTTTTTTGGAGATCACTCATCATTACGACAAAAGGATTACCACTTCTTTTCGTAGATCATTTTCAAAATCGATATGAACCTTGTGTGGCCTCCCGCCCGTCACTGAATTTAAAGGCCGAAAGAGCCGCCATTTGACCACCTTTGGTATAGCATTTAATGTTTGCCAGGAAGATAAGTTGTCATCAGTGGGCAGCGTTGTCATAATTTTTCATAGTGAAAAATTGTTAGTGTTTGCAGTAAATTTAAATATTCTCTAGAGTTTAATTTTTTGCAGTTTGTTTTATCTTCTCAAGCTTACATCAAGTCTATTTACAAACAAGCAACTGTAATCATGTCAAGGGAGTAGAAAATGGAATAACTGCCCTCCCAAAAGATTTATCAAATTTATTTATGGCTGTATTCTTTAATGGTTGTTAAAAAAGTTATCAGGTAAGCTTAACAGCCAGCATCTTGAAAATTTTCTTTATACCACTAATTCTTACCAAAATTTTGTGGGATCTCTGTAATAGCTTTTCAAAAAAAGATCGACATAAATTTGCTAAGTGTTCTTCAAAAGAAAAATTGATCATGAATCGAAATTAAGGTAACCCCTTTCGAGGATAATGTCTCCCCTTATCATAGTTTCTCCCGAGATTGACCCTTTTTTGTAAGGACGCCATTGCCTGCACCTAGAGCCGTGGAAATCGTCTTCAACCTCCTTCCCGGCCGAGTAGCCTAGCCACGTCTAAGTGTATTTCTTTAACAAAGCTATGCCCTTTTAAATGCTGAAAAATAAAGCAGTACTTATATAACATAAATAGCTTTGCTAAATGATCTCAAGGCCTGCCTTTTATTTTATGCTTCTAATTTTTTGTTACCACACAATGCTTGAAATACATAGATTTTTGCTTAGTAGGCCATCAGTCACGATGGATGCTTTTTGCTGCTTAAACTTATGATAGTGGGAAGCTGTAGGCAGATAAACCTGTGGATTTCTATATCTCGTGTGCATCGGTTTTTTTAATGCTAGACTTTTGAGTGGTAGTAATAAACTATGAACAACAGGACGTAGTTTAGTTTTGGTGTATTAAATATTTACTTTACTAAGGTAGTTGGGGGATAGTTATTTAAGATAGCAAACACCAGAAATTTATTCAGTTGTGAAAGCCTGGGCAGCAAGCACAGTTTACAACAGGGGTCACCAACCTTTTTGGACCACTGGCTACTTTTTGGACACAGATGATAGCGAGAGCTATCAGTTTCATACCATTGGTGTTTCTGTTCTAAAGCAACAGTGAAGATCTTTTTTTCGGAGACCAAGGGGCGAATCAATGATTTAAGGAATTACTGGGCCTAAATTTACGCTACCCCAAGCAGAATTGCGAGTGTAGACCTTTTTTCGTTAGAGATCTACCACCGACTTGAAAAAATTTTAAGAAATATTTTATACAGGTTCCAAGTGACTCGTATCGTTTTCAAAGGCGACTAAGGGTCGGCAGGCTCACGGTTGGTGACCCCTGGTGTATAACATATTTATGAAGAGTAGTAATTATAATAATAACACAAATACAAGTAAATGCAAATAACAAAGAAATAACCATTATCCTGAAATGGTAAAAACAATAGAACTACAGCTTTGCTTACCCTCACAATATGCAGAATGTATTACACTATTTTCTGGACCAAGAACGCATGTTGCTCTAGCTCCATGACTGGGGCTGGGGACGTAGGACGGCGAGCAGGAGAGAAGTTGGTAACCATTGTTTGCCGTATACTGTCCGGACAAACTGAAATCCGGATTAACGATGGTCGAGTGTAAGATTTAATTTTTTTCTATTTCAAGTCATACTATCATAATTCTACAGCTTCGTATTTGAATAAAGGTGACTGAAGTTGTTTGGGGTATTAGGGGGTGAAATAAAGGTCAATGGCTCCATCAAACGATCTGACAGAAGCACTACTATATTGGTACATCGCCTTCATCGACATGTTTGGTTGGTCCCGGCAGAATTCCTATTTTTTACGTACGCTTGAGTTCGGTTGTATCGACTTCGGCAATATCATTAGTTGGCCTATGACGAAGCTTTTTTCCTTCTTCCTTTCCCCCCCAGGGCATTTCGTTCTTTTTTAGTGACAGTTATAGCTCTTTTCACTCCGGGCTGTAATTCCACAAACGATTTCATCTACAGTACTGTATAATGGGATTGTTTGCAGCTGAGAAAAATTTCGCAAAAAAGGAGGGCGCCTGCAGTTGCAACAGTAACACTGGCGCGTGTCATGCAATCGCTCACCTAAAATAAGTCAAAGACGAGCTCAATATCAAATTGCATATTAAAACTGAAAAATGTAGTGACTGCAGTCAGTTAAGCTCTTCGTTACCTGTAGTGTCACTATTTCGTAAAATCCAATTTTCTGAAGTGGAGTTTTTCGGTTGTTACCGAATAATTTCTGAACTTTATTGTTTCAAATTTTATAAATCGAAATCTCATGATCCTTATAGGGTTAAGCGGAGCGTGTAGTGTAGCAAAAAAGTTTAGCAAAAGAACCAATTTCCGATGATAGAAAAAGTACGAAGTCGTTAGTCAATTCAAAAGCGGAAATGGTACGACAATAACAAAACTTGCGAAAGAATTTGAAATCTTAAGAATAACTTTGATTTCAGTAAAATAATTTCCGACTTTGAGGTAGATGACAGTAGCGAATCAAAGCCGAAGTGGAAGCATAACTTTGATGCTCTTGACGAACGTTTGTTAAATTGGTTCTGGTTTGCAAGAGATCAAAAAACCTCCGTCAGCGGAGAAATGTTATGTTTTTGTTGAAAGAAATGTTTTTGTTGAAAGTCAAAGATATGCATCAGTTTACGGCTGCGAGTATATTGAACAGTTACACATGAACTGGATAAAGCGGTAAAAGAGAGGAAATTCTGAGCAGGAAATTACATGGCGAGGTAGAATCCATCGACCAATTTGGCCTGAATGAGTTGTAAAAATACCATCTCCCGACTCCTTTCAAACAAAGTAATAAAAATAAGCAGACTATATATGTTGAACATTTTATATTAAAACTGAAATGAAAGATTTAGCCGCATTCAATGTCAGAGAAGTAAAGAGTGTTCCTCTGCAGAAGGACAGTAAGAGTTAAAGTCATCCCAGCGAGCTTTCTAAAATTAGAAGATGGGGGATGTTCTTAAAAAAAAAAGTTGGGGAAAAAGAGGGATGGTCAGTAGAATAGGATGAGACAAAGAAAGTGTAGAAGTTCAGTGCTCCTGGCTCAGGGATCCCCAGCATTCCATTGAAGAACACTAAAGGAGTCAGGGGGGGAAGAGGGAGCAGGAGGTGTAGAGAGACAGCCAGGAGCATAAGGCGGTGGTGAGGGTGCTGAGGTAAAAGATACCAAGTGGGCGAAAGAAGTTTGAAGGCTAGGGTGGGGCGGAAGTGCTGCGTTAGAAGAGAGGGGCCAGATTGAACAGTGGAGGTATACTCGTACAAGCTGGAAGAGTCCTAGGAGGAAGCCACAGTGTTGTCTCCAGAATAAGCAAGGACGCAGCATGGGGAAAGCTCCAGGAGTGAGAGCTGACAAGAGTTCTGAATTTAGAGAGTAGTGAGCATTTTAAATGGATCCATTTGGAGTAGGTGTAGCATTGCAGTGACCTACCCCGCCGAGGCACACTCAATAGGGAAAGGGCCACGGTTAGAACGAACGTTGCCGCTTATCAGGAGAAGAATGAGGAGACGAAGACAGACAAGAGAAAGGCAGGGGAGGACAGGCGACCGATTTTAAAGCTGCGTGCTGCCCTTCTGCGGTCGTTCAGGGAGCAGCACGGTGAAAAAATGGGTTTGTGCGAGGGGAGTTCCCGGGGTAACTACGACCCTCGGGAAGGCAAACAGCCATTTCGGCCCAACCCAAACGAGGTAGGGGACCACATCACCACGGTAAGTCGACTGTTGCAGTATAGAAGACATCTTGCCAGAAGTCTTAACTAGGTTAATCGATAATTACCGCTCGTGGCACAGATGATGGCCTCAATTGCCGTTACACACAAAGTATGTCTTGAGAATAAATAAATGGAGCTGTTATACGCGAAATGACGCGAAAAAAAATAGGGACCGCCAGAGTCTAACTACCAAACCACCTGACCGCTGACAACACTGACGTTACGGTTTACTGCAGTACTAAACAGACCTTAACATACGTTAGTAAATTTATTTTAAACGACAGTCAAAACAAGCACTTACCAGCACTAAAACATTAAGGCGATGCAAGCGGTAGGCCACTAACATTATATAAAAGTACTTTGGCAAAATACAAAAAATTAGATAAAAACACTCTCTGGTATAATCCACAGTGATCTATTTCTCGACACGTCGCAGATACTATGAACAGACAAACTAAACTTTTGAGTTGATGAACATAATACGCCATGCATTTTACCAATACAAAAACTTCCTTATAAAAATTTGACAGATAACAGAAAAATAACTCTTTGGCACCTGTATTTACAGTGATAAAATAAATAATCTATGTCTTTTTTATCCATTTACCAAAGAAGGGTGGTGGGAGTGTTTTGTGCAGGGTATTAAGAGAAATTAAGCATGCGTCTGATGGGGTTCAGCAACCTGAAACAACATTGTCCCGTGTCGCTATTTTGAGTTATACTGATTGTAATAGACTGACATTCAACTCATATGCTATCCCAGCATGTTGATTCTAGCATAATGCGGTTGAGACATGTGAAGTGCCTATGAGATACAGGCCAAAGGCGTTGCCCTTGTATAAGGTCTATGGAGCAATGGATCGATGACATGATTTAAAATTGCCGAGAAGGGCATATTTGGATTTTATGCGGTAAACAGTGTGATTGGACTAGCCTACAATATGCTAGAGCAGATTTGAATTTGTGAGGGAGACTTGTGCATGTCTGGCATGTGAGATGCTGGTGTGAATTGAGGGAAATTGAGGATGCTGGCGAGGCATCACCATATTGAGAAATTTGAAGTTTTAGCGTTATAAAAATTGCATGGCTTTAACCTTTAGTAACAAAACTGCTCAATAGAAGTTTTCTGTGCTTTTTTTAAAAGTAATGCTTTAAGGTTATTGGCCGGTTTTGAAGACTGTAGTGGGATTCGCGAAGGTTTTTACAGCGCATTTTACAGCTTCTTTAAATCAGATGTGACACATTCAGTTATATTTTCGACGGCTTCAGAACCGCAGTAATTTTACATCTGCTGATAAGTGATGTCATAAATGATTTCCTTTAAAATTGGGAAGATTTTTTTAGTTTCAACACACAACATAACGAACAAAAAATTTAAAATTTTTCATATACAACCAAAACCTGAATATCCTTATAACCACTGAACTAAAAAGTATGGAAAGACGTAATGGAGTGAATAAACGCTTTTAACAAAACCGTTTTTGATGAAGTAATTATTTACCATTTTTAAAATAATGATAATATTGCTCAATCACTTTTTCTTGTTCTGTTGATTCTACGGAGCCTGGTCTTAGCTTTCGTATTTTGGCCAATGCATCACGCGCAGACAATTTCTTTGCTTGAAGCAAGTAACAGGCTAACATTGTTCCGGAGCTCCCGAAGCCATTCGCACAATGAACCAGAACCGCCTAAATATTTCTAACATTTTACAAACGCAGATCTTTATTACCGTAAAGCAATATACATTGGTAGCAAGACATTTAATAGAATCTACCTGTGGAAATGCTAAAAGACTAATTTTATGTGTGATTTTTTTGCGGAATAATTTTCTGATGTTTTAAAGATTGCAAATTAAACAACTTCGAAAACTCATAAAATCCAACGAACTATAGCGATGTGATTGAAAAGCTGATGGTTCAAAAAAATTACCCCACTATTATCTTAGATTACTGGTTAATTGCAGGTCCATTGCTCCTCTCTATCATCAGCTTTCCTCTCCGTTTGGTGATGTACTAGTGAGACCTCTCCACAAAATAAATCAAAACTAAAAAATGGCAGCAAGTCCAAAAGGTTTGAGAAAATCCGAGCTAAAATGTAACCTGTGAGCTCAGTGCGATCGAGGCATTGCGTCACTTGACTTAGGAGAGGTTCTAATGGGCAAGGCCTACTCATGCGATGTTTTATGACAAAATTTCAAACCTTCCCCTAGTATAACGCGCTCGACGGACGCTTCTTGTAAACCCTCATTCCAAAAATGCAATTTTACTATCAAAATCGTGAAATATAGAATAAGTCTTCAAGACAAAGAAATAAGTTGTCATCTGATGACCGATTTGCTCTTTCCAGACAATAGAAAACATTACAATTGGATAAAAGAACCTCCCCACGGTATTTCAACGTTCTCTTAATTTAAATTTACAGTTCTTCTTTAAAAGCCCATTTCATGTTACACGGTACAGTACTTTGTTAGCATGTACCGAGCGCCGCCATCACGATACTCAAAAAGTACTGACTACTAATTCCGGATATAAGTCGTAGCCTTTCTCGCGCACCCCACATGTGAGTGGTACAGTGCGCTGAACTTGCACAAATTTGCCTGAAATTTGTTTCAAACAATTTAAGCAGAAAAAGATAAGGAGGAGACACATGCTTAAAATCTAACCTCTTTTCGATCATTGGCATCTTCAACAATGCGAATAAATTGTTTGATTTGATTAACAGTTGGAGCACAAAAATCATCAATTCGTATTTTGAGCCTATTCAGTTTCGGAAGCTGCACGCACTCTAGCGCTCCTTGTGGCCGTTGCTTCATCAAAGAGACGCAATGTCGAATTCCGTTTTCAAACAAAAACTTGTAATGGCCTGAAATATCAGTGAAGTGTAACAAATTTAGTACAGAAAAGACCTAGTCGCTGAAGTAACACGCGTTTGAGAGGTTGCCAATTTGATGCCCGTACAGTTTCTACATAGTTGTGCCCTGAAAAAGCATGCTTCACCAGCATGGCGTCAGAGTTTGTGGCAGACATGCACTCTGCCACCAATACCAATAACTTCGGAGCAGGTCGAAGCACGAGATGTACGGTGTATCCAAAAAGAGTTTCTGCAAGATAAAGAAATAACGAATTATAACAAGGACCATAAACAGCATCTGAAAGATGCCGCTACTCATGCGATACAATTATCGCAACACTTACTGGGTGAAGTCGGCATTGCGCTGGCAGCTAACCATCCCTGATCAACCCATGAAAAATTAGGAGGTGCCTCTGCAGTTGATCTTCGTGAAGACCCTGGAAATAGATTACTAGGTTGACTAGTTGTCTTCTAACGTTCAAGGTAGTGTATCAAAGAAGTAATCGACGGAGTCTACCTGAACATCTTTAGCAATGATCATTGTTCAACTAATTAGAGCAGATGTGGATTCAAATCCCATACCAAGCAGAGTTTTTGACATGCTAAAGTTACAGGTGTAGAAGATCCAATTATTAATTATTTTCACACAGTAACTCGCGATACGTAATACAATTGCGATCAGTTCTATATAACTGGACATATTACCAGCCGAGATGATTCGTAACTGCTTGACGCGTAGGCTGTTTCTACAGTGTAACCGTTCAAACTATATAAAGCACAAAAAGCTGCATTGAAGCCATAACCTTTGTGGTTAAAAGGCTGCAGAACAAAGTTCGCAAAAACACCAAAAGCGTTGTAGAAGGAGGGGGTCAACCCGCAATCGTAACTTTTTGATTTCAAGATAATGAACTAATGCTGCATTATGCAGATCAAGCAGTAGGTTTGTTGTATTTTCCGTGTTCATGTTGCAACCTAGGAGCAGTCCAAGAAAAAGCAGCTCAGTGCATTTCAAATCAGTCATGATTACAAATAGCTCAATCAAACCCCCTCAAGCAACAGGGTATATTGCCATTAATGGATGACCAAATTTCAACGCTTACCACTTCCTTGAGGTGATAAACCCCTTTCTTGGTAGAATTTAACTCCAACCTTAAACTAATATAATAGTTGCCAACCTTTTTTAATGCATTTCTCCCTTACTCCTTTTTGAAACCTTTTATTTCTCGCGTTTCGAAATGAAATACTAAAACAGAAAACCTTGTTTTCTACATATTTTGCTTTTTAATACTGTCGAAATCAAATGTATCTTGATGATACAATGGAAGGCAGCATGATTTGCAAACAACTTATGGTCAACACCAGGGCAAAGATCATCTCTACTTAAATAGGCAGCCCTCATCTTCGGCTACTCAATAGTGGAATATGTCTGTCAAGTGCAGGAAAGATTTTGCGGTGCCAAAACCACAATTCCAGGAGGGGCCACTCCTGTCGCCTCAACCCAATTAACATAAAAAAATCTCCGTCTTTGTCAGTATTTTTCCATCTAAGATCAGAAGGAAAGTCGCCAGTCGTGTAGGACGTCGCAGAAAAGCTACCGATCCCAGACATCAGTTGTATGAACGAAGTTCACTGAGTCGACTGAAATCGAAGCACTTTATCAGGCACACCATCGCTTGGGATAAACCATTCTCCAAAGAAATACTGAGGATTCGGAGACCCTCGAGCAAGATCTCCAAACCATGACATGAAAATAGTGAGCCTAGATTCACCTCCCACCAGGCCATGAAGAAATTTGAGCCAATAAAAAAGTGGGCTATTCCACCACAAACACCTTTGTGAGTGCCGAGTGGCACTGCACATGAAAACATCCTTCTCACCTTTCCTAAATTACTAACGCCATGCTCAACAGATGATCTGGCACAATACAGTACACGCGTGCAGCAATGCGTAGAATTGTGGGCAAACATTACATGACCTCTCAATGGGGGAAACGATTAGATCTTTAGCTTCTCGATAAACAACTAAGCAAAATAGACTAGGTCGAAATATGCAGTATAAATTTATTGCTTGATTGGTGGGTAAGTATGGCGCTCACGCGCGTGTTTGCAGAAGTGTCCTTCTTAAAATGGATTTTTGAATTTTGTAAATTGTAGAAAATTTAGCAAACCTGGGGTAAAGTTAGCAGAGACGCTTTTGCACCTTTGTTAGGATTTTCCTTTAAAAATCGCCTCGTGTCGAGAGTAATTTGTCCCTGCGTTTGCGACGATTTTCTTTTTTGGAGGGGCAACTGTGAGGTAGGCTCTTACAATAGTCTCCAAAAAAGTCTTTACCTTAAATAAAAGTGCACGTTGAAAAATGGGAATTATCCTTCTCAGCAAATCTTGCCTCCACCTTTCGAAATCTTTTAAAACCCTTTTGCGTGTGAATACGTTCATGGCATTACATTGTAAAACTAAGCTATGCAAATGCATGGAATAATCCTAAAATGTAAAAACTTACATAGCACGCAACTTTTAACTCGTAAACCTTGAAATAAGGAAATCGCTCCGTTAAAAGTGTAAAATCCCTCCCAGGTTGGAAACTATTGGATTATTAATACGTACCAGTAGTTGTAAATGGTCTTGCTGAGCCATTTCCAAATGATAGTTCACTTCTCCTTGCCGTTAATTCAGAATTTACTAAAGTTTGATGAAAAGTGACATCAGTTACCAATCTTCTGGATGTCGGAAAACTAGTAACAGCTCGTCCATCCATTAATATTTAACGTACTACTCAAAGCTAAAAGAAAACAATAAGCATGATAAAAAGTTGTATATTATCAAGTCAAGTCAAAGAAACGAATTAGATCACTTTTGTCTGGAAAACCATTTCACGAACTGAGAAAATGGAAAGGGATGAAGATCACTTTTGAAAATGCTGCAAGCTATTTCACGAGAAAATACAAGACATTGAATTTTACATCATGCCCAATATTTTATGAAATAAACTATGAAATTATAATAGCATCTCACAGGCCTCAAAATAAATTGCGTCGGCGTGAAATCTAAGCATCAGCATTGTGTAAAAAATTTACAAACAAGTTGATTTTATATAACAGAAGCTCGTCCTACATTAAAGCCAAATCAAAAATATATTAATGACCAGCAAAGAATTTATTTTAAATTACGACTAACTTTACACGTAACAACAATTTGCATCAATGAAAACGCTAACCAACCAGTAGTCAGCAAATTGCCGAAAACTAGATGAAATAAACCTTAGTCTCTCATAAATACACCAAACCAACCACAAAACACGAGTTATTAATAACAATAAACATAGCTGTAAAGTAGTACTAAACTCATTAAATACTTGGATGAACAAATAGCCAGCAGTACATCCAAAAACGATTTTGACCATAGGTAATTGTAATAGCAGCCATCATCACTTGAGGCTGATGGCCTGACCGCAACTCAAACTAGCCAATGTCCGCCGACCAATAGTTTGCAGCAACATATCAATGTATTCAACAAAATAATGCATCAACAAATATAAAAATATCTTATCACAAAAGGTGGTACTTAAGAATAGACAAGTTTTGTTTACGATAAACGATGAGCCTTGAAGCAAAATAAGTTTTAAATTAGCCTTAGAAGTTGTGATTTTAGCTTTTTTGGTTTGACTTGTTGTACAGTCTAGTTTTTGCACTTCAGCATCAAAAACGATCACAGCCCTGGCGATGACAAGATGTGGTCCATTGTTTGAGCGGCCCATTCTGGGTGTGCAGCATAGACTTTATCAACAATTGAATTAACTTCTAAGCAAATTGATTGGATTTGTGTGTCCCAAGTAGGCAAAGACTGACGACTTTCAAAGTAGACAATTTCTTCGATTTGATCAATATATCCTTTCATCCGACCTTCACATATCATTTGTGAAGCAATTTTTTCAGCCATCTGGTATGGAACTTCAAGAAGAGCACCAAGTTCACTAAACTTAATATTGTTGTAAAGCTTGCTGGCAGAAAGCAGATTATGTTCTGTAACCGCTCGGCTTAGGATATTGGAGCCATCAGCCGTGATTGCTTTTTGATGTGGCATTAGCTGTTGTTCAAATTCATGCATCTCATCTGATTTAATGATGCGATCTAAATACATTTTTTCTAAAATGCCATAGGACGGTAGTAATTGACATCGCTCATCTTTAAACAGTGTGGCAAGCATTCTCGATCTCTGCTGCCCAGCAGGAGCAAGGATGGCACAATTGAGCGCTTTTTCAAGTGCTTTAGTTCTTTCAGTTTCATGAATAACAGTTTTATACGACAATTCATTGTATCGTTGAGCAGCTTCTATAAACTTTCGCCGATAATCCAACACTCTTGCATAGCAGACTTTGTAGTGAATTTGGAATTTTTCATTTTTAGTTTCATTTTGTAACAATGAAGCTCGGTTGATATAAGCTTCTGCTTGCACTGGTTCATCATCTTCAAGATAGTACCGAGCAATTGTGAGATAGGTTTCCAGCTTATAATCTAAAGTATATTGTTTCTGACCAGATTCCAATGGAATACCAACAAGCATTAGAGCAGCCTCAGACCAATTTTCTTCTTGTTCATAAATGCCTGAAAGATGTTGTCGAATAGATGCCACCTGCTCTTCAAATGATATAACCCGAGGTTGGATACGCTCCAAGGCAAACTTAGAAATTTCTTTACACGCATTGTTGCTGAGTTTTGGGAGACCAGAGCAAAACTCTGATAAAAGCTGGCGAGAAACCATTTGACTAACATTGTCACTCATCATGGCATCAATAAAAGCTTTTAGAGATGTAATTCTTTCATCATCTTCCAATTTAAAACATCGAATTAAAATATCTTGGTAGCGCTTAGTTAAATCTTTATGGGAACTTATGGCAGCTTGTCCAATAACACTCAAGTCTGCTTTTATATTGCGAGCCATAACAATTTAAGCTTAAGCTAATCAAAAATAATCATACCAGAAAATTTCTGAAATTAAAATGAAAAGCTAATCATCTCGCCTTACAGGAAATGACAATAAAAGATACACTCGTGTCTGCAGCACAACCGCGTAGAATGAGTGTAAAACTTCTAATCAAAAGACTGCGTGTTGAGCGGTTAACAACGACATGTTGAATGTCACATGATCAAAAAATGATATTCCTTTATCTGGTTCTATAATAATCTTAACCTATAGCTCACAAACAAAACCTTTTGCCAGAGTTGTGGTCACTCTCTTCATTTTACGCATCTAGCATGCACTCATTTACAACATTTTGTGCCATCACAGATTGTCCATTACCCTCTTACCACAGCTGGCACATGGATTAACTTTATTCTGGAGAACTTCACCTGTCGAACCAACTACTCTGGAGCACTTCACCTTTCAAACCTTTGAACCTAACTAGGCAAAGTGCACTGAGTTATTATCAATGGGTCGTTTTTTCATACCTTTTGATTTAAAAAAAGTTTTTACCACCAGAAATAAATTAAAATATTGTCCAGTGTTTAATTTTGAAACAGTTGGTAAGTAGTACAAAATATTAAAATGCCCTTCAGCAAAACTCTAGAAGATAAATTCGTTGCGCTCTTCTTAATAATGAATAACAACTAAAACGTTTTCGTCTAGCTCTCATCAGCAGTTATAGGCAGAATAAAGCAGAGAAAAAACTGCACTGAAGAGACCTGATAGGTCGAAACAGTATCACTGTCTGCAGTTTCCTCAAAGTGCATCAGTGGCCTCTTGTATTAAAAGCATCCCTATTTATAGTCAGGGGGAATATTGAAAACTAGCTGGCCTGACTGGTATCACCTGTAAGGCACCCCATCAGTAACTTGTTGTGTTGTTATGATTACCCCTCCTCTTCCTCGGGATGGAGGTATGGCACGAACGGCAATTTAGATTCATGCCGTCAACCTAATTGAAATTAGGCTAGGGGAAAGATGGCAGCCCATTTCAAACCAGTCATGAATGACTGGTAGCCCCACCACCAACAAGGCGGACTGTTGCTGCTGGGTATCCAAGAGTCACCTTTTATGACATGCTGGGCTAGCATCTTCACAATTGTAACCCGGTGAAGTACGAGTATGCCACCTGTCTGCCACATAAAGGGGGAGATGTCTCGTTAAGTGCCTTGCCCAAGGACACAAAAAGCAAGCTTGACGGCTTGTTCTCCACATTATTCCTTTTTTATGCTGAGTGCCAAGCAGGAAAGCTGTGAATACCATTTTTTAAATTCTTTTGGTATGACTCGACTTAGGGAATAAACCACAAGTCTACCAACTGCAAAGCGGGTGCTCCAACCACTACGCTATCACACTGGTTATATTAACTTTGGGATTAAGTACAGTCGAATCCGGTTAATTGCATAATCAACTTGCCAAACTATTTTATACGATTAAGCAGATTATGCGTTTATCCAAAATTAGTATAAACAAACAAATACGTTTGGGATTTACAACTCTTAAGCAATAAAACATATTATGCAACTATCCGATATGCAATTAACCGGATTTGTCTGTATTTTGGTTCAACTGGCTGTGCCAGGTTCACCCATTGTGCTCTTGCATGAATGGTAACAAAAAGTTGATCATTTTTTCGCAGTGCCAAATTCCTGTTCATGGATGGTGATCATCATATTCTCTTACTCGAGACTGCTAACACTCAAAAAAATGTTACGACAAACTATCATTAATACTTTCAAAAAGTGTAAAAAGGGGGGAGAAATTGAAGCACAGTTAAAAATGATAACCAAATTGTGGGTGCTTTTACAACTACAGAAATAAACTATGTTGTGGTACACCTATTTTTTGATCTAGTGCAGCTCCTTTTTATTTATATTTGTAGCATTATGGTCTTTTGTGCGCTATTGGCCTTGTTCCAGCTTAGCCACAAAAACAGACTCTGACTTACCACAGTCGTTCATGACATTCTAGATACTTTCAAACAAAATATTTTCTCTAAATTCAATTTTACAAACTGTTAGGTCTACGGTTTCATTTTAATTATTTCTTAAACATGGGATTTTATTGCATTGCTTTATAGTATAGATACCTTAGTGAGCACCATATCAGCCAATAAAAAAATCCTTACATCTTTTTCATAATTGCATGCCTACTTGTATGACCGAAAGCCTCTGGCTGGGTGCATGTTATTTGGTCAAGCCATAAATGCACCCATACAAAGATTAAACTAGCCTGAAATGAAGCACTACAGTTAAGTCATTACAATAGCAGGGCCCCATCAGAAAGGTTGAGGTTAAGAATATTAAATCAGCCAGCTGCACTTGCTTCATTTAATTGCAAATGAAAATGCTTCAACATTTAGATGATATGTAGCTGGAAAATAACATTTGATAGCAAAAAATAAAACAGGACCATCTTTATTCCCCCTCTTTTTCCAAAAGGTCACCAATGCTTTGTTTGGGATAGGCTACTTTTGAAAATTTTTAGAGACTATATTTTTGAATAAATCTTTTTGAAAATTTTGATAGGTAATGCCAGAGCCATGCTTTTGAAAAAGAGAGGACAAAATGTACAACCAGACTTAGTTTTTCCAAAAATTGCGCAATTGTGTTAAGCCCAGACACCAAAATTCTGAGTGCTTGATAAAGAGCCTACATTTTAAAGTATTTAGAGACTTCATTTGAGATGAATTTTTTTTTAATTTAAATAAAAAATAGTGGAAAAGCATGCTTTCAATCAAAAATAGTCAAAACGTACCAAGAACTAACTCTTTACAAAAAATGCTAGTAACTTAGGTTTTGTAAGAAAATTGTTTAGCTAAAAATGAAAAACCATGTACAGCAACCAATTTCTGATCAGCCATAACAAACGAATCCTTATCCCGAACTAATTAGAGCAGTATTTCCCACACTGTGTGCTGTGGAAGATTTGCAGGTGTGCCGCTGGTTTTCTTAAAATACTTAATAGGTATACAAGTTTTCAGCCAAAATTGAGTAAATGCCACCGTATAGTAATAGTCGATAATGTCAGAGATCCTGTTATGTTGCCCAAAAAAGTGGTGACCTCCAAAAAAAGAAGGTAATCACATTTCTCGTTGTCACCTGTAATACTACTTGCAATATTCATGGGGCTGTTGTGCCACGAAATTTGTTTAGCTTTTTTACTGTGCCAACGGACAAAAAAGTTTGGGAAACACTGAATTAGAGTAACATATTGCTGGAAAGCAAATTTCTTCAGCTTTCAAATGACACTAATTGTTAATACCTTACCACAACCCTTTGTTATTAAACTCTTTCTTTTTACTCAGCTTACAACTTTTGGAAAAGGGTCAAAAGTCACACTACAGGTGTTTATGTTTAATTGTTTCAGCATAAAAACAAATAGCAAAGATACAAATTATCAGAATCGCCTTGAAATACCATTAAATTTGTTTAACAATTTTGAAATTCGGTTAAGAAATGAGATAATTAAGAGAGCAGAAAAAAGCGAAAAAGCATACTTAAAATATTTACAACGCTTAAAAAAGAATCTGTTGTTGCATCATCAATTTACTTTAAATTGTTCCAGATTCATTTTCATCAAAGCACCTTGCTAAGATCTCCCAAAAAGCATTTAATTGCATTTTTATAATGAGGACTTTTTGAGTAAATTAATAAAACAAAATTTGCAATGAATAGTTGATTATAACATCATGTAATTCCAAAGAGATAAAATCTGTTGAAGTTGATAAGTGGAGTACTAGCCTTCAATTAAGCCAAAAACCGTTTTCCATGGTCAAGAAATACAAATTAATAAAAAATGATCTTAGGTTGTAACGTCATCATGACGTCACCATCATTACGATATTCACCCCATAGCGGTGACCAATCGTGCCAAGTTTGATGCTCATATGTTTAGTAGTTTTGGAGGAGTTAAAACACACAAACAGAATGCGCTTTATAGTACAGATGTGTGTTTTGTCGCTGTTAGAAATCAAAGCTGCTAGTGGGCCAATTGCAATGCATAGACAAATTTTGTTGGTGGCATAATGAGGGTTGTCCATTTGCAATGAATGTTATCTTGACAGTGGCGAAATGAAAAAATGATCTAGCTGCTGCCAACACTAAGAATTCACCACATTGTAGGCAGTGGCATAGCCATGATTTTCAAGTAACTGTTGTTTAATTGTTAAATCACAGTCAGGGGAAGAAAGAAGTTTTCTTGCATTTTTGAGTAGGTACTGTCTTTCCTTTTTCATGCAAAGTTTAATTGATTTAGGTACATGTTGATTGATTCTGCCCTGTAGTTTTGGAATGTGCAGCCAAGGTACGGACAGAAAGTTGCACCTGTATTCAAAAAAAGCTATAACATTGCTTTTTAAAATGGAAGCCATAGCATCCTTGTTGATCGTTTGTTCCAACTCATTTTTCAAGAAGTGTCTGATCGTTGGAGGGCTTTGATACCATCTCCAGTGAATCTCTCTGGCAACTTCTCGCCCAGAGAATTTGCTGCCGCTCTCCAACACGTTAAGCCAGGGAAAGCTCCAGGCCCTGACTCTATTTGTCCAGAGCTTATAATCCATGCTGGAACTGCTTTGAAGTCCTGGTTACATGGCTTCCTCTCTTCCTGCTTGCGCCAACTCAAAATTCCCAAAGTCTGGAGAAGAGCACTTGTAGTTGCGATCCCAAAGCCAAAGAAACCTGTAGAGGACCCAAAGAGCTATCGTCCCATCTCCTTGCTCTGTGTCCCCTACAAGATCCTCAAACGACTGATCTACGCTCGTATTGAACCTATTGTCGACCCCCTGCTCCCAGGCGAGCAGGCTGGGTTTCGACATGGTAAATCGACAGTGGATCAAGTTGTCTTACTAACAGAAAATATCGAGGATTCTTTCGAGGCAAAAAAGAAGGCTGGTGCTGTGTTTGTAGATCTGACAGCTGCATATGACACTGTTTGGCATCGTGGCCTCACCTGCAAGCTTCTGAGACTTCTCCCAGATAAGCACATGGTTTGTATGATCATGGAACTTGTCCGGAATAGAAGTTTCACCCTTACTACCAGTGACAGCAAGCAAAGCAGGTTGCGACGTCTGAAAAACGGTGTCCCACAGGGATTGGTCTTGGCACCCCTTCTTTTCAATATCTATGTGTACGATCTTCCTTCAACGGTCTTCAGAAGGTATGCTTATGCCAATGATCTGGCACTGTTATACTCTTCTGATGACTGGAAGGACCTGGAGGGGGTCTTCAGCCATGACATGACTACAATCTCAACATATCTCCAGAAATGGAGACTACAGCATAGCCACACTAAAATGGTGACGACGACCTTTCACCTGAACAACAGAGAGCCCAAACGTGAGCTTAATGTTTACAACAATGGCAAACGCCTGCCATTCTGTCCAGTCCCTACCTATCTTGGAGTTAAACTGGACAGATCACTCACGTTTCGTCACCATCTTGAGGCATTGCGCAAAAAACTAACAACGCGCGTTGCACTGATGAGACAACTTGCAGGCTCAGGTTGGGGCGCTGGAGCTAAAACACTGCATACAGCCACCCTATCTCTGGTCTACTCCACTGCAGAGTACTGTGCACCAGTTTGGTGTCGCAGTGCACACACTCGCCTCATCGATAGTGTTCTCAGCGACGCATTGCGCATTGTCACTGGATGCCTGCGTCCAACTCCAACAGACTATCTACTCGTCCTTGCAGGTATCCAGCCAGCTGAGCTTTGCCGATTAGAAGCAACACTCTCCCTGGCATATCGTGGCAGCCTGGACCCTGGCCATATTCTCTATAAATTATTGGCTGGGTCCACAGACGGCTACACATAGAGACTAAAATCTAGACGCCCCTTTGTGCCCGCTGCACAGAAGTTACTGCAAGATCTAACTGAATTGGATATTCGTGCAGCTCAATGGACTGACTTTAAATGGAGCACAGAATACTTGGAGTGTTCATCTGATCTCCGTGCTTTCATTCCTAGGACAAGCACTAGGCCAATGGGGATGGGCCTGCCCAGATCATCATGGGTCAGGCTCAGCTGCTTGCGAGCTGGTGTTGGGTGTTTTCAGTCGTTCATGCACAAATGGGGCCTTGCTCCTACATTGAATTGCAAGTGTGGCGCTGCTGAACAAACCGCAGAACACATCATTCTGACATGCCCCGTACATCGGGCACCCACAGGAGTACGTGGACTGACGGTGTTGGATGTCAGCACACGATGCTGGCTGAGTACCATCACTGCCAGCATCTGAAAATGTGGATCCCTTCCAAAAGAAGAAGAAGAAGACACTCTTTATTGGTTGACGATTACATTAAGTAACAATTGTTTGAGCACAAGTTTTATTGATATGTTTAGATTTTCATCTCTTGTGCCATGTAGAACATTTGGCTACAAACACAAACTAAAAAGCACATACTAATTTTTTGAATAAACTGCATTGTTTTTGTGTCTGCCCAAAGTCGTTCACAAAACAAATACACTGTCACATAGTGTAAAGAACTAAAAGTTCTTCAAAAGAAAAAAAGTGATCAACCTAAATTACGGTAACCCCTTAATAGGGTTTTTTAAACACAGCTTCTCCTGGAGCAAACCGTTTTTATGCAGAGATGCTATTGCCTGCCTGCATCAGTGTGAATCTTCAGCTTGGTCAGTAGTGTAAATTAAGCTACAAATTGGCAAAGAAGATTGCATCTCCAAAGGATTAGTAAGATGCAAGACAAAACTGCTCATAAAAAAGTGAAATAACTGTCTACTTTCACTACTTTTTCAAAGTAACAAAATTTTGCTCAAGTAGATGTTTAGGCTACTTTTGAGCATCTCTGACTGGTAAGATAAGGTTTAGAGATTGAACACAGATTACCTGAAATCTTCATAAAAAGCTATACTCAGGACTATGATCACTATAATTGCATTAAAACTTTTTCAAATGTGGTAAACATCAATAAACCACAAAAAAACACATCTTACAGACAACTTCAGTTTAAAAATAAGCCATGGTTAGCATCTGAAATCATAAAATCAATCCAAACAAACAACAAACTTTTTATACAATGTTACAACCAAAATTATTTCCATCAAATCAAATAATACAAACAGTATTGTAACAAGCTAGCAAACATTAAACAAGCAAAAATAAACTACAATAAAAAAACCTTGCATGGACAAAAACCTATTTTTCAAAGCAATGAAACATAATTAATAAAGTTGTAGTAAGAAATAATCAAAAAAATTATCTCTAAAAAAATCATAAAATACAAAGAAAAGGAAATAGAAGTTTCTATGAATACTGCAAACAAATTCTGTGACCTTTTTACTAATATTTGTGAAAAAAATTGCTCAAACAATTTAAAATAAAAACTGTAACATCTGCAATATATTTTACTCTAATGCCAAAAGCATGACCTTAATTTACTTTTCGCAAATAGACAGCAATGTTTTTAAGTATAAATGTAAACTTGATAAAAATATATCATCACAAACAAAAAGCATTTCAATAATATTTATATAGCAAGTAGGGGACATCATAGTAGGGATAAACTGGGGCCCTGGCCCTGGCTCTGGCCAGGGATGCCAATTTTTGCCCCAGACCAGCCCCCGCTGGGGTGACTATCAAAGGTGGCCGGGCCGGGGATAATTAAACAAACAATAATTTTTAACAATTCTTGACTTTTGACTGGAAATTTAATATGCTTTTGACTGAGGATAAAAGCCAATTTACTCCATATGCTGATAAAAAGCAAACAAATATTGCCTTTTATCAGTTTCAAGTTGATTGTCTTTGGGATTGAGAGAATGGTCATCATGCAGCTTATAAAAGACCACAGCATGATTTACTGACTAAATGTATTTCTCAGCTATCTTTCATTGTAAACTCCTTATTTTTCTTTTATCTTTTAGTTCATTTAACTTTTCTTATCTATGCTATAATGTCTTTCATCACAAATAGCTTTTTTTCTTTTATGAGTATTTCTTGGAGCAGTAGGCAATGAAATTCAAACATTAAATAGAAGGTCTAGCTGCCCAAAGGTAGTGGTTTTAGTTGTTTTTTTACAGCTAACTATTATCTCACGAAAACAGTTAGCGTGAATAGCTAGGTGGCAGCTGGGTTTGATTTTAAGTGGACTGGGCAGCTGGGTTTGATTTTAAATAAGCTTATATTTAGGTTCAAGCTTACCGTATTTTATTTAATTGTGCTATAAACCTGGAATCTAACAAGCATTACTGGTAGTTGTACTAATTTATCATAATATTTCAGGTTTACTGCATATTAATTAGGCTATGTCTGCTAAAAACAGTACTAGTTCAAGTTTAGTGTGAGAGTTTTTTGTTGTATGTGATAACCCTACAAAAGCTAGATGTAAGTGTAATACTGTTTACACAAGAGGAAAAATGCCAAAGACAATTTCCAGACTAATGGAAACAGAGTTTGACTGAGGCCACAAAATGTCCAAAAACTCTTGTTTTTAAAATACAACTTAAAGGCAATATCGTACAATTCTGTCACTCTCCCAGAGGGTGAAATACTTGACTGTAATTGAGATTGTAAGCAGTTACAGACTGAAGATGAGGAATGGTTTATTGATGAAGACTTATAAACAGTGAAACGTTTCTAAACTTATTTTCTTTGCCATAGAGTGTGGACTATTAAACAATGCAGATTTGTGAGGCATTTTGTTTTCCTTATTTTTTCTATTTTGGAATAGTTCAAAATGTTTTTGTTAGCAATTGCAAAATTTTGTAATAGTGCTCAAATATTTTTGTAAGCAATTTGCATTTTATAGTAGGCTCATTATTAATGTTTGCATGATTTTTGAGAATTGTCTCACGATTTAAAATCAAAAATAGAACAAAAATTCTACTTCTTACAAAATATGGCTAATTCTTTATTTCAAATTATGGTAGAAATTAATCCATGACAGCACTTCCGTAGATATGGCAAACTTAAAAGTATGATAAACGGGTATTTAATATTACATCTAAAGGATAACACTGAAGTGTTGTGTTTTAAATAGGCAGTGGCTATTTTGCCGTCGATGGCAATTTACCCTCAGAGACTATTTTGCTGTGAGTTATTTGTGATTGGTCAATCTTAATAACGTACTAAACATGTGACTTTTGGTCGTCTTGGATTGGTCAATTTTAAAAACCAAAAAAAAAATTTTGCACCCCCAGGTCTCTATCCCCTACCCTGTACACTCCCTTCCAGTGTACACTGCCCCGTACATTTACATACCAGGCCTGCCCCTCCAGTGTACACTTATGGCAAACTTGAAGCCCTGGCCAGCTGAGATTCGAACCCATAACCATAGTATCTCAAGACCAGCGCTCTATCCACTACACCACAGTGTCACTAGTGTTAATATAGCAAATTTGGCTATATAAACACACATGAATGATCACGGCAAAACAGATTCCAAGGGCAAATTGCTGTCGACGGCGAAATAGCCACTGCCTTTTAAATAACTTTTAATGAGAATATATTGTGCATCAAGTCTTTTTAAATATACATATAGTACTGTAGTACCTTCATAAACCCCGGCTCCGGCCAAAATTGTTGCCCCAGTTGTTCTCTACATTATAGTACTATTTTTAAACACTATCCTAGCAACAAATGTGTAGAAAATGAACATTTCCTGGCCTCCTTAAGATTGTTAAAATCACTTCTATTTTCAAGTCAGGATCCCAACAATTAACAATAAATTGTCATTTAATTTTGGAGTTGCTTTCATTGGAGAAATACATTTATAAGGATATAGCACTATCCTAGCAATAACAAATATAATGTACAAACATTAAACAAAAAAGTACACATGTGCTAGTTTTTTTGACATCAGAAAACATTTGATAAAGTCATTCATAAAATAGTTTCTAAATAACTGTAATGATACAACTGTGGTGATCGTGGAAGTGTTTACAACTTACTAACAAGTCATTGGAACTCAATGTACAAGCATTCAACAAATAATCTCAAAACCTCAGTGTTTAAAAACAGAAATCCTCCAGGTGTCCACTTTAGATCCACAGCAATTCTTATTTTATACCAGTGGATCTCTAAAACTTCTTTTGGTCGAAAGCATTTGAAAAACTTTCAAGATTTTATGACAAACAAGACAGCATCCCAAGGTTTTAGTTTGCCATAATGCAAGATGTGACCCAAACTCTGAATAAGTTAACTGTTGTTATGCTTCTGAGATTTTGTTTTTAATCTGTTGTCTTTGTTTGTAAAATTATGCTCTTCTAAGGTTGTAAGAGCATAATCCTCTAAATTGTCTTTCCTGTTTTTGCCTAACATCAACTAACTGCCCTAATATTTAAAGCGAGTTCGAGTTCATTTTTATTTAAACAATATCATTACAACTGAATTTAAAAAGAATCAGATTATTGGAAATTAAGAATCTTATGCAGAAAGTAGGCTTAAGCCAGAATTTTTCTAAAATTTGTCTAAGCCCAACTTAAGCCATCGATTTCGTATGCAGAAAGACGTTTTAGCATTAAGCATTGCTTACTAATTGTTTAAGTCAGCTTATTATAAGTCACTATTGTAGATGGCTTAAATCGCGACTTATGTATGCAATGAGGCAAAACCCTTGTTAGTGTATTGTTGTTGCTAATTAGGGCAATGGGCTTCAAGTAGCTTAACCCTTTGAACCCTGCAGGCTGGAAAACCGGCCTTACTGAGAAGCCTTATAGACCCGAAAGGTCGGCTAACCGACCTGCTTTCTACATAAACCCTAAATGCTTTATGAAAACATTAAGGACACTGAAAAGAACGCTATAATTAGATTTTACAGTTTTGCAATGTAAATAGTCACAGTAATGAATGACCTAATTGACAATCAACTTTTTCTTCGTAAACAATGAGTCGCAGACATAGACTTTGTTTTGATCGAAAGCGTATAACTAGATAACTTAAAATGATTCAATAGGAAGGTTGCACGCACGTGATCAAACGTCATCAAAATGTGCTTTCGAAAAAACTGGCTGACCATTTTGAGTGATTTTGCATTGAATTGAATAGGAGAGATATCGTTTTTTGCAAAGCAAATTGATAAACGTGGCAGTTGTTAAATGAACGTTAAATATGTAGTTTTACTGATGTTAAGGAATGAATATAAACTCTAAGTAAGATAAGCTGTGCTAAGGTTTGCTGGTTATTGAAAATAGTTGGGCCAATTTCATGGGCTAAACATACAGGCTTGTTTGTAGCCAGCTTCTGTGAGGGTTTCATATTCGATTAATCAGCGTGCTTGGGAATACTGAGTTTAAGTTAATTGTAATGTGTAACTTATACAGTATATTTAGTTGTATAAGCTTACTGAAAAGTTGAAAACTTAAGTTATATTGTAGCCTAAATGACGGGGCAGACTTCTGTACCTTTTGTCATATGCTGGATTAGTTACTGTTGGATAAAATCAGTAAGTTTTTGAAATTTTTTGTCAAAAGTGATTGCAAATCAGTCATATTGATATGTCAGATGTAATTGTGTGACCTTAACTATTCCTTAAACAATTTTTTGGGCTATTGCCTAGGCTGCTGGACCAAGGGTAATTAAAAAACTTACGGTACCGGTTTGTTTATTTATGCGTATGAGCTCATGCTCTGTTTGTATGTCTTTCGTCACACCGGGCCACCACGACTGGTAGACTGCTTGGCCCCACAACCTGTTTGCCTCATAAAGTAGTACGCATGCCGTTAAATGCCTTGCCCATGGATACAACAAGTAAGCTTGCCGGCAAGGTTACCGTACCGGTAGTAATGATCAAACAATGATTGTTTTTGCTAATGTACCGACTGGTTTTTAATTGCTATAGAGTTATTTTTAAGGGAGGAGTAAATGGTATTTAGATGGCACTTCTCTCAGGGCCAATTTTTTAAAATTGACACACAGTACTAAGCTTACACTAGCCAACTGAAAGACCTAATCTCAACCAAATTGCTTCTGGTTAAATTTATTTGTTTCCGAGTATCCAACTAGCAATAATTCATTCCAAATTTTAATTAATTTCTCATTAGTTTTCAAAATAACCCCAAAAGTTAGTGTTCGCCCTATAACTTTTCAACATAAATTACAGCTTTTGGTCAGCCACTTTTTTTGGCGCGAAATGTGTGACGTCATATGCAACCTTCCTATTGTAAGTTGTTTTTCAATTTTTGCTTTCAATGCAAATTGACACTGTGACAATAAACATATTACCTGGTTATGGCAACGACATTTGCTTATTAAAACATATGTTCGAATATAAGTTTGAACGCGCAATTTTACTGCAAACGTGCTTAGGCTGAGTCAATCACTTTATTTTCTGAACTCGAAAGAACTTGATAAATTTTGACAGGGCTCGAACTCGAACTCGCAAAAATGAAAATGTCGAACTCGTAAAACAAGCTGAACTCGAACTCAAAAAACAAGCTGAACTTGAACTCGATACAAAAATCGACCGAGTTCGCAATCCTGCTTTATATACCGTATTTGCCGGTGTATAAGTCGACTCGTTGTATAAGTCGACCCCCTAAAATTCGACGGAAATTTACGATTTTATGATATATCCTTTGTATAAGTCGAGCTCAATTGTTTCATTATCTTAAACTTTAAAATTCAACCAGAAATATGCGAAATTTATTGACGAAATCTATACGCCATTTTGAATACTATTTATGTGTCCTTTTAAGGGCAGTGAACGCAATATCTGCCCTTGTAAGGGCAACCACATTATTCTGCTTTTACTGGCTTATAACTTTTTGTGAAGTGTAGTAATTACCATCACATTTGAAGCGATGAATACAAAGTTGAATTTCATGACTCGGTGTATAAGTCGAGGTCGATTTTTTTAGGTCGATTTTTGATCGAAAAAGGTCGACTTATACACCGGCAAATACGGTATTTATTTATTCCGTTGCTAACCGATGGATGGATGGACCACAATGAAAATTTTACACAAATAAATTAGGAATTGGTTGTTTGATGATGGAAAGAACCGTAAAAGAATATGAATGCGGAAAACAGGAAATATATTTTTCTCTCAAAATGTTATTGACTCCTCTTTTTAAGTACACTTGATTTTGGAACAGAAATTAGTTATATTGAAGAACCATCAACTAGGAACGAGCAATTCAGAATACCGAATCCGAAGGATTCGAATCCCAAACTATTCGAATCCAAAATGCCAATTCAAACCGGATAATAGGATTTGGTTTATATCCTGCTTACAAGCTTTATCACGTTACTTGGTCACAGATTTTCTTCTTGTAAAAGTATCAATTGCATGCAATGATTCAAAAACAAACTCGCACACACAGGCAAATGTGTAGAAAGCTTAAGTGTATTGCACTGCAATAAACTTGTGCTTTTGTTGTTGTAAACTTTCCATAAATACTTTCAGTGTTGATTGTGCTGATTGCAAAAAAAAGGGATTTGAATTCTGGATTCGGTTTAACTATTCTACAATATTCTAGAATAGTATATTATTTTGAATTGACCGTCTCTACCATCAACTTTTTATTGTTAATCTCGACACTGCTATTGGTATGATTGAAGCTGGCACAGCGGGCCAAACTTGTATTCTCTACTATGACACCACTGATGGGATTACAAAATGAACAAACTGTGCTTTTTATATTGCAAATGTAATTTTTAACAAAATTTATTTGACAAAATTTTCTGAAAAAATTTTCTTCTTTAAACAATTTCCGTAATGTGTCTTTTGCCCAAACGCTATAAAGCCACCGTGGTTGATGTTTTTGAGGCAAAACTGTACAAGCTAGTGGAACAACTGATCTCTTTCTGACAAAGATTTCTCCCCAAATGTGCTACAAGTGAACCAAAAAATTTAATTTAAGCGCATCTTACGAAAAAATACTAGAATAGGGCTAGCCATGCTTTTTATTGACACGATATCTATGTCCATTATTACGAATGATTTATGCTTGCATACATACGCGCACAATACTTGCACACCAAAACAAAGGCCACAGCATGGCTGAAAGCATTCTCCACTCATATTGCGTGCTTGTGGTAAAAAAGTACCGGTACCATAAGTGGTAACGGCACAAATGGCGCTTTACATAGAAAATAAGTCGTAAAAATTGTGCGTGCACAAGCCGTCACATGGATCGAAATCAGGAGAAGTGTGCATTCAAATAGGAATTTTTGAGAAACGAATTATTGTTTAGTGTGTTTTGTTGTCATAGCAACGGCATGTGCACAATTGTGAACGCTGATGTCCAGTATTCCATCAACTGTGCTATGACATGTGATGTTGATTGTGCGCGTACAAGCCCTCACATGGATCGAAATCAAAAGGAGTTTGCATCTGGACAAACGTGTTTTAAACATTAAACTGTCAATTGAGTATGTTTTGTTGTCATAGCAACGACATGTGCACAATCTTGAACGCTGATTTCCGGTACTCCATCGACTGTGCTATGACATGTGATGTTGATTGTGCGTACACACAGGGCCGGATTAAGCAATGGGAAAACTGGGCAGTTGCCCCGGGCCCCGCGCTTTTTAGCACTATTAACTATTGAATTGAATTGAAATAAATCTATAGCTTCATAACCTACATTACCAGCAAACTTGAACTGAAGAATCAAAATATCTACATATCGGTACAGTTATTATTTGTACGAAAAAATTAAAACTGGCTTTCAATTACAAAGAAACTGTGACGTCATTGTAGAGACTGATATAATCAGTGGTGTATTGCTAAATAATAAAGTGGGTGAACGGTTGGAACTGATTTCAAACCTTATGGTCTGAGAGACATGCGCAACCATAAACTTCGCTACAGCGCAAGGTGAAAAACCAAGACAACATGTAATTGAACTGTTCGCAATAAAAGGTATAGCCTACTTATTAAAACAACTTTATTTAAATAAAAGTATATTTGAAAACATATTTTAGAAACAATAAAACAAAAAAATTTGGATATTAATAAAATGTTCCTTCAGTCAAGCGTGTTCTAAAAAAAGTAAGTGGACAGCGATCCCCCCTGATCCCCCTCCAATACATCTTTGGGTATAATAGCATTCAAATTAATGGCTGCGAATGACTGTCAAATGTTAGAGCAGATATAAGAAATCTTAGACGCCACTACAGCCCTCAATGAAAATTTTGTTGAGTCGTGACAACTGCTACAAGATTTTACGTTGGACGACAATGAAACAAATCAAACCAAATCAGATTCATCGTATTTGAAAAAGAGTATGGGTGCCGTAGAAACAGCCATATTATGTGTTTTATGGCACAAAATCCTTCAAAGGTTTCACAGTTCAAGTAAAAGTCTACAGCGTGCTGACATGTCTTTAGGAAGTTGCGCAGCACTTTACAATGGAATCCAGAGTTTTTGCTAGCATTTACGGGATGAGTTTGTTACAACTGAAAAGGATGGTTTGAAACTCACAACCGGTATGCAGAAAACCTGTGTGTCTCCAAACAAACTCAACCGAAAAACGAAGAAGACTTTCGATTATGAAGGAGAGAACACTGGATACACAAGACCTTTGGAAGATGCTCGACAATCCTTTCGTATTGGAACTTACTTTCCAATCATTGATTTATTAATTGCAGAAGTAAGAAGACGAAAATTTGTGTACTGCACATGGCAACAGAATTTTAATTTTTTGCTGAATCTAAACACTTGGGCTATCAGTGATATAGAAAACGCTGCAAGTAAGTTGTTAAAAGTATATGCAAGCAATTTGGATATCGACTTTCCTTTAGAAGTTGTGCACTTCGCTTTTCATTTACGTTCATCTCCTGATCTTGGTTCGAGGACAAATATTGCGCAAGCACAGCTATCATATTTGAAAAAGAACTGCTTAATTGAAACTTTTCCAAATGTGGCTATTATTCTTCGTATATATCTGACCTTGCCTGTTGCAAGTATGGAAGGTGAACGTTCTTTTTCGGCATTGAAAAAAGTGAAAAACTACTTGCGCTCATCCCTGACGCAGGATCACGTCTGTGATTTCTGTATTATGGTCATCGAAAAGAGATCCACAAAATCTATGAGCTTTGAGGATATTATTGATAAATTTGCAGCAGCGAAATGCCGAAAACACCAGTTGTAATACATTATTTGCCTTATTTTTTTTGTCTTGCACTCTCTGTGTTGTTTATTACAGTTTCTGTGTTGTTTATATTTGCCTCGTTAATGAAACAGTGCGAAAATTTTATTCTATATTTAACCTTTAAAAAAAATTTCAAAGTAAATTTTAAACAAAATTAATGAAATTTAATTTTTTTAACGAATCATAATAACAAATTAGGCTCAACCTCTTTGATTAAAATATTTCTTTTTTTAATTTAAATTTCTATCAAACAAAAACACAAATAAAGCAAAAAATCAATTTTTAGTTTAAAATAAATACTGTACAGTTGAATTAACCCATTTATACTTCACTCGTTTTAAATACCAAGAATTACCTCTGGGACATTTTATTCCCGGAAGGTAAGAGCTTATTATGTCTTCTATCATTAACATCTACCAAATCAGTGGCTCCCAAACATTTTCAAGCGCGACCCAAATCTAAGTTGTTTTCTCGTTCCATAATTTAGGGGCCCCACACTCTTATCTGCCCCGGGCCCTGCGATCTCTTAATACGGCCCTGCGTACACAAGCGGTCACATGGATCGAAATCAGAAGGAGTGTGCATCTGGACAAATGTATTTTAAACATTAAACTGTCAATTGAGTATGTTTTGTTGTCATAGCAACCAGGGATGTGGAAGCAAAAGCTGGAAGCGGAAGCGGTGGAGTGCTCGGGGTAACTGGGATCCTCGGGAAAGCCAACAACCATTTTGACCCAACTCAAATGGGTCAGGGACCGCACCACCACGTTGAGGTGGCTGTTGATTGGTACAATTCAATTTTGCTCGCTTTACATTTACATACTATAGATAGGACAGAAATTTCGCACTTCACTATCCAAAAAGATCGGAGTCAATACGTGTTTTGGGGACGGACAGAAGATCCGTAATGATGATTAGAGTTAAAGTTAAATCAAAGTCAGAGTTAGTTGAGGATAGAAAGGGAAAATCAACGCTATACGGTGTAATTTGTTGTTAGGACGACAAGTTATTGTCGAGAACTGTAATATGGAATCATGTGGTTCAGATCTGAGAAGCATTAAGTTATCTGTTGTAAAAGTAGTTGTAGGTAGTGAAGGAACTTGTAATAACTGTCTATTTGTTGAAGTGTTTAATTATTTTTTGAATTGTAGTAATGAAATATTTGATTTTCTTGCAAGCAGTTTGTGATTTCTAAATTTTTGTTAGTGGCGGTTTCGTGACAAATGCGAAAGTACATTAGGGGCTCCGCGATGACAAAAAAGATTAAAAAGCACTCTTGTACATTCAACAGGAGTTCTAATATCTAAGAAAAAGGAACACAGAGTAGTTCAAAACAATAAGCTCAAGCAAAGTAGATAAAGTAATAGCAGTAAATGAAGGTGTAGCAACCTCAACTACTACAAACCAGAAACAGAAAGTCACCAACAGCAGTCTTAACTTATAAACCGAACGGTATCTACGGAAGTAGCTATCATGATAGAAGTGACTAGGCGCCACATGGAGTGCACTCATTCTAATTCGGATTGCAGTCGGGTGCCTGCCGTTGCGCTACAAAGGTTTTTGTTTTCTCAAAATGATGAAGTGTTGGAGAAGGCAAGCTACAAAGCCACAAAAGTTTTAAAAAATTGTCAACGGTCATTTTTTCGTTTTTTGTTGGTGGAACCAAAAGCGGTGGAAGCGGTAGGTGTGGAAGCGAAAGCAAAAGCATTTGAAAAATAACTGCTTCTGCATCCCTGATAGCAATGGCATGTACACAATCTTGAACGCTGATTTCCGGTACTCCATCGACTGTGCTATGACATGTGTTGTTGATTGTGCATGCGCAAGCCGTCACATGGATCGAAATCATGAGGAGTGTGCATCCAAATAGGGATTTCTTCGACAAATAAACTGTAATATAAGGTGATTTGTTGCCTTAGTAACGGTGTGTGCACAATCTTGAACGCTAATGTCTGGTACTCCATTGACTGTGCTACGACGTGTGATGTTGATTGTGCGTGCACAAGCCGTCACATGGATCGAAATCAGAAGGAGTGTGCATTCAAATAGAAATTTCTTTAAGAAAAGAACTGTAATTTAGTGTGTTTTGTTGTCGTAGCAACGGTATGTGCACAATCGTGTACGCTATTGTCCGGTACTTCATCGACTGTGTTATGACATGTGATGTTGATTGTGCATGCACAAGCCGTCACATGATTTTAATTCAGAATTATTTTCATCTAAACGAGCAATATTTGATGCAGCATTGATTTAACATTCTTTGTTGTTATAGCAACAGTTTGCGCAAGTTATCATACAAATAGGCCGTTTCCTTTGAACAATTGCTTGGTTTTTCAATAAATTTTGATTTTGTTTAACTTTGTTTGATTGGGTTAACTTCATTTTTTTTATGCTATTGATTTAGATCTTTTTTCCGCGGACTTGAAGTAGTCCGCGGACTATTTCAGTCTGCGATTTTGTGAGTTCCCTGATATAATAGTGATACTGAAAATATGTAGAGTTGACATCAGCTTTATAATATTAGTGAGGCTAAACTAGGTGTTTGGCCTTACCAGTTTAGCTTAATTTCAGTGTTTGTGGTAATTTTTGTTGATATGCTTTGAGCTGTTGAGCCAATATCATTTTTGTTTGCTTCATGACTTGGTGATATCTTGCTAAAACTGTTGTAATAGTTCAAATTGGGGAATCATTTTGAAGTTTAAGCTGCCTAATTTCTCAGGTTTAGTTATTTAAACATTATTTTTGATATGTTTCCGACAAAATGTTGAAATTTCATTTTTGTTGTTTTTTGAAGTGTCAACACTGAGGAATGATGGTAGGTAGTTGGCAATGCAAATAAAAACTCAAATAGCACAAATATTTCTTGAAAAAGTAAAGGCAAGCTGCATTGTCTCTGTTTCTGTAATTTACATTGCATCTTTGTTTACTAAGCAGCATATTGCCGGTAATCCTTAAGTTTAGCATCGGAAACTAAGTAAAAATTTATTGTAATCAAAACACTTACTTTATTAAGATCAATCATAAATATTGTAAGTAGTGTGTACACTTCCCTGTACATTTACGTACCGGGCCTACCCCTGTAGTGTACACTGCCTTCCTTTTAGTGCCTCACCAGCTTTTGGCATCGGAAACTCAAGTAAAAATTTATTGTCATTGGAGCAGGAGTTTTTGACGCAAAACTTAAGGATTGCCATATTACCTACTGCACTCAATATTGCACTATTATAGGTTAATTTCTTTGAACATTGGTGTTTAGCTGTTTTTAAGTTAGACTTGTTGAGACTTCAAGTTCAATGATTTCTTTAAATGAAACTCCACATTGCAGAAAAATTTTAAGTCTTTTGGATAAAGAAAGCCTCTTTTCAATAAAAGATACTTTAACAAAAGGCGTGATTGTGGTTGCTGATGAACAAGGTACCTGTGCTGATCTAGGTCTACCCATTTTTTTAAAGCAGTGGCTATTTCGCCGTTGACAGCAATTTGCCCTTAAAAATCTATTTTGCCGTTATCATTCACGTGTGTTTATATAGCCAAATTTGCTACAATTACATCAGTGACACTGTGGTGTAGTGGATAGTGCGCTGGTCTTGAGATGCCATGGTTGTGGGTTAGCATCTCAGCTGGCAGGGCATTAAAAGAAAGGCAGTGTACACCGAAGGGGCAGGCCCGGTATGTAAATGTACAGGGCAGTGTACACTGGAAGGGAGTGTACGGGGTGGGGGATAGAGACCTAGGGGTGCAAAATGTTTTTAATTGGTTTTAAAATTGACCAATCAGAAATGACCAAAAGTCACATGTTTAGTACATCATTAAGATTGACCAATCACAAATAACTCAAGGCAAAATAGTCTCTGAGGGTAAATTGCCATCGACGGCAAAATAGCCACTGCCTTTTTTTAAACATGAAGTTGTATTAATTTGTCAATTTTATGCAAAAGTTATTTTAATGATACTAGGAAATAGCACAGCATTTCTACAATAGTATGATGGCACATGATCTTAAATAGGTAATTGTACAGGATGTCTCAAAAGTCCATGTACACCTTTATTTAAGTCTTAAAAATTATGTAATAAGCTGAGTTAATGCAAATGTTTAATACCAAGAAAAGAGTCATTGAAGTTTTATTTGTGAGGTTTCCCATCAATTTTTGAGGTCTTGCAGTCTTGTTGTGCACCTTCACACAAGCATCTTCAATTTCAACAGCTTTCAGCCATCTTTTAACACGAGCTTCACCTACATTTTGCAATATCTCTTCTCTAATGTCCCTGTAGGCTTTTCAAATTCATCTAACTCTTAACAGGTTAAGAGTCTTAGTAGCATACACTCTGCTTGTGATATGACCTCACAGAAAAGAGTCACAAGTTGTGAGATCCAGCAACTGTGGAGTCAGCCAAAAAGACTGGCTTACTTCTTCAGCCATTTTTGTCTTTTTTGCATCATAATCAATTTGCCATTGATAAAAATTTAACCAACTGATGAAAATTTAAGCTTGATGAAACAAACCTGATTGATTGATTAATGTAAAATATCTAAATACATGAATTTATAATATCTAGATGTGTATTTGTGCAAAATGACACTCATATGCACACAAACAAATGTTTGAATGTGCGCACACTGTGTCATGTGGTTGCAAATTTGACATTTGTGCCAGTGAAATCAGTTATCTCTGTTCCATTGCAAAGCGAGAGTGGACATCACAAGAATAATATAGTCCTTGTTTATTTGGTAATTAATTAATTACACATTTATTGGTCTTTTTAGGATTAAAATCATTTTTGGTCATGAATAAATGGTTGAACTTAATAAGTAAGAAAGGTCATGATGCAGATGACTGTGCTACCAAGTTTCTTCAAGCAGGACTTGGTACTGACAAACAGGCATTTAATGTGTGAAAATGAAAATATGATGAGTCTTTTCTTCAATTTGGCTTTACATTTAAAAATTTTAATGGTTATGAAACACCTTTTTGTTAATCTGCAATGAATTATTAACTATGGAGAGTATGAAACCATTAAAATTGAAAAGACGTCTTGAATCAAAGCATACTTTGTTTGCCAACAACCCAAAAGATTATTTTGAAAGACTGCTAAAATCTTTAAATAAAGAAAAAATTCTTTTGAAAAATTTATGATTGTTAATGGAAAATATTTACTTGCATCATATAAAGTTTCATACTTTATTGCTAAAGATAAATGTAAGTAAATATGGCTAGGATATTCAAAAAATTCCATTGTCAAATGACACTGCCATGAATAGAATTTCTGAAATTGGCAAGGGTCAATTAGTGCAACTAATTACAAGAATTAAAAAAGCCCACAACTTTCAATTCAGTTGGACAAAACAATGCATATTACTAAATTAGCTCAGTTGTTGGTATATATCAGGTATGTTTATAAAGAAAATGTTGAAGAAGAATTGTTATTTTGTCATCCTTTGAAAGACCATACTGGAAGGAAAGACATGTATTGCAAAGTTAATGAACTTTTAAAAATTGAAGGTTTAGAATGGAAAATTGGTGTGGATTATGCACAGATGGTGCAAAAGCAATGGTGGGGAATAATATTGGTTTATATGATTTTTTCAAGCTGCTAATTATGATCATATAACTTTTACTCTCTTATTTATCGAGAGACTCTTGCAGCAAAAAAATTAGCACCAAAATTGAATAATTTGCATCAGAATGCTGTTAAGATAATAAACTTTTTTAAGAGCCATGCTTTTAACGACTGCTTATTTTCAAATCTCCGTAAGGATATGGATTATCACTATGCAAATTTATTATTACCTGCAGAAGTAAGATGGATATCAAGAGGACAAAGTTAAGAAGATTCTTGTTATTGAAGGATGAAATCAAAGTATGTTTAACCAAACAAAAATGTGATGTTGCTGCTTTGTTTCAAAATGATCAATGGCTATCCAAGCTGTGTTATCTGTGAGATATTTTTGAGAAATTAAAAAGTCTCAACTTGTCTCTTTAAGGAAGAAATTGCAATATATTTTCTTCGAATGATAAAATTGAAAGTTTTATTAAAAAATCATTTGGAAAAGTATGGTAGATTCGTATGAAATGTTTTCCAGTATTGGTAATTTTGTAATCAAGAAAAATCTTTGTAAAACTTTTATTGCAAAAATTATTACCGTAAATCTTCGAGTATAGTCCGCATTTTTTTCTGGAAATTTTAAGGTCAAAATTCTTAGTGCGTACTATACATGAGGTTAAAAAAACATAGTTTCTTAAGCGTCAGCCCAATCACTAAATCCGATCGTGGACATCGCCATATTGAATGGTAACATGATGCACAATGGTCACATGACGCACTACCCAGAATGCACCAGTTTTGGCACGCTTTATTTAAACCAGTACATTAATCTAAAATAAAATATTTTGTACATTTCATGTCCATAAAATGCCTCGTAGATCGTATACAGCTGTGTTTAAGCTTCAAGTTATATCATATGCTGAAGAACATGGTGATAGGGCTGCTGGAAGAAAATTTGATGTTGATGAAAGTAATGTCAGAAAATGGAGAAGAAATAAAGAGGATATTAAAAAGATGCCAAGTATGAAAAAGGCAAGAAGGGGAAAAAGGCCCAACATCCTGAACTTGAAAAAACTTTGCTTGAATGGGTAGAGGAAAGAAGACTTGGTGGCATAGCCATTAATACAGTACACTTGAGACTACAGGCAAAACTCATTGCAAAAAAAATGAAACTTAATCAGTCAGAATTTAAAGCATCATGTGGCTGGGCCAGTAACTTTATGTCAAGGCATAACTTATCTGTTAGGAGGCGAACCCACATTTTACAAAAGTTACCAGCTGATATTGAAGAAAAATTAATGAACTTTCAACAGTTTATTATTAAAATGCGACGGGAAAAGGATTACCTATTGTCATTGATTGGAAATGCAGACCAGACCCCATTAACTTTTGATATGCCTGCAGTTAGCACAATAGATTTTAGCGGTACTTCGTCAATTTCCATTAAAACCACAGGCCATGAAAAAAATCATTTTACTGTTATGTTGGCTTGTATGGCTGACGGTACCAAACTTAAACCATATATAATATTCAAACGTAAAACAGCACCCAAAAATGTGGAATTCCCCACAGGAATTATTGTTAGATTTCAACAAAAAGGATGGATGGATGATGCATTGTTTAGAGATTGGATTGACATTGTATGGGCCAGTCGTCCTGGTGGCAAAATTAAAAAGGACAGCAGCTTGCTTGTATTAGATGCATTTAGATGCCACAGAAGTGAAGATCAACTCAAGCATTTGAAAAAACAACACAAAACAGATGTTGCTATCATTCCAGGTGGTATGACCTCCATATTGCAGCCACTAGATGTTTCTGTTAATAAGCCGTTTAAAAACAAATTGCATGATTTATGGACTGAATGGATGTCGACTGGTGAAAAGTCATTCACTAAAGGTGGAAGGGTTTGTGCTCCTGACCTGGCTTTGATATGCAAATGGATCGTGCATGTATGGCAAGAACTAGATCCACAGATTATTGTGCACAGTTTTGTGAAATGTTGTATATCGTCTGCATTGGATGGCTCTCAGGATGACATTGTATGGAAAGATGATATAACTGACAGTGAGTCTTCTGTGGACTATGAATCTGAAAGTGACAGAGATTTAAACTACAATGATGCTGACATACTTACGAACAAACAAATGGACCAGATATTTAATGCTGAAAGTGACACTGAATTTGCAGAATTTGAATAAATCTTTGAATAAATGTTTTTGTTTGAATAAATCTTTTTCTCTTGCTCTTTGTTTTGTAACTCAAGTTAGGGGTGCGTACTATACATGAGGTTTAGGTTTTTCCCCCAAAAAAACCCTATACTTGCCCTGCAGGCTATACAAAGGAGCAGTCTATACTCGAAGATTTACGGTATATGTCACTTTAAAGTGCTAGAAACACTGTTTCACAAATTTTTTATAACAAATATTGATTTCTATAAGTTATCTTAAATTCAAAAATCATTTTTGATTGGCTTGAATGAGATTGATCTCCTGCCGTATGAAGCTCAAGAAGAATTTGCTGGGCTTTCTAGTGACCCAAACTTAAAATAGGATTTTCCAAAAAAAGTTCTTGACTGAATTCTGGATTGGAACTAGAACTAAATTTCCCACAATCTCTGATATGGCTTTACATGTTCTTCTGCTGTTCAACACAATGTATTTATGTAAAATTACTTTTTAAGCTTCAGCACATATCAAATTCGAGTACTGTTCATCACTAAAAAACATTGAAGAGATTTTATGTCCAACAGTGTCAAATACTGCACCAAGATTTAATTTGTTTTGCAGTAAAAATAAGCACTTCCGTCTTATTAGCAAATGATTTGTAACTATAACCAGTAAACAACTGCGCTTTTTGTAGCTATAGTAAATACAATTGTAAAACTTTTTGTACAATTTTTAATTTTACATTTTTGTATTTTTCTAAACAAATTTTAAAACTTTATTTTTTCATATGTATGTATGTTGCTATCTAATCCAATCCAAATCATTTCAAAATCGTTACATATTTTTATTTAATATTTGTCTGGGGTCATGAAAAAAACTCACAATGATAAATGGGGTCATGAACAAAAAAAGTTTTAAGAAGCCCTGGGAGCAATGTAAAGACCACAAACCTCAAATTTGTGCTAGACTGAGATTAGAGACAGAAAAACTACTTGGCAAGCAGCAATTTTGCAATGTTCTACTGATAATTGAAGATCCATCATAAAAATTGATACCAAATCACTTGTCAAGTTCTTGCAATCTTTAGAGCTAAATCTGTTCAAATTATATGGCTACAAAACTTCTAAGATAATGCTATCAATTGATACTGGTCTAAATTTTCTACAAATGATAACAAATAAAAATGGAAAAAGAAAGTGTATAATGACTTTTAAGACACCCTGTGTTTTTTGAGTACTGTGCAAATTATGTGGTAGGTGAGTGCATGGTAGATGCACCAAAACAAAAAGAGTGACCCTGATTTTGGCAAAAGGTTTTATTTGTGAAAGATATGTTGAAACAATTAAAGGAAACGTCAAACCAACAGAAGAGTTGATATTTTATGACCAGGTGGAGCTAACAAAGAATTTTTTTTTGCTAGGGGACAGATCAAATGCCAATGGGGAAAGTGAAGCAACAGTGACAGCAAAAACAATAATTGGATTGACAAAATTTAGAGAATGTGGGAAATTGCTAAATGGAAGAAAGCTTTTGCTGAAAATAGAAGGACAAATTTATCAAAATTGTGTAAGGATGGCAATGCCACATGGGAGTGAGACATGGTATCTGTGGGAGAATGAGATGGTAATTTTGAAAAGAATTAAATGAGCAATGATAAGAGCAATGTGTGAAATTACATCAATTAAGAAAAGGTGTAGTCAAAAACTTACGAATTGCTGATTTAAAATAAAGTTGGACAGACCTGTCAAAGTGAATGGAATGCAATTGTGTGGGCATGTTTTAAGGAAGGGTAATGATGATAAGTTAAGAAGAGCATTGGATTTTGAAGTTGTTGGGAAAAGAGGGTGTCAGTGATTGAAGATGAGATTGAGAAGGCTGGCAGTTAAACAAGTTGAAGACATTGGACAGAAAAAGGAAAATGCCATTGATAGACTAAGGTGGTGCAATGCTGTGAATAAACTTTCAAGGATTATTAAGTGAATCAAACCACCTCTGTTAACAGAGACTAAACGAGATTTAAAACATGGAATCTCTCTCTCTCTCTGACTGTATTAAAAGCATGTTAACCTTGCCTGTTAGCAAAAGTTCTTTTACCAATAGATAGTACATGTGCATGATGTCAAATCACCTGAACCCTAACCTTGCATTAATTTGATATTGCAAGACATTGCAGACATGTGCTAATTAAAACTACCAAATATAAGTAGCCAAGTATTATTCTGTAAATAATAAGCTAGATTTAAAAGTTGGATGCACACAAGCTAAAACTCGTAGCCACATTTTTAAAATGGGATCATCAGGTGATGGCAAAAGCTTAAAAAAGTATGTGGAGTGTCTAAGAGAATTGGTAGAAAAGAAACTTGATGATGGAATAGTGATGCTGTCAAGAAGGCTCTAAATGAGAAAAAAGAGAATTTATAAAACATGGAGATATGAGAGTAGTGAAAAAGCTAGAGCAATAGTATGTGAAGTTTAAAACTAAAGCTTTGAGAAAGGTTGAAGATGCCATGACTGAAGATGCAAAAAAAAAATCAAAAAATTAGAATAATAGAAAGGATAAAACACATTTGTTGCATGGCAACAACAAAGGCAATGTGCAAAAGAGGTGTTGTTTGCCATCTTTGCATGAAAAGTCAAGGTTGATAGTTGTAGATACATCTGGTAGATTTGTTAAAGCTGTGCAAATGTGATGTGAAAGGCTGCTAAGTAAATGAAAATCTGTGGGATAACTCCCTGGAATTGAAGCAGAACATGGGACCTGTGGAGGAAATAGCAGCTGAAGAAGCGAAAGATGCAATGTCTGAAATGAGAAAAAGGCACCTGGGTCAAGTGGTGTTCTAATTGAATTGATTTTGTTGTGGTACATTGAATGGACATCAATTGGCAAAGGTCAGGAATGACACAATGAATGACAAGGAAATGCCTGGGAGCTGAAATAAAAAGGTGGTGGCTATTTTGCCATCAACGGAATTTAACCCTTGGAAGCTATTTTGCCATCAGATATTTGTAATTGGTCAATTTTAATGATGTATTTAACATGTGAGCTATGGTTATTTCAATTAGTCAACTTCTAAGACAAATTTTTAGAAGTTGTATCACTAGTGCACACTCTCTCGTACATTCATATATCAAAGCCCCCTCCAGTGTATACTACCTTTGTAAGTCCATGCCAGCAAAGATTCAAACTCATACCATCACATTTGAAGGCAGCTGCACTGATCACTACACAACAGCATTACTACCAAAATTGTAGCAAAATTGCCTATTTAAATACACATAAATGGCGATGGCAAAACAGCCTCCAAGGGTATGGGGTGCTAAATGTGAATTACGTGGTAAGGTAAAATTTTGTAGAGTTTAGGGCAAATCATACAGCAACAAAAACGTTTTTCCTTTTTCAAGACAAATCATACAGTAATGAAACAAATTTTTCTTTCCAAAGACACATTATACAGCAACAAAACAATCTTGCCACTTCTAAATCACCATGAAGATTTCTGAACATATTTTGTACAAGGCATTGTTTTACAATTAGCACTATTTTACAGACCACATTTTACTGTGTTTTTGCTGCTGCATGATTTGTCCTTGAAAAGGTAAAATTGCTTTATTGCTATATGGTTTGTTTTTGGAAAGGAATATTGTTTTGTTGTTGTATGATTTGTTTTTGGAAAGGAAAAATTGTTCATTGCTGTATGATTTGTCTTTGAAAAAAAAATTGTTTCATTACTGTATGATTTATTTCATTACTGTACAAAATTTTACTTTACCACATACTTTACAATTGGCACCTCGTAAGGGTAACATGCCATTGACGGCAAAATTCCCACTTCCAAAAAAGAATGTATTGGTCTGCTTTACAAGAAAAAAGATGGTACAAAAGATTGCACCTGCTACAGAAGCCTGACAATGCTTAAACATGCGATAAAAGTTGTGAAAAGAGTTTTTGAGTAGTGAATCAGATAGACAATTGATATTGATGAGATTCTGATAGGTTTCATGCCAAGAAGGTACAGTGGCTGTTATATTTGCTGTGAGACTGATATAGAATGAATAGAGAAAATAGAAGTAATTAAAGAAGAATTGTGTTTTGCCTTTAAACACCTAGAAAAAGCCTTCGATTATTTTCCAGAGTAGTAATTTGGCAGGTCCTAAAAAATGAAAGGTGAGATGGAACCAGAAGTGAGAGTGATGATGTAGATGTATAATGAAGCTGATACAAATGAATTTGAAGGCAAAAAGTCAGAATGGTTTCAAGTAAAAGTTGGGATTCGTTAAGATTGGCAATTTTTTACAATTGTTATGGATGCTTTAAATGATGATGCACTAAAAACAAACAAAAAATCGTTGTATAGTAATGGTAAGGTCATTGTTGGAAATAGCTGGAAAAAAGTGGAAGAGTAGTATTTTGAATTCAAAGAGGCATTAAAAAGGAAGGGATTAAAAGTAGATGTTGATAAAAATTGGAGTGCATTCATGATGAGGGGCAGCCAATGACAATGTTGATTCATCTATGCTATAAAGCGCAATTCCATCTGTGTGTTTTAACTCCTCTAAAACTGCTGGTCTTATGAGCATCAAACTTGCCACAATTGATCACCACTGGGGTGAGTGTCATACAGGGGTTTGTGATGTTGTGATGACATAACCAAAGACAATTTTGTTTAATTTGCATTTGTCGCCCAAGGATGCAATTCTCAACTTAAATGAATGCTAATTCTTGACTTATCTACTTCAACAAATTTCACTTCTTTAGCTCCTCAATTGATGTCATTATCAACAATTAATTATAAAATTTATTTTTTTGATTAACTCAAAAGCACTGATTGTAGAAATGCGATTTACAGTTTTTTGGGAAATATTTACAAGGTGCTCTTGATAAAAAAAACTTTACAACAATTAAAACTCAATTGACGATGTGAGAATAGATTCTTTATTGGACCACTTTTAGCCTTCTAGGCATGCCTGTTTTTGTTTTGCTTCATTCTTCACACTTAGTCTATGATGTTGTAATGGTGTCTGGTACGATCAACATTCCAAAGATCATATGATGATGTTTTTCGAAAATTGCAACCTTTTTACCAAATCAGTTTTTTGGAAACTCATTTCTCTACTGATTTTCATAATGTGTAACTTTTTACCTCTTTAAAAAGTGGTAAGCTGGTAAAAACGGGTGAAATAAGAAAAGGCACTAACATTTAGTGTCATTTGAAAGTTAGGAAATTTGTTTTCCACCGATATAAAACTCTATTTAGTTAGAGATTAAGATTAGTATATAATGGCTGATCAAAAGTTGGTTGCCATACATCATTTTCTATTGTTGAAAAATTTTGCTAGTTTACATAAGAATGTTGCAATTTTCAGAAAAAGTTAGTTCTTTGGTACATTGTAAGAATTATTTTCAAAAACAAGTTTTTTCACATTGTCTATTTGCATTTTCAGAAAGATTCATTATGAAATGAAGTCTCGGGTGAAACTGGCACAGCTGGTTGATTTGATATTCTTAACTGTGACATTATTCATGGGGGTGCTGCTTATGCAATCACTTAACCGTGAGTGCTTCCTTTTGAGATGGTTTGGTTTGAGTTACCTGGCTGCGTTTATGCCAGGACCAAGCAACATGCATGCAATTCAGAAGTGCTAGCTCATAGAAATATGCATACAATTACAAAAAAGTCATGAGTAGTGGGCCTAATATTCAATAACTTAATCATGACAATACATATCAATCATCTTAGCACCCTTCCACCACTTTAGTATGCTTTCAAGTACTTGCTGAATTTAGCAGATAAAAGTTTAAGTTTAAGGACGCCTATGATAAAAACTGGGCAAATGAAAGGTTGCCAGGGAATCTATAAACTTGGGAGACAAGTAGTACCTATGCTCAGCCCTCCATAATGTTTTTTAATCAATTGCATATCAAATAATCATAGTTTTGCATCAAAACAAGATTTGGCTAAATCAAAAAAGACAAACTTTTTGTTGCTGTTTCTGCTAGTATCCATTGGGTGAACCCAGCTTGGCTGGCTGAATTGATAGTGTTAACCTCAACATTACTGCTGGAGGGCCCTGCGGGTGATGTTGGCAGAGCCGTTTAATGTGAGATAATGGGAAAGAGAGTGATGATGAACTATTCCATGTCAGAAGTGCAAATATTTTATACCTATAAGATGTAAAAGCATCAAAGCAATGTTGATGAGTGGAACGAATTATGAATGTGGCAGATGAATGCGATAAGATTGTTGAAGAGTTTTGTTACATACTTAGATTGACAAGGCTTTGACGCCAAGAAGTTGTGCTGGATGGAGAAAGTTAAAGAATTGTCAGATACATTTCGTGGCAGAACACTTTCTCTCAAATTGAAAGGTAACTTGTACAAAGCATAACATGCTATGCGGCAGAATTTTGGACATTTAAGACAATGGAATTTTGGCAAATGAGAATAAATAAATAAAACACAAATGAGAATGATTGGATTGATATGTGGCATGACACTGCTGAACAAAATTGTCAACAATTTCTCAAGGGAATGTACAAATGTTGCAGGTATTGAGAACGTCCTCAGTGATACTATTTGACGTAGTTGGATATCTTGAGCAAATAATATGGAGAGTTTAACAAGAAGAGTACAAGAGAAGACAATTGTGGGAAAGGTGAGAAAAGGAAGAACAAAAGAAAGGTGAAAGGAGACAGTGAGGGATGATATGAACAGAAGAAATTTGACACTTTAAGGTGCTCAGAATTGAGATAAATAAAGGCAGTACTGCAGCTAACTGGTCAACTGATGATTCGGGATGAGAGCAAGGCCTTCAAAAGGCAAATGGAAATGAATGAATGAAATAAAAGAAACGAAATAAAGAAAGTGTTAGAGATGCCTAGTAAACATTGATGGTTTTGCTAGTCAGCTTCAAGGTTAGGGTTACTTTGTGGAATTTTCACGTTTCAGTAGTATCCGATTTGTTGCATGTCATCTCGTCATTACAAGGTATATTTTTTGGAAGAAAACTACATTACTGAGACTTGAGAGCGTCTGGTTTTCTTTTAAAGGATTAGGTTAGGGGTGAGGATTCAAAAAAAAAGTTATAAAAATATTACCAGCTATATTAATCAATAAAGCAATTTTGGTCTGCTTCTGATTTTTAATGATTTTGTCAGTGTCGTACAATCACTAGAAAAATATTAGATTCTGACTGGCTTGAATTAGATGTTTCCCTGTTGAGAAAAATTTTGTGACCGTATCACCTTGGAATAAAATTGTGGATAATTATTTAGGCAGCATCAGCTGATGAGATTATCAGATTGAATGAGCACTATGTCATTTTCCTTCGTATTACTATTTTGTGATGTATATATCTTTATATGCATGTGTATTTGTTTTCAGAAGCCATTGACGTCATTCTGGAATTTTCCAAAAATGTAACTGAGTTGTTGTTGCGGAAAAAGCTCAAACGAGATATACTCTTAAAGTATGCCTTTCAAGAGGTAATAATTATATCTTATCAATGACTACTCATTGCTAGGTTATCTCCAAGTTTAAAGTAAGGGTGTTGTTGGAAGTTGCTCGGTGGTAGCCATAATCTCATCAAGTGCTGATTTGTTTATGAACATCTAATTTTGGCAGGAAAGTATATCACTCTGATCTGTGAAAGTCAAATGTTTTTGGTGACTTTCCAAATTTATACTATTGGGTTTGGGTTATGAGGTAATTCTTCCCTTATATCCTTAAACAAAAGCATTTGTGGTTGTGTTGGTTGCTGTGCTGGCTTTTGAGATAGTTTAGCCAGTGTGATAAAATGAATAAAAATTCTACTGGCCTGATTGAAAAAATTTTTCCTGCAAACAAATAATATTGTTTTGTGATAAGATTACTGGCAAGGTGGTACGGATGGCAATGCTTGACACTTAGGTATGGTTTTAGCTGGAAACCATGATGCTTTAATGCTATCCAAGGTTGTATACTTTTTTAAAGCACTTTCATAGTAATTTTTCTTTGCATAACAGTTGATAGAAATACAAAAGAAATGCATGTTAAGGCAATACTCTGACCATGCAGTAGTAGCAACTCTGAAGTGTGTTTAAATATAATTATAAAGGTTTTTCTGTGATTAAAGCATAAAAGTTCCACTTGTAGATGCATATTCATTTATGCAATTCATGTTACAAAGTTTTATTGGATCATTAAGCTTCATACAAGTGGAAAGTAGAGGGAGATTTTTTGTGGCAATTTATACAGTGCGCATTAACCCTCGCTAATTTTTAGAAAATCAATGTGAATTCTGATTCCAGCAAAGGTTGCTTAGTTGGAGTAATTGTTGATCACATAAATGATTTGAGCAAAGGACTTTCTGATGTGTCAACTTCAAACAACTATTCTTATGAAGCCGTTCACCACCACTCTTATGAAGCTAATTCTTCCGTGGGCATAAAAGTAAGAACTAATCTGCAACAATGGTTTTGTACTTCACTTGTTTTGTTCTGCTAAACAATTGAATCTGGTTTCGAGTGATATTTGCTTGCCATTTAAAATTACGGAAGAGTCCTGAAGTAGGTAGTTAGCTACTAATAGAGCAAGTATTTAAGATCTTGGAATTGATTTAAAAAAAAATGTTATTAATAAAAACTAATGTTATCCAGTCTCTGGAGCTGACTTAATGGACAGCTGAAACCACCGTCAACTGATCAGAAAAAAGTGGTAAAACTATTGAAGCCTTTACCCATCAACTTAGTCTTGAAATTAGCTGCGACGTGTAGGGCTGCACTAATAACTTGTCCAAGGAACAGCAAATAGGTATCTTTTAGCAGTTTTTATTGCAGAAAATACACCATAAAACGCTTATTCCGAATAACTAAGCTAATAACAGTCTGTGGCCAACCTAGGCTAACCACACTGCTAACAGCACTAAATTACAAGTCAGAGTTGCCACTTGAAATATCCAAAATTCCGGGCGATAGCACAATAATCCTAAAAAAGGCAATTTGGCAACTATGAGACCAATTAAGTCAAATTGAATTATTTCAAGACTAGATTCAAGCACATTATTTCGTAACAAGCATGTAGCCCAATGTAATAAGAAATAGGGATCAAAACAAATGTACAACAGCAGCGAATAATAAAACATGATCGGATAGGATAGGAGTTCGGACCAGTCTCCAAGATGCATTGTTAATCCTTTTTGCAGATTATAAGTCAAAAGTAAACCCTTGAAAGAAGTAAGGTCAGTACTAAATAACCCTATGGCCTATTGCCAGTAAGCAGCCAGCTGATTGGCCGATTTTTCATAGGTATCTTGCAGCTCATAATCTTGCGCTAGTTGTCTACACATTGCGGTTAAACTTTTTTTCATTACATTAAAAGTGAAGAATGGAATATTTAGATGTACACTGCAATTCAATTAAAATAACGTTTAGAAAAAACGGCTGTCCGTTTTGAACCAGTGGTGAATAGAGATTCACACCAATAAGGCACACTACCTGTGGTGGTTGTTACCCGTGCCTCAACGGGTTAGAATTGTGAAGCTGCTCACATAGCACGTTGTAAGAAGCAACTCTTTGGTACCTAGCAATGGTAGTGCGCCTTGTTGGTGTTGGTGGAGCTACCAGCCAGTAATTTGCATTCATGCCTGGTCTGAAATGGGCTGCCACTTTCCCCTAGCCTAATTCAATTAGTTTAATGGGGTGAATGTGCATTGCCGTCGCGCCGTACCTCCATCCCAAGGAAGAGGAGGAGTAAACCAACGAACTTGTGGTTGGTATCCAGCACCAGTAGTAGGCTTTTTTGACTTACTGGGCGAGCAGCTTCAGTGTTCTGCTTCTATATAGCTTAGCAACTGGGACGCGTTGCCTACTACAATTGAAGTTTACATCTTTGAATGATGTAAATTATATACTACCGATTCTAGTTAATGGGTATGAAGTTTCTGAACTCAATGTATTGTGTTTGCTATTTCAGTTGTAAGGTAAAATAGAAAAATTTGCTCAAAAATGATCACCAACATCATACCGTACCATACAGCAATCTATTACATCATGTCAATAACCCGTGACCGGTTTCGACCTTATTGGGTCTCATCAGGCAGGTGTAAAAAAACACTCAGTAATAAACATGCTGAAAAAAACAAATTTGCTATTGGGTGCAAAAAAATGCAATAAAAACAATATGATACAGCAATACCTATATCATGGAGGTCTCATTTAAGGACACACACACACATGACATGGACAACAAGTCACATCGGTGAGCCCTAAAGACTTATCTTTCCATAAAATATAGAAGTTGCTAGTTGCTAATTAGCATTTTCAAGCCGATCTCCTATTAAGAGATCCGCCTCCAGCATCACACTAAGGTAAAATGGAAAATTTTGCTCAAAAATGATCACCAACATCATACCGTACCATACAGCAATCTATTACATCATGTCGATAACCCGCGACCGGTTTCGACCTTATTGGGTCTCATCAGGCAGGTGTAAAAAACACTCAGTAATAAACATGCTGAAAAAAACAAATTTGCTATTGGGTGCAAAAAAAATGCAATAAAAACAATATGATACAGCAATACCTATATCATGGGGGTCTCATTTAAGGACACACACACATGACATGGACAACAAGTCACATCGGTAAGCCCTATGTTGTTTTTACCTGACCATTGTCACTGTACTCGTAAACTTACCTTCTCGTTGTGTTTTGTCCAGGGACAGACTCTTTCTCTTTGTACGATCTCCGGTCCAGGCTGTGAAGATTTGGCCGACTTTTTGGGCATCACGTTTATGCGCTATTCCCCCGTTCCGAGGAAGGGGTCTGGTGACAACATAAAACCGACGTCTTCGATTCATTGATAGTTAGCTTCTTTCGAGATAGTCGAGAGACGCCTTAGGCGAAGGCAATAGACAAAAGACCATGCGCTTGCCCAGAACAAAGGTCTCCCATGGGCCTAACATACTATCTTGCCCAGCGAAATACATGACTAGACGCGGAGAGGCTGCCCCCGGATAGCACGCAATTGTGTTTTTTGATCTTGAGTGGCTAAGATCTTTCACAGCAAATCAGGTGCTTGATCGATTATAACCAATGTTTCCGCCTTATTTTCGCTCCCAGACCTACATTTGGTGGACTAACGTTTGGTTTGATCTACTATTTTAGTGTTTCCCAAACTTTTTTGTCTGTTGGCACAATAAAAAAGCTAAAGAAGTTTCGCGGCACAACAGCCACGTGAATCAATTCATGTTGATCGCGAGTAGCATTACAGGTGACAAAGAGAAAGGTGATGATGATCTTTTTTTTTCGAGATCACCACTTATTCGGGCAACATGACACGATCTCCGACGTTATCGACCATTACTTCATGGCAGCATTTTACTCAAATTTGGCTGAAAATTTGTTTAATTATTAAGTATTTTAAGAAAACCCGCGGCGCACCCGCAAATTTTTCATGACACGCAGTTTGGGAAGCACTGTGCCATTTCATCAATCTGGCTTGGGTAGCCCTGCCAGGAGTTAAGCTTGTGCCAGTGGAGCTCTAGGGGTCACTGAGGGACAAAAACTTTCTTACCAGGATATAAGGTATTTGCTGAGAAAACAGCGTTTACTCGAATGCTCGTTCAAAATCTGTTTTTTATGCACGTTTCTATTTAATGTGCCACATGAATGTACCACATGAATGTACCACATAAATACCACAAAAAAACTTAACCACAATACCTTAAACCACGCATTTCTCGATGAAGAACAGAACAGATATATTTACAGAATAACTCGAGACTTTAAAATTTCTTGACTTGTCAATCACACAAAACCAATGTACTGTGATATCAAGGTAAAAAAAACTATATCAATCGATTAATCACTTGATTCTCGCCATGCTAATATTCCACAACGATATCCACATTAAATAACCACAGCACAACCCGTTATCCGTCTCTGTTACACTCTTTTGCACTTTCTCTCTCTCTGCCCTTGCAAAAATCTGGTCGCCCTAAATGTTTGAATGAGACGCAATTTAGAAAATTCAAGAACGATATCATATGACAAAAAAGCACATACAAATGAATTACGTCACATCGACAATCGAGAAGGAAAGAGTATTCTAGGTCAGTCTTGAAGCTAATGGTATAATCCACCATTGTTGCGTCATAAAGGAGGTGTTTACGATGCAAAACTTAATTCGAAAAAAAAACGTTTTTGCAAAAACAGCAGATATAAAACCAAGTTAAGATTCGAGACAATTCTAGATTCACGAATAAGATAATTACAGCAGAAAGAAAGCAATAAATTACAGACAATACATAAAATACCAATTCTAACGAAGCGCATTTACTTATTCGTGATAGTCATCCTTAGATGTTCCTTGTACCTTGTTCCATCTGCCTTTCAGTTAGAAACACGTTTTCAAGCGCTTTTTTTCATGTGCAGTTGCCCAAAAATTCAACCGGCTAATTTTCTAACCAACGTGCATTGACTGCCAGCACGCAGCAAAACTTCTTCATTGGTAGAGTTGCTGGTCCATGGAATTCTGTGCATTTTAATAAGAAACCGTATGCATGTTTAGAGCAATGAAAAGGAAAATAGATGTTGTCACTCGCCAAAGTGAGGTTGTATGGCAAATGTTGGTATGGTTCAGTTTTGGCAATTCTGTTGTTGGAAACGGTACTTCACGACAGTTTTTCGTGCTCAGTTGCAGTGCTCATGGTAGAATTGCTCTGTGCCTGCAGTACTGGCATTTGCAAAGTGGTTTCAATGCCCCGTGGATGAAGTCGGCGCAGCGGTCTGCACCGATGTAATTTACCCCGACGTAATTGACAGGTGCGTTGCTGACGAAACTGGCTTGTGAATGGTATATAACTAGACTCTTTAACGACAATATTATTATAGAACGCAGCCTCTGATATCTATTGTCATCAAGTGGCATCTAATATTGCCGAGACGGATCAAGAAATCGCAAAGCAATTTATAAGCTGGTTTTATCCCATGTTGAATTCTCTGTCTGGTACATTAGGTGCTACCTCGTGTGAATGGAAAGTTGGTCATTTCTGGCCTAGTTGTACTTTGCGGTGCAAACTACCTGCAAATGAACGCGGCGAAGGTTTTGAGTTGGAATCTTACGAGGGTGCCGATTTGGCTGAAAAACGCCTTTCCTCTTTTGTGATAGACTCAAAGTTTCTGTTTAACGTCAATGACACTCCAAATGGTTACCGAGGTTGTATCAACGAACATGGCATGGCGAAAATCGCTTGTTGTGGTACAGTCCATAAATATCTACCTGTAAGTGAAATGTTTGCAACTTTTGAACAGGTTTTTGGTTTGTTAAGAGACCCGTTAGATGAGAATAGGTGGAAGATTAAATTTACAGATATTTCTTTCCAACTACTTGCGAGAGGCATTTCGGAGGCGCCATCTTTAAGCTTAACAGCTCAAAATGCGATAACGCAATGCTAGCGTTTTTTGCTAAACATTTAATGTGTTAACACTGGTTTCCATCAGGCTTAAATTGCAGGCGTGGCGTGAAAAATTTTTTGTTTCTCTATTTAGTTTCATGCGAATATGCGACGCCTGCAGTTCACGCCTAATGGAAACCAGCCTTTAAGGAGTAAGATGTATTTTTATTATTTTAGATTTATGTTTTATTCGTGTTTATACCCAATTGCGGAAAATACGTGACTTACAATCGATTTTTCGTCCTTTTTTCCACGTTTTTTAAGCTCAGACATGCTGGTTCAATGCATTTCCACCATTACATACTCGCAGGGATTCCGCGGCACCAGCAATTGGCCCCCGGCATTTAACACGTTTGAAGCAACTACATTGGTTTCAAATCTGGCATGTTGGTAGCTTACCTATAGCCGCTTGCATCGTCCGTACCCCCTTCTTTCACTTGAGTGCTGATATCACATTCTATTGTTTTATCTTTCGTCTTCTAATGTACACACATTTTTTTGCAACTGCCAATTTTTTGTAGCAAGTTTTTGTCATGAATTCACTTTGATTAAAATTTTGAATGCTCAACAGACAATACCGCACTTTATATTAAAGAAGGTTACAGTCTGATGTGGAAATAATATTGTCTACTGCAAATCGGCGGCGGTTTTGAGAAATTGTCGGAAATCTCAACGTAAATTTGTTAATGATAATTAAGGCTGTGTTTCCGATTGTTTTCTAAATTTCATTGCAACAGTGCTCTGTGTATGCAGACCCACGGATCAATAATTATTTACGGTAATATTTAACTAGTAGCTCGGGGGAAGATGAGATGGTGATTCTGAGAAGGACCAAGGGAGCAATGTGTGGAGTAGAAACAATTGAGAATAAGTATAGCAAAGAGTTTAAGGATATAAATATTGAATCTTAGCTTTCGTTCTACAGGTGAGCAATCATTATCACACAAGTTTCTTTGGTGGTGTCTTTATTCAAGTTACGGATACCGTGTTGCTAAAAGCCAATAAAACAAGTTTTAACTCTTTAATTTCAATTCTATTCCTCGAACAGTTACGGTTTGATTTTTAAGTGTTCGGCTACTCCTGTTCTCAGTTGATTCTATTCCACACATTGCTATTATCATTGCTCCCTTGATCCTTCTCAGAATCACCATCTCATCTTTCCTCGAGCTACTAGTCAGATATTACCGTAAACAATTATAGATCAATGAGCTTGCATACATAGAGCACTGTCGCAATGAAATTTAGAAAACAGTCGTAATTATCACCAACAAAACAAAAGGTAAGATTTAATTTTTATTGAATGCCTGGAGAACAGCTTCATCAAATAACTTAAAGGCTATGTTGGGTTTTGGAGAAACTGTAGATAAACTATCCAAAGCGAATGTTGTGCTATGTTATTAATGTAAACTCAAAGGTAGTAGTGTGGTGAGATTAGCTTTAGATTTTAAAGTAGTAAGCGGAGGCGACCGAAGAAGGCTGACGGAAGAAAAAAGATATTGTATTAGGGAAGGTAAATGTCATCGATAGAACAAAGTGGGTCAATGCTGGTAATGAAATTTTGAGGACATGAGATGCATTCGGCCGCTTGCCTTAACCGAGACCAATTCTTGTGTTTACTGGTTCTGTTTTACGAGAAGATGACTTTAAATCGAAGTCAATTTTGATTTATTAATAAACTTGTTGGAGTATGTATATGCCTGGAGTAACTATCGCGAAACCACTGGGCGTAGAAACAAAACTTTGTATGATTTGACGTCCACTCCTGGATGTGGCAAGGGTATTAACGACAACACGGTGACGTCATCACTAAAACACCAACTGCATTTCAATGAAAAAGAGCAATTTTGAGCTCAAAGAAATAAAAGCCAACTCTATAATTTGTTAAAACCTAACCTCTGTAGAGGATGATAAAATGTTGTTCTAATAAACATTTCTTTGTTAAATTTGTTTTTCTTATTTTTTTAAAAGTAGCCTACTACTAAAACGTTCGCACGGGTGACATGAGAAAGTCACTTCAAATGCACAGAGTTTCATAACAATTTGAGCTTTGTTGTCACAATAAGCCAGTAATTAATAAAAAGGAGAAGTCAGGCATGCAAGTATAGTTATTGCAGTCCAATAAGTCAGTGGTTTTAAAACTATTTTAATCCGTAGTTAGCTTGATTTTTGTAAACTATGCGTGGCTAATTCATGCGTTGCCACTGGCGGATTTAAGTTTTCACTTGCCTATGTCACTAAAAAATGAGAGCCATGCACCCTGTTATGGACTTGTTTCTACAAAAAGATCACTTCCTTTTGAGCGTACATTCCAAAAATTTTTCACCCCCAATTTTTACTTCTAAACTCGCTCTATGAAGTGGCAATTTTAGGGTGAGACAGCCGCTTCGGGCCCCTTTTTTAAAGGCGTTTTTTTTCAGTCATATCCAAAATATCGGTGTTAAAACTCTTTGATCTTCAAAAAATAAGTCTGCACCCTAATTTGGAACAAAGATAAGCTATTTAAGCTCTTTGATATAGTGGTAATTTTCAAGAAAAAAATCTTCATCGAGAATTTGAGAAGTTAGGAAGCCCCTCATAAATTCTTGCTTCAGGCCTCTAAAATCATTCATCTACCACTGGCTGTATGGCCCACTGAAATTGTCTTTATGGCTCTTTGTAGTCGACCAAAGTAGCTTCTATTAAGCGCAGTCAAAAGTAAAAGGTTATTGAGCATTAATTGAAAAAATAGTAAAAAGTATTCGAAGTGATATACTGTTGTCTTTAATGAAGGGGAGGAGGATAGAGTTGATAGGCGTAGCCAAAGAACAGGAGGCAGAGGACCCATTGCTCCCATGTTTTTTTTACTCGATTCACTTTTAAATAACTCATGGTTTAGGATGGGGAATTAGCTAAGTAAACAAACATCAATTCACTACAATTTTTGCTCTGTTCTCATAGCTGTCATAAGTAATCCTACTGGAAAAATAATGCTTTCTTCAATGTTACAACCAACTGATGGAGGCTGTACAAGCAACGCTAGCGGACCCTGCTCGTTAATAAAGCGAACTCCTTGCTAAAGGTATTCTCTGAAACAAGATTTATGCAGCGATTGGTTTTCAAGCAGCAATATCACCACAGAGGATAACGTCTTATTGCTTAGTTGTTTTACTGTTTTTAATTTTGACATGAAATAACTGTTTACACTTAAATGAATTCTTTTTCCTTCCAAAGCTCAAGTCAATGAGTTTTATATGTTTGTCGTTAAATAGAACTTTAATTCTAATGCATTTTAAAATTTAAGCGCCATAATAATCTCTCTGTAATAATAGCTTGTCTGACTGCAACTTTTCTGAGACCTTGCTAATTCAATACCAGTTATCTAACTTACCGTACTCATAGTAGATCACACCGCTTTTTGTGCGAGACAACAAAAGCATAAAGTTGCAAACAAGGGTGTCGACAGAAAGTTTTTACGGGAGCGGAGCATAGCAATATAGGCTACTTAAAAATTTTGCTGACCAGTTGGAGTTTGTGTTCCAAACTTTTTGAACACAAAAAGAAAATTTTCTAGCACTGGATGATTGCTTTTTCTTCGAAAAAGAAGCTAAAGATTTTTTGAGATTGGTATTTTACGTCGCTGGTTACATCCCTCTGTTTAAAAACCAGAATCCAGAAGGGGTCACGCCCCCCCCCCTTTCCGCCAACGCCTCTGTTTACCAATAAACTTAAGTTCATCCACAATAACTATCAGTCCATCTAGGCATATACAACTTCCAATAACAAATAACTATTCGCCGAATGAATAATGCTGATACGCTTCAACACGACCTATCTTTTTTTGTTTAGACTAATGGTCAATGTACTAAGCGTAGACTTTTCCAAACGCGGAAGATTCTGGTAAAAAATGCTTTTATATGATTAAATGCATAGAGGCTCGAATTGAAAGTTGTGGAGGGACGCTGAAGTGATTGATGTACTCAGGCCAAATAATGAAGCTATGAAATGATAGGCCTACTAGAGAACTTTTTCGTAAATACGGACGTAGTTATAAAACTTGAAGCCCGGGACTGAGCTTATATTCCTTGCTCCAGGCGCTAACGCAGCCAGTAGAGGGCGAAATAACCAAAAGACCAGAATCCAGCATCTACAGTTGAGTAAGTACAATAAGTTATATTAGGCCTAATGATTCAACGACCAGCTTTTCCTGCTAAAGAAGATAATTTTTTCTAAATCCCGCGAGTTTTTGCATTAAAATTCGGCGTTTTGTTCAACGATGCTACACGTGATAAAAATGTCTTTGTTGTAAAGAATGCTCGGACGCACGACATAACTGAACTAAATAGATATTCTGACGTAAAATCCACCAACAGTTTAGTAGCCTTTTCTACTTTATCAGGCAGCATATCAGCAATAGGCTTTATAGTTAGGGCCGTTGAGAGGATAGTTCCGGCCCGATACCAACATAATTTCGCGCCCCATTTAACAAGGATCTGGTAAACTGAAGTTACTGGGTTTTATTCAATTACAAATGGATAATTGTTTGATATAATTTCTCGGTAATTCCTTTTCTTTTTGCGCTTTTTTTCTTGTTAATAGCTCTACTCTGATACCAATAAGACATTGCTATCTGATCACTTTACTATTCAAATAATCAAATTTCTATATGAGGGGTAATAACCAAGCACGATGATAATACCAAACAGTGGAATAATATAAGGCTAAGAGTAAGTTAAAAGCAAAATGTGAATATCGTGCAATGCATCATTATCAGTCACCAGTAATCGGTAAGTAAAATTGAATCTTCCTGTTTGATAGAGGTAACAAAACTAAACAGAATTGATGTCAAATGATTGTGTAAAATCTGACAATAAAATTGATTAATCCACAAAGAATATCTGAGTTTAAGGGTTTTGGGTTTAAAATTATGTTATGTTTAGGAAGTTATGTGCTTTAAAGTCACAGGAACCAGATTTCATGTTTCTAACCACGGGGGCAGGAAGTATTTTGGGGGGCTCAAGTTTTTTTAAAAAAGATTGTTCAAGCAAATTCTTTGAGGCCAAAATAAAGAAAACATTAGTCATGATGTCACAAAAATTATTATATTAGTTATGCATTTGTTAGCAGAAAAAATAAAAAGCTTAGGCCTAATTTATTGCCAAAATTGCGTGCGACGTTTTCGAAAATTCGGGTACCCTAAAAGCATCCGGACTCGGTACCATAGATACCCTCTGGACCTCTTTGTCAACGCTTCTGTTTATAGTTTTATCGAAAAAATAGATTGCCTTGCACTCAAAGCATATATTTTTACCTACATTTTTGAAATCCTCAAAGGATTCAATCAACAAATTTTAATATTCCCAATGCAAATTTTTGTCCCATAGGGTCATACAGGAAATATCCCGATTTATGTTTCGAATTTTTTGCATATAAACTGTATAAAGTTATTTGTTAAGGCGACATACATGTTGTCATCTTAAAGCAATACTTAATAGCTCAATGAAAGAAAAATTAAAAAAAAATTTAATGCCAAGTTTTTGATCGGTTTTATTGCTATTCCTCAATTCACGTTATCTTTTAATTTTACTAAAATTTTTAGTTGTGCATCTGCAATATTTAAGCTTGAATTTGTTATTTCATGCAAAGTGACTTTTTCTACGACTGATGTATTGTTCGCAGGCTGTATCTGATTGAAATCCTACACCTTTAAATCAACTTTTAGCATTATGACGTAACAAATGAAAGTTTTTCATACCTAATATATAAAGCGCAGTTCAGCCTCTCTAAACTCCTCCGAAACTGCCAAAACTCTACATCGAAATTGGCACGATTGATGACCTCCTCAAAGTAAGTGTCGTATGGGGATTGGTGATGCCACCATGTCACAGTCAAAAATAATTTTTTTAAATCGTATTTATTCATCAAAGAAAGCTGTTTTTGGCTGAAACGAAAGCCAGTATTTCAACCAGATCAATTCGTTCTTTCGACAATTTATCATCCAAATTTAACGTTTCGCTCCCCTTAGTTACCGGGGAGCTTCTTCAGAAAACGGTAGCTGTATGGTTGCTGTATGGTGCCGTATGGTCACAGCTACCGTTTTCTGAAGAAGCTCCCCGGTAACTAAGAGGAGCGAAACGTTAAATTTGAATAATAAATTGTCAAAAGAACGAATTGATCTGGTTGAAATATCGTTACACTCGACATACTCTATGATGTCATAATGCTGCCTGATGTGATTAACGCAGACTTTCCCTACCAGAGATCATCATTCGATAATCTTTTCAAAAGTGGCAACATTTCTACAAAATCGGTTTGTTAAAAACTGGTTTGTGCCGTCATTTCTCAATCAATTTTCGATTTTTTTAAAAGATTGAAGGATATTTCACGACAATTCCGATAATACATGACGTGTACATTTATTATCAATTTATATGTTAAAAACTAAGCTTTTCGATCTGTAGTGTGATTTTCTATTTCCCCCAAAATGACGAGCTGAGCAAAAACAGGTAAGTTAAATGCGCAAAGGTTATGATAAGGTACTAACAATCACTGTCGTTTGAAAGCTGAAGAAATTTGTTTTCCAGCAATATGTGAATCTAGTGAGGGCTAAGGGTTTGCATATAGTGGCTGATCAACAATGGGTTGTTATACGTCATATTACATTTTTAGCTGAACAATTACGCAATTTTTAAAAAAGTTGGTCCATTTGTACTATTTTTCCTAGCAAGCACTGTACTTCGGCTTTGTCTATGTAGATTAGTGAAAAGATTTATTTGAAAATGAAGTCCTTGGTAACATTTTCCTCCAAACAAAAAAATTGGTGATCCTCTACAAAAGCATGGGAGTAAAGATGGTCCTGCTTTATCTTTTGCAATGAAATATTGGTATCGAGCTACATATCATGTAAATGTTGAAGCCATTTTCTTTGCAGTTGGGTGAAGCCTATCCAGCCGTTTGATGACATATTTCCAACCTTGACATTACTAATGGCTGCGATTGTAATAACTGTAGGCGGAAAATTTCGAGTCAGTTTTCTCTCTCGCTGGCTGCGTTTATGCCAACACCAAGTAACATGCGCGCAGCCGGAGACTTCAGATAGCAAAAATAGGCATTCAGCTACGCAAATGCCGTAAGTAGAAGTCCTAATATTTAATAGGCTATTTCTGAAAATCCAAATATAAATTACTTTGGCGCCTCTCCTACTCATATATTTGAAATTTTACTTCCATGCACTTCATAAAATGAACTAATAAATCTTTTTGAAATCGTTGGCTGTTTCAATTGTGAGTCAACCCAGTTCCTACGAACCAATCAGGGCAAGCAAGACGTAGTCAGAATTTCAGAAACTTTGGGAGAAATATATAGGCTATGTGCAAACCCTCACAATTTTTTATTTAGGCTTAATTGATTTTCTTTAAAAACCATAACTTTTGATTTAGGAACGACAATTGACTACGTCAACAACACATTTACTTTTTATTATTGTTCTCACAATTATCAATTAAGTGAAGCCGACTGAACCGATATTCTCAAACTTGACATTACTGATGGGGGCGCTGCTATTGTAATTGCCTAACTCAGAGATTTCCAAACTGGGGTCCGTGGCTTCGTCCCGGTTAGTTAATGAATCAAAGCCTGGTCTTGGTAGCAAAAATCCAGGAAATCTTCTCCAGCGAAATTTTGACAAGTAATCCTCGACTGACGATGAAGTGGTGCGAGAGTGATGCAATGCAGGTGCTGACCTTTTTTTTCTTTTTTGGACGACAGCTCAACTATCCTTCGTATTCATTTTGTATCGATTGCTGTTGGAAATGAGTTGGACGACATTAGTTATGTCGCATATGATCGGGGCTCGCAAAATAAGAAATTCGCGAAAATGAAACTGGGAAGCAGCAGATTCGCAAAAAAGGTGTCCTCGGAGCAAAAAGTTTGGGAACCTCTGGCCTAACTTAACCGCGAGCTTTCGGTTTACTTTGCTCTTTGCCTGGCTGCGTTCATGCAAGGGCCAAGCAGCATGGGCCCAGCCAGAGGCTTCAGCTCATAGAATTGCGCCTACAGTTACGAAAAAGTCATAAGTATTGGGCCTAATATCTAATAGCTTAATCCCGAAAATACATATCAATCACTTTTGCACAATCACCTTGATTCCCACAACTTTGATATGTTTTCAATTCAAGCACTTGGTTGTTAAGTTTAAGGATGCTTATGGTGGAAACACGTCAAATGAAACGTTGACATGGGCTCGAGAAAATTGAAGAAATATAGTGGGTTTGCGAAAACCCCGAAAATGTTCTTTTTGATTAACTGCGTTTCAAAAAGCGATGGTGTTGTTTCAGAACAAGATTTGGCTATGTGAAAAAGAAACTTTATTACTTTTTTCACAACTATCCATGGGGTGAAGCAGGCTTGGCCGACTAAACCGCTTTGGTTAATCACATCATTACTAATGGGGGCCGAGCTGAGCGGCGTGGGCAAAGCTGGCTAGTAACTAATCAATTTGCCAAAAACGTCAATTATCTTCATAGCCATATTTTCGTTGTAACAAAATGAAAGCGATCAATCGAAACAATTAATTTGTGGAAAAAATTTTCGTACTTATTGTTTTATGAAGTCATTGAACTAAATTTTATTGTTTTCCTGCTGTTTCGGTATTTTCTGCATGTATTGAATTGTAGGTCCCGAAAAATTCGCTATAATATTCTGCCGCCAGAGAATTTGTTGTAGATGTTGATTATCTATGTAACTCACGAATATCAAAACGTATGTGATTACTACTATTAACTACTCATTTAGCACTTCGTGGAAACGTCATATAAATTTTCCCAATCATCAAGAATCCAAGGAAGCTAATGCTAAGTTTGTTGCCCAATGCCAGCGCTGAAAAGAAGAAACGAAGTATTGCTTATGACCTCAACAAAAATCACAATTTTGAAATATTTAGTTTGGTATTGAGTCTGGCTGGAAGGGCTTGTTTGAAAGAATTACCAACAGTGAGACAATATAGTAGCTAGGAACATGTTTGACGATACATTAGTATTTGTAGTAAGGTTATCAATGGTAGTGGCCGTGAATATTCGTGCAAAAAAAACACAAAAGCGATGACACTAGTTGGATAGCAGGTCAGAAGAACGAAAGCAACACAGCATTCTGTGTTTATACGTCAGTGGCATTCAGCATGTAGACATCATTGAGCCTGACAAGGTCGAAGGCTCTGCTATAAAAACTAGCTCTGCTACAGAGTGTTCGAGATAGCATTTTTTTTATTTGCCCATATTTATCCTCCATTCACGAAAAAGCGAATTGTATCGTTGTTTTTTAAACGGGATGTTCGCACTCGCGAGGGAGTTGCCATTTTCGAGGTGTTTGAGCCACCTTTTTTCCTCATAAAGGTGAGGGCGTCCCGTTAAGTGCCTTGCCCAAGGACACAACAAGCGAACTTGCAGGCTTGTTCCCCACAACATCCCTTAAATGCCGAGCGCCAAGCAGAGAAGCTGTGGATATCATTTTTTCAAGTCTTTTGGTATGACTCGACTAAAGGAATGAACCCCAAGTCTACCGACTGTGAAGTAGATGCTCTAACCTCCACGCCATTGCGTCGGCCACTAAGAGAACCTCCTGATTCCTACTATCGCATTGAAAATCTTTGTAACCGTATAGCACGTGGTCTTTCTGGTATAGATTTAGATGTAATTGATTATCACAGAGGCTGCCACCGAAATTTACCAAACACCTTATTCGTTTGAATTGTAATGTAAAATCTCTTAAAGCCTCAACATCGCGCTTTTCTAATTGATGTCAATCTCTTTCAATGCAGTTGTTACTTGTATCTTCAAAATATATTTATAGATAGGCTTACCATGCGTCCCGTTTTTTCAGGCCTTGTCCCGGTCAATCGATCGAAAGTCCCGGTTTTTTATTCAGTAAGCCAACATAGCTAGAATTACGGTATTTAAACGTATGTCCCGGTAAGTAAAGGCATTATGACAAAGAACTATAGCTCGATGACAATTTGGGCCAAAAGTGCCACAAAAGGAGCAGGAAAAGCAAGTGTTGACCTTTTTTTTTTTTTGGAGGTCACCCCCATTGTAGGTGGAATTTAAGGTAAATTGCTTTGCTATTTTGTGACACAACAAAGCGAAAAATTAACGAGTCAAAGCCACTTCCTTTGCCACTAACACTTGATAATATTGGAATCAAATCAACCAATGAACTACTTTCATTCGACTCTTTAGAGTTCTTAAACTTCCTCAACTGTGATGATGCTGACGCGGAGAAAAGTGAGAAAACTCAAATTATTGTGCCCTCTATAGACATACGTTTTACTGCTTCATTAAACCGCGGTTGTGCCAATTTTTACAGTCACAATTTTAGCTCATAAATTCTTAGTTTTTTGCTGTTAAAATGTGTCCACTTTTCTGTAGTAGGCATCTGCCGAGTTATAATGAAAGGAAAATGGAAGTTATCAAAATACATCCTTCTCTATACCTCCTTGAGACATTTACATTGCAGTCAAAATTTTACCGCTATTCTCGGCACATCGGGTTCATTTGAAACTTATGACTTTGACTTGAAACTTGAAGCAGCGCGGACCAAAGCTCTGGATATCGTCTCAACTTTTTTCATTTGCCAGACAATCTCTCGCGAATGTGGGTGAATATTTGTTCCATCTTGAGTAGGATAATCTAAACAAAACAACTACAAATATTCAAGGTCATATGCGGTGAACGGCACTGGTAGGATTATGATAAAGGAGGTAAAACACGGATAAGATTCCACCCGAAGATTGAACACTTCCTTTTTGTAAGCAAAACAAGACACGTTTCATAACTGTGGATACACCTGAGACCCTGGCGCCTCTTCACACATTTATGATCGAGTTGGACCCAAGCTTTTTAAAGGAGCAATATTTACTATATTTGGCATGAAAAGTGAAGTTTATTTGAAAAATATCCAAGTGTATGGCAAAGTGGTGGAAACCAATGGAGAAAACAATTTGTCCCGGGGTTTGGTAGTATCATCTCAGCTACTAATGCCAAGCCCGCTTGAAAGCCAACTGCCGATAATTTCACGTTTGATTAGTTTAGTAGTTTTTAAATGAGGTATAACTTAGAAATAATCCCTTTTTTTGGTTTTTGACACAGCAAAGTTCAGAATTCGTTTTCCTGTTGTCAAATCGGTTTATTAGTTGGAACCCTAATTGCTTGCATCGTATTGATTGCCTTTGGTAGGTCAGTTGCAGGCATTTTATTTTTTAGCGCTAGCCGGCTACACGGTACAGTGTAGATTGACTGATGCCCTTTTTGGCGTCATACTTTGTTTTAATTACTTATCTAAATACACTTAGTGGACAAATTTTTACTTAAGTACTTAGTCAGAGATGAAAGTAGGCTTTTGAAGACAAATGTTTTGCACTGATTTCAAATCTAGCCTAGTGTCACGAATAAGTAAATCTGCGTCAAAAGAATAGTTTTTATATAGGTATAGTTATTGTGATCTATTGTTTTATTTTGCAGTGATCATTATATTTGTAAATTTGAATTGTCTGGAGCCCAAAACTTGCTAAACTGTTTTCGGAAAAAGACCTTTTTTTCTTTCGCAGTTATTTGTAACTCACATGTCTTTTCTGACGTCTTAATGGTGGACTACGTGACTAGTTCCAGTATATTCTAGTGATTCTTGTTTCTTCTCGAAGATTTTTCTTTTTTTTATTATTACCAATTACGTAATTTATTAATGGTGTTTTTCCTGTGTCACGTAATGTTCTAGCAATTTCTAGATTATTTTCCAGTGTATATATAAGGGGGCAAAATTTTTTTATTCATTCAAAGGGAATAGATTCAGAGAGTGTAATTCATAGAGAATAGATCAGAGTAGGGTAGAGATTGGAGTCTTGTAAAAAGGCGTTGTTCTATGGTAATTATTGTGACAGGGATCAAGCGATTATTTGGGTGGTTTTAGTTAATATTTAATTATTAAAGTGCTTTAGTTTTGCGTTTTGGCGAGCAATGGAATTCGAAGTTATAGAATGGTTTGTGAATATATTTGTTCTGTTTTTAATCGAGAAGTGCGTGGGTTAAAGTATCTTTGTGGAAGCCAATCTTTTCCTAGCTATTAAGTTGCAACCAGGCCTAATTATTTGAGCGATACTATAAGTCGCCTCAAGTTTAAGAAGTAAATTAAGATTGAGATAGAACGAAAATTCTATTACAACGCGACACCTAGTCTGTCAAAATATTTTCATTTTAATATTTTACCCGTTTGACAGTATTTTTTGGTTTTAATAAATTTTGCTTTGTACTCGTTTGTTCAAGCTGTCTTGTACATCCCATTTGATAGCTTAATAACATTTTTGTGTACTGTAGCAATGCTTTGAACAAAAAATACTACCATTTCAACCAAAAGCAGTAAAACAATGTTATAAAGAAACATTACCCAATGGCTAACATCGTTATTATTTTCAAGATGGCATTACACCTCTTGCATGTGCTGCTGATGCACCTCATGAACTATTCAAGGACTCTTAAGTTTTTCTTTCACACAAAATCACACGCAATACTTTCTTTATTGACACAAAGATTACTAGAAACACCCAGAAATGCTTTGAATACAATTTTCGTTCGTAAGAGTGGCTTTGCTCATCACGTTGCAACATCTAATGGTAATCGGTCATCATTTCTTCATTCCAAAAACCTTAGTAGCGTGCCTCCATTGCTTGTATATCCTGGTGAAGTTGTTCACCTCACTCTTTTCTGATGGCACCAAGGTTTTCGAGGAAAAAGTGTGGGGGTGAGAGAAAATGTACTTTTAGAGACATGCGACAACTCATCTCTTTGTGAGCTTCAAGTAAGTTTTCAACTACCTACTTGAATAAAGATGGCATAGCATTGTCCAAAACATTTTTGCGCAGCCACTGAAATGCTTTCCAAGCTTGCTTTTTAATTGCAGTCAGCATTTTTTCAAAATTTGTATCATTTAAAACCTATCGACTATGTGGCCAACAAAAACATCTTTCATTTTTTCTATAAATATTTTCGCAAACTTGTTGCAAAGAAATGCGATCAATGGGAATTGTTCTTTTTTTAGTTCTTTAATAAAATTCTCCATAAATCCCAGTGTTATATGAAGTGGAGGCATGAATACATCCTTGGGCTCAACTAAAGAAACACTGTGGATATTTGCAATACCTGTAGGTGTGAATCGCACGCTTTAGACATACTACCAATCTCTTCAGACATAGTATCTGCAATAGCACGATTATCCTATAAACAGAAAAACAGTAGTGTTTAGTAAATTCTCTTCGCATTCCCATTAGAATATTGATGACCTTAAAGTTTCTGCAAATCTTCCATCAATAATCACTATATGGTGTTGAGAAGGATTTCAATACTTCCTTAAGATTCCTTTAAATGCCCAACTTGTGCTATTAGAACAGACGGTTTTATGTACACTGTGGAAAAAAACAGGTCTAAAACTTTTAAGAGGCAATTCAGGAAAAAGGCCATTCATTTGCTATGTTCTTCTCTACCAATTTTTCGAACATATTTTCAATGTTATGACTAAAGCTCAGTGATCTATCCACTTTGAACACTGCCAACATGTACATGCCGCGCTTTCTGTAATGGATAACTACCACATCTTTCTAAAGCAAATTGTTTTGTTGTAATCTCGATGCCAGCAGTTATGCCTTTTGTTTTCAAAATGCTTGGTCTATTTTGGGATATTTAAGCGCTCATGGCAAAAGAAAATAGGCTTTGAACTTTCTTCTAAATCATATTCAGAATCTTTTGAATCGCTAGGAGAACCGATATTTTTTTTATCAAAATCATCCTCAACTTCATTAGCAATAGTGGTAAGCTCATTTTCAGATAAAAGTTGTGCAGGCGTTCAAGCGCCATGTGAAACAGATCTTCTCACTAAGTTTTGATATGGTAAACAATTTTCATTTTATGTATAGCTCTAAACCCATTCACCATTACAAGGCATATATAACAATCTCGAAAGTGGTCCTTAGATCCTCTTTATATCATGGAAATAGCGGAAGGCATTGGCGATATTCTTTTGTTCGGCCAGTTGCCCAAGCTGCAAATGACCCCATTAAATTTGAAACATTGTTTCCCATGAAACTGAACAATCTAAACCGATAAAAGACCTTGTTGTTATTGTTACTTGACCCCTTCCGAGGAATGGGGGCATGGCGGGAGACCATGGAGCCCCAGATGCCGAAAACTCTCCAGAGGTCTTAAAGAGACAGAGAGTTGCCAAAGAGCGAGCGAGCGGTGCAAAGAGTCCGTAGCTGGACAGTGCAGAATGAGATAAGAGGTGTCCTGGAACGGGTGTCCACAGGCGCTGCAGGAAGGAATCTCGATTTTGCCAATTCTAGAGAGATAAGAACTTAACAGAAGGCTGTGTCCGTTGCAGCGTAGATGAGAGAGAACACAGCGAGTGTGACGAGGGAGCACAAGTTTCTCGGTGGAAATTGAGGGAACCTGTGTGTCGAAAAATTTAGATCAGACAGTACGCCTCCAGTCCGAGAAAAGACAAGAGTGGATACGAGAGATAAGAGGAGAGAGACTACAAGGGATTGCAGAGGGCGCAAGTACCGCTCCCCGTATGGCCAGCTCATCAGCCGCGTCGTTTCCTGAAGAAACAAATGTCTGGGGACCCATTGTAGTCTAATAGAACTGGAGGAGACAAAAGACAGTTTCTGCTAGATCTGCCAAAGAGTTTGAGGTAAAAGGAAAGATGGAGATGAGGACAGGGTGACGAGGACAGAACGAGAGTCAGATAGGAGGAGAAGAGAAGAGAAGTGGCAGACTTGTTGGTGCTGCCGAGATCAGCAAAGACCTTGCAGAATGGCGCAGGCTTCAGCGGAAAAACTTGAACACACTGGGCCTGCTGAAAAGAAAAGAGTGGCCTCAGTGCCACAGAGAAAGCAGTTGGCAAATACGCCAGATCCGCCTTTGGCAAAAGGAAATGGAACAGAGCCGTCAGTTCAGAGTATCAGATCGTGAGGGGAGAGAGAGTCAAGGTGAGAGAGAGCTGCACCTTGGCCAGAGAGAGGGAGATCAGAGCGAGAGCATGGAGAGGAGAGGGTGGACTCCACAGTGAAGGAAGGCAGATTCCAAGGAGGCGGGGGAGGACAAGCACGAACAGCCTTCCTAGGAGATGTAGAAGGAAGCATGAGCGGGTGAAAGGACGAAAAAGCTCTCCAGGAGAATCTGCAAAGTCTTGGTTTCACTCTAAGTCTGGCCAAACCTGAAATGGGAAAGGAGCTTGGGAAACGAAGTGCTCGCTCATAAGATGACAAAGCGAAATGAGTCAGGGTGACTCGTATGGGAGGTAGAGAAGCACCGGAAAGAAGAAGTGGGATAGGAAAAAACGAGAGGCAGCCGGAGATGGCGCGACTAGCCGCTCGGTGAAGACGTTCCAATTTGGTGATATTGGTAGTGCTTAAGAAAGGAAACCATCCGGGTGAAGCATATGTGAGAAGGGGCTGAAGAAAAGATTTGTACAGAAGAGAGAGGGTCTCCTTAGAGTGGCAGAGATACAGCGTAAGGCCTTGAGACTTGGGAATAACTTGGCCTTCAGCGAAGATACATGTTTAGAAAATGAAAGAGTGCGGTCGAAGGTAACCCCAAGAAAAGTTGAAGTTGGATTGAAACGGAGGAGGGAGTTGAGTAAGAAGAGATTGAGATGGAGGTTAGCTTGGTGGGGATCCACTGAGAAGAAGGAGACCTCATATTTGCTCGGATTGAGAGGAAGACACCAGAACTCGGAGCAGCGCTTCAATTGAATCAGAACTCCTTGTGTGGCCTCCACCGCAATGGGGACCGAGGGGGAAGAGGATCAAATGGCCAGATCGTCAGCGTAAAGAGAGCAGCTGACGGAAGAAGGCAGAGAAGCAGGAAGATCATTGATAAAGACAGAGAAAATAACAGGGCCAAGAACGGATCCTTTCGGAACATCTTTACGGACTCGAAAGGAACGACTTTTGTAATTTTGATAAATCATGCAAGCGCGCCTATCAGAGAAAAGATTGAGTCCAACGAGCAAAGCAAGGAAGGAGGCCAGTCAAAATGAGTTTATGGAAAAAAGCGGGATGCCAGACAGAGTCAAGAGCTTTGGAAAAGTCAATAGAAGCGAGGATCGTCCGAGAGCCCGGTTTGGGTTTGTTAAACCCATCCGAGATGGACTGAGAAAGATAAAGAATTTGATCTGGAGTAGACCGTCCAGGGCGGAAACCGGCCTGGCGGGGAGAGAAAATGGAATTAGATTCCAGAATAAAGAGTAGACCGGATAGAACGATGCGTTCAAAAATCTTTGATACGCAGAAGCTGAGAGAGAAAAGCCGGAAAGAAGCAGGAGAGTCGAGAGGCTTTCCCATCTTGTGAATGGAAAAAATGGAAGAAGTCTTCCAGATGAAAGGAAAGGAATGCAAAGACCAGGAGAGATTGAAAATGTGAAAAAGAAAATCCATGCCAGAGCAAGGAAGATGCCTTAGCATGGAATAGGCAACTTTGTTTGGGCCAGTGGCAGTGGAGGAGGAGAGGTTGGAGGTAGCCGAAAAAAATTCAGCCGGTAAGAAGGGTGAGAAAAAGCACGAGTGAGACTCCTCAGGGCATATGGCTCGGCGGAGCTCGGAAACGTAGTCTCTGGCTCTGCTACGCAAGGCCTTTGGCTGAGAGCCAGAAAAGTGAGATCTCAGGTAAGCGGTGTAGACCGAAGCCGACTGTTTATGAGAGGAAGAGTTTGAGAAGTTAGGAGAGGTGGATGATGAGGAAGAAGAGCCAGCGACAGAATAAAAAAGAAAGTTACAGATTTAGGGTTAGATTTGGGTGAAAGAGAAGAGCAAGTCGTCTGCCATGTCTCAGCTTTGGCCTTGGCGATGACACACGAAGTACGTCGGGAAGCGGAGATGTAAGCCTGGCGATCTTCATCACTTCTGTGAGCGGCAGCGAAAGCCTTGCGTCTTTCACTAACCGCTTCTTCCACTTCAGCGGGCTACCAGGCTTTAGGATGGCGTTTGATGCGGCCGAAAAGAATGGAAGATTTAGCCGCATTCAGTGCCAGAGAAGTGAAGAGGACGGCAGCAGAGGAAAGAGAAAGAGACGAGTATTCCCCTGCAAAAGAACAGTGAGAGTCAAAGTAGAAGGCAAAGTCATCCCAGCGAGCTTTCGGAAAATTGAAGGAAGGGGGACGTTCGTTGGGGCGAAAGACCGGAGAGATAGAGGGACAGATAGAAGAATTGGTAGTTGATCAGAACCCAGGTCCTGAAGCACCTCCCATGAACAGAAAAGGACCATAGAGGAGAGAGCAAAAGTAATGTCAGGAGAGGAGCGACTGCTAAAGAAGCAATGGAGAAGAGTGGGTGTGTCGGATCATTGAGGGGAGGAGGTCAGAAGAGATGACCTAGTCGAATACTTCCTCCCCGCGGGGGTCGGCAGTACCTTTTGAGTCCCAGAGTGAGTGGTGGCAGTTGAAGTCTCCCGGAATGAAGAGATTTCTGGAGGAGGAAAGAATGGAGAGAGAAAAGGAGTCAGTTCTGCCATCCGTCGGAAAAGAGTAAATAGGGGGAGTGTACACATTGAGAAATAAGAGCGAGGAGGAGTTTTTTAGAGAGATGTTTACCCTTACATAATCAGAGTAGAGATCAAGCGAAGAAAGAGAGAAGGTAGAAAGTTCAGAGAAGGATAAGCCCTGCCTGACGAAAGTGATGACATTGCCGCTAGTGTGCGTGGCATCACGAGAGAGAATGCCAGACCGGGAGTGGGTGCAATCAGAACGCAGAGCAGAGAATCCAGGGATTCGGAAAGAGGAAAATGAGTTAAGATTGGTTTCCTGAATACAGATAAGGTCTACGGAATGGGACGAAAGAAAATGTAGCAGTTCTGTGCTCCTGGCTCGAAGACCGCTCGCATTCCACTGAAAAACCCTGAGAGAGTCAGGGGAGAGAGAAAGCAGCCAGGAGCATAAGGTGGTGGTAAGGGGGAAGAGGGAGAAGATACAATATGGGCACAGGGGGATAAGAGGTTTGAAGACAAGGGTGGGGCGGGAGTGCGGCATTAGCAGATGAGGAGATAGATTGTACAGTGGAAGAATAAAACCAGAAGAGTCCGAGGAGGAAGTCACGGTGTTAAAAGTAGGGTCACAGCATAGGGGGCAGCCTCAGAAATTAGAGCTGCCAAGAGTTCTGAATTTGAAGAGCGAAAGCTGTGAGCACCTTAAATGGACCCATTTGAAGCAGGTGCAGCATTGCACTTACTAGCCCCGCCGAGTCACATTTCCAGCGCACACTGAACAGGAATAGATGGGACCAGGGCAGGGTTGCCAGATCCCAGTGATCAAAAAAAGCCAAATCAGGTAGAAAAAAAAGCCAAAAAAACGCCAAACATTTTTAACAACGTCGGAAGTATAATTTTAATCTACACCAGTGTTTCCCAAACTGTGCGTCGTGAATTTATGTCGCCATTTTTGGAGATCGGTATTATTTCAGGCCAAAGTAGGCACATTTCTCAGTGACCTCACCATTATTGCAAGGGTGCTCTCCAAAAAACAAAAACAAAAGGTCATTACCAATCTTGCGAACGTCTGTGATACCACTCGACGACGCATGACCAAGATTTGACTGGTCGGTGTGACGCGACACGTCTAAACAAGCACTTTCCTTTGCCAGCAAACAAAACACTTTGGGAACCATTGGCCTTGAGTTCACAATAACCATTATTCTGACGTCTCATCTCGTAGCCCCTGCTTTACTTATGTTTGGTTTCAAAAAAAGCCAAAAAAAAAGCCAAAACGCCAAACGAAATTTTGCAAGCCAAACGCCTTCAAAAAAAGCCAAATTCGAGGAATTTGGCGTTAAAAAAGCCAATATGGCAACCCTGGATCAGGGTTGGGATAAACGTTACCGCTCATCAAGAGAAGAAGAGGAATGAGGAAACGAAAACGGGCAAGAGAAGGGCAGGAAAAAAGAAAGGACAGGCGATTTTAAAGAAGTTGTGTGCTGCCCTTCTGTGGTCGTTCAGGGATCAGCACAGCGAAAAAATGAAGGGGTGTGCCTGGGGAACTGGGACCCTCGGAAAGGCCAACAGCCATTTCGACCCAACCCAAACGATGTCGCGGACCGCACCACCACGTTAAGGCGGCTGCTGATTGGTGCAGATTATGGGGAGTTGCTTTAAAAAGTTGTAAAAAATATAGGCCGTAGCTCATGTGCAAGTAATGGTGAGCATCTTGGTCTATGAATCAAGACTAGTAGTACTAAAAAAGAGAGAATGATATTGCAAACTTTCGGTCGTACTTTTTAAAGCTGTATGGGGGTCGGGTGAGAGAAACATAGTCTAATGTGATGGCAGAGCCCAAATGATGGTCGCTTTGATAATTAAAAAAATAAGGTATGTAGGCTAGCTTTAGGCTTATTTGGCGATTTGGTGAACCCCCTTTTGAATTTATATTTGTGACATTAAGTTCTTTGGCTGCGCTGTATGCTTTAATTTAGCCATAGCTTAAAAAAGGGCCGTACCTTTCCTCAAAATCATATAATCTATAGTAATCGGCGCCTATTAAATTATTTTCAAACAAAAACGTTCCCTCTAACCAGTGTTACAAGTTGTTGCTATTATCGTTTTATTTTGATCGTTTCGTGTTTCGTAACAGTGTTCGTTGAGTATTTCGTAACAGTTCGTTGAGTGTTTCGTAACAATGCAAGGAATCTTTCAACTACAAACATCAGCAATAGGCTTCACCATTTATGTTTGCTATGAAAATGATAGTGGATAATTTTGCCGCATGGTGCTCTTTTCGCTATATAGCGGTGAGCATTGTGATGCCATTTAAAATGATGACGTGACATTGATTTGTGAAAAGATTCAAGACTAAACAAAAAAGCAAGTTTAAAAACACTTAAAAGAATAATCGCTTGTCGCACCTTGATACAGAGTAAGATGTTATAGAATTATTTTTAGCAAAAATTAACGTTTCTTGGAATGCAATCGATTGAAAAAATAGTATGGGCAGGTGTGCATAGCCACTACATGTCTAACAAGTTTTTATCGCATGCTGGCAACGTTTTATCAGCCCTGCCTTTACCATAGGCGTTCTTAAACTAGACAGACTTATATTCGTTAAATTGAGCAAGTGCTTGAAAGCATATCAAAGTTGTGGCAGGCGCCAAGATAATTGATATGTATTTTCCAGATTACGCCATCAAATGTTTGGACCGCTACTTACGACTTTTTCGCTACTTTTTGATATTGTATTTTCCGGATTGAGCCATTAAATGTTTGGACCGCTACTAACGCCTCTGAATGCGCGCTTGTTGTTTGGTCCTGGCACAAACGCATTCATGCAAAAAGCACACTAAGTTGAAATGAAGCACTCTTAGTTAGGTTATTGCTATAGCAGGGCCTCCATTGATAACATTGAGGTTAAGTATATCAAATCAACTGGCTGGGCCAGCCTTATTCACTTGCAAAGAAAATTGCTTCAACGTTTAAGTCATATATACTTCGACAGCAACATTTTGTTTCAAAAGATTTAACAAGGCCATCTTTATTACCCTCCTCTTTTTCTTAAGATATCGGCAAGTATTTTGCTTCGAGTTGGCTACATTTCAAAATAGTTAGATTTATTCATCTTGAGATGAATCTTTTTAAATATTGTGATGGATATTGCCAAAGATCCATGCAATCAAGGAAGAATAAACAAAATGTGCCAAAGCAATTAGGTTTTGTAGAAATTGCAATTTTGTGAAGTGCGGCACTAAAATTTTGAATGTTTTTTACCGGTATGCTAGATTTCATATACGTCTAGAGATTTCATTTTTGATGAATGTTTTTGAAAACGTAAACAGAAAATGCGAAAGAGCCATGCTTGTGAGGAAAAGTAGTCAAAATTCACCAAAGAACTAACTTTGTCTAACAATTGCAATTTGGTTAGGTCAAGAAGAATGATTGTTCAACCAAAAATAGAAAATGATGTATGGCAACCAATTTTTGATCAGCCATTATGAAGTAATCCTCAACCCTAAATAATTAGAGTCACATATTGGTTAAAAGAAAATTTGCTGAGCTTTCGAAAGATAGCAATTGTTAGTACCGTACTAAAATCTTTGTTGATTAAATTTACCTGTTTGTATTCAGCTTATCACATTTTGGGAAGGGTAAAAAATTATACCACCGGTAATAACGTTCAGTTTTTTTAAGTTAAACTGTATCACTAAAGGTACATATTACATACTATTGAATTATCTTGAAATAACCTTTAACCTGGTAAAAAAGTTTGAAAATCGATTGAGAATCGAGGTTACAAATCAGTTTTTGAGTAAAGTAATTTTGTAAAATTGTTTAAGTTTTGAAACATTATATTTTGATCCCTATTAGCGAAAGTGTAGGTTGATCGTACCAGACGGCTTTATGACATCACAGATCGAGTTTCAAGCGTGCGAGAGAAAAAGAGAAACAACATGCCTACAAGGCTTAAAAAATGACTTCGTTTTTTTCTAGTACATTAGGTTTTTGAGATATTCTCATTTGTCGTTTTCAAAGCTTGACCAAAAAAAAATTGTGGATACAGTTCTCACCATGCTCTTTTCTCAAAGACTACTGATCGTAGGAACGCGATTAAATGCTTTTTCAGGAGATATTAACAACAACAACAAATTATTTAAGCATTTTAAATCAGCGTCAAAAATACGTTTAGGGACACAGAGAGCGATGTCTGTTTGAAATTTGCTGTTGACCAGTGATATTGAGCAACGCAAAATATTATTAACTTGCTTTGGTATTCCCAAATACTTGTTCAGTAAAGCAAACTTTAAAAATACCACATTAAAATTTGTGCTTACTGTGGTTTCTAAGCAACGTGTTTTGAATGGTTTTACTAATTAAGTGACTTCTAACGTAGCCATAAATGTTGTTGTTCTACATCAACTGCATGCATGAAAGGGATAACTAAAAACAAAGCAAGACATTTGGCCTGTTAACGTGAGTGCAGGTTATGTTGTTGCACCGTTGGGAAAAGCACTATATGATGACTGATACTTGATAGGATGATTCTGACAAGTAGAGGGTAACGTTGAGTAAGACGACCATCTAAGGTAAATGCCGCGGACCATTACAAAGTTATGATCCCAAAAGTGATTTCTCACAAAATTTCGCTGAAAGAAGTCCGTGTTTTAAACATGAAGCTGTTGCCAGCACGCACCTTTTCCTAATGCGCCTCATACTCCTCTGAATGCTTAGAAAGAAAGAATATTGAGTGTCTCACATCTATTGTCCTCTGAAACAAAACTTTCAATGAACAGTCGCTACATTCAGTGACTGCTTTGAGACAAAAGAGGGCTTTAGACTTTGTCTTTCCTCTCAATACACTAGCCAGGCACCCACTCGTAATGAGTTCAGTTTCTGTAAGAAGGCATATTTCACGATTGTCTGATGCCCTGAATTTACCACCTGTCGCTTTGTCCAAGTAGGTTATTCCTGCGTAGAGTGCTTCTGGATTGACAACGTACATTTCCTGTTCTAATTTGGAATTTCCAAATGAGAGTTAAAACCTTCATGTAGTCTCCAAGGTCAAATATGTTAATCATGACCCACTTCCATGGCGGCATATTCTGACTTTTTCAATAGCTCCTTGACAGTTGAATAATCTGCAAAGGGCAAGTTGACGGAGGTAAATAGTTGATGGTTGACTTTCGAGCGGGCTTGGTACTAGCAGCTGAGATGATACTACCAAACTTTGTTTCTCTCCATCGATCCTCGCCACCTTTGCCCGTAACCAGACTCGGTACACTTGGATATTTTTTGAATAGGCAACTTTGTTCATGGCAGGTATAGCAAATATTGCCCCTTTAAAAAGCTTGGGTCCAACTCGATCATAAATGTGTGAAGAGGCGCCAGGGTCTCAGGTGTATCCACACTTATGAAACGTGTCTTGTTTTGCTTACAAAAAGGAAGTGTTCAATCTTCGGGTGGAATCTTATCCGTGTTTTACCTCCTTTATTATAATCCCACCAATGCTGTTCACCACATATGACCTTGAATATTTGTAGTTATTTTGTTTAGATTGTCTCACTCGAAATGGTAGTAATGGTTGCCCAATCAGAGAAAGATTATCTGGGTAATGGGAGAACTCGGCAATGAGCATTTTGCTCTGTCTTTAGCATTTCACCGCATTTTGGTCAGATGTTTTAACCATTGATTGGCAGTAATTAGGCTAAGCCAGGGGTGTCAAACGTACCGCCCACGAACGAATTTAATCCGGCCTGCGAAACGATTCTTAATCACTTTCGGCAGTATTAAAATGTTAGATAACATGCAGATTATAATCGCAAAATACTAGCACCAGCGTGCTAGGCTGACTTTGTTCCAACAGTTACGGCGAGAGAAAAAATGACCTTTTTTTTTGGTGATCAGCACCATTTCGGGCTACATCACACGATTTCCGGAGATCGTTGGCAGGAGAAGTAGTGATCTCCACAATGGGAATAGATTTGCATGGCTAGTGCGCCGAGAAATATGATCAACTGGTTTCCTGTGCCGGCAGACAAAAAGTTTGGGGATCACTGATATGCAGCCTTGCCTGCTTAAATTATTTTTAATTGAGTCTGGTCCGTACAAAATCCAGGTAAATGTAAATGTGGCCCGCAGCACTGATTGAGTTAGACATCCCTGGGCTAAACAAATAAACTTTGAAATGAAAGTAACCTTAGATAGCACGTAGAATCGTAGATGCTCAAACGAAAAAATATTCTTTGTTTGGTTCCTCCTTGTTTACTGAATGAAAAAGCCCGAATCGCTTTAAATGCGCGCCTTGCCTCTTTCTACCCTACAGGTCTAATTTTTTGGTGAATAAGCAAATACCACAAAGTGTAAGATGAATATCTAAACTACGAAACAGGACTGGAAAGTTTTTATGCTTGTGGCGCCACTATTGCTAACGTACAAGTTTGAAGCAGAAAAATATAAATCATTAAGTTGCCAGAAGTACTGTACAATTAGGGGAGGACAAAACTTCATTTTTTTGGCTTTCTGTTTCTCAGTTTTGTTAAACAACCTTTTTCGGAAATCGACTTTCTGTTCTTCAATTTTTTAATGGTGCTTTTAGATTGTTGTTTTGTCATCAATGTAGCCTACTTGGAAATACTATTTCCTAAATAGGGTTTAAGAAATTTGGAGGGTACCTTAGTCTATTGACCCCTTTTCTTTTAACTAAGCCTATTATACAAAAACCACTAACAATGCTTTTGAATTGGCATATTGTTCTCAAATGATTATATCAAAACTGTACCAGGTTTAAATTTTCAATTCCCTGGCAATGGAACGAGCTTCGCAGTTTGTAACCACTCAATTCGTGCGAATGCTAGTTTTGGAATGTGTTGTTTTTCGTGCAAACTTCCTTTTGCTCGAGACTATAAATAACGATTGCTAACTTCGCTGACAATAACAAAAGATAGCGCCGGCGGCATATCGTGAAATGACTAAAGGAGGAGGGTAAGACCCTTTCAATGAGCGTGCCTTCTTTCAAATAAGGAAAAGAGCCTTAACCAAGATTTTGATTTGACGGACAACAACAGCAACAAAAATTGTGCAAATTTTCTTCCACTTTCAAGGTGTTTTTGAAAAAAAAGGTTTATAGCGCAAAATGCTACAAATAAAGTACAGTTTAATGTAAGAATTATCGAGTTAAGCGAATTTTTGGGGTCAGATAATGATCTTTTATAAGGGAAAACACAATAACTCTGTTGAAAACAAGACTTTGATATGCATTTGGCGAGAAGGGGGAGGGAGAATTTCCCCCTGGTTACGTCAGTGTTTTGTTAATATAAACATAAAAACTTTTCTTTAGAAGTTACTAGAAATTTCGCCTAAAATTTTAGGCATTTTAGAGATGAAATTAAGGTAAGAATCAATTCTTTAATAATCTTTAATTAATTCTTTAATAATTCTTGAATAATCATAAACTAGAATTAAGCTAATTTTTTTGCTTTGTTGTCAGAACCAAAGAATGGAGGAACTCAGCCAAATGTTCTCTCTCTTTTTATGTGCTGGGATTTACCAAGGCCTGTCGAGTGTATCTTTATCAAAAACCTGGTTTGCAAATCCATTATTTTTAACTCAATTCAACCGAAATTGAGAGCAAAACAAAGCTCTTTGATCGCATACGTTGCCAAGAGCCGCAAGGGCAAGGCAACACTACCCAAATGTTTTCGACCCTGTCCAAGTATGAAATTGTTTTTTATTAAGCAATAAAAACTGCTTTAGAAAGTGTTTTAAGCTCTTTTTACGCTATTCTTTTTTATAAATTTTATGGACTTTAACTGTAATTTGGCATAAGCTTATTTGTATGAAATCAGTCATAAGTTACTGACAAATTCTATTCATGCAACTTTGGATGAGAGAATTACCTGAAAAGTTATAAAATCGTTAATAGATATCACAGTTTTGAGCAAACTTGTTGAGGGGCTAATAAAAAATTTCAGGAACTTTTGCCCCTCACATTGTTTTTGTCTATGCTTTTGCCTTCGATATAGACACGCGCAGCTATCACGTAACAGGATATGACGTCAGCCATAGAGCTGTCAGACATTTTCCGGAGCTCTATAACAAAAGCTAGCTAAAGCGCCACTGATTTTCAGCAGAATTTCGTGATCGATATTTTGTTGTGAAAGCTTTTAAAATATTTTTCAAAAGTTTGTCGGCAATGATCTGGTGATAGTTACATAGAGTGGTGTGTGTGCGAGGGGAAAAGGAGATTTGTATTGCGCGATAGCAAAAACACTGCAAAAATGGTCACTCGATGTCAGAAAATTGCTAGTTTTTACGTATGTGGAAAAGTGTCTTTGTGATTGAACGACGACATAGTTATGTTTTTCTCAATAAATTAAAAATTTAGATACTGTATACCTGTAAGTTAGGTTGTAATTATGGCGTGCTTTTGCCATGAGTTTTATCGCTTGACTTTTTAATTGAAAACAAAACTCTTTGAAGCATTACAGTTCTGATTGACTGAGCACAAATAAGTAAACTCTCATCCTGAAAAACCGTAAAAATATAACGATTTGTAACAGATGGAGGCAAAAATACAGAAATTTTAGGAAGCTGAAGTCCCCCTTTAGTTATGTTGCTTGAAAAGATTGTAAATAACATAAGCCCTATAGATAATTAAAAACCAGAAGGATGTCAGTAGCGTCTAAACACTTCTTGGTTTCAGAATCCCCTATGCTTTAACATCTGGCATATTTTTGCTAATCGTCTAGAAACATGAATTTTTTTCGAAAGTTTTGGCTACACACTTTATTACTGAAGCCAGTCGCGAAGCCTGAATCAATTTTAGAGGCTAAAAATATCAAATTCGTGGAAGATAACTATTGATATCTTTGGCCTACGTAACCAAAACAAACGTAAACCATTTTGCCTATTTTTGACTCAAAATGCCTTCATTCTTTAATCGAATTCAAAAATTTTGACAAGGGGACGTCGCCCCTACGCTCCCCCTTAACTACACGGATGGCTAAAGCCCCTACCACAAGGAAACTTTCGTCGATCGCCTACCTCGTATTTGTGTCAATGCGAGTTATGCGAGACAGTACAAGACAAGTTGTTTTGTTGAATCGTTTGAATGCTGATAAAGATTTAGGTTTTCGAATACATAAGGTGGTTAAGACTTTCAACCAAGTTTTGGCGTAAACACGTCAGTCATATCATTAAAAGATAGAATTCCAAAACGTTATATGTGTTTGTGTCGAACTTATTACATCATACAAAAGTAAGCAAAGAAAAAAGTATAGAAAGTTGGCTGTTTGCCCACTTGAGCTGAGATGTGTCATAAAAGAAAAGAAGCACAATGAAAGAAATAACTGCAGGAAGTTTTCCAAATCGTATACTGACCATAGTTTAGGCTTCCTTAATTTTATGTATACTGGGTCATGGAATTCAAGTTATAGGTACAGAAGACATCAATAGGCAGCGGTGAAAACATAATTTTGTTTGACTGGGAGACGGGGACAAAAAGAATGTGTTCTAGAGTTTGAGAAAAGCGTAAAATTTTTCGAAGTTGCAAGGATATTTTCTAAAAGTTGTCCTTCCCGTAAGCTAATGTTATAAATGCTGAGGCTTGCAAATTTTGAGGATGCAAGAACTTGACTCACTTGTTCCCTCTCCTTTCCGCCCTGATGGTTGAGTGTTTACAGATGTGCTTAACTGGCAGAGCAGAGATGCTGAAAAGCAATCGAATATTTTACGAACATAGCCACATTGTGTGCAGTACAGACACAGAGCACTTTTTCAACTGCTTATATTATTTATAACATAATCCAATTCCATGGATGGATTAAAAGTATAGCCACTGTACGGCAAGGCAGAAAATTTAGCTACATCTTAAATTTACCAACGTTACCAGTCAAGCGATACAATAATTAACGACTGTAACTACTGTATATAGCCTACTGTACAGTACAATAAGTCTTTCAAAAGTAGTTACTGCTGTGATTAGGCTATTACAATTGTATTTTTATTTCAACACTGTGGTTCAATTAAAAGCTCAGCAACTGCAAAGCATGTTTTAAAATTAACAAATTTCCTAATGGACAATGCCTAACTAACGTCACCATGACAAAAATTTTCCCGTTTGAAAATAATTGGGTATTCCCCAGGTGTTTCGAGTTTGAGCATCGCTCATGCTAAAAAGGCACGTAGGGGGACGTCAATTGTAGAGATTCAGTTTTTAGTGGCGTAATATAGGCGAAATGTAGGAAAAGTTGTTACTTCGAGAAAAGAACGTGTGCTAGAGTCGTCAACCTTGATATATGAGTTACAAAAATGGCAATAACAGCACTAATAAGTTTTATCTTACAAGAATGCAATGCGAATGACGTGATCCACCTATACGTCAACTATGAATCAACTAAGCAATAGTTGGAGTTGCCATACTCTTGCCATGCAATAATTAACATCATTAGTGTATACAAAAAATTTTAGGGAATACAAAGTGTTGGTCTACTTGTACCAGCGTTCCTAGGATTTATGACACCTTGGGTGGCTTCAAAAAATTAACAATAAATTCGAAACGTATCACCTGTAGTGATTTGAAAAAAGTGCTTTACGGCATAAATTTTCCCAACTTCAGAAATGTGCTCTCAGACAATAACAAATAATTTGGTTTTAACTGAAGTTCATCTCAACTTTGTCCTAAGTGCATCGAAAAAATAATGTTTTCTCAAAAGTGTCACACCCTAAAACTGTGTTATCTTTGGAAGCGAGTCGCTTGGAGTGGAGTTTTCAGTCGAGTGGTTGTTGAGTGATTAACGTCGAGCCTTACTCAGTCAAATGAGGTCATTTCGTGCAAACACTGGAGTTTAATCGTTTCTTTTTATTTACAAAGATTCAAGTCGGCTCATTGACACCAATCTTTCCAACACTGCTTTTTAGAAAACAAATTAAGGTTTAATAACTACTTTTTATCATACAATTTCAAAAAAGTTTCGGAACGCACTTTCGTTCAAAGCCTTATGTATATTTAGGAAAAAAACATTGTGCCATACCTCCCTCATATGTTGCATTGATAAAACAGCGGAAGATTCGGCTGGGTTTGGCTTTTCTAAAGAAATATCCTCGGTATGCTAGTGCCTGTGCTGGCTAAACAACATTGGTTGCAAAATCTTTTGTTTTAACATTTTGTGGCCCATCGTTTTAGATCAGCATTTCGAAATAAATTGTAAAATTATGACACAATACCCGAAGACGTCTTGTGTAACGATATTTTTCAAGAAACGCCAGAGGATCAAAAATGATTTACTTCAGCTTTCTTAGCCAGAAAAGTCATTGACGTAAAAGAATTTAAGAACCAGCATGTTGGAGAATGCGCATTAAGCTACAATCACCAGCGATATTTCGTTCTCGCTGCAGTACGTAGTTCTTTTCATTTTAGTTTGTTGGAAATCGTTTATGTGATCAGGTCTCTCCTCGTGTCAGCTTGGGTAGCTTAAACACTCAATCTGTTCAGATAATGACAGCGCTGTGCGATTTGATGACACAGCCGCGAACAACTGCTACGCTCCCATGCCAACCGACCGCCACATGATCTATTGCGTCATATTTTTATTGGGCGGTTACCACCACGCATGCACAGCTAGGCTCTCTTGTGATTGGCATGCCATTTTAATTCTCGCAATGTAGTTTTTTGTTTACTTCAGTTCTTCTCATTTCACGCTACCACCACTCGTCGAAACTTGACGAAAAGCTTCTGGCAAGTCGGTTTTTAAAGGAGCATAAAAGTTTTGTATCAGGAAATTACTTGTGAAAAATATTGCCAAGAGTGGCGTACAGTGGGGGCTCCCATAGGCGCGCCGCCCCTCAGGAAATTGTTACACGTCATTTTCAGCCTACGCCGGCAACGGTAACTAGCAAGTACCCTAATATAGCACTGAGAATATTAATATTTAACAAGAGGTTTTCGCCGCGTCTGTCCAGTAAAATTTGTAGAAAGTTATTTTCGCGTCCCTCCTGAACTAATTTCGGATCTTTTGTAGAAAGCCCCCGCCTCTAACACAAAAATGTGAGATTTGAGAAAAACACCCCCGCCACTTTTTTAAGTATTGCAGATGTTAGGGTTAGGACAAAATATTATCTGACATCGCTGAATTCCATCAATCAATAACAATTCTAGCTCACGTTAACGTCAAAGTTCCGGGGTAATTGAATTCTATTCAATACAATATCGTTTGGCAATCCAAATAGACAGTGTAAATATACACTCGTCACGGTGTTCCCTGTAAGGTAAAACTGCACTTTGCATTTGCAAACCAAGAGCCGGCATCATACGGAAAGAGCAGCATGAAACTTTTTTACAGCGCGTTATTCGTAAGTCGCTTCCGGCATTTTCATGAAACAATAGAGTTGCGAGCCAGAGTGAAAGAGCAGCTATAAAGGCAAGTTTAGAACAAGCAGCTAGTTTGTGGTGAATTAATCCAAACTAAAAAGCAAGTTCTTCCAATAACAGAGATCTAAGGTTTTTGAGCTTACACAGCAAAATATCAACAGTACCGTAACCGATGTGTGGCTCAAAGAAATTGCGGTAAGCCCCAAAATCATAAGTAGATCTATGGAGTGCAGTATCTTCCCGATATCGTAAGCGTTCTTCAAAAAATGGGTTCCACTTTCACGGCTGGAAAGGGCGTTGATAGATTTAAATTCTTTACCGATAGCTAGAGCTTTTCTTCAAAATGTAAGTTAAGTGAAAATCACAAATTGTGATATGATGTGTCAGCGCTCGAAAAGAGAACAAATCTTTGCTAACACATGCACCGATTATGAGGCGAGCGAGTGGGTGACGGCCTTAGCAAAAAGAACTTAACGCCAATCTTATAGACCTTTGAAAAAAGTTTTCAAAGCTTTTGCAAGAAAAATTAGCATTAATGAAGGAAAACAAAATGCTGAAAATGAGGTTTGGTCAACTTTAAATGTTCTTTAATGTCGGTTAGGGGCTTCTTCACATGCACCACACTTGCTAGCCGCACCTGTATTTAAACCAAGTTTGAACATTAAGAGCTTCGTAGCGTTTGAACCAGGACGGATACGATCTAGCTGCACCCCATAGGCTTGCTGACCTTGTCTCTCTGACTTTGTCTTTGCCACTGGGTGGGGCAAAACTTGGCAAATCAAATATACAAGTAATATACGACTACGGTATATTTTCACAAACAACAAAACTGACATCGATATGAAGGTAACACAAGTGGAAGTAGCAAATCCGCAAATCGTTGTCTCTTTGCTTCCTGAGGAGACATGACTAAACGTAATGCTGAAATTACTGCTAAAATTAACCTCTGAAACTCTATATACCTTCACTCTGAAATAGCAAAGAAAGTGTTATTATCTACATTCACGAATATAACTAAATCAATGTTTAAAAATATTCCAGGTTTTGCTGCCCCACCCTGTAGACTAAATTGTCTTGATACTGAGATTGACAGACCATGAAAATGTACTGTCTCTGCAATCGATGTTGAAAGAGAAGTATGCTTGCTAGCGTCGCAGATATTCTCGAAATATTAGTTATAGACAATCAGTTTACGGTGAATGAAGAGTTGTATTGCGCGAGTATATCATAGAGACCTTATTATCAAATATCTCTGCGACCTGTTTGACACGCACACTGACAAGATAATGAGGTTGTTTACAACCTCACCATGATGATAATGAACTGTTTTTGCCGTCTCAGTAGGCTTGGGCATTTGAGCAAACCGTCTCTCTTGAGAGTTATATACATTTAAAGCTAGTCGAAGGCTTCATCCTTTTACCACCTGCTTCAGTTGCGTTTGCCAGCTGCAATCCTCGACGAGGCACTACCATCTCCTTCTGTGATTTCTGACGCGAAAGCAGGCAATAATTAAAAACAACGCTGGTCTAGCGTCTATCCTGACCCAGCCACTTTTACGCCTATATCTATGACCTACCTACAACAATAATCTAAGCTATTTGCGAATGTCGATAATTGACTATTGTACACTCATGTCCTGTATATTTCACATTGAAGAAGGATCTTAAACCACAACTTGGCGTCAACATTCCTACTGAACTAAAGACTTAACTTTGCCGAAACCAAAACTGTGACATACGCCTTCTACCTCAACAAAAAAAGTTAAACGTACGCCTATCAATATCAACGAAAAATTTTCTTCAGTCATTCACTACTCACTCTATCTCAGGATTGCTCTGGCAATCATTTTTAGCAAGTCCTAATACTAAGTCGAATTCCAACTTCATTGAACTAGTCCAAGTCCCACACGAACTTTTAGTGAAACCACGGTCATAGGCTAAAAATAAATTATCGTAAGACGCAATGAAAAGTTGCAACGACGACCTATGGCGTCGCGACGCACGATTTCAGAACCATTTAATTAAAGAATTTGCCAAACGTAAATTATAATAATCAGCTCTTTTTAGCTCATTATCTCTGGAGTGCAAGAGTTACCGTTTCATACCGGACTACATTTAACTGAATTAAACTTGTTTTTTATTAGCAAAAACTGCTAATTGAAGTCCAAAATGAAAGCGTGCATCTCCGCATGTAGTCCAATACCCTAGAATATTTTGCGGTCGCTATAAACACTACTCAACCGTTTCGGTGCCAGTTGAAGTCACCATGTGAAGAACTTACCAATATGGTATTAAAGGTTGCATTCGAGCTGATAGGTGTTCAGAAAAATCAAGGGCAGACTCAAACTTTATTCAGGATAGGCTAAGCTTTCTCTTAAAATACCTCTGCTCAATGCTGTCGCTACACCTTCTGACAGAAGTTTGTGTATTGTCCATTACCTTTGTTAATGGTCAATCACACCCCCAATTTGAGCTGATTTTCGTGCTTTGTTTTGGCGCCAAAAAGGAGGACGCGGCGCAATGCCCCCTACATAAGCACTTGAGTAGCCAATTAAAAACAGGTTATCCAACGGTAGAAAGACTTGTCTACCTGAAACTTGAACGCACGATCTTTTGATTACAGTCATCGTTAAAACTGGGTTCCTGGGTATTACGCCTGTAAGCTTTTACGGCCGTTGACGAAGCAAGGTTTATCAACATTTTGAAAGGACAAACCCCACTCCAAACCCAGCCTTGTTACAAAAGCAGATTGCCAGCTACAATCAGTGGCATAACACGGGGAGCGAAAAATGCTGATACTCCGTGGACGTTGCCAAGGGGTACCATTGTGCCCTTGCCCTCAGTTATAGAGAGTTGTGTAAGTCGTCGTTGGCAAAAAAATTGGTGCAAAAAGCAAAAAATTCGTGATCCCGTTACATAAAAGGTATTGGGGTTAACATGGTTCTACATCATCTTTAGCAACAAAAGCTTCCTCTCAAACTACATACTATTACAAACTACATATTACCAATCTCAGAAAAAGAGGTCTTTAATTTTGTTTGGAGTAAAAAAAAGCAAAATAATTATTCTTAAAAATTTGATAAAAAAAATGGCCTTCAACTTGGTTTATAGACAAAGCATTTTACTGTAACGTAGCGAAATGCGCAGTTGCGTATGAAACCTGACGAAGCGCTTCATCTGCAATTCGCCCGGACTCTATTGTTCAAAAAACTGCGGCCTCCCCTTTCAGAAAATTGTGGCTGCGCCAGTGGTCACTCTTTAATTTTAAACTTGTAACAGCTACGATGACGTCATCACACAAGTGAAGAATAAAATCTTACCTCTAATTTACCGGGCTAGAATCGTAAAGCTGCTCACCCAGCTTGTCGTAGTGGACAACTTTTGGGCACCTAGCGGCAGGCAGCTGTCGTGGCGGTGGGGCTACCGAATTGCAATTTGCACCCTGTTTATGATCAATTCAAAGTGGACTCCTTTTTTTCCTAGGTTGCCCAATCCTGATAAAGATTGCGGTGTGAACCTGGATGGATTACCGATTAATACAAAGACAGATCCAGAATTTGGTGGAGGCGGGGGACAAAAACTTATTTCACCACAATTTTGAAGAGGATGCAAACTCTTTTCTATTCTAAGCTTTCAAGAGCTGAATTTCTCTAGATTTTTAATTATAAATGATTGTCATGGGGTATAAGAAGGACGTGTTCCTTCTGTCCCTTTCTCTATGCCTGTTGTTTAATTGCCGTGTGTCCATTTAAAGAAGAGGATAGGTAAATACAGCAAGTACAATTACAACAACTTTACCAAAATGAAATCGTGCCAAGCGCCAACCTAATATGTTTTCTGGCCACACGCATCAGGTGTTTGATATTTTACGCAGCTCGCTTATAGATAATTAACATTAGCCGAGGGTTTTCAAACTGTGGCCCGCGAAAGGATGTAACTTATGGCCCGCGTCCACGGATAACTTTTTTGGTCCAGACCATGGAAATGCAGCCCTTTTGAGGCCGACTCCAGAACAAAGATCTTCAAAAACTTTGTGGGTTTAAATCCGATTACCACACAATCAGATATTTCCTTTAATGTCTCTGCTCTTTTGAGGTCGATCTTCGAAATAAGGTCTTCACTTTAAAAAATATTCCTCATCGGACCGAAAAACCTTCCAGTAGATGAAATTGACCCACCAACAAAAACGTTTGCACGCTCCTGCCATTAGCTGTGTAATTTGAGATGCTTTATAAATTAAGTTGTCACTTAACTGTTTTTTTGTCCGGCTATGACCAGTACAGCTATGCGATTCAAAGAAAAGAAAGCTGAAACTCTAGTGAAGTATAAAGCTCTGGTATAGGTTACAAATTTCAAACGGTAACACGATTCAACAATTTGGCGACCATTAGTGTTTTGACAAGCTGCTTAAATCACGAAGCAGTTGTCAGGAGCGATTCAGCGTTTTGCAACATTTTTTCTGTTGCCCGACCTTCTGCCTCTGGCTGGTTAGTTAAACAAAAGATTTCGTTTCGTTCGCGACAACGCCATGGAAGGGCGTAACCGCAGACATTTTAAACATAGCGAAAAAAGATTGCTTGATGTTTAAATGTTTTGGTGAAGCTGTTAGGTGAGGATAGGCTGTGAGTCAAGGTTACTAGCGTATCTAGAGGTGTAGCATTGCGTCATGGCCACCCTTGCGTATGATAAAAAATAAGTACATCTGCGATTATTGAGGTTTTTCGCTCCCCCCCCCACAAAAGTGCTTAGAACGCTAGCAGCTACAGCCTATTGTAAGTGGGTTGAACTTTTATAGCTTTTTATTTTAGTTAAACTTTAAACTCCCCTTACAACTTTGAAGAAGATTGGCAACATCAAATTTTAACAGTTGTCGCTCGAACTGATAATTTATACCATGTTTGCGCAGTATTGTATTTTATTATCAGCAAACTGTAGCGAGCCACAAAGTAATCAATTAGTAACTTATTAATAATTGGTGGCACCTAGGCTTACTTAGTAGAACAAAACTGAGCTGGACGTGACCTGTGTTTACGGCTTTAATAGTCTATTGCAGAACTCAAAAGATGCAAGCTGAGTCATAACTGCGCTAAAGTTAACAAAATGTAGTAAATCTATTATTGCACTGAGTTGAAATCTAGAATTTCCTTGTTTTGTCATAGACAGCATTGATTTAAAAAGTAATTTGGTTAGCATTGTTGAATACGAGCTAGAAATATTTAAAAGTCTAGCAGAACTGAGTGTGTTTGGGTTTGCTGTACGACGATAACTTCAATAAATGCGCGTGCTATTAAAAAAATCGTGATGCAAAATGGTTATTCATAAATAAGGGCATGCATTTTAAACTGATGGCATTTCGAGCTAAAAGACACGATTTTTTGTTGACGAGAATTTGAGCAACAAGTTCTGCAATGAGCAACCAGAAATAACTGCGGAAAGTTAAAACCGTTAAATAATTAGCTTGAGTGCTTGGTGAAAAGTGCATACCTAAATCAAAAACCAGCTTTTTGCTGTTTCAAATGCTGTTGTCATTCGGTATGCTATCTGCATTAGGCCAGATGAACTACAGACATAATCTGACATTTATTAGAAACTAGGGATAATGAAGAGTCACGGGTGTGATGGGCCTTCTCTAACTGCAGTCACCATAAACCTTAAATCAGAGGTTCTTAAAGTTTTCTTAATGCCCCCAGGGGGTATTGATATTAGATTTTGGGATATTGAGTATTTTTATTGCAAAATTAGAAATGTATTGCATGAAAAGGGGAGTTAAATTTTTCGTGAATTAGGATTAGGGGTATTGGGGCTTAAAAACTTTAGGAGCTGCTGCCTTATATCAATGTTTACTGAACTCTGTAAAGGCACCAAAAACTTATGCTAATGATAGAAATTGTGTAAAATGTGAAATTAGGCTGTTACTACTCAGGTTTCTTGTAGTTTTTAGTACTGTAGTTATAGCGATTGTAATCATGTCATCACCTGTAAGTTATTGTATATAATGCACGATCAAAATCCAAATGATGCTGAAGAAAGCTCCAGCACGGAAGAGGAGCCGATGCAAATCATGTTTCAATTTTACCTGCTCCACGATGAAAGAAAACTGTTGCCTTGCTACAGAACATCAGCGGATTGGATGGTTCCAATTACAATGATTCAACAGGTAAAACGTATCTGCGTTTTTGGGCAGTAATGGTCTTTCCAAGGAAGGGAAAATTGAAGCTAGAACTTGAAGGAAGGTCATCTTTTTGAGCTTCATCTAAAATCTCAGCGTAATCAATGCACGGTTTGTACATCTTACTGTGACCGTCTTGATATGGCTTTAGTGGAACGAGTGCTCAAGACCCCCGCTGTTTATCCCGTAAGGGTCTTCTCGAGCATCTTGCGAAGCAAGACTCCAAAACTTACTTCTTTTGTTTTGTCATCTGACTCGTGCCAAAACATCAATCTGCTGAAATGTTTCAAAAGCTTAAAATCAATAATATTACGTAGTAAACTGGGCGTTTCATTTTTAAATTTGCTGCTCAACGTGCCAAAATCCTTAAGTTTTCATTTCGTTGTTAGAACATGCTATAAGCTTGCTCTCTATATAATTCACGTGGTAACCTATAGGTACATGGGCTGGCCTACTTACCTCTTTCTTTTAAACTTCTTCCTATTTTAACTTATCAATCCGCTATGTGCTTTTTCCGTCATGGTTTGATTACAGCCCTGTATTTTAAAGTTTTGCTATAAAACCTGCACCGCCGCACACTTTATTTGGTCCTTTTAGAAACCCTGTCTAGCTATACCAAATCAAACCTTGTACGAGACTTGTCAAAAATAAAGACTTGTCAAAAATAGTGTTTAAAACTTTCGTGGTTCACGCTTAGCTCACAAAGTACAATTTCAAGAAAAAACCAGCAAATTTATTTGGTGTAGCCTTTAGGAAAAGTTTTCTAATGGGAATTTTCCACTTTTTAGTGGCGTAAAGATGACGGGGCCAAACACTCTCTCTGTCGTGGTGGGCTAGTATGAGCATATAGACCATCAAACAGAGCATTAAGTTCACTGGAATGTGGAATAGTATTGTCTGTACCTGCAAACGTTTGTACGCTTCAATTTCTCTGTATCTACTGGGCCAGCAAATATGAAACTTTGCACTATTGATCACTGCTCTGGGGTGAGTGCAAAACGGGCGCTGACGTCACCATCACGTGATTAATAAGCATAATTTTTAAAATATCTACCTCTCTCGACGGAGGAGAGCGACTATGGGCTCGAACGAAAGCCAGCCTCACACTCATCACTTTGCAAATTTCTGTTCTTCCTTAAGAGTTAAGATGACGTCATAATGAAGTTTGTATACAGAATTTGCTTTTTATATTTATGTTGTCGAGAAGTACTCAGCCTGATATACTGTAGAAATAAGCGGAAAATATTAAAAAGCTGCTGCTGCTGAAAAAATTTGCTGCAATTAAACCTTTATTTATGGTGTCGTAGGCGATTTCTTTTTTGAACCAGTTTTTGTTTCTTATTTTGCAAAACAACTCATTTTTTTGGAAAATGCTTCAAAACACAGCTTTGTTTTTGCGGTAATGCATATCTACATCACAACATTGTGCTTGCAATATGATAGCATTTCAGCGAAAACAGCAAAATTTGTACTTAATGTTCGCATGTTCTTTTGAAAGCATTGATACACTATGGTTGACTTAAAGCTAGAGTAGGGGTGCGCAACCTTTTTGCTATGTCCGGCCCTCTTACGGACTATACTTTACGTACGGCCGCCAGTGAGTTCCAGTTATCTTTTACCAATTTTTATGGCTATGTTGTTGTGCACTTGGAAGAAGCGCTCTACAATAGTTCCTCTGCTTGATTGCAGTGCTTGTGGTAGCAATCCATTGTGCCATCAGTAGCGGTGGTTCTGAAGTGAATCTAAACCAGTGATTACCATCTTTTTAAAAAATTTTCAATGGCAGACCGCTTGCAGTTTTTTTAATGATTCATGGTACCCTACAAAACAAAGATAATAGAAAATATACAGCGAAGTAATATGCGGTGGGCGCACTTGCTTTGCTAGAACCAATTTATCTATTTTGAGTGGGTTTTGGATAGCACAACTCTCATGTCATGTGTCACATCCACTCCATTTCGGAATTTTGTTTTATTATGAAATAAAGTGGAAAAAGCTGTCGTGGGTTGTTGCGATTTGAATAAATCTGCGCCGTTTCTATTCAAAAGTTACTCCAACTCTTCACTTTGGAAACTTTTTCAACTTCCATCTTCAACCAACTGCCGCCTTAAATATTACACCCAGTGCTAACTGCAGCCACAAATATAATCACAACAGTGAACACAAACAAGATTTTATCAAAGGTATAGGATTTTATCACAAATAAGGCTTAAGGGGAGGGTAGTTGGAATTTAATAGCTTAGCCATAAAAACACTTGAGGGGAAGAAGTTAAACTTTCCAAAAGTTTGACCAAAATTATTGTAATCTATTTTACTTTCACTTTTTTGGTAATTTTTCATCTTAAGTTGCATAAATGGCTTTTACTGCAATTATAATTGATTTTATGCAAACGAATTAAATAATACCCTTTTTTTATGGTAACAAATTGAGGGAAAGTTAATGAAATTTTAACGTTAGAACAGAAATCGAGTGAAAACAATACTGTTATATGAAATCGCACCGTAGGTAGAAAAATTAAAGAAACGGATAAAAATTTGTGAAGTAGTACTGTATTTATGAGTGACAGTCTTGATCTAGCAATAGGATGATAGCGATTTAGAGGATTGTAAATAAAATCCAAAATGTAAGAAAAATCAAACGAAAATATTATCCCAGTGTGACTTGCACGATAAGAGGGAGATTTCTTTCCTTAAAAACAATAGACCCTCCTCTTTTGAGTGCAAGTCAATTGGAAAGACTCTCGACCTCATTTTGCTCTATGCATGCACCAAGGCACATAACCCCGTCAGGGACTTAATATCACAAATATAATTATGAAAGGGATTGCGCTAGATGGCTAAACAGCTTGCTTCTGTAATTGAAAAAAAACGATTGCTATGTTGGCGCCTATTCCCATCTTTGACTTTGTGTCTTTCGTACTTATTTAAAGGAACTGATTACTCTTGCGAGCTAAGGTAAACAACGCGGTAAATTTTAAATATGTAATTGGTGTTATATGGCTCATATTGCCAATTTGTTTCTTAATCATATTTTATAACTCTACTTCACTACCTGCCATTTTTGTTTATAGTAGCACGTATATCCATACAACCTTTGTTGCGTGCATTTTACTTTTGATATACTTTTGTACACCTGTTTCTATGCATGCTAAGAAAGTTAGGTCAAAATGCTTGCTAGTCCTTGACTGGTGAGTAAAGCTATTCAGCTCCTAGTTAGTTTATGCTTTGGCCAAGCTTTCCTGCCATGTACAAAAACGTCTATTACAGTCAACTTCGGATATAAGAGATCCGCCGGGACCAACTTAATCAGTCTCTTATAACCGAATTTTCTTATAACCGACTGCCGCAAAGTTCGATCCGATACCCTAAGGACCTTTTGCGTAGTCCCTTATAAGCGAAAATCCCTTATATCTGAATCTCTTATATCCAAAGTTGACTGTACAACTTAATTTAAAGGTTCTTTGAGCCAATTGCAGCTGCTATGATTCTAAAAGTATTATCGAAAGTTAAGCCTTGATTGATCTATGACATATTTCAGCCAAATGATACAAATGGTTATATATATAACTTCTAAGTCATTCCGGTATTAATCAACTTTATATCAGTTTTTTGTGACCAAAACAACAGCAGCTAAAACACAAGTTTTGAATGATATTTATGGCAGTGCTGAGTAGATGTTAAGTTTGCGGAACCTCTGGCGCTAAACACAGAAATTTAGTCGGAAAAAGAGCACGAAATAGGGTAATTTGCGATGACCAATAATGCAGGTTTAATGTAGGCAATGCATACGTCAGCAAATGTTGCAAACTGGAAGCTCATTAATATTAAATGATGACGACGAGTCGTTCTTTGTAACATAGTAACTGTCCTATTATCACAATACGTTAACTTCAGAACAGCTGTTAGAAGCAGAAGAAACACAGGAAACAACCGTCAGCGTTGATTGGGACATACTATAACGTTATGGGAATCGTCTTTTGGCAGTTTCGGGATTATACTATGTGAAAGAATACGTTTAGTTGCCTCAAGGAATTAGGCTAACTATATGAATGAATGTTAGATACAGGCCGTTAAGTCAATAGTGGAAACAAATATGAAATTATTTTATCAATAGGTTTTTTAATACTGACGCTTTAGTAAATGGGTAAGAACTGCTAAGGTACTGCAAAAATTTTCTGGATTTGTGATCGTGTCGTAAACTACAGCGAGCCAGATAGGACACAAATGACATGTGTTAGATACAAACTCTATTGAAGATAAGATTTTTGATACAAAATATACTCTAAAAGTTTCTATTGCTACTGAGTGTATTTGTATTTCAGATATGTTTTCCTCTGGAAAGGCTTCTTTTTGTGGAGAAAGTTGTGCATGAGCGAACTGATAGAAGTCTTACAAAAATGACAAAAGTAGAAATTGATGAAATGAGGCTTTGGTTGAAAAGTGCGAAAACTGAACCCAAACAAGATTTTCCGGTTCTAACTGAAAAGGAGTTCTCTTGTCGGCTTCAAGATTTGGAGGTGTGTAACTGTAATGTTGTTGTTTCATCCCGGGGCGCTGCAGATGACCAATTTGTTTTGGTTGTGTTCATCAAGCAGCGAATCTTAGGCTAAGACGCCTGGCGGAGCCCATCCCTCTCCAGGCCTGACCACCCATCTTTCACATAACGGCAGAGGCGTCCCGTTAAATGCCTTGCCCAAGGACACAACAAGCGAACTTGCCGGCTTGTTTTCCACAACATCCTCTAAATGCCGAGCGCCAAGCAGAGAAGCTGTCAATATCATTCTTTGAAGTCTTAAAACTATAATGTAATGTAAACCAAAACGGTCGATTACAGTAGAATAGTATTTGACAAAAAGCCCTGTGATAAGGTTGGAATCGAAGATGGATTTTGTAGAAAAGATGTGGAAAGTTAAAACTCATTTCTTAACTAAATAAAGCTTTGCACACAAAAAGTGTGCAAAGCTTTTCTATGTAGTAATTTTAATTACCAAGTACAGTATACTTTCTGACCATACCCATGATTTTTCAACAAATTAAGAAGAGTAGGTCTTAGCTGTGAAGTCTTGACAGACACTTGCTAAAATTTTCGTAACATTTATAATTAGTAGTATTCAGTTGTAATATCAAAATTTGACTATATTTTTCTGTTTTGTTTTTTGCAGATTAATTATGAAGACTTTCAACATACTTTTAATAAAAAGATAAAAGACGGCGTTTCTGAAATCAGACTCGCATCTGCCGTTCAATCAGTCTGCAGAAAACAAAAGAAAACTAAAAAGTTGAAATCGCGTTTAAAGAAAAAAAGCATACAAAACGTATCTTTGAAGTCTAAAGAAGAATCACTTCAAACTGGTAGGGAAGACTGTAAAATACAAACTAGCTACGAGAAACTACAAGTACCTGTAGTCGTTGTTGATGGTAATGAATCATCCGAACAACTACTTGCTGCTTCTACAGAAAAAGAAACAAAAACCACAGCAAAACAACTGAAGAAAAATGCCGTTTCCGCTAAAGAAGAAACACTTCAGACTAGTAAGGAAGGCTGCAAAGCACAAAATAGTGACAAAAAACAAGACTTGCTTACATTTGCTGTTGATAGGAATAATTCATCAAAACAGCCACCCATTGTTTCGAGAGTAAAAGAAACAAAAAGCACAACAAAAAAACGGAAAAAAAATGCCGTTTCAGCTAAAGAAGAAACACTTCAAGCTTATACGGAAAGCTGCAAAACACAAAATAGTGACAAAAAACAAGACTTGCGTACAGTTGCTGTTGACAGTAATGATACATCAAAACAATTACCCATTGTTTCGAGAGTAAAAGAAACCAAAAGCACAACAAAAAAACGGAAAAAAAATGTCGTTTCCACTAAAGAAGAAACACTTCAGACAAGTAAGGAAGGCTGCAAAAGACAAAATAGTGACAAAAAACAAGACTTGCCTACAGTTGCTGTTGACAGTAATGATTCATCAAAACAATTACCCATTGTTTCGAAAGTGAAAAAAGCAAAAAGCACAGTAAAACAACTGAAGAAAAATGCCGTTTCCACTACAGAAGAAACACTTCAAGCTAATAGGGAAGACTGCAAAACACAAAATAGTGACGAGAAACTACACTTTCCTGCAGTTGCTGCTGACAGTAATGATTCATCAAAACAATTACCCATTGTTTCGAAAGTAAAAGAAACCAAAAGCACAACAAAAAAACGGAAAAAAAATGCCGTTTCTGCTAAAGAAGAAACACTTCAGACAAGTAAGGAAGGCTGCAAAACACAAAACACTGAAGAGAAACCACACTTGCCTACAGTTGCTGTTGACAGTAGTAATTCATCAAAACAGCCACCCATTGTCTCAAGAGTAAAAGAAACCAAAAGCACAACAAAAAAACGGAAAAAAAATGCCGTTTTCACTAAAGAAGAAACACTTCAAGCTAGTTGGAAAAGCTGCAAAACACAAAATAGTGACGAGAAACCACACTTGCTTACAGTTGCTGTTGACAGTAATGATTCATCAAAACAATTACCCATTGTTTCAAAATTAAAAGAAGCAAAAAGCACAACAAAAAAACAAAAAAAGAAAAAGCAAATGATAGTCTTAAATAAAAACAAACAGAAAAAAAGTGTTGATCTGCCAAAACTTTCAACTAACGTTCAGGAAAACACTATTGACCAAACCAAAGGCAATGTCACTTTACAGTGTAGTTCTGCATACCTACCTCAAGATAGTGGTGGTTCTACGACTACCAACAGCAATCATAAAAATGCACCCAAACCTGCTCTTAAAAGTACAGTTCAAGCAGTTGTAAACACAAATACAAGGTCAGATATTAACCTAATTGGTGTCACTGGTAGTGATACATTTCCCTTTTCTACGCCAATCTGTTTTGATTCAAATAACCACACCCTTTCTAGTTTTGATCATGTACTAGATGAACTGCTGAAAAATGTAGTTACCGATAAATATGAACCACAAAACCAGAAATTATACAATAAGTCTGATTTTTCTCCCGAGAAGATACTTCAAAAGACAGGTGAGAGTCAAGAAAACCAAGTTAAAAACAAAATCAAACACACTACTAAAGCTTATTGTTTACAAAGCCACGCTAATAATAAAACGGTTAGAGCAAAAATCCATCAACCACCAAAAAAATTGAATTTTTCTAAAGGCCATTTGGAAAGTTCTACATCTGACAAGACCAACTCTTTTCCCAATAATTGCTGCTATCCAGGAGTCCGTTCTAATCCAATGAGATATAATTTGTCTACCGAAGATAACTTCTTTTCCAGATGGCATGAAAACTCTACAAGTCCATCTTATCAGTATAAAAAAGAAACCGATTTTGATGAGATCGATTATAACAAATCTCATTTCGTAACAGCTAAAAGTGCATACATCTGCGGGGGCAACGAGACATTTAGACAAAACCTTGCTCGAGGTGAAATCAGAGGTCGAAGATATTTGCCCTCGCGGTTACCTTTGAGAGATGCCAATTTTATTCACAGCGATTATGCAGTTAGATCGCTGAGCCCACAAAACAAAAGTTTGCAGCGCCGAGCACAAAAGCCAGCCCGAACAGCGTCGAGAACTCACGTAGCTTATTCTCGATATAGCAACAACCGTCGAAGTAGATCTGTTCAAAGAGCTCGTTCATATTTGTATAAAAGTAATCAAAAGATTTCAAAATGGAACGACGTTAATACAGATTCTAAACGCAAATTTGCACGGTGGAATATTGGTAGTTGTCATCAGCCTCTTCAAACAAGTAGAACTGCTACAGTTAACAAAAGTCTCGATACACTTCGAAATAATGACGAAAGAAACCACACATCACATAAGGCATTTCCTTACAACCTAAAAATTGTCGTAAATGCTGCTCCCAAGCTTGCTGGTCACAAAGAATCGGAACGAAGGATAAAGCCTGTGCCTAATATCTTTAAACAAAATGCTCAAGGATCTTCTGAAAAAGAGCGCTCGGTATCTGATCTCATTCAGGGTATTCGACACAAACATTTACATCATCCCGAATCAACTAGCAGTAACGTTTGGGAAAAAAAAGCACACAAACTTTTTGATGCAAGAGATTTTATTACTAAGAAAAACCTTTTGAAGACTAAAAGTAATAACTTTTTTCATGTGGCCAGCTCTGTTCAGGTTGCAGATCGCTTAGATTTTGAGCCATCCACTGGATTGACAGCAAACTCCAAACTAGAAGAACATGATAACAGATATGTTAAAGGTTTAGAAGAACCTAAAGGTAGCGATGAATCAGAAGACACTCTTGACGATTTTGTGATATTAGATGAAGACTGGGAAGATGTTGATGATCAACAAGAAAATGTGGAAATCAATTTCGACGGCTTGTCATCAAATCACAACTCGCAATCCAGTGTCACCCAACTCTTCAGCGACAAAACTAAACCAAACATTAGTCATAAAAATGATAAAGAGAATAATGAGTCAGCCTGGCCTTTTTCTATTGAAACGTCTACGACCTGGTGGCCATTTGCTCAAGCACAAGGTAACAACTACTATTGGTTTGATGCTTTTTCTGAATTTCAATCAAAAAATATTGAGAGCAGTCAGAGCGAAATCGAAAATAGTCCAACTTCTAGTGCTGCTCTTACCTGTCAGAACTTCAAAAAATTGCATCCGTTTCAATGGAAGAAGAAACTGATTAAAAAAGCTGAAAGACATGCTTTCTCGTTAAAATCTGTTGAAAGGTATGCCTCTGAACAGCATCCGAAAAATTCTATTGAAGTTATTGCTGAATTATTGGATGAAATTGTTGACAAAACAGTAGCACGCGAGCAACAGAGCAACTCAAACTTAGTGGCTAAAACTTTACCGCCGAGATGTTCTGAAAGTTTGGTCAAAGCTTTGCCTAATGATAAAAAAGTTAAAAGGCAGCAAAATGTGTCTGCAAAGATGGTGAAAAATTTTCAAAATGATAAAAAGACTGTTGATCAACCAAACACTTCTGAAAAGGTGATAAGAGTTTTGTCTACTAATGAAAAGACTAAAAGCCAACAGAGAACTTCCAAAAAGGTGTTAAAAATTTTATCAAATGATGGAATGACTAATAACCAACGCAGAACTTCTAAAAGGCTATTAAGAGTTTTATCCAGTGGTCGAAATAGTACAAACCAACAGATCAGGCGTTGTTCTAAAAGAATAAGCGCAATGCTGTCAATTGATAAAAAGACTAAAAATCTACAGAGCAAGTCTGAAAATGTGAACAAAGCTTTGTCACGTGATGAAAAGAATGAAGACCAACAGAGTGATTTTAAAAAGGTCAGAGTTTTGCAAAGTGGTGATAACAGTACAAACCAACAAGAAAAGCACGGTATTAAAAAGGTGATCACAGTTTTCTCAAATGATGTAAAAACTAAAAAACTGCAACACTCGTCTGAAAAAGTGGTTACAGTTGTGCCACAAAATGAAAAAACAACTGCAGACCAACCGAGTAGTTTTAGTCAAGATGTTGAACCACTGCCGAGTAATATAAAGAAGGTTTTGCCTGAGGACAACCAACTGAATCAGCAAATGGAAAGTATTTCTGAAAAAGAAACTGAAAGACGATCAATCCAGCTTACAAATAATAGTTCATTGACAAGCTCTTCCCGATGTTCTCAAGTTACTGAATCGGAAACGAGTGAGGTTTCTTGCAACAGTTATTCTCCAGCTTGTTTAGCCAAGGTTGATTTTTTCTCCAATTCATCAAAAAAGATTTTCTTTTATGGGGTTTCATATAAAAATGAGAAAAAGTTTAAAAAAGATGCAGTTTACCCTCACAGCGCGAGTTCAGTCTCAGAAAAAATAAACTTGCCCAAAAGGAGTACAGAATGTTCACCAATGAAAAATGATGGCTTGATTATTAGTAAAGAAGGTGCACTTTCTGCTGGTTCAAAGGTAAATTGTATTTTTGAAAACGAAAATATTAATCCTAAAGATTTAAGCAAGGATAGCGATGACAACTCTTCACCATCATTAGCTCAAAGTCATGATAAAGGATCCGATTCGGACAGTACTGTCCTCGATGATATCGATTGCGATAACAAAAACATTTGTTGTGCTACTGATGCTGACAAAGTTTCACTGCGTCGTTATGCCAAACCAACACAAAAGTCAGTTTTCTTTGGAAGTCAGATAATAAAGAAATGTTCTGTTAAGATTGAAAATTTGCATTGGCTTGTGGAACCAGCTGTAAATACAAGCAATAATAATTTTAAGACTTCCTCTGATAAAGGCGATTCTGAATCTATGCCATTAAGGGATAAATCTTCTTCAGTTAATCAAATTAATGAGAAACAAGATCAAACAAAGGTGTCCATCAAAGAAAGGCGATCAAGTTGTATTTTCAATGATACAAAAACGAAAGTTTCACGAAAACCTAAAGCAAAAAAAAGCATTTACAAAGCAAGTACAAGTGCACAAAAGAATTTGGACAATCTTTCGAACATCAATGTGCCTAACATTTTAAGCACAATTGATATACCTCATGTCAATCATGATAATTATCACAGTGATTTTCAAAGTAATGCTACTCATGGTCAAGAATTTTGCGCAACAGAATCTAAGATTAATGATCAAAGCAATCAGTCTAGTGTGTTTGCTGATAATTCTGTGATTCCTATTGTGCACGATTCTTCATCTTTAAAGAAGGATCGAAAAAGTGAAAATGAAATAATGGTAAAAGTCGGCACAAGTCGTCCTTCTCGGTTTAAATCAACTATTTCAACTCGTAAACAACGACGTCGTCTTGAGCTGCCTTCTTTATCTGATGATGAGGACCTGCTGTTACTCACTGAAGAAAAGGTACCTGCAACAAAAAAATCACTGACTTTCAATTCTACGATTGGTGGTGAGGCCACTGATGATGACGTTTTACTAATTTCTTGCAAGCCTTTTCTTTCCAACAATGTCGTTTTGCAAAAATCGAAAAAAGGCCGGAAAAGGAAGCCAGGTAAGGCTTCTAGTCTTGATAAACTATCTGGTAAAACCAAAGCTAGAAAAATGTCAATCAAAGGAACAAAGAGAAAATTGAATGCGGGTGATTCGGAATTGTTAGTTAAAAAACCAACTCCTGAGCATCTTTCAAGCAATAGTAGAAGTCCCCCTCAGAGCAGTGACTTAGTTGAAATTGAATCAGTTCTCGAAGGAATCGTTAATAATGTTGTTAAAGAAACATCAGAAGCAGATCGTAGAAAAAAGAACTTCAATTTATTTAAGGTAATTACGTTACGTTGTCTATTACACTGAGCAACAAAATTTTGGTTGTGTATCTTTCTATCATCATCTATTAATGTTACTTAACCATTTTTCTTACCACTACATGTTTCAGAGATCTATTCTTGTTCAATTACGCTGTATAGGACTACTTTGATCTGTAAATTTGACCCCCAAAAATTATTTTGTTGCTGAAATGGATTCTGAGATGCATTAATATTCCTATATGGGGAACATTGGTGGGTTGTCACCAAAAACCTCAAAAAGCTTGAGTTCATTTAGTAATTGATACCTGGTAAAAAGTTCGTATTCTGCTAGAGCAAAAATGATTTAAGCTGCAGTATTTCAATTTATTTGTATAACCAAAAGCAAGTTTTTGCTTAGGAGGGGAGCAAAAAATACATTTTGGGTTTTTAGTGTTTCTGCATTTTGTTAGATGACCTTTTTAGGAGATCAAGTTTTTAACCCCCAATTTTATTTATCTGTACTTCAAACTTGCTTGATAATCTTGTTTTGGAGATGGACGCTTTGTAGCCGTTATATTTAAAAATACTTGTTGATCGGTTGATCGGTTTCTAGAAATTTGGGGGTCATGATCCCTTACCTACTTCAATGATTCGGAATGTTGATCTAGTAGTGTAATTGTATGGTGCTTGGAGAAATTCATTAATATCTTTGGTTTCTCTATATCGTTAGTTCATGTAGGTAAATTGCATGAGCTTTTTTGAATCTTGGCTTCTTCTCTTTGTAATCTTAAGCGATAACGTACACAAAAGCAACTTAAAGAGGGAGAGGGGAACAAAAATATTTTTCAGTCTTGCTGTTCCTCAGTTGGTCTGAAGATCGTTTTTTTGGAGCTCGATACCTACTGACTGTTATATGTAGAGATCTTTAGATCTTTTTGTGAGATCAACGTTTTTTTCTGTTATATCTCAAAGACACCAGAGTTTCTTGATTGGATTCAAACAACTAGGGAGACGTAGTCCCTGTGACCCTGTCCTCAGCAACGTTTTTGGTCCCAGGATTGAACATATTTGATCATCATTAAATTATCTGCATTTCTTTTACTTCAAGCAGTTAGCTTAGCCGAAAAAAAAATTGGGAGGGCTAATATACTTTTTGACGTTCTTGACCTTCAATTTTGGTTGGTGACTTTTTGTTTTGGAGACATTGTTGAACTTTTTTGTTTAAGACCTTAAGTCGCTTTCCAAGAAAACTATCCTTTTTTGATGCGTATTTTTGATATTTTATTGGAAAATGGGGTATTACCTTTACTGGTATTTGATGAGGCCATAATCCCTTCGCCCCTTCTAATTATGCCTCAAGCTCACCAGCCAGTTTAAAAGCCATTTTCAAGTCTTGAAAACTTGTTGTGATTACTCCTTCCTCTTTCTTGGGATGGAGGTACGGCACGAACGGCGATTCAGGTTCACGTTGTCAACCTAATTGAAATTAGGCTAGAGGAAAGATGGCAGCCCATTTAAAACCAGCTATGAACGACTGGTAGCCCCACCCACCAACAAGGCGGAATGCCATTGGTGGGTACCCGAGAATCGCCTCTTACGACATGCTGGGTGAGCAACTTCACAATTGTAACCTGTTGAAGTACGTGTACGCCACCTGTCTGCTACATAAAGATGTAGGCGTTCTGTTAAGTGCCTTGCCCAAGGACACAACAAGCAAGCAAGCTTGCCGGCTTGTTCTACACACGATCCCTTTTTTATGCTAAACGCCAAGCAGGGAAGCAGTGAATACCATTTTTTTAAAGTCTATTGGTATGACTCGACTTAAAGAATGAACCCCAAATCTATCGACTGCGAAGCGGATGCTCCAACCAATGCGCTTTCTTCATTATTGGATTTATCACCAGCAGCAGATGAAAGTACAATGACACTGTATTTCTTGGTTTTTCACTGTCTCTACTAGATTTTCCACTTCTAACTTAGCAGTAGCATAAGCAGTTGCCATACTGTGATGTGATCACTTGCCTAACAGCATGTAGGCAAAACTAATAAATTAGACTACAGCTAATAGCTGTTGTAGCTTCAAATCGGAATCGCTTGTCACAAAGTACAAATAACTATCGCTCGCTCTTCAACATAAATGTAAGACAACAAAGTCCTACTTTTCTTCAAAATGCAGCGTTCATAATGTTGGAAATTGCCTGTGTTTCCAATAGAGAACAATAAAAAGAAACTGCTGTATAACTTGCAACCAACAAGTAAATTTCAAGTCAAAAAATATGTTTGGTCAAGGACTGCCACACTTTTAATACAAAGCTTTTTACTAACCTACAAAAACGCTACGTGATTGGTATATTGACACGCTAACTGACCACGCGACTGAAACTCAATCAGTCCTTTTCGTTCTTACAATTTCAAAGGCAATACGTTAAGCCACACTAGAAGCAACTAGACAATAAAGAACAATGTCTTATCATAAAATTTTCGCTTTTTCCCATTTCAAAAGTTTTTTACTTAAGCAAGAAAAACAGAATTAATGGTATGTTCCCATACGGGACCGTTGCTAAGAAATGGGTTAACTTACTTTACGCACGTGGTGCACTGAAACCAATAATGGCCTCAGTGTTTGCATAGTGTCAGTCGTTTATACATAAATGGCAAATTTGTGCTTTCCTAAAATAACATCGTTTTCCAATGGTTCGATTTGCTCTGAATTATTAATTATATTGCTAGCTCCAAGTGGTTACGATCGATAGAGAGCGTCTTATAAGCGAGAAACAAAACAACAAAGCGAGTCCTGAAGGCGCGAGGCTTCCGAAGGAAGCAATGCTATTGAGAGATATATTCAAATTTACTAAGCCATCCCTGGACGCGTTTCGTCCTTTTGGACTCATCAGCAGGGCTTGCCAAGGGCCAAGAGGTCCCCCCAATAGCATTAACGTTCACTTTTATGAAACAATCTAACTCAAAGAACAAGACTTACGTGCTGTTTTCTTTCTTCCCCTTTTTATACCGTAAAATACTTTGGTATTTTGTTTTGATCTGCAAGTCACACTAAGTTGTATTTCTCAAAACAAGCACTATTAGAATCATTAAAAACTATTTGTTGCCAGCAATAAATCAAGAATTTGTGACAGCGATAAACTACTTTCCCTTTTAAATGATGGAATTACCAGTTACTGTCAAATTCAGCTGAGCCGCTTCAATGATTCGGTCCAGCGCCGGGCTGGAATTGGAAAAACGCTATAATTATCACGTGGGCCACACTTTATTACCCAATATATTATGCGACCCAATACATTTTGCAAAAAAGTCCACAAGTTGCTAATTACTGCTCTAATCCGTTGTTTACAATTCTTCGAGGTTTTGCAGTCTTGTGGAGTAAACTTTGCGTTTAAAGAAACTCCAAAGAAAAAGTTATACGGTGTTGAGTCAGATGAACGAGCGGCTCATTCCAGAAGATCTCGGTGCCCGATTCAACTATCGGGAAGCAGTTGGTCAAGTAATTTCTGACTTGCCTGGTGTAATGTGCGGGAGCTCCATCTTGCTGAAAATAAAAGTTTCAGCAACTGCATTATCCTAGATCTGGGAGGAAAAAATTTTCAAGCTTTTCCAAATAGCTTTCTCTTGTAATAGTTGTGGTTCTTGTTTGATCATCACCGAAAAAATGATTAGCAATCTCCCATGATGCCTTTATCGGAGATGGCACGCCACAAAACAAGCTTTGGTAAATCACGCTCTTTTTCCTGGATAGCTTTAGGATTTTCTCTTTGCCACATTCGAGTATTGTGCCAGTTTACTCTTCGAGACAGATGAAAAACAGCCTCGTCGCTGAACCAAACGTCGTCAAGTATGGATGGATTGTTTTGTAAGGGTTGAGCAGCGTTTCACACATTTCCACCCTGCAGTCGTTATCTTTTTCCAGTTTATGTAGGGTTTACAACTTGTAGAGAAAAGCCTTGATAACTTTGCGTAGCATTCGTTGAACAGATGACTGGCTGATTTTTAACTCTACCGCTGCACGACGTACGGATTTCCTTTGACTCAATGCATATTCCTCTTCTAACTCCTGAATGTTTTCCTCTAAGCGTCCGCTCCTTGGTCTCCCTGATCGTTGTGTGTTAATTACAGAGCCAGTTGCCTTAAATTTACAATAAATTGCATAAATTGTTTATCGCGTAGCAGCTAATTTAATTCCAAATATCCAGTGAAACAGGCGCTGAGTTTTCCGTACCGATCCATACTCGTCTTGCCAAACAGCAATTTTGCACTTCATTTCTTGAGTTGATCTTCCTGTCATTACTTGGGTTGGTGGAAAATGCAAACGATACCAAAAGTTATGTTCACGCTATGTTCTCTTATAAAATGAGTGCCCTATGATCTATATCTGAAAAGAAAATCAAATTTGAAAGAATATACGTGGAGACACTGTGTATTTTGTTTTAGTTCCATATAAAGGTCCAGATAACTTCATCCCATCTTTTCAGTATCGTTCGTTAATTATATCTCGATAAAATCGCTTGCCTTGCTCCTTTCTGACATTTGACGTATTTGGCCTGAAAAGTCTTGATGAGGGTGCACGGTAAGCAATGCATGTTTAGTGACATCTTGCTAACAAGCTTGCAGGTGTTTGCAAAAAGTCTTTAGCTCGTAATTTTCTTTGTTCTGCCTTTTTCGAGTTTTTTTTGTGATGCAAGAAATTACGTAATTAGCAGCTGTTCCATCAATGTTCTACACCAGTGGTTCCCAGTCTTTGTAATGGCTCGCACCCCTAAAGTATTTTAATATGTTCCCGCACCCCTAAAATATCTTAAAATGTTCTCACGCCCATAAAATATTTTAACATGTGACAAATTCATAACATATTGTCCCGGGCCAAGATGTGGGCCAATTTTGTTGTCACGGCTGAAATTGTATGTGTTGAGCTTTTTCTTTTTGACATCAGCATCATCTCGAACTGAATTAAAGGCCGTCCACAAGGCATGCTGTAATTACACACAGATTGTGGAGAACAATTAGCACATGATGAACTGAGCACGACAGTATAGTAATGCAACACCAAAGTTTGAATGACCATCTGGTATACCTGGTTGGGAACCCCTGTTCTACACGTATGATGCACAGGTGGTGTTTGCTTAAGCTAGGTCTGGTTTAAAAACGGTGGTTAATAAGTGAAAGTATGCGAGTAGGAGGTGCATAGTTTGCTCCTTGTCACACATTTATGTTTCTAAAGAGGATTTATTCAATAATTTTACATCGATAAGTTGGATATATATCTACCCGTTGGGATTTCAAAAGTGATAAAGGCTTTACACAATATCAATGAGTCGTTTCTAATAGGAAGGGCTTTTGGTACCTCACGCTCAGATTTATAGCAGCGGTAAATGTACTAAATTTGTAGCTTTTTCACTCTTTGAGCGTGTTGGAGGCAGGGCTTTAAAGTCGAACTCAAAAGAACTCGATATTTTTTCCGAACTCTACTCGAAAACTAGAAAGCAATATATTTGCACTCAACAAAAATTGAATTATGTAATTTCGGCGAACAATAAAAATATTTTGGAGATTCATTCAGTAGAAATGCCAAAAGTGAGAGTTAAAAGAAGAAAGACGAGACGGAAACTAAATTTTGGGAAGCTCTTGATAGTTTACTACTGGTTTGATCAGGCTGCTTTCGCACGGGTATCATTTACCTGCGACTGTAACGAATACTGGAAAGTATCTTTTCCAAACTCCAACTAAACTCGAAAAACTTAAAATGTAGAACATGTACTTGGACTTGCAAAATCATTGTAGACTTAAACACAAATAAAATCGATCGATTTCTCAGCCCTGGATGGAGGCAAAGTTTTTAAGTAGAAGCATGTCGATTTAGAAGCTTTTTCTGGATCGTAGTCTCATCGTCGTTGTAGAGTGTCCATAATGCCAATAGCGAAGGTCATTTATTGCGATCTGATTGCACCCACTCCCGGTTTGGCATTCTCTCTCGTGATACCACGCACGCTAGTGGTGGCTTCATCATTTTCGTCAGGCAGGGCTCATCCTTCTCTGAACTTTCTACCTCCACTCTTTCTTTGCTTGACCTCTATTCTAATTATGTAGGGGTCAACATCTCTCTAAACAATTTCTTCTCGCTCTCATTTCTTAATGTTTACGCTCTCCCTATTCGCTCTTCTCCAACAAATGGCAGAACCGACTCCTTTTCTCTCTCCATTCTTTTCTTCTCCAGAAATCTCTTCATTGTGGTGGACTTCAATTGCCATCACTCATTCTGGGACTCAAAAGGTACTGCCGACCCCTGCAGGGAGGAAGTATTCAATTGGGTCATCTCTTCTGACCTCCTCCCCTCAATGACACTGACATATCTACCCTTCTCCATTGCTCCTCCCCTGACATTCCCTTTGCTCCCTCCTCTAACGCCCTTTCCTGTTTCTGGATGCTTCAGAGCCTGGGTTTTGATCACCTACTTCTTCTATCTGTTCCTCACTCTCCGGTCTTTTGCCCCAACGAGCGTGCCTCTTCCTTCAATTTTCTGAAAGCTCGCTGGGATGACTTTGTCTCCTACTTTGACTCTCACTGTCCTTTTGCAGGGGAATACTCGTCTCTCTCTTTCCTCTGCTGCTGCCCTCTTTACGTCTCTGGCACAAAATGCAGCCAAATCGTCCATTCCTTTCGACTGCATCAAACGCCATCCTAAAGCCTGGTGGTCCGCTGAGGTGGAAGAAGCAGTTAATGAAAGACGCAAAGCTTTTGCTGCCTCTCACAGAAGTGATGAAGATCGCCAGGCTTACATCTCTGCTTCCCGACGTGCTTCGTCTGTCATCGCCAAAGCCGAGGCATGGCAGACGACTTGCTCTTCTCTTTCACCCAAATCTAACCCTAAATCTATACACTCTCTTCTTCGCTCTGTCGCTGGCTCATCCTCCTCCTCCCCTAACTTCCAAAACTGTTCCTCGCCCAGGGAGTCGGTTTCAGTCTATGCCGTTTACCTGAGATTCCACTTTTCTGTCTCTCAGCCAAAGGCCCTGCGTAGCGGAGCCAGAAGCTACCTTTCCGAGCTCCACCGAGCCACGTGTCCTGGGGATTCTGACTGGTCTTTCTGCTCACCCTTCTTTCCTGCTGAATTTTTTTCGGCTGCCTTAACTCTTTCTTCGTCCACCGCCACTGGCCCAGACGAAGTTGCCTATCCCATGCTAAAGCATCTTCCTCGCTTTGGCAAGAATTTTCTTTTTCACATCTTTAATCTCTCCTACTCTTTGCATTCCTTTCCTTCCATCTGGAAGACGTTTTCTATTATTCCCATCCACAAAATGGGAAAGCCTCTCGACTCTCCTGCTTCTTTCCGGCCTATCTCTCTCACGTACGTCTCAAAGCTTTTTGAACACATCGTTCTATCCCGTCTACTCTTTATTCTGGAATCTAATTCTATTCTCTCTCCCCGCCAGGCCAGTTTCCACCCTGGACGGTTTACTCTAGATCAAATTCTTTATCTTTCTCAGTCCATCTCGGATGGGTTTAACAAACCCAAACCGAGCTCTCGGACGATCTTCTGTACTATTGATTTCCCAAAAGCTCTTGACTCTGGCATCCCGCCCTTTTCCATAAACTCATTTCGGCTGGCCTCCCTACTTGCTTTGCTCGTTGGACTCAATCTTTTCTCTGATAGGCGCGCTTGCGTGGTTTATCAAAATTACAAAAGTCGTTCCTTTCGAGTCTGCTGAGGTGTACCGCAAGGATCCGTTCTTGGCCCTGTTATTTTCTCTGTCTTTATCAATGATCTTCCTGCTTCTCTGCCTTCTTCCGTCAGCTGCTCTCTTTATGCTAACGATCTGGTCATTTGATCCTCCTCTCCCTCGGTCCCCACTGCGGTGGAGGCCACACAAGGAGCTCTGATTCGATTGGAGCGCTGGTTGGAGTACTGGTGCTTCTTCTCAATCCGAGCAAATGTAAGGTCTCCTTTTTTTTAGTGGATCTTAACCAAGCTAACCTCCATCCCAACCTCTTCTTACTCAACTCGCGCCTCTGTTTCAATCCAACTTCAACTTTTCTTGGGGTTACCTTCGACCGCACTCTTTCTTTTTCTAACCTGTATCTTCACTGAAGGCCAAGTTCTTCCCATGTCTCAAGGCCTTACGCTGTATTTCTGCTTCCCCATGGGGCCCATCTAAGGAATGGCTCTCTTTTTTGTATAAAGCGTTTCTTCGGCCGCTTCTGCTTCACCCGGATGGTTTTCTTTGTTTAACGTTACCAATATCACCAAATTGGAACGTCTTCATCAAGCGACTAGCCGCGCCATCTCCGGCTGCTTCTCGTTCTTCCCTATCCCACTTCTTCTCTCCGGTGCTTCTCTACATCCCCTACGAGTCGCCCTGACTCATTTCGCTTTGTCATCTTGTGAGTGGGCTCTTCGTCTGTCAACCTCTTTTCTCATTTCAGGTTTGGCCGGACTTGGAGTGAAACCAAGACTTTGCAGATTCTCCTGGAGAGCTTTTGCATCCACTCACCTACATCTCCTAGGGAGGCTGTTCTTGCTTGCCTCCTTCACCTCCTTGAAATCTGCCTTCACTGTGGAGTCCACCCTTTATTCTCCATGCTCTCGCTCTGATCTCCCTTTCTCTTGCCAAGGTGCAGCTCTCGCTCACCTTGACTCTCTCTCTCCCCTCGCAATCTGATACTCTGGACTGACGGCTCTGTTCCATTTCCTTTTGGCAAAGGCGGCTCTGGGTACTTGCCAACTGCTCTCTCTGTAGCACTGAGGCCACTCTTTTCTTTTCAGCAGGCCCAGTATGTTCAAGTTTTTCTACTGAAGCCTGCACTATTCTGCAAGGTCTTTGCTGGTCTCGGCAGCACCAACAAATCTGCTACTTCTCCTCTCCTATCTGACTCTCGTTCTGTCCTCGTCACCCTGTCCTCATCTCCATCTTTCTTTTTACCTCAAACTCTCTGGCAAGAACTGTCTTTTGTCTCCTCCTGTTCTATCAGACTACAATGGGTCTCCGGACATTTGTTTCTCCAGGAAACGACGCGGCTGATGAGCTGGCCAGACGGGGAGCAGTACTTGCGTCCTCTGCATTCCCTTGTAGTCTCTCTCCTCTTATCTCTCATATCCACTCTCTTATCTCGGACTGGAGGCGTACTGTCTGATCTAAATTCTTCGACACATAGATTTCCTCAATTTCCACCGAGAAACTTGTGCTCCCTCGTCACACTCGCTGTGTTCTCTCTCATCTATGCTGCAACGGACACAGCCTTCTGTTAAGTTCTTATCTCTCTAAGATTGGCAGAATCGAGAACCCTTCCTGCAGCGCCGGCGGACACCTCTTATCTCATTCTGCACTGTCCAGCTATGGACTCTTTGCACCGCTCGCTCGCTCTTTGGCAACTCTCTGTCTCTTTAAGACCTCTGGAGAGTTTCCCGGCATCTGGGGCTCCATGGTCTCCCGCCATGCCCCCATTCCTCGGAAGGGGTCAAGTAACAATAACAACAACAAGGTCTTTTATCGGTTTAGATTGTTCAGTTTCATGGGAAACAATGTTTCAAATTTAAAGGGGTCATAGCTACTAATATATAAAAACTGGGTTTTGGTAGATTTCAAGCAATTTGCAATGGCTTGGTAACAGATGCATAACTTACATAATTAAATTATACGCTCTTATTTTAAATCACAGTGTTACTCTTGATGGGATAAAAAGTTTTCACAGAGGCTATTTGACTGTATACACACTAGAATCAAAGAGAAAATGTTCTTGGCAATAGCAGTACTTTGTAAAATGTTATTGCAGCCCTGTGTTAGGACTTCACTAGTTTTTCGCCATACAATATGCTAACTTCACAAAGGTGTTGTTGCCGTGAAAAAAGAACAAAATTGACACTAAATATAAATTCAACTAAAAGTCTGGAAAACGACCCAAAATTTGCATAAAAATTTTGTTGTCTTGTAATGTTATTTGCGTTATTAAATCCACTTTAACCGGCTTTTTATTGTATATCGCAGATGCGTCAATAACCAGTGGAAGCCATAAGCCAGGGGTATTCAACCTTTTCAAAGTTCATGTCAAATTTTCTAAAAATATTCCATGGCAAGCTTTTCAAAGTTCTGCTTATATTGGTTATAATGAATGGCTTACAAGTAAATTTACTGATCAAGGTCCGTTAGACCTTAAAATGCTAAAACAAGGCAATAAAAGCATGTATTCTACAATATGGCACTTTTAAAATTTCAAGTAAAGACCTTATCTCGCAACAAGTATAAATAACCTCTGAGCAATAACGTTGAACTCTTTTGTTTTCATAAAGATCAACGTGAAAAGCTCGATTTGTTTATATAAAAACCAACAAATTGAAAAAGGATTGTGATGGATTCTCTGATAAGAAAAAAAATGCAATTTTCTTACAAAATGGACAAATTTTTGAGGAATAAGATAAATCTTTAGTGTGAATTAAAAACAACTAATATATTTTAGTAATAACTTGAACATACATAATGATAATTAAAGCCAAGTCTGAGTTGTTTTATTCATTGCACGTAGAGGTATTTGAGGCTCAATACAAGACAATGTACAAAACAAGTCATTTTTCACATACATTCTATTTCTAGATCATGCCTTCATGGCAACGAAAGGGAAAAGGCGGCTTTAAATAGTTAAGTTGACCCAAATACCAATAGCATTCTCATAACATATTTGATCACTTGAGAATATGTAGCAGAAGCAGCACAGCACACCAATATGTTGTTATCTCAGAATTCTCAAATACAGTCTTCTTGGTAGAGACATTTCTTAATTGATAAACTTTTCTTGAAGATGCATGGGGAGAGCTGAGAAGTTTACGTAGAACAGATTTCTCACTATTTTCAGACTTTCATTTATACATGTATCTCTGCACTCTGAAAAAAAATGTTCTTTGACATCAGATGTGATATTTATCGAATCATTCCCACTGGATATGGATATCGGATAATGGCCTGCCGAACATGACAAAAAGTGTTTCATGACGTGCATGTTCCACAACGCTAACTTGTCCATATGCATTAAGTGACTCATTGGAATTTAAGATAGTGGTTTTACTCTTTTGCATTGATAAATTCAAGGTATTTAATTTTTCCAAGATATCCGCTAAATAAGCCGTCGTTGTGTAAAAGCAGGAACATTAAAATAAGCTGTAAAGTCTAGTTTTGCTTACAAAAAACGCTGCCATTCTTTACGCCGTTAAAACACTCGAGACAGCATATTCCTTTTTGACAGCCAATGCACGTCTGTATGGCATAAAAGTGTGGTCTGCTGACATGTCATTACAAAGCCTTGAAAATAATCTTTTATTTATCACTCACATTTTTACAAAGTACACCATTTTAATAACAATATTTAACTTTAGTTGTAGATCCGAAGGGAGAGTTTAACTTGTCAAAGCTTGACGGTGTATCATGCAGTGAACTGAAGTTGCATTTGGAGCTAATTTTTTCACCCTTTTCATAAAACCTGATCGTGCACCAATCGTGACAGGTGGTTCCTCCATACGTAGAGAACCTATAATCTCCCACTTTATTTCACATTTTTGGAAATAATTTTAGTGATATATCAGCTTCCCGTGCTGTTGTTTGTAGAGGAATACAGAAGAGAATAGTTTCCTTTATACTTTCTGTGGCAGTCCATTGCACAAATATGATTATCTGAAAAACATTTGAAATGTCAGTTAATTCATCCGAGTGAGTAGAAAACATATCATGAAGGATTTCAAACTTAAATCAATTAAAGAAGTGTCATTCGCCATTTCGGTTATACGACGCTGTATTGTATCATTTAATAAAGATATTGCTTTCAACTTTTCGCATCTCTACAACACTCGCTCTACCATCTTCGAAGCACATGGCATTAGAAGAGTTTTAGCTATGACATGGGGTTTCTTTTGTATGGCAGTCTGAAGTGCAACTTAATGAGAAGCTTCAACACGTGATATATTTTACTTGAAAAAAGTTCCTCTAGAATCCAATTTAGCATGTTTCAGCTAATTTTGTTTCTTTTCAAAGAAGGTAATAACTTATACTCAGGATGAGCTTTTGACAAATGATTTGGCGATTTACTTCGATGAAGGGATTCGTTTTCAAGGACTTTGTAGTAAATAACTCATTTGTATTTTTGGGTATCTTGGTCAGTGAAGTGTGAAACGATATTGGATGTAATCAGTCTCTCTTTTACGATTTAGTGTTGCCTTTTATTCATGATTAGGCCAAAAAATTTAAGTTGAAAATAAAGTAATTATAATTGAAAATTGCATTTCCGAACTTTTCGTACTTTTCTATCTACAGTATTGTATTCAATCAGTTCGCTTGTGTTTATGTAGAATTTTCGAAATATCGGGCAAGTTCCTGAATCTGTAGCCGGCACATGAATCACTGTGAAAAGCGCAGAGCAAAAGATAATAAAAGAAACAAAACAAACTTTTTGCAACTCCTACTAGTAGAGTCTAGTGTAGAAAATCGGGACTGCGCCGGAAATCTTTGACGTCACAATACAAATGTAAATACAAGGCTAAAAATGTTCAACATGAACAAACATCGATTGTTGTAGAACATTCTTGATCTTTAACGTTTGCATAAAACAGCATTTTCTTTCACTGCAACGTCAATCAAAATACTGAACAAAAAGCGCAAGTGGCCGACGAAATTTAATATTGTGGCACAAATAAACTAGTTTTTTCAAAAATCTAGCAATTTTTCATATAGCTCTGTAGCCCACTCGTTGAGAACCGCTGCGGTAGACCTTACGTAATAAAGTACTTGCCCAATGTGTATCACAAGTACTTAGAGCAATTTATTTTGCGTCTCTTCATAACTGCGCTGATTTTTTTAGCACTAGCAAATGGGAATCAAGACGTTTTCAGAAAATATAATGGTAACAGTATTGTAAACATGAAAAATAATTTTCCCTTGATTGTAAACCACAGAAGTGATGACGACAACTTTTTAGGTCGCTGCTTACAATCAATTAAGCCTAATTAAGATGTCGGTACATTTTTCATTTATAGTTTATCTCTTTGCCCAATAAAGATATTACTAAAGTGTTGCTCATGTTCCCACTGCATTATAAACAATGTTAAGAATATGAATAAGCTTTTTGTCAACCTGACATCACCAATCAAAAAATATAGGCAATAATGGATCAGTGTGAGCTAGACTTTATTGTACTTGCTGAGCGGTTTTCATTTGAAACAAACCGTAGATTTTCCAGTTTTGTCGGCAGAATACGTACAAAAAGCGTTTCGTATGTTTTTATGCGCTAAAGCATGCGGGCGTTACGTACGTTGTGGTCGAAACCGAATGTTTAGTCAACAAAGCATACTGTGAAGCACTATTTTTTGTACAAAAATCAATTTTTGTACAAAAAAGCAGGAATGAAAACACGAGCTAAGCCCTATAAAACTCTAGCCTATTACGTACATCTACCTTTATGTGTTTTTGTATAAAAATTCTTATCTGCTTGTCTATTCGTAGTTCGTAAGGTGTTACACAGGGTACGTTACTGTCCAAACATCCGGTTTTGTTAGCAAAGTACTTAAAAAGCGATTTGTTTTCGCAGATAAAAACGCTCAAAGCACTTTTGGTACAAACTTTGCAGACAAAATTGGATGTTAGAGCCATTACGTATACTATGTGACACCACATCAACAGCCAAGCTGATAAAAATTTTAGTATTAAAACGTAGAGAAAAAAGAAATGCACAACCGTACAAAAACGTATACAGTGTATATTCACGAATAGATTCATTCGTGGGCTGTGGGCGTAGAAGTTGTGCTCTTCAAAATTTCTCAGACCCCCCCTCATACGTAGCTATTTTTGAATAAAACAAAAAATAATTTCGCAGCCAACTAAAATGATTTTCTCTCAATTAAACTGGATTTTTTAGGCGAGTTTTGTCAAAATTCGATATTTTATAATATTTTTTCAAGCTTGGATTTTAGTATGCCAGCTTTATCTAAATTGTTTTTTTAAGAAAAAAATTAAATTACAGTCAAAATTATTTCCTGCTACTTTACAAATGTATGTGAAAAACTAAGAATATCCAATTAAACGTCTTGCAATTTTCTATTAAAGAATTACAGTCCACTATTTTAGAATATCAAAAATGGGTGAACCTTCCAAAACGTATCGTTTTTGGCACACCGGTATAAATTGGTTGCCTGCCCCTACACAATTTTCTGCGGGCGCTCATTATCTATGCTGTTCAACTTGTCTATTGTGATTTTACGGCTTTCAACCTCGTATTAGTATTCGGTAGTTAAAAAGCATTTATCTTCGGTTCAGCTTAACAATTTTATTTTGGTAAAATGTAGATGGAACTTTTTTCAAGCGCTAGCACAAATCAGAAAGCGAAAACTATTCCACCAAGCAATGATGGAGTTTTGATTGGTAACGGTCCTGTTGCGGAATGTTTTTCGTTAAAAAATGCTGTTGCATCCACATCACTTCAAAACAATAAGATTCCTAGAACTGCTGAAATCTCGACTGAAACAACGACCACTCCTTCGACGTTAAGTCAACGAGTAAAAAGAAAACAACTGGTTTCGACAAATGTAACAGGTAATTGGGACTTTCAAACTTTTAGATTGCATTTGCAAAGCTTTTTGCCTGGGACACATGTGAACAAAAACCGTCAAAAAGAAAATGCAAAGTAGTTAATGCAGCTGGCAAAATAAATTAATAAAACGAAGAATGATCTGTTGATCCAGACAAAAGCTTTGAAAATATACGCAATTAACAAAATATAAATTATGTTCGCTTTGTCAGTGGCAAGTTTACTACGGTAGCCCGATGTTACCAAAGCTTGGTACCTTATATTTGGTTTAACGTTTTCGTTTATAATTTTTAATGAATATATCTTAGGTAATAAAGGTGAAAAAGAAATCGGTTTTAAACGTTCAATAAAAAGCATTTCTCCCATTTTCACTGCAAAGGTTCCTGCTGTAATGAAAAAAGGAGTTGGTTCTAATGATGGTTTGTCTGAGAAACGATGTGCTGTGATTCCGACTTCGTTTAGCTCAAATGCTTCCAATGAAAAGTTGCATTCTTCAGCTGTTGAAAATCCAAGCTGCTCTGTTGACAGGAATAAATTTTCAAATGGAGCACAATCACTTGTTGATTCCAGCACAGTTTGTACAGTCTCTTCAATGATGGACAAAAATGATTTGCGGACTAGTGATCTAACCAAAAACGACACTTCGGTTATTTCTAGAGTTGTGAGTTTTTCTGAAAATGAATCTCGATCAGTTCAAGCTAGCAACACAAGCAAAGCTATAATCAGTAAAGCAGTGGATGTGTGTACCGAGGTCATTGCTGTTTCTTCAACATCCAATGTTTTTCATGAAAGCACTTCACAACCAAGGAATCCACCAAGAATGATACTCTTGGCTAGACAACCAAACACTCTTGCAGTGTCTCGTTCTGGTGGTATCACTTTGTCACCGTCTTCTGAAAGCGTTTTTGGGGAAACGTATCATCATGGTATGATGGAGATATCTCTCACTGCGCCTGCAACCCATTTGGATTATGGAAACAGATTTGAAGAACATATAGTACCTCCTAACAATGTTGCTTTTATGCGTCGTCGCATACCGTATATTCAGCTGCGAATTCAAAAAGGTTCTTATGATAATGGAAAAGATACTAATGGCAGTTCAAATTCAGTATCAAATAATGCTTCAAAACTTGACGTGGATAATCCTGGAACTAATTTAATCCGTTTGCGTGATGCAGCATTTGCTTTGAAATTAAATGCAATGCATTTAATTCAATATGTAATAAAAATTGGTTTGAAATGCTACACGCCAAATATGTATGCCAAAAGTGTTTACGATTTGATTTACAATCCAGTCGCACTGTCGATTGCCAATTTGGGTGATTTGCTTGGTATTCATCAACCAGTTTCTGATTGCCTATTAAACGAGAACTCTATGTTGCTGCTAAATGATTTTTTGAAATTGATTCTTCCAGTAAGTATTTATTTTGTACTTCATCGCTTAATCTAACAGTTAGAATGTGCTATCAAAGCCTGACTTATCAACCACTTAGGAAAGAGTCACGAAGACATCGTATGTCTTAGAGGTAATTAACGCCATAGATGACTAAAAGCTATGTTTTCAGGGATTGCCCATTGCTTTGCTTATACCCCAGTATGCCTTCATCTTAGTTGATGAGCTTTAGTCTCTTTCATAGTTGCTTCTGCTCATAAATAGCTGGTTTGATCAAAAGTTGAAGTTGCCATTGAATGAAATGGATTAGTAAAATGTTGGTTAAGGGGTTGTGTGCACGTGGCATTACCATCGATTCTTAAGCGAAGTTGGTAGGCTAGGCAGTTTACAAAATATGCGATTTTAAAATGTGGTGACATCGTCCGTCAGCTAAACTTGATCTTCAACCACATTTGTTGAATGGCGTGAAAAATGCTCACAAGTTACAAAAAATCCCTGGCTACATTTTTTGTCAATAATGCAACCAGATAAGATTCAGAGAGCAATAGGTCTAAATTTTTCCGTCGTTATAAAACTTGTAGAGTAACACGTATAGTCGCTACTGTACAAGGTTGTGTTCAGAGCCTCTTCGAAATTCCCAGCTTCAAAATTTGTGGTTAAAATTTATTTTTTTCTACTACAGGCTTTTTATTGGGAAAACTTCAACATTTCAATAGAATGTCTTCCGCCCTTTGTTACTGTAACGACCTACAAGCCAGTAGACGCTGTCAACGGTCAAGTGATTGAAGTAGGTCCACTGATCAATAGGAATAGATTTGGCTTTTTCGGTCTGTACATTTGTTTCCAAAACAGTTCAGAAGTTCACACATAAATTTTTTTGTGAAAAAATTTACGACCAATAGTGAAGGTTTTACCTGTTGCCATGAAAGATAGCAGGGGCCTACCTGGAGTTGTATTTTAGGATGCGAAGCTATTTTATAGAGCCTGGGCTCTTTAATTTTATTTTGCTAGAAATTGGTGTCCGCAATCCTGCTTGGCGTTCAGCAATAGGAGTGAAGTGTGGAATATAAAGTTAAAATTAACCAGCCACGAAAAAAGTCTTACGCCTAGAAATAGTTGCAGTTAAAAAGCCCCCATAAATGCCGTGTTTTATTAACACTTTGGCTCATGAAATTATCCGGGATAATTTCATATCTCCTATTATTACACTGAACTACAAAAAATTTTTTTCTTTGGTGCCTCAGATGTTATACCTGGTGTAAGGTGTATTTGGGGCACTGATTACGAAAATGACATCGGTTTATTCGAAGCAGTTCTACTTTTTGAGATATGGTATATTTGCCTATGATACGGTTAGAGCTATTATTTTGTTTTTGCTTAAGCTTCATGGAAACGTATTCCAAAGCTGAATCTCAAAGTTAATTATCTTATAAGAGCAGTTTTAACAAAAAAGTATATTTTCATCTCTATTAATTCTTTATTTTACGAAATAAGCTATCAGAATTTCTAAGTAAGTGAGATACTTGGAAGTATTTAAAAGTTTGCTGAAGCTACTGTATGTTAAACTCTGTTTCAAGGTGTTTTTAATTTAATAAATAGGCTAGTCGTTTACTCACATGACGCCCAAGTATTCAGCTAGTCATTAGCCAAACAAAGTTTATCGCTTTCGTAGCTAACTTTATGCGTTCAGCAGATGACAAATATTATCTCGAAATTTATTACATTTCATCCACAACAGGTTAAAATTGCTCTTACAGATAAACCATTTTGTTCAAAACTTTTCTCGCAAAGAGTTCAAGTTTAAAGCAGATTGTTCATAGTGAAATAAGAGATGTGATGAGGTAGTTTGACATCTATGACTTCAAAACTATTTCGTCGTCCGGCAGATCGCTTTCTATTCAATTTTGTTGTAATGGTACTAGTAATGGCATATCCAGAGAATATTCTACAAATAGTATTTTGACCTAATGAAGCTTTGCTTTGTAGGTAAGTTGCCTTTTCAAGCTTGAAATTTAATGGCTTTATCGCGTAGACGTTATAAAAATCACACAGGTATTTTCTGTTATATTTGTGGAGGCGATACTTTGACGCCGAAGTAAGCTCTCTTCACAATAATACAAATAGGTTTTCTTTGTTTTTTTAAAGTTGGAGTTCAAGATAAACAATGGGCTCCCCACATGACTAGCAAAATCTGTGTGGAGCATTTGCGTCAGTGGTTCAATGGAAAGAGATGAAGCTTACTGTTTGGTGTCTCAATGGTTTGAAGGGAATCTAAAAATCATCTCGACTACTGCTATTTCTGTATTGTTAATAATTAATCAAATGAATCGATCAAAACAATAGAAGAAATCTGACTTAGAATCAGCGAGATGGCCTATCCCACATTCCTGCGTTTGACCATCTACCAGAACTTAAGCTTTGAGGAAAGTAATAGTTACAATGATGCAGCGATGTCTTGTAGCAAAAATGAGTTTGAGGGCGCAGTAGCTGCACTGCTACGATTTAATTTTAAGCCGAGCTAAATGACCTGATTAGAAACCTCAATCTTTCAAAAGAGAGCTCTGAAGTCCTCGCTTCCCGGGTGAATGAGGAAAATCTTCATAAACCTGGTATTAACATTACGTTTTATTGTACAAGAGAAAAAGATTGACTGCCTTACTTTTCCAGAGAAATGGATATGGTTTTCTGTATTGATGTCGGGGATGCTTTCTACAAAAAAGCGACATTGTATTGACAGTTCTACAAGAAATTAAAAATGCGTTTTACTCCAAAACGACAATAAGCATGCTTCTATTCCAATAGGCTATTCAACAAGTATGAAAAATACAATGCTATTAAGATAATTTTGGAAAAGCTAGTGTACCTTGAGTATCAGTGAAAGATATTATGTACACCTAAAAATAGTAAATTTTCTTCTGAGGCAACAAAGCGGTTACACAAAATATCCGTGTTTTCTCTGTATGTAAGACAGCAAAGCAAAAAGTAAACACTGGATAAGAAAAACATTTTGGCAAATTACAAGGCAAGCAACTACATTGAGCTTGTATACAACATGCTGAGCACCTGCAACATGAGCATCAAAGTCCACAATCTTTATAGCTATTTAAATCACTTTCCGAAAAATCTTGGCGACACAAGTAAGGAGCCGGGTAAAATGTTTCACCAGAAGAGATACAAAGGAAGATAGGATGCCACAATGCTGGCTGATTGTTGGAGTTTGAAGAGACACTGTCCTGATGTTAAGCACTCAAGAAGGTCCTACAAAGAGCAATTTCTAGATGTTATGTAATAACGATACTTGAAGAAAGTACTGCGTTTGTGCTGTTTGTTGTCATAATTGGATCACTTTATTGTTTCGTATTGCTGAAAATACCATCGATTTATTGAGTTAAATAGATCTCGCTTACTATAAACTTTTGGAGTGGTAAACTGCTGGAAATACCACTTACAGTTTGCTATTATGCATTTCATATACTTTTAAGCAATCTTCAAAAACTTATTTCTTGCTTATGGCCCGTGCGCAACAGATAAAAATCACAATTGTAGGGGTAGACCATATCTCAAAAACTAGAGCTAATGCGAAAAACCGATGCCAATTTCGAAATCAGCGCCTTGAGTATACCCTAAAACAGGTCTAATATTTGGAGATCTTTTTGTAGTTTTTCACATAGGCCAACTATTTGTAAGCAGTAAATTTACTGAACGCAGTAGGCCAGCTGTTCGGCTAAACTTATTGTACCTCCTATAGCAGTAAATCAAATTAAAAAGCTAGAACGTTACATTCTTCATTCTTACAATTCTGACGTAAACATGATGTTGTTAATGACTCAAGCTTAAGTATGACTCGATACCGTTACTTTTGGCTGCTGCTAATGAAAGAACTAAAATAAATTGTTACAAATATTTTATACCGCTGATGAACTATTGGTTAAACAACTAAATGTTTTAGGCATTTTCGAAGTCTTATGCGTACAACAATGCTCTTATTTTTGACGACATTCCTCTTAAAAGATATGCATTGTTTGGTAAGGAATCAAGAAGTTCAATGCAGTCGGTGGCTGCCAGTACAAATCAACAACCAAAGACTAGAAAATCTCAAACCAAAAACTTGAATCGTTCAGTGGCGCGGCCAGCAAAGAAAAACAACACCAGGAAAAATAATTCAAATAAAGCGACAACCAATTCTGCAAGTACGATCGATTCCTCAGCAATACAAACTATTACAGTAACTACGCAGAAAATTTTTAACGTCAATTCCAGTGCAGTTCAGGTTGTCACAAATAAGCCAGTTGGTACATCAACAGCCATCGTTGGCAAATCGCTAAATGATTTGACGAGTAGTTGGAAACTTCCTACCAGCAACATGCCAGCAAAAACCTTCAACAAATACACGGTTGTTGTTCCAAGCAAACCAACTGTTCCTCATCCTGCAGCTAATCAGTTACAAGCGGGTGCAATTTATTTACCAGTATCTCAGTCTCGAAATGAAAATACACAAGCTGAAAACAGTGCGACAACTAGCAACGTAATTTCACGTGATTTACTTTTCACTGAAAACAAGAAAAATTCCAGTTCTCAGACAATCACCGTACAGAATTATCGACCTAATTTACATTGCGTTGAAATTGTAAATCAACGTGAAAAGCCACAGAAAACTTTAGGTGCTTCGTTTGTGGAAGCCAATGCAAGCAGAACAGAGGACTCTCGTCGAAGCAGAACTGACTTTGCACAAATGTTGGAAAGTACCGAGCAATCTCATCAAGCATCTGCAGTCAGCCGTGCAAACAGTGTTTCATCGAACGTAAGCAACAATGTCAGGTCTTTGAGCGGCACTGGCTTGCCCAGCCATAAAGCTAATTCAAAAACAAATGAAATCTTGAATTTATCAACAAAGGAAAAAAACGGCTTACAAACATCACAACCTTTTTCGCCCCAATCTTCGTAAGTTTTTACTTTTTTTCTTACCTAACAGTAGCCTAAACTTACTAAACCATTTGACGAGCTGATGGGTGTTTAATTGAGATCAGCGTGCAGCAAGACCATCTACCAACTGAGATTGGGTGTGCCATAACGTACTTTTCACCCCGTTGAAAGCAAAACCCGTTAGCAATGCTCAGTTGTGTACTCTGGCGGATTCGAAGGGTTGCACTTCAATGAAATACAAAAACTAAAAAAAATATTGTTGCTGAAAATTGGATACCTTTTTTGTAAGCTGAAGTGAGCTTACTAAATTTGAAACCCCTCATTAAAAACCGCAGCCCTAATTAAAAATTCCCAAGTCCGCCATTTGTTGTGAAGGCTGCTGATTATAACAATTAGTTGGTAAAGGTCATCAATGTATTGACTATATTTAGCTTAGTTGTAAAAATAATCTTCATTTTTCCGTCACAGAAACATCGTCAGAGTTGTGAGTACTTCACTACTTTGAAGCACTGAGTTGTGACTACATTATTTTTAAGCGCAGTGCCTGTTCTCTGCATGCCATGTTTGTACAAACTTAAGTTGTTGAAACCTTCGTGAATTGCTTTTTCCAATAACGGTTCAAACCTATAAAAACGTTGAAATCATAATCCTGTAATTGAGTAACTAAATGCATACACCAGCAAGTCAAAATCCTCTTGAGTTTTTAGAAATACGCATTTTAAAATCGTTATTAGCATAGCAGTAAATTATGCAATGACTACGCCCACAACAAAAATTTAATTACGTGGTTTAGAAAATCGTCTCAAGCTTTTTACATGTAAAGCTTTGTTCAAGCAGAACAATGCTTTAAAAAGTTTAAGATTTTCTTTACCACAAAATTAAATTCACAATGATTTAAATAACCATTGCAGAGGGAGTGGCAATCATCAAAACACCGTTTGCACGCGTGCAGATCAAGCAGTAGTTATTGTCAATTTAGAGAAAGATTCAGCAATTGCCAATTAATCAGGTAAATTCATTTCTTTGTTTTTGACCGTAATTTCTGTCAAGAGGATCAGCAATGTAATATCGGATGACCTGCACCATGTAAAAATTGTTAACGCTTAAACCCAGCGATACTTTACATACCACTGCGAGGAAAAACCAATATTAAGTAAAACGGTCATCGACTTTTACGGTTCGACAGAGACGTCGTTCGTAATTGCATGTATGTGGTATCATTTCGCTGTTTGCACAAGTGTACATTTGCATTAAGCGTTTGATGTAGTTGAACATATTCAATGGGATGTGCTGCACTATGCTGATTTTCTGTGAGAACGAAGTAAATGTCGTGTTTCATTCAGAATAGACTGCACGACGTGTCGGAGTGCAGTTATCATTTTCTCCTTGATAAGTCAACCTATTATTGACCAAGACGAGATGTAAAAAGCACATCCTAAATCTATCTGGGAGCCACATCGGGGTGTTAAAACAATTGTTTTATTTACTAACATTTTTGTGGCTGTTTGTACGACACTTTCAGTGAAAATCGCTAGAAGACAATTCTGTATAACCGAGAACAAAATATTGTTGGCTCCTAATTACTTGAGAAAATGGTTCGCGATTTCCTGTGACTAGTGTCGCACAAAGAGCTTAGGAATACAGTCAACTTCGGATGTAAGAGATTCAGATATAAGGGATTTTCGCTTATAAGGGACTATGCAAAAGGCCACAAATGATTTTCAATATAAACTAATAAGACGGTTATAAGAGACTGATTAAGCTGGTCCCAGCGGGTCTCTTATATCCGAAGTTGACTGTAAAAGAAACAGAATGCTCAAATTAGCGTATAGGATCTTTCTTGTTGAAGAAAGCATCGGTGAAAAGCAATTTCAGATGCGCTTTAGGTAAATGTGATGTTTCAAACCGGGAGCACTGTCACATTACCTTAATGCCGCCATACCTTCAGACAAGCTGATAATACACAGCATCACTTGTACAGCAGTAGCGTAGTAACAAATTTTACCTTTATTTACAGGTAAGAGTTTTCATCCATGGGTTGGCAACAGATATGCAGGTTTGATATCTTCGCTCTCCTTGGTAAAGAGTTGATGTCATTTGTACAAAATGTATTAATGTTGGGCCGTTGAATTTCGTTCGGTGTTTTTGCTTTCATCGACTGGTGTTTTCTTCCACTCTGTTTATCTCCCAAAATCAGTAAAAATCATTGCTGACAAAACGTCAATGTGTTGTAGTTTGTCAGACGAGCAAAACACAATTCTTGCTTACATTTGTCCTACGAAAAATCACTCTTGGGTAGATAAATAAAGTCGTAATGCGAACAATTACTTTTCACGCCGCCGATGGAAACTGATTCCAATTTGTAATCTCTTGTTTTGAAGATTTCCCGTTGTAACATGCATTTTCTGAAGACCTGTTTTCTTTTTTAATTCTTCAAGCCTATGCCAAAACGGCCGTTGCTTCAAAAGAGCTTTAAAACTTTTTATGTTGTATTGTAATTTGACGCTTATAATTGTGGCAAGACTTCTTTAAGATATCGTGTGAGAAGTTTGATTTTGTGTTTGTGGTAGTTGTGTTTAATTTTTCGTTCGTTTTGTTTTGATACTCCTTTCAGCAATAATTTTTATTTATTAAATGAGAATTTTCCAAAAAAAAAAGTAATTCTAGCCTGAACTGTCTTGCACCATATGCTTTGCTTTTACTAGTTTTTAATATAAATATCAAAAAACAATCGTATAGCCGCTTAAACCTAGCTCTCTTGACATTAAGGCAGTAATTAGCAACTGAACAAAGATTTGGCTAATTTAGACACATTGTAAGAGCCCTTAAAATAGCCAGCAGAACGAAAAATTACAGTCAAATATAAATAGCTACCCAGTATAGGTTGCAATACAATGAGAGTATTCGGTCGGTTTTCACTAGCTCCAATTTACACGCGTAGCACGTTTACACTAGCTTATATTGCAGACACGTTATTGACCTAATGCTCTTTTTGTTTCTAAACAAAATATTTCAACTCGGACATGGTCTCGACCGAGACTGAATCCAAAGACACTCGAAAATTAAAGTCCATTTCTTCGCATTAGCTACAGAAAAGATTTTCTTATTGGGCAAGGATAATTTGAATGGGCGTGAACCATTCTACAAGTAATAATCACCATTCTTGCATCTTGAAATGTGAACAATGCTTTTACCTATTTGTTGCCAAACGTCATAAACTAAAGCAGCAACTAGCTTGGTTACACATTACACGTTCAAAGCTGATGGGTTTATAGAAAACCTTGGATTTCTCAATAGAAAATCGTTCTGGCAAATCGAACCATGACTGGCCAATATCACATAACATTTAGCAACACTGCCTTCTTCAGTGAAGCTATGGCTCATACAAGTGCTTGAAGCTGAAAATTGGCAAAATTATCTCCAATACTTTCAGTGTAACGTTTTTGTAGTCATCATTTACAACATGAAAAAAACTGATGGGAAAAATCTCTAACTTCTAGGTGAAAATTCCTTGCAACACTCATTTATGCTTCCGTTGAAATGTTAAGCCTTTAATAAATTCCTCCTTCTTTATCTTCCAAATTATCATCCTCATCATCCAAGTAAGATTCACCATTATCAAAATATGATGTCAGATAATCGTTTTCTTCCTCTTCTTCCTCATCATGCTCTAAAACTTCCGCTTCATCCGCTTCAGATTCCTCTTCTTCCTAAATAATTTATTGTTATATTCTCCAGTCAAAAAAAACCTTTACTATTACACAGTGCCTTAGTTCATACTTGCTTAAAGAGTTGCCGTCAAAGCTGGCGAAGTATATCTTCACCACAGGAGCCACCAACCTTTTTGAACCATGGGCTACTTTTAGGATGCATTATGGTGGGGGCTATCAGTTGGTACTTCTCCTCTAAAGCAGCAGTGATGACTTTCTTTCTTTTACATTAATTATCGAATGAGCATTTTGAGCTACTCTTGGAGGTGAAACTTACGCTTGTCCAATCCAAATACATGTAGAAGACCTTTTTTTAACATCAACTGGTGAATCAGCGATATGAGGAATTACTGAGCCTCAAACTTACGCTACCCAAAGCAGAATTGGGGATAAAGACCTTTTTTTCTTTGGAGATCTATCTCGACCAACCAAAAAATTTTGAGCAATTTATAAAACAGGCGGGCGACCTGGCACCCCCAGATGTATGGTTGGCAACCCCTGCTCTACCACCAACTTCGTAACCAGGCACGGTTGGCAACCCCTGCTCTACCACAAACTTTGTAACCAGGCGCAGTTGGCAACCCCTGCTCTACCACAAACTTTGTAATTCCTAAGGCACAAGAAAGAACACATGATTGCATTGATCTTTCGACCTCTTGAGTATGGGACAACCGCCATATTACACCAAGTTATTGTGAACACTACAAGAACAAACGCCCTATTGGTTTGTTACGGTTGTTGAAGTATCTTCTAGACTAGCTCAAGGTAGCATCAGTAGTGCTACACATATAGCAAAGTTTCTGTTTAATATGATAACCTCCAATTCATTTTGTACTTTGCAAAACTCTGCAGAGCAAAAAAATCATTTTAAGGTGCTCTTTCCAGGATTTACATGCTCACACCTAAGAGACAAACAACTGCAATAATGTTGAGGGCCAGACAACAGAAAGGTAAATTAACGATTTTTTTGACTTAGCGTTTTGATACAAAACGAACTTGGGCTTAACATGTAAAACTACTAAATGAAATATTTGATATTCTCTCCGTATAAAGTATGCCAATTGCAGCTTTGACAAAAGAAATAAACTTTTTCGTAAAATACACAACGTGCACTTGGAAAGAAAAGAAGGGATTCACTACAGTAATCTAAATTGTAATAACAGTACGACATAAATGGCACCAACATTATAACCGACCTTGTAAGAGTTAAAAGTATTTCAAAATAGTAACCAACTTGGTAAAGTCTGAGCGACAAGCGGGCATTGCTAATGAATATGTACCACGGCCTTGGTATAGAGCAAGGGTCAAACATGTTAAAATTATATGCATAAAAAATCACTGATATTAAATTATGGTATGGCGCATTTTCAAAGCAGAAAGCTTTTTCTTTTACTAAAGGTAAACAACAGTTAAATTAAAAAACTACAAGGAATACTAATAGTCCCTGATTACGGCATATCGCAGATATATGGTTTTGTAAATATACTCAATAATACATCAAAGTGACATTGCAAATGTTTTGTCATAATTCATCACACGCACACGTCTTTTTTATGTATTAGTAAGAAATAGACTTACAGCAACACGCAGTTCAAAAAATTCTGGTTCACAATGAACAAATTTTCTAATTTTTTGAAACTTGCCTCTAGTTTGCAAAATACACGAATTATATTTCAAGCAAAGCCAAAAAAACTTTTCAAGTGTAAACTTGCGGTAAGAAATTTAATTTAACTGCAAGAATAAGGCGGTTTTATTCGTCAATTACCTTTTCACTGACTTTATCTTCCGACTCAACATCTTTCTTTTCTAATGCTTCCAATTTTTGTTTGATTTCTGAATCATCTGTGCAACAATTATGATCGGTTAATTTTATTTAGCGAAAAATAGGAAACGACAATGACAGTAAACTGAAGTTACAGCACCAAACGCAACTTCGTTGACAAACGATAACTAATTTGATAGAAACCGCGGTCAAGGTTGACTAATAGTACAGTACCATTTTTATGTGTTAGATGGAAATAAAAATTTCTTACTGCAACTATTACTACTATCAATAGGTTATCGTCATCATAACTGCACGAAATTGCATAACAAGTTTTGGCCAAAATTTCAACTTGATCTTATTCATTCTTTAGGTTATCTATCATAGATCTCCCTTAAAATGGCCAAAAACAAGTCCCGCGTCAATGAACCAAGGTTCATGGTAAAAAATTTTCATAGAAATCAAGAAATATGTTGCCCTGAATAGATATTTTGCAAGCTCGGCAAAGTTGTCGCTAGATAAAGGTTTCTTCAACTTCTAACTTCATGAAACACATGCAAAGGGGTAGGTGTAGCTTTTAAGCTCACCAAACTGTCTGCTTTCCTTTTTTTCTCTCGATCGCAACTCTAATTGTATAAAGATCAACACCTCTTTTCAAAACTCTCCCCCGTTCTTCACGTTTATGCGCTTTTCAAAATATCAGGTCTGACTTTTTTCCCTCCATTCTTCCCTACTGCAGAAATCTTTTCATTTTGAAGGACTTGACTTGTCAATACCCTCTCTGGGACTAGAAAGGTATCCACTCTCACGAAAACGTCTTTCTATTTGCCTTCTCTTTTGCATTACTTCTGAGGTAAAAGAAACGGTAGTGCAAGACTTTTGGTTTTGCTGTCGCTTACCGAAGTGACCAGAAACGCCAAGTTTGTATCTTTGCTTTATCGGTTACCACCAAGTCTAAGACATGGCAAGAAACCTATGCCTCATGGTTATCTGCTAGTGGTTCTTCTCTCAACATCCTTAACTCTTCCTCTTCCAATGAGTCCACATTTGTCTTCGCCAACTACCTGAATTTCGCCAGGATTTTTCTCTGTGTACTTTCATTCTTCTCCCCTCTCACTCCCACCAAACTTCATGCGACAGGCATTAACTTTTTCTTGCCTACTGCCACCGGTTCAGAGAGAGTTGATTAACTTATATTAAACACACTTTCCACCCTCTTGTTTAAAACTTATTCTCATTTTTATCTTTCGAGGTCAGTGGTTTTCAACCTTTTTGCTGGAACAAAATCCCGAGAAAACGTTGCAGTGACTCGAAGAACCCCTGTGCAATAATTCAATTGAATTATGCAAAAAAACAGAATTTAATTATTAAAATAAAATTTGTGTAACTTCTGGCAAAACCCTAGGGTTCCGCGGATCCCTGGTCGCAAACCACTGTTCTAGGTCTTCAAATTCTTTTTTTCCATCGGGAAGTCTACTTTAATGATTTGGATTCATAAGACGGGAAAACCTAGCAACTCTCCAGCTTCTTTCCAATTTATCTCCCTCATTCCTGCGCTTTAATGCTGTTTGAGCGCATCAATCTATCCCGCTGTTTGAGTGTATCAATCTCTTTTTCAGAGTCCAACTCTAATTCTATCTCCCAGCCAGACCGGTTTCTACTCTTGATTAAACTCTTTTTCTGTCTCAGCCCATATCAGATGATTATCTCAAACCTAGACCTGGTTCTAGAACATTTCTCGTTAATGTTGAAATAATACCTCAAAAGCATCCGACTCTGTTCGGCAACCACGCTTTTTTCACAAGCTTATTTTCGCTGACTTTCTTTGGGTTGTTGCTAAATTAAAATCTTTTCCTTTTGAATGACGCGTTTGCGTATTGGTGATCATAACAGCCGCATCTTTCGAGTTCTGCCTCTCTTTATGATCTCGCTATCTAATCTTTTTCCTCTGTTTCGGTTGCAGCAGAAGAGTCACAAGAAGCCCTCCTGGCTAGATTGGATTGCTGGTTCCAGCACAGCTATCTTTTCTTTAACAGAGCACATATTAAACCTCCTAAATGGTGATTTCGTCGTTGCCTATTCTGCTTCTCTTTTCCGAAGCAACTCTGTCCTGCCTGCGCTTTCTTTCAGCATGAAGGTTATCCTTTTCATTCCATCCTCTCACTCTCTTCTTTCTCGTGTAAGGTACTGCTCTTGCCCACCATAACTCTCCAAATCACATTCGCATGATTTAAGAGTAATGGCCGAGTACCTTCAGTTTCGCGAAAGAAGCCAGCAGCATTCTTCCCCACTGTGCCACCAGTCACCCTTTCCATTTTGGCAGGTCTAGTCTTTTAAATTTTTTTGCTAAATCGAGCGCTTTCGTGCAAACCCTTGAGTATCATGTTTACTGATTCTCTTTTGCTCTTTCCTAAGTCATTTTTTCTTTCTCAGTTTCAGATATTAGGTAAAAACTCTTCCTCTTTATGTCATATTCACTCTTTTTAAGAACTGAACACGTACTGTCACCTTCAAAGCTTTCGACTCGGAAGTTTCTTCAGACTCCACCGACAAACTTTAAGCTGCCTCGTCACCCTCGTTCTTTCTCGCCTTCGCTGCAATGAGCACGACCGGTTTTATTAGACTTGTCTCCAAAAGTAAAAAATTTTTCGTGCAGCTGCTACGGTCATCTCACGCGGGACACCTCGTATTTCATTCTGTGCCGTACTGCTAATCTGCACACAGCATTCTCTTCAGCAACTTTTGTCTCTTTTTTTGAACCTCTGGTACAGGACGTGTGGAGTTGCTCGGTTCCTGCAGCTTTATAATTTTTCACCATGCCTCCATCTCGATCAAGAGGTCGGGTAACAATATCAACTAGTAGAGAAGCACAAGTAATTATTAAATTAAGTCATTTAATATCGCTCGTGAATTTATTAACTTTCTTTTTTATGGTAAATGCTACCCATGTGAAGCTACGAAAAGGTTTCACTTCTCCTTGAAATACGTAAAATCTTAAAATTACTTGATCGTTCCCCCCGAATTATTGCGCTTGCTACATCACTAAACATAACACTATGACGGCATTACGACCAATAAACTAATCAGTGGTATCTGCCAAACTGCAGTAGGCTACTTTTCGTGTATCGGATGACAAAAGTTTTAGATCTTTTTTGTTCGTTGATTCGATGGTGGTAGTATTTAGTAAGATATAGAAAACGATTGGTGATCTTTTTTTTGTGAATGCAAAATCTTTTTAAGAAATTAGTTTAGACGGCAATTAACTCAAAGCCATGTTTAAGGGTAAACTGTAAGAGGAACTCGACCCTCCTCCCCAAAGCATTAAAAACTCTCTGACGAATGGGCAAATATTCAGGTTTCTGGAAAAAACGCAAGGTTTGTTCAAACAAAGATTTGTCCTCTTCACAAGCCAACGCATCATAAAATTTTGATTTTACAAAACGGTTCCTATGAAACTATTCACATTTTTCCCGCGAAGAAAACTTAGCTTTGTCCCTCCGTATCGTTTGCCACTTCTTCCCTAATAGCATTTGCAATTCAGCTAAGCCTAATACATATTGGATTGCTCAATAGCGCACCACTTCACCTTAGTTTAAATGAGCAAAAACCAAAGCCGTTAGTTTATTTCAAAGTACGACTGCTTTACACTTATAGTGAGCAGTAGAGCAATTTTGCTTCAAGCTTGCAAATCCTAAGTAAACCATACAGTTGATGATAGTAGCAAGGCAGTAGACCTAGATTCTTATGCATATCATGTTATGTTTACCGAATGCAGTAATCTCATTACTATTATGGCAAGGTTCGTGCTGTTGCTAATCACACACCACGAAATGTGACTTAGTTTTGTAACATTTTTGAAAACTCAAAAACAGTTCAAGATATATCAGGAGAAATGATTAAAAATTTAATGAAATCAAGAGACCTGTGAAAAATTTTACGAATGAAGATATTTTAAAATGGCTCCACTGGTCACCATGATAAGAGTTTCTTATAATTCACCGAAAGGTGTCTATGATGGCACACTTTACAAGGCTCACATAAAATCCTTCCTTCAAGGTTGTTTTCAGCAGACTTGTTTTCACCATGGATATGGCAAGAGCAGGACAACTCCTCGTAGCTTAGACTGGATAGATTGAATATAGAGAGTGCGGCGTATAGTTCCTCTGAATGAGATGGGTAGTACTTAGAGTAGAATAACAATCAAAGGCATTGTCTGAAGCAATTTCGATTATACAGATTTTCTCAAAAAAAAGCATTCTACAGAAAACTGTATGCGATCTCTGGTAATAGATGTGACATGAGGAAGAGTGTTTCCCAGAACCATTGGCGAGCCTTCCATTAGGGAAGGAGGATAATGACGAAAAGGTGGCTCGAGTCGGTAACACGCACAAGAGGCGAAGAATCTTCGATAAATCAACTACCAAGAAACCGCAGCTGAAACTTCGTATTAGCAAAAGAAGTGCATTAACGAATTTTGCGCTGCCGGCAGAACAAGTGCAGTTCCTGTGAAAATCATAAGGTACTTGCACTAATATGACCCACTTATTCTTAAATGTGCATATCTAATATGGTCAACCTCTATTTGACTGAGCGACATAGTACGGTCATAGCTACAATACAACCTCTTTTCAGCGACTTTAGTGAAACCGTTTTCAAATAATTTGAGATAAATAATTTTTTTGGGTTTCATTTCCTTCATATGCAACAAATAGTGTAGCACTGCATAAAAAAAGCATTCAAATTGGTAAAATTTTAAGGATTACAGTGAAACATTAATGAAATCGATACTTAAATAACACTCTTCCTCAGGTTACATATTTGGTGAAAAGCTTTTGACCTTATCGGAAATTTCGATGACGAAAAAACCATTTTCACTCAACGGGTCATCTGTCTATTTTCTAGCACTGTGCTTAAATTGTACTCTATTTCAATAAAAAAATAAGTTGCGGTTTACTCATGCTGTTTTCCTTTTTCAATTTGCTTGCTTTTTGTCGTAAAGGGGAAACATAACTTGAATGCTTGAATACTTGCTTGCTTTTTGTCGTAAAGGGGGAACAACATGAATACTGCACTTATGTGGATGCTTCTAAAACGTTTTTTCAAGTACACGAACACAATTTAGCACTGATACACAACTATTTGACAAAGCAATGGCATTAAACGTGGGAGCATTTTTCAATCACAGACAAGAGAATGAAACTTTTTTGGAAAAAAAAGATATGTTTTATTTCTTAGAATCTTTCCATTTTCTCACAACATTGAAAGTGGTAATGAAGAACAATGATAACTAGCAGTTTATAGTAAACAAAATATTTCTCAAATAGTAAAAAGATCGATTTTTAAGATGCATAAGCTTCACGCGCTTTTATCTTCCTTCATTGGGTAGATATGTCATAATTGCAACAACATTTTGATTACGACGACAGGTTTTGATAGAAAACGGATTGCGGTCTTATCTTTCGTGCATTAAGGAGGTACGACTCCGGGGCCGTATTACTTGGAGGCTTTATTTGCTGCATGTGCCTCATCGTTTTTTACATTTTTATCACATAAGGCAATAAAACTTACAAAATTTATGCCTTAGTTTTAGTAGAATAAAGGCATTCGAATATAAACCAATTTTGTGATGAAATCATTTATCTTCTAATGTCTAAGATGCATCATTGGTCGACGTTCCATTTCCAGTGTTGGTTACTATTTTGCTACGTCAAAATGTTGACTCATTACCAGCTCGATATTTACTCTAGTGCTGTTGGATTGCCTTACATCAAAGTGCGACAATGGTCTAGTTGGCGCCGTTTCATCTACGTCATTTGAACCAGTTAAGCAGGGATTTTATTTCATAAACCCCTTAATCATGTTTACAGTCTTGGGGAGCCCTGGTGAAACAATCAAAAACGTCGTTGCAAGGGCTACAGCTCTGATGGCGAGTTTTCATCAAAACTGAACCAAATCTAGAAGTGCAAACAAAGTTCAACGATATTGCAAAATTCCAACTCCGCTCCAGAGGAGAAACCATGCAAAAAATGGTGATGACGACTGGAAACTACGATGGTGAAAATATTGAAACAAAATACCATTACTTGTGTTACTTTTGAAAATTTGTTTTTACACTTACATAGATTTCTTTTTACAAACTGAGAACAAACATTTTGTCTAGATGACGCAGCCTAGCGCCATCTCTTTATGTTTCAACAACGTCTTTCTTTTCAATGCGTTTCATTTTTTGAAGCTATATTTGTGAAACATGTACCGGTAGTCACTTACTAATACATAAATAAACCAAATTACCAACGCAACTAAAAACGTGCAATTCACGAAGGAAATGACACAATACCAGGAAACTGATAGCATATGCTGAACCAGAGAAGTCAAAATGCTAGCACGCGGTTAGCAATCACTTTCTCTGTGCGGTATTTACACACCAACGTTTTACTTAAATGTATTGCATAAGCCACAGCTCTAAATTAATTGCACATAACTAAAGTGCATGTCAATAGGTAACTATTGCGAGGTAACAATGCTATTTCAAGTCTTGTAACGGTACAGAAACGGGTTAATATTTGCTCTTGGTATCAAACAGTGACCCTCTAACTTAACCGCAAGTTGAAAGATGTGCATCGTCAAAGTAAGTGCAACAATCAGTTTTTCCATCAAGGAGCCTTTGCGTTAAAGACGTGGTTTCATCTTCGACAGCAAATACATTTACGAAAGTATCAATTTCACAATTGTGAAGTTGCCTACCCAGCATGTCGTAAAAGGAGACTCTTGGGTACCCACCAGTGGCAGTCCGCCTTGTTGGTGGTTGGGCAACCAGTCACTCATGACTGGTTCGAAATGGGCTGCCATCTTTCCCCTAGCCTAATTTCAATTAGGTTGATGGCGTGAACCAAAATTGCCGTTCGTGCCGTACTTCCATCCCGAGGAAGAGGAGGGGTAATCACAACAACAACAACAACAACAAAGTATCGTTTTGAATTGTGAAACAATTGAACAGCGATCCACAGAAGAAGACGAACTTTAACAGCACCAAAAGCAACAACTAATAAATTGTTTTGGTATTTTGCTGATGTGCTATGTAGTACAGTGTATTAGTTATCCAATTTTAATCCGGTTTTGTACCCTTAACGGGTTAGGCTAGATTCGCCCTCCTTCTGCAGTTGTTCGCACAGCATCTCGCTACATTGCGCGATTCGTCTCAGTGTTCCTTTCAAACGCAAAAAAAGTGCAAATTTACGAAAACACGTCCGTCAGATTCGCAGTTAAAATCCAATTGGGCGTAAAAAATATACGGCAGTTTTTGGTCATTTGTTAAAATTGCAATTTTGCCAGAAAATCTTTAACGAACTGTTTACTAGCGGAAGACAGTGGAAAGGAATTAAAGTGTAGACCGACGCTTTCTAGGGCAGTGCAACGTCACACGTAACCATCGCGTAGCTGTGACGCAACAGCTAGTGACGGCGACGTATCGCGCACGCCGTTATCACAATTCTTTAGCACTACTAATTTATCTCTTAAGCAATAAACATAAAGTGAGATGAAAAAGTTTTTTTTCTTTACTTTTCCCGTCCAACTGCAATCGTAAAGAGCAATAATAGCAAGCAGCTCTCAAACTTCAGTTTACACCTGAAGCTATTTTTCGACGGAAGTTAGAAACTAGAATTGGCTGAAATTTATATTTTTTCTAGACATTTCAACGCTAATTCAATCGTGCTTGTTAACATAAAGAAAGCACCTAGCTCTCGGTTTTAGTTTTGCACAAAAAACATCATTTTTTGAAGAACAATAAATAACCTTCTGGCACTTGCCAACTACGAAAACAAAGAATATAGCTTTTAACCAAAAGTTTCGAGCCCCCTTAAAATACAGATTATTTTTTTAAACAAAATATAGCTGACTGCTAAGCGCTGTGACAATTTACTAGTCATGATCGAAAAAACCCTTGAAACGTGAAGAAAAAAGTGTGGATTCTACTTTCGATCCCCTTTAAAAAATGTTAAAACGTAGTCTATTTCGTGCTAATTGCTTAAAAAGTAATTGGTAATACTGTTAAATTTGCCTATAACCATACCTCGGATAGTAAAAAATTGCCGTTTACTATATACTATTTCAAAACTGTCTTTTGATTCCACAATGATGTGTGTTATCTAATCAGGTTTACCAGAGTACAGAATAATCACTAAATTTTCAAAACTCACAAAAAATTGTGCACTGCGCAAAGAAAGCTTCCTTTAAAATCTAATTGTGCGCGCGAAGCTACCGCAACCATTGAAGTTCGCAAGTAACTTTTGTTCTTGTGTCATAACAGTAGTCGTGGTAACCAACCTAATATCCCATTATTTCATATAAGTCATATTTGTCATGCTTATGTTGGGCGTCGGGATAGAATGCTTTTACACCTTCTGTTAATCTGACGTTTTGAAACGATTGCGAATTACTGTTGCGAAGATCGTATCGTTTGAATGACTAAATTAACTCAACTTATTAAACAGAAATAGCCAGGTATTTTGCTGCGGGCGATTGGTAACGGGCAGAGCAGATTACTTGCTCGTAAAAATTTTAGGGCAGACATAATCACGCGAATTATTATGCCACAGAAGCGCAACATCACAGTTTTCCCTCTCGCCCTCGCACATTTTGAAAACTCGGAGCTTACGCCTACACGATTGTTGTTCGAACTTGTATTTAGGTCATCTTTGAAGATCTCTAACGCGCAGTTAACTAAAGTCCCTGCTGCAAAGGACGTAGCAAAGTAAACAAAATACAACTCCCAAATTGCGTCTTAATCATGTTAAAAAAGAAAGATCATTCATGACAAATAATGGCCTAGCTCAGTGATTTTCAATCGGTGGATCGTGGTCTTTACTGGGCCAATAATTTATTTAGCCTTCATATCGAGTAAAATTGGAAAACGTTTCCTAGACTTATTTTTCCGATTTTATTTGGACATTATCTCTGAAATTTACTTCGATAACTTTTTTGAGGTCACTTATGAAATTGAAAAATACACTACCACGGGGCTACATGCTTCTATGCATTTCGAAAATGGACCACATGCCAAAAACAGTTCAAAAGTACCGAACTAAATAAAGTTCCACAGTAAAGGAACAAAGAACGTCTGAGGGAAAACAAAGGGTGCCATAACACACGATCACACGTAATGGGTAAACTTTAAAGTATGCAAAAAATTAAAATTCTGCAGGGACTAAGAACAACGTTACGCGATTACAGGCAAGTTGACGTCATAAATAAAGCCGTTGAAACAATTTTACTGCACAATAAAAGCGTGGCAACAGTGTGCGTGTAGCAGTAAATTGCTGTTGGATCACTGTCACGTGATGTTCACGTCAGACTTTTAGCTGCTTTGAAAAAAATTCGGACGAAGGACCAAAAATCTGACTTGGGGTACACGACATCTTTTATCACAGCTTAAACTCTGAACAAATAGCAGTCGATTATCAAAACTATCCTTTTTCGCACCTTTACAATATGATAGTGAGGCTGGTGTAACTCTTTGTCAAGCAATGCCCAAATTTGTCCCGCGGTTTTCGTAGATTTGCCAGCAATTTTGCACTTGCGCCGGCGGCAACGCACAAACCAAAATCTTAGAGGGAACACTGTTCGACATCCTCCGTCTTTAAACCAATTTTCTTTCTTTTCCACTTGCCCCTTCCAGGTCTTCTTTGGCCATCCTCGCATTCTCTTGCCACTTCAACGTCTAGGGAAGCTTTCAGAGCACTACCATCTCATTCCACTTGCTTTTGCAGCTTATCTACAATTTCCTTTAACCTCAGCATGTCCATCTGTTGTTCAGTAGTCTTTTTGTCTATTATTTTCCGATCGCCCATGGCTCTCACCGTTCTCCTTAAAAGTGGTTTTTCAAATTCTTATAAACACCATGTCTAGCTGCGAGACAATATTGCTGATCTAATGCAACAAAGGTAAACTTTACGTTTCAAGTTCAAAGAAAATCTATCTCCACGTAATAACTTTTAACATTCTCAGAATATCATCCAACCAATTCATACTGTTATTGTGACTACTACTTCACAGCAGGGTTGAAAACGGGCCGGGCTTTTCGGGTCGGGTTCAGGCTTAAGTTCTAAAAAATTTTCGGGCCGATTTTGGGCCCGTATGCAAAATTTTTCACAGTAGGCTTACTAAGAGTAAGGTTCATGCATTTTCAAGTTGTTGTTGTTGTTGTTTACCCGACCCCTTCCGAGGGATGGGGGCATGGCCGAAGACCATGGAGCCCCAGAAGCCGGGCAACTCCCCAGGGTCTGGACCAGAGGTCATAAAGAGACAAAGAGTCGCCAAAGAGTGAGCGGCGCAAAGAGTCCGTAGCTGGACAGTGCAGAATGAGATGAGAGATGTCCTGGGACGAGTGTCCACAGGCGCTGCAGGAAGGATTCTCGATTCTGCCAATCCTGGAGAGAAAGGAACCTAAAAGAAGGCTGTGTCAATTGCAGCGAAGACGAGAGAGGACACAGCGAGCATGACGAGGGAGCACAAGTTCCTCAGTGGAAATTGAGGGAACCTGTGTGTCAAAATACTTTGAAGAGACAGTACGCCTCCAGTCCGAGATAAGACGAGAGTGGATACGAGAGATAAGAGGAGAGAGACTACAAGGGATTGCGGAGGGCGCAAGCAGCGCTCCCCGTCTGGCAAGCTCATCAGCTGTGTCGTTCCCCGGGAGAAACGAGTGTCCGGGGACCCATTGTAGTCTGATAGAACAGGAGGAGAAGAAGGACAGTTCCTGCCAGATCTGCCACAGAGTTTGAGATAACAGGAAAAGTGGAGGAGAGGACAGGGTGGCGAGGACAGAACGAGAGTCAGATAGGAGAAGAAGAGAAGAAAAATGGCAGACTTTATGGTGTTGCCGAGACCAGCAAAGAGCGTGCAGAATGGCGCAGGCTTCAGCGGAAAAACTGGAACAAACTGGGCCTGTGGAAAAGGAAAGAGTGGCCTCAGTGCCACATACAGAGCAGTTGGCAAGAACGCCGGAGCCGCCCTTGCCAAAAGGAAAAGGAACAGAGCCGTCTGTCCAGAGTACCAGATCATGAGGAGGAAGAGAGTCAAGGTGGGCGAGAGCCGCACCTTGGCGAGAGTGAGGGGGATCAGAGCGAGAGCATGGAGAGGAAAGGGTGGACTCGACCGTGAACGAGGGAAGATTCCAAGGAGGACAGGGAGGGCAAGCAACAAGAGCCTCCCTAGAACAAGTAGAAGGAAGCATGAGCGGGTGAGTGGACGCAAAAGCTCTCCAGGACGATCTGCAGAGTCTTGGTTTCACTCCTAGTCTGGCCAAACCTGAGATGGGAAAGGAGGTTGGGAGACGAAGAGCCCGCTCATGAGAAAAAAGAGTGAAGTGAGTCAGAGTGACTCGTAGGGGAGGTAGAGAAGCCTCGGTGAGTAGTAGAGGGATAGGGGACGACGAGAGGCAGCCGGTGATGGCGCGACTGGCCGCTCGGTGAAGGCGTTCCAATTTGGTGATATTGGTAGCGCTTAGGAAAGGAAACCATCCGGGTGAAGCGTAAGTGAGAAGGGACCGAAGAAAAGATTTATACAGAACAGAGAGGGACTCCTTAGAGGGGCCCCATGAGGAAGCAGAGATACAGCGTAAGGCCTTGAGACGTGGGAAAAACTTGGCCTTCAGCGAAGATACATGCCTAGAAAAGGAAAGAGTGCGGTCGAAGGTGACCCCAAGAAAAGTTGGAGTGGGATTAAAACGGAGGCGGGAGCCGAGTAGGAGGAGGTTGGGCTGGAGGTTAGCCTGGTGGGGATCCACTGAAAAGAAGGAGGCCTCACATTTGCTCGGATTGAGAGGAAGACACTAGTACTCAGACCAGCGCTCCAATCGAAACAGAGCTCCTTGTGTGGCCTCCACCGCAGTGGGGACCGAGGGGGAGGAGGACCAAATGGCCAGATCGTCAGCGTAAAGAGAGCAGCTGACGGAAGAAGGCAGAGAAGCCGGAAGATCATTGATGAAGAGGGAGAAAAGTACAGGGCCAAGAACGGATCCTTGCGGAACACCTCGACGGACTCGAAAGAAACGGCTTTTGTGATTTTGAAAAACCACAGAAGCGCGCCTATCAGAAAGGGAAGATTGAGTCCAACGAGCAAAGCAAGGAGGGAGGCCAGCCGAAATAAGTTTGTGGAAAAGGGCGGGATGCCAGACAGAGTCAAAAGCTTTAGAGAAATCGATAGTAGACAGGATCGTCCGAGAGCCCGGCCTGGGTTTGTTAAACCCATCCGAAATGGACTGAGAAAGGTACAGAATTTGATCAAGTGTAGACCGTCCAGGTCGGAAACCGGCCTGGCGGGGAGAAAGAATGGAATTAGATTCCAGAAAAAAGAGAAGACGGGATAGTATGATGCGTTCAAAAAGCTTTGATACGCAGGAGGTGAGAGAGATAGGCCGGAAGGAAGCAGGAGAGTCGAGAGGTTTCCCATCTTATGTATGGGAATAATAGAAGATGTCTTCCAGATGGAAGGAAAGGAATGTGAAGACCAAGAGAGATTGAAGATGTGAAGAAGAAAATCCATGCCAGAGCGAGGAAGATGCTTTAGCATGGGATAGGCAACTTTGTCTGGGCCAGTGGCAGTGGATGAGGAGAGGTTGGAGGCAGCCGCAAGAAATTCAGCAGGAGAGAAGGGAGAGCAAAAGGACGAGTGAGACTCCACAGAGCACGTAGCTCGGCGGAGCTCAGTGAGGTAGCCTCTGGCTCTGCTGCGCAGGGCCTTTGGCTGAGACACGGAAAAGTGAGACCTCAGGTAAGCGGCATAAACCGAAGCCGATTCCCTGGGAGAGGAACAGTTAGGAGAGGAAGAAGACGAGGAAGGAGAGCCAGCAATAGAGCGAAGAAGAGAGTGCACAGATTTAGGATTAGATTTAGGTGAAAGAGAAGTGCAGGTCGTCTGCCATGCCTCAGCCTTGGCCTTGAAAATGACCGACGAGGCACGTCGAGAAGCGGAGATGTAAGCCTGGCGATCTTCATCACTTCTGTGAGCAGTAGCGAAAGCCTTGCATCTTTCACCAACCGCTTCTTCCACCTCAGCAGACCACCAGGCTTTAGGAGGGCGTTTGATGCGGCCGAAAGGAATGGAAGATTTGGCCGCATTCATTGCCAGAGAGGTAAAGAGAGCAGCTGCAGAGGAAAGAGAAAGAGACGAGTATTCCTCTGCAGTAGGACAGTGAGAGTCAAAGTAGGAGGCAAAGTCATCCCAGCGAGCTTTCTGAAAATTGAAGGAAGGGGGGCGCTCGTTGGAGTGAAAGACCGGAGAAAGAGGGATAGATAGAAGAATTGGTAGGTGGTCAGAACCCAGGTCCTGAAGCACCTCCCAGGAGCAAGAAAAAGCAAGAGTAAAAGGATCAAAGGAGATGTCAGGAGAGGAGCGACTGCCAGAGGAGCCATGGAGAAGGGTGGGTGTGTCAGGGTCATTGAGGGGGAGGAGGTCTGAGGAGATGACCCAGTCGAATACTTCCTCCCCACGGGGGTCGGAAGTACCTCTTGAGTCCCAAAGCGGGTGATGGCAATTGAAGTCCCCCAGAATGAAGAGATTTCTGGAGGAGGGAAGAATTGAGGGAGAGAAGGAATCGGTTTTGCCATCCGTTGGGGAGGAGCGAATAGGGGGGCATACACATTAAGAAATGACACCGAGGAGGATTTGTTTAGAGAGATGTTGACCCCTACATAATCAGAGTAGGGATCGAGCGAAGAAAGAGAGGTGATAGAAAGTTCAGAAAAGGATAGGCCCTGTCTGACAAAAATGACAACGCCGCCACTGGCATGCGAGGCATCAGAAGAGAGAATGCCAGACCGGGAGTGAGTACGATCAGAACGCAGAACAGAGAATCCAGGAATCCGGAGAGAGGAAGAGGAGTTAAGATTGGATTCCTGAATGCAGATAAGGTCGACAGGATGGGATGAAAGAAAGTGAAGTAGTTCAGTGCTCCTGGCTCAAAGACCTCCAGCATTCCATTGAAGAACCCTGAGAGAGTCAGGGGGAGGAGAGGAGGCAGGAGGTGCAGAAGTATAGCCAGGAGCAAGGGACGGTGGTGGAAGGGCAGGGGAAGGAGATATATGATGGGCAGATGGGGGATAAGAAGTTTGGAGACGAGGGTGGGGCAAGAGTGCAGCATTAGCAGAGGGGGGGCCAGATTCCACAGTGGAGGTATACGTGCCGGAGGAGTCCGAGGAGGGGGGAGTCACAGTGTTACGGCAGGGGGGGCAGCTCCAAGAGTGAGAGCTGCCAAGAGCTCTGAAGTTAGATAAAGAAAGTTGTGAGCACCTTAGATGGACCCATTTGGAGCAAGCGCAGCATTGCACTGACTTGCCCCGCCAGGTCACATTTCCAGCGCACACAGAGTAAGGAAAGATGGGGCCAGGGTTAGGATGAACGTTACCGCTCATCAGGAGAAGAAGAAGAATGAGGAGACGAAGGAGGGCAAGAGTAGGGCAGGAGAGAAGAAAAAGTAAGAACAGGCGACCGATTTTAAAGATGCTGTGTGCTGCCCTTCTGCGGTCGTTCAGGGGGCAGCATAGCGAAAAAATGAATGGGGAGTGCCCGGGGTAACTGGGACCCTCGGGAAGGCCAACAGCCATTTCGACCCAACCCAAACGGGGCCGGGGACCGCACTACCACGTTGAGGCGGCTGTTGATTGGTGCAGTGCATTTTCAAGTCGTTCGGAGAATTTAAATTTCGGGCATAAGTCGGGCTACAAAATAAATGTCGGGTTCGAGCCTTACAATTGGGCCTGTTTCCAACTCTACTTCACAGTCACCGCTAGTAATGAGCCTATCTCCCAAATAACAAAATCTACACACAATTTCTCGATCGAATCCACCATTTTTTCATCACTTCCTTACAATGTGGTAATTCATTGCCAAATTAGTGGTAATTCTCTCTATTTTGGGACTTTCGCCACGAACCCAGTTTTCACGTTTTGCGCAAAACACTGAACAGTGCTGTGCACAAAATGTGGAAGCTGGGTTCATGGCAAATGCGCAAAAATAAAGAGAGCTACCGCTAGGTTGCCAATGCATTTTGTTTGCTCGAAATGTAAAGGAACAATGGAAGGGACGATGGATTCGATCGAGAAGTTGTGCGATGAAGTGGAAACAGTGAATGGATTTTGTTATTTGGGAGACAGAATAAATGCTAGTGGTGGTTGTGAAGCGGCAGTTACAGCAAGAGTAAGAATCGGTTGGGTAAGATTCAGGGAATGTGGAGAATTGTTGCTTGGAAATAGATTTCCTCTGAAGATGAAAGGTAAAGTCTATCGTTGTTGTGTAAGATCAGCAATACTGTATGGAAGTGAGACATGATGTCTAAAAGTAAATGAAAAAGCAATTTTGAGAAAAACGGAGAGAGCTATGGTGAGAGCCATGTGCGGTCAGAAAGTGGTAGATAGGAAGACGACTGAAGAACAGATGGATATGTTGGGGATGAAGGAAACTATAGACCAGTTAGCAACAGCGAATGGAGTTAGATGGTATGGACATGTGCTGAGGAGGGATGACGATAGTGTTTTGAGGGTTGCTCTGAATCTTGAAGTGAGTGGCAAGAGAAAGCGAGGACGACAGAAGAAGCAAGTGGAAGAGGAGACAGAGAAGATTGGTTTGAAGAAGTATGCCTGAGACGAGACAAGTGGAGGGACGGAGTGCGAGCAATTGCAGAAGGAATGAGGTAAATCCGGCCATCTCTGTTAAAGGGACAATACCGGATAAAAACTGAATCACTACTACCGTGTTTCCCCGATAATAAGACCTACCCGCAAAATAAGACCTAGCGTGATTTTTGAGAATGATTTTAATGTAAGCCCTACCCTTAAAATAAGCCCTAGTTGAGAGCGGCAGAAAGACGAAAGAGTCAAACATTCTTTTTTTATATTTATTCAAACTGCTTTAATGCGGTGTATGCCATCCTTTTCAAAAAATCTTTTTTTGGCAAGCAAAAATAATGACGATACAAAAACTAACAAACTTGTTCTTGAATAAATTGTTGTTAATGAGTTTCTGAATAAAAAACATGTTAATGGCAAATAAATGTAGATCTTTTTTCGTAATTTCTGTTTAATAAAATCTCGTAATTTTTACTTTGTAACTTCATTTTTTGATATATCAAAATAATACATCCCCCGAAAATAAGCCCTAGTGCCATATTTTGGAGTAAAAATTAATATAAGCCCTGTCTTATTATCGGGGAAACACGGTACTACTACTGAATTGCCAATCATTATCATCCCAAGTAGTCCACGTGGAGCTATCTTGCTTTTGAATAGTTTTCCTTCCCAACCACTGGCCATCATTTTTTGTTTTTCTGATGTTGACCTTCGAACCCTTACTTTCACGTGCTTTCTTCCAAGTCCAAAACCTTTTGCATATAGTACCTAATCAACTTACCCTTCTTGCATGTTCTTCAATAACATCTACAACTATTGCAAACAACAGCGCTACAGCACAGATATTTGATGAACAACAGCCTTTACTTCGAATTTCTCTGAATACGGTGATCCCAATCTCACTTTTTATGTTTAATCCTTTCCTCTTAAATAAGCACTTGGCTAGTGTTAATAACAATTTTCTAATTTTACTATTTATCCGATTCTCACTTTTTATTATCATTATTTTTGCCGATCCCACTCTCACTGTGTGTCTTCGCTAATAGCAAAAAGTCACTTGTTAGTCGTAAAGATGCAGAAAGTATCAAAAAGTGCGCGAGGCGTTCAAAAAATTTTTGTAGATTAGAACAAACACAGTCGTTCGATTACAATGTAGTTTCCCTTGTGTGGCTCGTGAAGTTTTCTTTAAACCTTAATGTGGCCCTTCATGATCGCTGTCTTCATACCACCTAGAGCTGAACTACAATTATATTTTTTGGCAAAACATTCGGTCGCCAAATTAAAATCGTGAAGCTGCTCACAAATCATGTTGTAAGAGGCGATTATGAGACACTCAAAATGGCAGTACGTTTAAGTGGTGGTGAAGCTTCTCTTTTGTGTTCACAATTGACGCGAAGTAAGACCGTCGTTTTCACCAAGCCTGATGTTGATAAAAATTGCGATAGAATCTCGGATGTTTCGCTTAGACGTATCTACAGAAAGCGTAAGGAGAACAAACACAACGGCTCGAGAAAGCCGACACCGCAACCGAGTTATGTACAAAAAACAACACTTACCTTTTTTCCTACTTTTACTTTTGATCACATTCGGAGGGACAACTTTACTTGATCGCTTGTTTTTTCTGAAATATAGCAAAGTAATTTAGGAGGTGCGTTTTGTGTAATGCCATTGTGGCTGGGTCTTCAGATCCAGTAGAGGTTCTTGAAATGCATGAAGCAAGGGGGCCGGAATTTAATAGGTTGGGTTTACGTAAGGCCATCGTGGCTGGGTCCTGAGATCCAGTAGCAGCTATAGGTAGAAATACATGGAGGGAGCGAGCTACAAGATTTTTTCTCGATCAAGGGCTCCCAACCTTAAGTCCGTAATAGCCTTGATGAATTTCCAAAACAATTAAAAAGTAATTGCTTTACTTTTATTTCCTTTTTAATAGCTTGTAAACATTACTAGTAGTGGTAGTAATAGCAGTAGAGTACAATTACAGTATCTGTAATGGTCACCACAATATCATAATACATATCAACAATAAGAACAGGGGCTCCACAATTTTTGGGTTTTTTAAAATCTTTATAAAATAATGTACAACATATCAAAACCTGTGATATTGGTACAGTGCATCTAGAATCTAAGCATTCTTTTGATAATTTACATTTTTAGAGAAAGCAATTTTGATTTGCACGGGCAGTGGTGCGAACTGCAAAATTCTCAATAATACGACACGCGTCTTGCTTCAACAAATTGCTTTAGCTGGCCGAGGGGAGGTGGCTTCCCTCCTTTAGCGGCTCGCCAGAAGAAGTCAACAAGCGCAAAATCTGGACCAAGCTGAGACCACTAAGTCTCTGCCTGCAAGTTTCGAATTCAGTAAAAAGTTTGGCATTTTGACTCATACCTTTTGACGATTTTGCTTTTTGCTCTGTAAAATAGACACTGCTTAATTTGCGGCAATGCAATCGCCACATCATCAAATCGGTTTTATAGTGTAAAATTGAATCAAAGGAAAAGTAGCGTTGGATCAAAGATTTTACAAATTTTTCAAAACCTTTAAATAATTGTGAAAAACCATGAATTATTTCATTTTGCAAGGGCCAGTGGTGTACCAATTTTTAGGTTATAGTGTGGTTAGCCAGCACGTATTCTTCAAAAACTGGCGGACCAGTCAGCTAAGCAAATAGAATGTTTGTAAATGACGGTAAACTTGAACTTCAGCTCTTGTGAAGACACAAACTAACACATTTTGGAAGGAGAGAAGACTTTTCTTCCAGCTTTTACTAAACCACACACAAACTAGACACAAAATGTGATTAAACATGAGGTAATGCTTATAACACAAAAAAAACAGCAAAGCATTTTGTTGCCTCGCGGGGACTTTATTCGGACAAACGAACATTAAAAGTAATCTGAAAGTAAAGTTTATTGGTAATTGCATTGCAAGATCGTTCTAACAAATTATATCGTTTTAACACCGCACTCGCAAGAAAACACGTGCAGAATTCATTTAAGAGGAGCGATGCTAAAACGATGAAATTTAATGAAGTGATTTAGCTGAGCAATTACCACATTATTTTGGGTAAGCTCGCTTGCCCTAAAAATGCCCTCGTGTGAAAACGAAAGGCTTTGCTGTTTTTTGTATATTATAATGACTTTAGTAACGTTTAATAAAATTGTACTCCTGGCTCCTGTTTATCTAACTAAACACTCATAAAAATCGACTGGATTTCGTATATACGCCCATTGTTTGTCGAAAACTCCACTCCAGTTCAATTGTTTGGTTCAGGAAAGGTAGCAGCAGCAGCAGCAGCCCTTGTGTCGGATTCCAGTGCTGTTGTTTTGTTTACATGCAAATGCTGCTGACATTTCTCAAATGAATAATTTGATTGATTTTCGTTTTGTTTGCAGCAACTGGTTAACTTTGTTAAGCGCAACACTCGCTGTAGAAGTGGTAATGAAAATATTACAGAACATAAGGCAGTAGAAAAGTATAATTACGTGGGCAAGTTTTTATTGACCTAAAAAACTAAAAAAAATTGATGGTTTCCAACCATCAACTAACCTTGCATAACGTTATCTAAAAAAAATTGACTTAAAAATTCAAAACAACTGACTTGAACTAAACAAATTTATGTTTCTTGAGTTTTTATACTAAAATCAACATTCAATTAATGGCAACACACAAATCCTCAACAAAACTTGGAACACGCAAGCCAGCCAACTCTTCAATCACCAGGAGCAAAAATTGAATTGTAAAATCATATACTGTTTTGTATTTTCGACTTGAAAGTTTCTGTCCTTGGTTAACAGTTATCGTACCACGGAAAAACTTCTTTCTACAAAAGCAGTTGTGGATTGAACATGCTGAAGTCAACTGCTAACAACCGGTAAAACGTCTGGGTCTTTCCACGTTTATATTTTAGAAATACAATTGTTTCTAATTCTTTTTTTGAATGTAACCGTTAATGCTGCATGGAAATTCCTTCTCCAAAGTTAAGTTGTTGGATAGCTTGCACCGCTTTATTGATTCCATCGTTTGTATAAGCTAACTAGACATTCATATTGGTCTTTGATTTTGACAAGTTAAGCAGTTGTTTGCAAGCTAACTTTTGCTCGAGTCACTAAGAAACCAGACTCTTCAAAACTTTCCACAATCGCTTTTACTTTACGTAAATTCTTTGCATAATACAGGGTGTCTCAAAAGCCTTGGGCACATTTCAAGTCCTCATTTCTGCTGATCTATGAATGGTAGTTGAATGAAACTGTTGTCATTGTAATGCAAAATTCATTGAGTTTTTTTGTCATGCTGATAATTTTTTCATATATTTTCATGTAGCTTAAATAACTAAAATAACCTAGATCCACCAATGGCTTTCACTCAACCAGAAAAAGCGCTTTGTGTCCTTGAACTTTCCAAAACTGATTCAGCGACAATTGACGATCGCGTTCTCTTGGCCTGATATCCTAGGTCTCCAGATGTCACACCCTGCGACTTCTTTTTGTGGGTTTCGTGAAAGCACTGGTATATGCACCTCTCCCTTCCAAAAGATGTAGCTGATGTCAAGGCCGAATAACGGAAGTTGTTGCAACTTGCAACCATAGACAACACAATGCTGGAACGCATTTTAGCAGGAATTTGACTATCGGCTTGAAGTGTGGCGTATGACTAACGATGTTCACATTGAACATCTTTGAACATTCTATAAAAAACTTGAGACTGCAAGCTTTCAGAATATATCAGATGCATTGTTATTTCCTTAATAGTTTTTGACATATTCAACGTCAAAATGTGGCCAAGACTTTTGGGACACCCTGTATAAAACAGCATTTAACTTCCTCTATCTTGTCATGACAAGCTGAGGCGGGCTAGCGAATTTGGCTAGTCTGGTCTTCTTTTTTAACTGTTATTGATTTGACTTTTGCGATTAATTAATCAACATCTTTGAAGTGAGATTTGACTTTCATAGCACATTTGTGCAATAAATGTGCTACACATGTCACCTAAAATAGCTTAGGATTTTAGTACTGTACCTGCAGCAACCACATATCTTGAAGCATCCTGTAATAAAGGACAGAAAGAGTTTGTATTGATTCCCAGAAATTTAACAGCATCTTCAAATGCTTGAGCAATAGTTGAGGTTGACAGTCGTACAAATAACCGACCTGAGGTACTTCTAGGCTTCCAACTAGAATATTTAATTATTGTATGTGTCACGAATAAGGAAATTTGCCTTGCAAACGTAGTTTTCACATATGTGTAAAGTGCTGTATCAATTGTTCGCTCGGCTACTGATTGAAAAAAGAAGACCTTTTTTCCTCCCAATTGGATTTGCTCTAAGTACGCCTTTATTATGTCACAATCCTTATTACGACATAATAAAATTCCAGATTGATCTAGTGATTTTAGCTTCTTTGAAGAATTTCGTTGACCGATTACATAACTAATAGGGCTTTTTTCTTTTTTCACGTGATTTCGTTCTAGCGTTTTTTGGATTGTTTTTTTTCCGATTTATATATAACGCAACAGGATTTTTTAGTTAGTAGTAGAAAAGTGTGTAGTGGGTAGAGAGAGATTGATTGACAAAGAAAAGAAGGGCTATTGTTTTTTGAGATAATTTATTGTGGATTCTGTGGACGTGGCAAGTATTAAACGGTTATTGGTGGAATTGGTTTTGGCGATTTTCCTGATTGTGTAGTAAAGTGATTAATTCTGAGATTGTCGAGCGAAGAAGTGTGAAGTCGTGAAGTATTATTTCTGTGAATACATTATTCTGTTCTTAACGTGGTTTAAGGTGCTTTTAATGGAAGCCAATCTTTTCCAAGTTTTATTAAGTTGCAGTCAGACCTAATTATCCGAGCAATTATCATATGTTGCCTCAATTCTAAAAGAAATTTAAGATTGAGATAGAACCGAAAGTTCTATGATATATTTAAAACGCGACAGTATGCCAGATAGAGTGCTCTCATCAGCAACCAGAAAAATTTGTTTGCCATGTACAGCATTTTTTATCCACTGTATCTCATCTGCGCTTAATTGCAGCATTGTTTTTCTACAAGTAGTCTTAGATTGCAAATTGTCACTATTGTCGTGAAATAGGTTTTTGCAATGCTTATGGTTTAGCTTGTGCAAAGGAATATCAAAACACAAAAATGCTTTTGCTATTTTTCCACAAAATTGGTGTTACTGTTCTTCAAAAACGTTTGCAAAGTGTGTGGAATTAGTAGTTCAGATATGCTGCTTAACGTATTTTGGTGTTTGGACGATTTCGATGACTTTCAACAAGAAAGCAATTTTAACATGTACTTTCAAGCGCTTGTAGAAAGAAACAGAGCAGCTGCACTAGTTACACTATAATTCGTTGTTGGGACTTTTCATAAATTCTTCAGGGGAGTATTCAAGTACTAGATTGGATTTGAGATGTTTTGGTAGTTTCAGCTTGGAAACCTAAATTATAAACTAAAGAAAAATCTAAATAAATACAGGGTGTCCCAAAAAAAACGTAACACTTTTGTTTTGGTCTCTGCTTTTTATTTTTTACTCTAACACTTTCATCTTTTCAGGTGTGACTAGCTAAGAATAGGAGATTTGTTTGACACCAATATTTTAATATTTTGGCCAAGATGGTGTACACATATGAGCAAAGGACAAAAATTGTGGAGTGGTACATTGAAACCAAGTCCTATGTGAAGACTCAAAGACGATTTGCAGCTCATTTTGAAACAAGAGCGAAACCAAGTCGCCGTATGATTCAATACCCAGTGGAAAAATTTAGAGAACATGGGATTGTACACAATCTGAATAAAACAAGATCAGGCAGACAAAGAACTGGCAGGTCGGCAAGCAATGTCAACGCAGTCAGAAACTCTGTGGTTCAAAGTCCCAAAAAGTCAATTTGCAGACGTTCTCAGGAGCTTGCACTAACAAGAAACTCTATCCATAGAATCTTGCGAATGGATCTGAATCTGTATCCTTATCAGGTACAGATAACACACAAATTGACAGATTTTGACATGGAAAGAAGAATGGAAATGGGTGAATGGTTTAATGAGATGATGGAAGGAGATCAAGAATGGACAAAGGATGTGTGGTTCAGTGACGAGGCACATTTTCACCTTAATGGCATTGTCAGTAAGCACATCTATCGTTTCTGGGGAATAAAAATGCCTGCTGATTTCATTACCCAAAAACCTCTTCACAGTTCGAAGGTCACTGCATGGTGTGCTTTAAGCTACAGAGGAATTATTGGACCATTTTGGTTTGAAGATGAGGATGAGAATGCAGTAACCATCAATCAAGAGAATTACAGAAGAGTTGTTTAGACGTTCTGTACCAACCTTTGTCGGAGAAGAAACATTACCTTCAGTACACAGTGGTTTCAACAAAATGGGGCTACTCCACACACTGCCAAGGACACTCTTGAATTTCTTCGACAAAAATTTGAAAACCGTTTAATTTCATTCAATACGGAACACATTTGAGCTCCTCACTCACCTGATCTTAACCCTTTGGATTTTTTTTGTGGGGCTATGCCAAAGAAAATGTTTACAAAAATAATCCTCAAACTGTTCAGGAACTAAAGGCTGAGATCACACCGTTCATCAGGAGAATCCCAAACAAGATTTGCCAACGGGTCGTTGAAAACTTTGCTGTTAGGCTAAATACCTGCATGAATCGAAATGGAGGACACATCGAACATTTCATTCACTGCAGAGATCAGTGCTGAAGGCAAAAATAACTGAATTGGACTTTAAAGTAGGAATTATGACTTCATTTTTTCAGGAAAAAATTTCCATAATGTACTCTATCTATTGGCAAAAACACTATTAATTTCAATCTAAAATAAAAAATTAATTGCAATGTAAAAGTGTTACATTTTTTTTTGGGACGCCCTATATGTCTCATCACCCTAATTTTTATGACAATTGATTCCACTGTAGAATAGTAAAATACCATCTGTTAGTGAGCTTACACATTGCACGTGTATAAATAAACCGTTTGCTCTTTTTTGATGTACCTTTAATAATAAAAAGATAGTTTAAACTAGCATAGTACTTGCCTCTTCGCTATACGGTACTGCAAATGTTTTTACCTAAGAGGTGTACAGTGTTGCACCTCTGAATTGCCGAACTATTTGATTGTAAGACAGTCGCATATAATTTCGTCATCTTTGATTACTGCATCACAATCGTTAAATTGCGACGTGAGTAGCCATCTGTACTACCGCACAAAACGTTGGCAAGCATTGCAAGTTAAAACAAAAAGTTACGTAAGCTTTGTCACACTTGTCTTTTCTTATTAACACGAAAGAAACATGTGGACTAACAGTGTTAATTATAAAACAATGACTTTGTCACCCCAAGAAATTGACCAAATGGTAAAAAATTGACTTTTTATTTGAAATTTACTATTTGCATAAGGAACTCTTACAAAAAACCACGCCGCTCAAACTTATTAAAAGCACTTGACTTTGTTGAAAAAACTTGCCTTAATAATAACAAGAATCACTACTTCGCAAATTGACTTGACGCAAACTTTAGGTAGGAGGTCGCAGAATTACTAATTTATTTGACGGGGCTTCTGACAACAAAAAAATTGCGAACCACTATCTTAGAGATACGGGTAGAGCAAAAAACCTTACTCAGAATTATACATTGTATCATAAAGTCACCACAATGAGTTATCCTCGTATAGACAACAAACTAGACACTGAATGGTGATGGGAAACAAAAAATATTCCAGATCTAAATCACCAAACCAAACGGGGGTAGAAATGCATAAAAAAAGCAGTCCTGCCTTGATTCCATTATAGATTGCTCTGTGACTACAATTCTCCGTTTCAGTTACAAAGAACAAAACAAATGAATAAAGTTGGGTAATGATCATAAGTTTGCAGGGAAGTCATTGAAGATATACAGATCAAGAATAATAATGATTTACAGCGCTTGGAAAACTTGACGTGTTCAAACAAAAATAGACTATAACCATTTCGGCCATTTTAGCTCGACAATTTGCCATAATAGCGATAGATCCAATCATGAGGTAATGTCTTTTGCCTAATGCAATTAATTTAAATTAACAAATTAACAATATCACCATCATGAAAATTATAATTAATTTTGTGGATGGCCTAAAGCAGGGATGTCCAACCTGCGACCCGCACTGCGGCCCACTATTGACTAATCAAAAAAAATTTTTTTAGCAAATTTATCAAGTAGTGAGCACAAGAATCTTCATGTAATTTAATCAAAATACTTTTTAGTTAATAAATAAAATAATTAACATAAACAATTTAAAGAACAATATAATTAAGACGAAATTTACGACTGAGCATGCATACTAAGTTTATAATATTGTCAATTTCTTAGTTCTGTGATTACGGTCCCCAAAATATAATACACACTATGGATAAATATCACTCTTAAGAACATCTTGTTAAAACTAAATTAACATTATTGGATTAATTATTACATTAATTGATTATATTCATGGATTTAAAAATTTTCTTTGTTGTTGAAATAAATGCATTTTCAGTAAACTACGGCTCAGTATACCTATTAATGGTTAACTTCTTTTTTAGAGAACTATAATCTTAAATATTGAAAATTTTATATTCATATGGCCATGGAATCTATTACTAAAAAAAGGAAAATAGCAGAAGAAAAGAGGAAATTTAATATCTAATGGACGGAAAAATATTTTGTGTTCCAGTTATTTGGCAATATAATATGTCTTACATGTAATGATAAGATTAGCGTATGCAAGAAATACAATATCAAACGTCATTATGCTTCGAAACATGAGTCAGAATATCAGACGTTTAATGAAGAAAGAAGAAAAACGAAAATCGAAGAATTGACAAAGGCAATTAGGTCACAACAAGCTAGTCTTCAAAAACATGTTGTTAAAACGGGAACATGTAAAAAAGTTAGTTACCTTATAGCTGAGAAATTAGCTAAGAAAGGAAAACTACTTGTCGATGGAGAAATAATAAAAGAATGCATTGTTATTGCTTTTAATGAGTACTGTCCAGACAAGGTGAATTTAGTAAAGGAAACATGTCTATCACATCAGACAATTGGTAGAAGAATTGATGACTTGGGTGATAATATTGAAGGTACAGTGAAGGACAAATTATCTGCATGCGTTCTTTACAGTTTGGCGTTGGATGAAAGTACTGATCAAAAGTGATACTGCACAAATAGTTATTTTCATTAGAGGAATTGATGAAAATTTTAATATTATTGAAGAAATGTTGGACTTGTGTCACATAAAGGGCACAACAACAGGCACGAACAGATATGAGTTTTTCCATTTCTAGTGATTAGAAATTGGCTAATTATCAATTTAATCCAATGCAAAAAAGCTAAAGGAGTTCTAGTTGTTCAAGTTTTCCATAAAGTTTCTTTCCCAATTCCCAGCGTAAAACGAAGAAACTACATACTGTACGTACATCTTCTTCAGCCACTTTTGCTCTTAGGAGAGTCTTCAGAACAGCAGTGTTTCAAGTTCCCAGAAAACTTTAGATCCCTAGCAACACCTGTTGACTCAACTAATTGAATTCCAAGTCATGTCGCTTTACGTAAGTAAATTTTTCTTTTTAGTAGAGGGCAAAAAAAGTAGACAACTGTGTTCATTTCATTCATTGTTTTTCGCCAGTTAGATTTAATGTGTGTATCAACACGTGCTTCATTTTCTTCTCTGATCGCTGTGCTTGGGCGGCCAAAGCAAGGTTTAATCACATCTTTCTCACCACTTCGGAAGCGACCTTCCAACCGTGCTGACATCGACTGTCTCGCCGCCATAACGATTAACAAGTATTTGTGGATGTAGATTGGTTGTACTTCCTCTGCATTAAGGAACTCAAGAACACATCTCTGTTTTCGATGGAAATCCATTATGAGAGAAATTGCTTTGTGTCACTATTTTTACGGCCAAAATTTTACACATAATTTGAACTTATCACTGAGTTATTACCTAAAGCAACCAAGAGATAAAAGAGTAGAGGTTAACAAATAGAAATTCAGTAATTATAAAAACGTAATACGCAATCTGCTCCAACCACTTGTAACGAAATTGCAAAAATGAAGGCATTATTTCATGAACCACCCTCGTAATTAAGAAAGCAAATATAACGGCAACTCTCATTAATAGTGACAAATGAAAAGCTTCGTTTTGTGTCGAAGACAAAGGATAACGTTTGGCCAAAGCTAGTCGAATATGAAGTTTTCCAAAAATCGGCGTTGAAGAAGAAAATAAGTTGGTCACTACAGGTTGCGAAAACCTTTCATGCAATATTTCTTGACATGAAACGCGGCAACATTATCGGCGAGGAGTGGAAAATGACTACATTCTTCCAAATAAACAGCGATCGATTTCACGCCTGGTTTGAAATCAAAACCCCAAGAAGACGGAAGAATATCTGGACCCCACAAAATTTGATGTAGAGTATCGTAAAAATAATTGTACTCGCCAAAATCGGAAAATTGAAGTTTTCAAATTAAAATTTGCGATTATACAATGCTAAGAGACTTCTTTTTAACAATTACGAGCACTGAGAAAAATTTTAGCAACTGCCAAGAAAAATGTCATTTTGAGGCAGTGAAATTCTGTGACCAAGCGTACGAAACGCAAAAGCGATTTTCATTCCTCGATACCTTACTTTAAACGTGCAACCAAGCATGCAACATTTAACTGTGAAAACACAAGTACAGTCTGGAACCAAATCTATTTGACGCTTTTTGAGCCCTACGTAGGTGCGTCACGGGGATAAGCGCAAGGGCTACAGCCTTCCTTTACTCGGACCCGATCCCTGTATTACGTCATTTCTGGACAAAATAGGGCAGTTTGCGAGCTTCTGGTACAATTGCACAAGTGAGAATCATTGGTTTACTATTTCTCTCAAACTTAGTGTTCATTTACATAGAAAGTAAAACTATCCTGAAACACTACATAAACGTAACTTATGAAACTCTACAATTCGTTTAAAGCGGCTTGTTTTTTAATTTGCGTATAACGGTACATCTGGGTCAGAACATCTACCTTTTGCACAAATAAAAGTTTACCTACAACGGCATCGCCTTTAAAAGCAATTCTTGACGTGAGGTATATTTTATCTCCGTAAGAGGTGAATTTCTTTACTATAACTTTCTTTAATGGTTACCAAAATGCATGAATCTTTTTTCGAAATCGATATTGTTTGACCTCCAACTTGTAAATTAGTAACTTATTTTTATTGAGTAATCTTTTTCTGGAGATCAATCCGAGTGTAGCTTTAGTAAAATGAGTTTTGGGGGCATACCTGTATATCCAGTTCATTAAATTGGTAAAGGGGCAAGTGCGGAAAAAGGTAAAAAACTACCAACCCATAACGTCTCTTCGGGTGAATTGGCATCTTATCGTTACCATCCCATCGTACTGTTTTGTTTATAAGGGTATTTCGATCTAACCAATCACCCCTGCTATGTACAGTCGTTTTCTTTTATTCGACATAACTCGCTAGCGAGTTCTCTTTTTTTTTACTTTGGTAGGTCTTTCGTGGCAAGGATTCCGGCAAGTTGCGAGTCTAAAAAAATGACTTAAAAATAAGTCAAAACAACAATCGTAGAGGCACGAAGCAAAAGTTTAAAGGAGTTGAATTTGTAATGTGTAATGTCGTTTCCGTGAGTTTGGCCAGTTTCACGGTTTTTCATTTCACTGGCAAATCTAAGTTGACGTTACAATTTATGCTAAATCAAAAGTATTGAAATACTCGCTTGTATTTCGTCTACAACGCCATTTTTTCAATCCCTTTGAGATGCCGTTGCAAGCGAATTTTACAGTATTATAATTTCGATCAATCTTCCTCTTTTATGACAAAAAATTCTTGAAAAGTTTACCTCCCACAGTCAAGTGTTGTTCCAGCAATAAACGACATTGCCGCAAACCCTAACACGAGTACATATCCGGAATCTTCTATTGACTAATTCAACAAATTTGTAATATTTGAGTTATACCATTTTATTGACCCGAATCTAATTCTTTGTTACTTTTAGGAGAGTAAGTCTTTGTTTGGCAATCCTTAAAATAGCAATGCGTTGTGACTTTGTCGACTCAAAATCTTTGGCTTTTGGTGGTTTGAGCAAGATGCGATAATGACGATTTGCCGGTTTAATTTGCAAGTTCTAAATTAAACCATGCTAGTTGTAAAATTTTTTGTCATACTTTGCATTCTACAGTTGCCTAGGAGTATGAAAAAGTATTTTTTTAAATAGCTTGTAAGGTGGACCAGCCTAGATTTACAGGTAGCAAATTTGTGCACTTGATCCATCAATTCTTCGATGGTCAACCTTTACACCCCAAGTAACACATTTCGGTAAAACAAGTAAAGAATTTAAAGATGAATTTAGCGGTTTCTTAGATAATAAGGATGGACTGTGATCACTTCTTTTACTTTAAAATGCGGATTAATTGTGATTACTTCTAAATATGCAAGACATGACACTAGACAGGTTGATCAAGTAACTCCCGAGTAAAATTCAATTTTTATATCAGGTAGCTGCCGTGATGTAGTGGTATTGTTACGCGGTTCAGAGTAAAAGGTCTGGAGTTCAAAATTGAAAAGACAAACTGACCGCTGGTATTCGTCAGGAAGGGCATCCGGAATTTAAAGTGCTACGTTGCTCTAGTAAAAAGTCTGGTTCGAAAGCGAGTGTGTAGTGGTAGGCATACATTGAATCAGCACGTCTGAGCCTGCGAAACGCGGGGAAAATGATGCAAAACCGACTTTCTTTTTCTGAAGACAAAGCAATAGCTACTTTGGCGCTATTATCTTATTGTAATCTTGTGCCCGAGTACTTTTTTAAAGAAGCAACAGAGGGATCGCGATGAAGAAAATATAACCGCAATGCGCATTCTCAAAAATGTTATCTGGACTCGATCGCCTTTTAAAGCACGGTACTTTTTGGTTTTGAAACGAGAAATGACTATGTCAAAAAAACATCTGCTATGCCATGCTGTTCTCGCAACTAACTACTGGCTGCTGCTGGCTGAATTGAGATTCCGAACACCGACGTAACTGATGGATGTTCGGAAACTTGGCGGCAAGTTTAATACATATAACTTACAGGTTGTTCCGTTTCTCACCAAATAATAACAAATAAATGAAAGGCAAAGATTCAGACAAAAGCAGAACTAAATTAATAACACGACAGAGGCTGGAGTTACACCTTGGTCACCCTCTAAACGATGCTTTTAGTGAGTAGTAACGTATGAGCACAAAGGATATGTAACTGCAAACCGCAAGCACAATATTGACACCATAAATTACCCAGAATGGTCCCCAATTCTTTTGAGGACTTGAAATTTTTATAAAACATAAAATAATTCAAATTAACACAAAATTTTCAAGCATTTGGCCAGAAAAAAACCTGAGATTTTGAAATTATGCATCTAATGAAATGTTCCGCGATAACTCTCAGACGAAGGCTCTCTCACATTAAAAATGTAAATTACTATTTCCGCTTTCAAGAGTTAAAAATGATTACCACATGAAATTAATCCGAGCGTCTAAAAATAGCTGATGTGCTTGGAATCACAAACAAGTGAGAGTGCATTACACCAAATTAACCTTGGTATAAAAAATACACTTCTGCCACTTCCGACTACATATTTAGTGAAAAGCCCTTTTAGTGGTGCTACCAACATTTTGTTCAAAATCAAGAACACTTGACGTTTACAAACTGGAGATCTTCAAACCTGACACGCTTTTCTGTTTGGGTTTTTCTGATAATTGCTATAAAGCCAACGGTTCATACTTTTTAATAACACTCGAGTTTTTGAAATGATCTTTTTTGTGTCTTACAGTAAATTACTGTGCACGGGGTTTGTAAGGGAATGTGGTGATTACGTGCGTATTTGGTTTTGCTTTGATTTGTGTTGACTGTAATTTAATTTGAATTGGGTTTCATTTTTAATATCACTACAGTAGACTCCGCTTAATATGACCACCTCGGGATCAGGCCATTTTGGATATAATATTCGAATGGTCATAAAAACCGAAGCCGCCATAACCGCACCTGAATCGATGCCGTAAGCCACAAGAAGTCCAAATACCGTCAAATTTATCGTTTAACCGAAGTAACAGTGTGTCGTTGGCAGTAAAACCAAATGCAGTACTGTAACAGTACAAGTGACGGTAAAACTAAGTACAGTATGTAACAATGTGTTGAAAAGGTGAAGTTATTAAGTGCATGGCGGGAAAAAATACTGTACTGTAAGAGACATGGAGAAAATGTTGGTCATATTATCCGAAATTTGGTCATATTAAACGGAGGATTTTAAATAGAGAAATTCCGGACCATACCAAATTGGTCATAATAAGCGGCTGGTCATATTATCCGTGGTCATAATAAGCGGCGCCTACTGTATTAGTATTTCCTATACCGGGTGTCAAATATCAATGTTGACATTTGATATAGGAAATTGTATTGCTTTCACATCAACATCAATGTAGGAAATTGCCATATCAAAACTCCGTTCACGTGATTCGTGTGCATATACATGTTCGTATCGCCCGATTTATCCATTTCGTTCATATTTTTATTGATCGTCATACCGAGTGAGGAATCGATTGAGGAATATTACCGAATAACAAATAAAGAACTTACAACAGGAAAAATAAAAAAAAAGCTGACAAGCCCTGCTTTAATTTGTTCTAAAAAAGTAAGAGTAGGCAAACTAAGAGGAAAGGTGCCGTTCCGTCGTAACCTTGATCGTAGGGTTTCGACGCGCATTAACTACTAATACAGGAGAACATCACCAATACAAGTTTGAAGTTAATAAACAAAAGAAGAATGAAATCTCCCTCCTAAAAACAAAATACTGTTCCAGCAAAATGACCCACTGCACGCTGCCCTTTTTGCATTTGTTGATATTGCTTTAACAGTTTGTAATGATATTGGCTTACTAAAGTCGAATTTACGAAGAGCGGGGATTGATGTTGAAGTTTGAGGGAATGAAGTCATGAGCACATATTTATTTAGAAAATACTGTTGAATCCACTTTTTGTCCTCACTGTGCAGAAATCTTAGTTCAATATTTTAATCTGTTTGGAGAAACAAATAATAAATTTACAGCATCTTCTCACTGAACTTCATCAAGTTATCGGTAAACTTAACGGTAGAAATATTGAAAAAAGTTATTTGTCAGCGAATTTTTTTCACTTTGACAGAGTGGAAGATCTTACTCAGCGTCTTTCATCTTATCTCCGTTATTTCCATCCATTAAAGACTTTGATATGCAAGCTCAGCTAAGCTTTGTTGCTTGCTCGATAGCGCATACTTTTGCTCAGCTCTATCAAAAACTTAGCATGTGAGCGATTCTGCAGCAGGCCGACACTGTGCGGCAAGTTTAGCTCAATAGTCAGAAAATTTTGAGCTTAATTACTACTACATCATTTCTTATGAGTTTAAGTTAACTAGTAAGTTGTTATGTTTCCACAGAAAAAGCATTTAATCCACATTACTTTTACCACAGCGTGATAATTTTGCGCAGAGAAAATTTTAACACGGGCAAGACATAACTTACCATCAATGCACCACTTCAATATAAAGGTGATGGATTTAAGCTTCAAATTCATTGCTTAAAAACCAAAGAACGTTTTTTGAACTAAAAAAAGTTAAAATTACCTAAAAAAATTGAACATCACAGTCCGGTGTAAAATTTGTCACGCTCTTTTTTGCAGTTACATCTAAGATGTTTCAAAGTAAAAATGGCGTAATTGTGTAAAACAAATCAAAAAACAAATAGTAAAAAAATTACATACAAAAACTTTTTGGGCTTAACTAGTATTTACTAAAAGAGATAGGAACCGCGGCACGAGGTAAAAAGAGCTATTAATCAAGTTTAGCTTTTGATGTCAGAACAAGAAACACATCGAAAAATCTCGTTCAAAAAAAACCTATCGAAGACGTTAAAATGTACAAAACCACCTTGTAAAGCAACGGTTCCCAGCCTTTTACACCGGTGGACTGGTAATTTTTTATAAAAAGGTTCACGGACCGATACGCAAAATTTACCACAACAAAAGATATATATATCGACCCCCTTCGGTTGTGTTAAGTTTTGTTTTCCGTTAGAACTGCGGACTAACAAAAATGACTTAAGACCATTACAGCCACACAAAAACACGAATGTCAATTAGGCGTTTAGATCTATGTCGGTTATAAATGAAATGTAAACTGCCCCTATTCGCTTGCTCATAATTCAGGATTTTCTCACGTTTTATGTTGTTATTTGTCAGTTCACGTGATAGGAACTAATAATAACAAAGGTTTTAAACAGTCCCGCGACAAAAACTAATGCTGATAACAATACAATGTGAAAATATATTTTCTCCGAGAAAAAATAAAACTACGGACCGGCGGTTGGGAACCGCTGTTGTAAAGCCCTCCGTAAATTAAGCCAACAAGGCTCACCAAAGCGTTTGAGAGCCTTTTTATGAATTCTTTTCATCAATAGGGCACACGTTCAAAGTGCACCACGATTAAGAACGGGATTAAGAAAAACAAACAGTAACAGCATTTTGTAACTGTTCTTGGATATAGCTGGCGTATAACGAACGTGGCTTTGCGGCGATGCTGGCTAGTAGTTTAAAACATCAAGGTAGGCTCCGCTTTTCCAGCGACCGAAGATACAACTGGCTGTGCTCTTTGGGTCATGAAGAAAGGCTAGAATGTTGCTGGTTGCCTACAGGACCAGGAAATCACCGTCACGATTGCTAGGAGAGAAAGACAAGTGTTTTTAAGTACTACTCTTTGTGAGAAGCACACATAGCAAATAGAGTCATGCAAAACAGAGCTTGTCGAGATAGAGCATTACATCAACATCGATGTCTGTTAACCAAACCATTCACATTATGTGTAGCGGTAATAGTATGAAAAACGACTTTACAATAAAGAGACTTGTGAATCAAGAATTACCAACGATCCAATGCGCTACAGCAGAACATGGAGGGCCTCACAAGTGGCAAAGTACATATTTTCCAGCACTTTGTTCACAAGCACAAAGCATATGCTATGCTCTTATACGAGATCCACTTTTTTCATTGTGTATTCTTCATTCATGCGTGTAAAATACAATGCTCTTATATGAGATCAAGTTCTAAACTAGGCTACCGCCACAGGTAGACTGCTAGGTCTCAGACCTTGCTGCCACATAAAAATGAAAGGATGCTAATAAGTACCTTCCTAAAGTCACCAGAAGCAAGCTCGCCGGTTTTTTTTTTCACACTACCTCTTTAGCGCTGAAGGTCAAGCAGAGAAACTATGAACATCACACAAAGTCTTCGATACGATTTGATAAAGGAATTGAAACAAGATCTATCGATTGTAAAGCGGATGCTCTAAACCACTACACCACCGCGTCGGTTCATCAGATAAGCAAGAGATACCAACATGGCATTGCCACAAGTATCCATCAAAGAATAATATGGGCTACAACTGATGTTTTTCTTTGATCTATTAGAGTAAAGGTTCTCAACCTTTATTCTCTCATTCACCCCTTGGAAAATTTCAAAAGTAATATTTACCCCTCCAAATTTTTTTTATATTTTCACTTCTACAAATGCCTATTGTTATAGGTAAAAGCGTGAATTTTTTGCTAACAAAATTTACTCCTGTATTAGAGTAACCTCGAAATTATCAAAAACGAATTAGCTTTCAGACCTAAAAAGTTACAGAGAGATTTTTCTTCACTCTCGTTTGGTAACACTTTGACTGCCTGCTCGATTACAAGCGTTTCCAAAATTAAAATTAAAACAATTAATCTTTTAATCATTCAGTAACTATTGCAGAAGTGTTTATATAAATGATGCAAATTAAAATCGTGCTTTTTAAAGACCCAGATCAGGTCAAAGCGCTCTCGGCAGTCCACAGATCAGTTCATTTTGGTTTGACCAGGTTTATTCTTTCATAAATAAAGCGTCATTACCTCAAAGAATCTGGTTCTGGTTATAAGTCTACAGCAGGGGAATTAACAGGGGTTGCAGGTTGGGATTTAGAATCATCCTCAGGCAGAGGCTAACAAATGCGATGTTGTTTTGACACCGCGAAGACGTCGCAAGCTTTTGCCCTTTGATGTTTTGTTTTCGGAAATAAACCGTGTTGCTTTAATGACCCTTTTTTTTTTAATATTAGCTTGAGTTAAGAGTTTTTTTATTTCCATTTCTGACTTGACGGCTTTTTTTCCTTTGATGATCAACTTATGGGTGCTACTATAGCGTGAGGTCTACCGACATAAGTCACCTACCGAGATGCAGGGTGAGGTCTATCGCTTGACTCGCACCTACCGAGGTGCAAACCGCGTGAGGTTTGGGTTAGGGTTAGGGTTAGAACCACTGCCCTAACCCTAACCTTTAATCCTAACCCTAACCAATGATTTATTTGTGTCATTCTTAGAAGATGTACGACGTGTGTATCGTTAGAATAAATCTACCTTTGTGTGTGAAATCTATGTGTGGTGTTTGGAATTATTATAGCTATAGTAGCAAGTGGGTAGCTATAATGTAGCTATAGAGGGGTGAGGGATAAATAATTCAGTGGTAGCCCTCACGCTATAGTAGTAACCGGAGGTAGATCTCATGCTATACTGTGGTAGACCTCACGCTATAGTAGTACCAACTTATGTTTATCTACACATAGGATTCAATACTAAAAATGATTCATATTCAATTGGGGTTGAGGGAATGGGGAATTTGTCGAGCTGAAAGTGGGTGATGATTAAGAGATCAAAAATCCGTGGTCTAAAGCCAACAGGGATGCAGTCAGTCCAAATTTCCGGGTGTGGAAGAAACCAAATTGCTTTTTTGATAAATCCACATACATTGAAGAACACTTTTAGAATTTAAACAAGACAATAACTTGCACGTAATAACCAAATGTTATACCAAACTTTGCCATAACCACTCACGAATTCGATCAAACCGATCGGACCCTGATCAGATGGCATTTGCCCCTATATTGACAATGTACTTGTATACCAATGTAGAGGCAGAAGTAAAAGTCATAATCTAGAAAACTGTGGCAGGAGTGCTTAGCCACGTAGAACAAACCAACATTACAAAAGATTACACGCTCACCATAAAGTTAAACAACGCAAAAGCTGTTTAATCACAACATTTATCAGGCTATTCAAATAAAAATCTATTTAAATAGGTTTAATTTGCCAAAGATGTCAAACCGGCCGGGTGAGCTTTTGGATAAAACAGCTGTTGCAAGATACAACTTAAATTGTGATTTAAAGGCGTTTTGTAGTATCAACTATTAGGGTAAGACATTGCATTTTTTAACGCGAATAGTTTGACAGATACATGCAATAATTTATGACCAGTAGTTAGAACAAGTATGATTAAGTAAAATTTTTAGCAAGTTACTACTCTCTTTTTGATATCTGGCCATGAACACATAAAAAACTGAAAGGAAAATAAAGCATTTTTTATAATTCAGAAACTGCGTAGGGAACGCTAGTTTACAAAAGTTATTATCATATCACCAATAGGCTGAAAATTAGGCCTACACAGTACACACTATAAAATGACATGAAAGCAAACTTGCTAAAGCATGTCAAACTTATGGCGTGTAAAGATCAACCTCAGTGCATTTTTTCTGTTTGCTTTGGGATCGATGTTTCCTGTTGTGTGCGAACAACAAAAAAAAAAAAAGAAAAAAACGCGAGATGTTTGTCGAGCAACTAGACTGCTTACTAGTCGGGAATGAATCAGTCAACCATTAAAAAGCATTTTCTACGGCAACACTTATCGCACAAGAGCGTTTTATGACTTCCACGAAAAATTGCTTAGCTCAGCATTACGGAAGCAGGCTAAAAAAATGAGCTGTGTTTGCTCTCGCAGTTGTTAGTCAGAGCTCGTACATCTTTTATTAGACGGTCAAAAATTTCCTTCAAGTCTTAATTAAAGGCATACGCAGCGGCTAACTGGAATTGAATAATTTATGCACCTAAATGTACGTGTTACACATAACAATGCTCAGTTACTTAACGTAAACTGCATAATGACGAAAAATAAAGAGCTGTTTAAGTCAAAAAAGCAATGCCCTAAGACGGTCCCGTAGTCTACGTCTTGACTATGCCACAGAATAGCAAACATGAAGCCCACAGCCCAAGGACCTGTTGGTACTTTTTAGTGGGCAGTGCAACAAATCACAGTTGTGGGTCGCATTGTTGACAGGAGCACAAGTCCTGTGCTGGTCACAAGACTACTGCTCTTACTATAAAACATAGATCTTTTTGAAGTGAGAAAACACCAGTTTCGTCAATACATCATTTATAATATCAACTAAGTAAAGTTATGCAACATATAGTTGCGTGAATGAAGTTTTTCAGCTTCATTTGATGCCTTGGGGCTTTTGACAACTGGAACTTAAGGAGAGCAAATAACCAAAAGTTTGCCGACCGCTAGGCTGTGTGAAGGTACAACACCCTACTCCTACATAGCACGCAGCCCACAATTGTAGGTATTGGCCCACCAGTCAGTATCAACCAGCCCCCAGTTAGGCTGTACGCCACATTTTTCTCATTTCTGATTTAGAATCTCAAACTTTGTAAAATTCTCTACACGCACCACTAAGTGCACGCACCAGTTCCTTTCACGTGTTTTCAATGACCTTCGGTCAATGACGTAACTAATAGCATACCATGAAAGGTTTTAGCGGTTCATGTGACATTTTTAGCTTGAAGTTAAAACAAGCGTAATGTCATCGTCGCTTCGATTCAATTCCATTTAGAGGCAATTATCAAGCAACGTCCATTCAAAAAAACTTTTCGGTCTTCTTTGTTGCTTGACGTCTTAAGGTAAATGTACGGGGAATAGGTTTTTTGTTCGCTTTATACGTTTTTTGCTCTCAAGCATTTTTGTACTAAAATCTTTATCCGTTTGGATCTTCCCATGGTGTTACATAGTACACAACAACGAATACTCTACATTGATAAGTACTTTGCGGATAAAATCGGATATTCTCACAACACATGCTGTATTGTATCATATAAATATTTACCTAACCGAATAAAAATTTATGTACAAAAATGCGAGAGCAAGAGCCTACAAAACCAAACAAAAAACATACAAAACTGGACAAAAACGTATACGGTCTACATGTACAGCGACCTCAAACATTCTGATTCTAATCATGTGACCCTCAGTCATCTGCATTACGTTGAATTGCGAAAGCATAAATCAAAACGCTTTAAAATTGTCAAATGTAGGCAATAACTGAGTCATGATTCACCATGAAAACTTTGATGCACTTCAATTCAAAACACAAATTACTTGATTGCTAGCGCTTTATCATCGATCTGTAATGTTACTCGATAGCGTCGTCTAGCGGACAAATATTTTTTAAATTTAAGTGAAAATGCATTTTGTTTGGTGTGTAACTACCAAGGAATTAGGCGTAAGCGCTTAAACATACACCAAATACAAGAACACGGTAAATCGCTATTTTGTAGTAATCACCCTTCTTGATATATGCTACCACCAAAGTATTCAATTATATAACTAAATATTCTTCCAAACTATATTACTAGCAAAGTTTTAAATCAATTGAATCGATACTCTTTCATATTTTCCAACTTTGTGGGGCTAACAAAGTCACTTTTCGATTTATTTTACCAATTTATATAATTTTTATGCTTGAGTATCACATCAATCAAAGAGCCGTAACAATTTTTCTGCTCATTCTTTAGATTATTCCTTTCAGGAATTACATTGGAAAGCTGTTCTCCATGCATGGTCCATTGCATCCTTCTCCATCAATTCAATCACCAAATATCAATTTTCACCTTATCCACAAACCCTCTTATTGACCTACCTATTTTTATTTCATTACGCGGGTGTACTTCCATCTTCCTTCACCCATAGCAGTTGTTGCCTTCAGGACGTGCCCGAATCATCTCAGCCTTTCCTCCCTCACCTTATTACACATTCTTCCCACGTGTGCTGTTCCTCAAACTTATTTTATCTATCTCACAACTCCCATTAAAAAGCGCAGCACCCATAATTCCGGGACTTCCAACTCTGCTTCCAGTCTTTTAGTCAGTGGTACCGTTTCTAATCCTTACCAGTGATGAGTGCAATACCTGAAATTCATTTCAAATCGATACCGATACACGATACTTTTTACCATGTTTATTCGATACCAACACTAGATAAATTATTGTCAACTTAATTCGAAATCAATACACTGTCGCCGATGCAAGTATCTAGATACTTTTAAGTTTTTATAAAAACGGTCAAAATGGCCATATATGCTTGCTAGCTGCTCTAGGCTACTAGAATAATAATGACGCCAGCAAGCCTATCATTGGAAATCCGCCGCAGTCGAAGTTAACAACCTAACGAATATAACTTTATTCAATTGAAGAGCTTTTTGGAAGAAGATGGCACATCAAGTTGCAGGGATACTGCCCGGCATCCGTGTCCCAGATATCAGTTCAGCCGGAATACAGCTTGAACGCACTGCACATGCTAAGTACGGGAAACAACCATTTACACGATAAAGCTGCTGAATATTTAACATCTTTACACGGACTTGATTGAGGTCTGGGATGCGTCTACGGCCTGTATTACCCGGATCTGCAGCTTATCGTTTTCAGCTGGATTCTTTTATCATGCTAACTGATATAAAATATTTTCTCTTTATTGGCTGTTTAACTTTGTGTACAAACTTTGACATGCTTTTCTTCATCTACTGCCTCTGCCTTTTTTTTTCTTGGGACTGCTTGTACGAAGTTCTTTTACTTTTATCTCCGGCTATATCAAGTCTTTTTCACTAGGTTTTCTGTTGAGTACTTTTTTGTACTTCCTTATTCTAAGGCCATGTTTCTTTATTCTCTTTCCTCGTTCTGAATGGCATGCCCAGCACACCTGTAGCTGCATCTCTCACCACTATTACAGCCGTATACCAGTCCTGTTCCCTTCAAAACCTTTTTTTCTTCCTTTAACCTATTAACGCCCAAATTATTTTTTTTGGTAAACACTCATTGATATTCTAACATTTTATTTCAAATGCTATATTTTTTTGATGCTAAGTAGAATTTTTTAAATATTTGTTGTAACTTCGAGAGAAATTGCAGTCCTATAAATAGGACGCGGGGCGTTTGTGTGAAGTAAATGCGCTCATCTAAGAGTTTCAGTAACTGCCGCTATCGCGAAAAACATGCAAAATTTTCTCGTGTTTTTGAGACGTTATTTATTGGAATTCAACAGTTATGACTAAAAAACCTTGTCACACCACATCTTGTTGCATTACCGGTGATACTTTGGAAAGCAAGATACGCATAAGGCTACTTTACATTTAATGCAATAAGTGAGAGGTTTGCCCTTGCAACTTTGGTATTGGCAACCCCTCTGTTTGTCTCTCGTGCCAAGCATATGATTTCGCTGGTCAAGGCGAATGTCATGAACAATTTGTCTCCTGGATGTTAATGGAAGACTCAGAGGGCCTCCCCTCATCACTCTTGACCCATAACCTAGCTTCAAATAAGTTGTGGCAATTGCTCTGCGAAAGTCCTTTATTGAAATTGAATTGGATCCATGAATAAGTCGGTATAGTACAAAACTATTGACCACTGCCATGTCCAGGATTCTCGTGAATATAGACCAGTACTATTTTTTTCCTCTAATCGAAATGGAATGTTTTTCCAGGAGCCAGTCGTGGTGGTCTACCCCACCCATGTGTTTGTCGTACGTTTGGATCACATAAGGCTGCACAATTGGGACAAGTGATTTGCTTTCACGGGACCAGCGCCGAACCGAAACTTCCGGCAGAATCGTATCAAAGTTTGATGCAATTTCAACAGCTTTGTTATCTTTCCACCTAACTATTAGCACTTCATCATTGACCTCAAATCTGTGATCGTATGACCCGCGTGTCATCTTTTCCACTTGTTTGGGCGTTTTTAGTGGACATGGCCACGCTTATAAACTTTGTTGCTGCGTGATTGCCTTGTGCTGACCATTTGGTATATGTGGGAAAATTTTTCTGCCACTTTAACTCTGATTTAGCTTTTCTTGGCCTTTTCGATGTTGAAGGATCTTGTTGTTCATTAAGCTCTTCGTTGAAATCAACAATTTCTATTCCTCCAGGTATATCGCAAATTATTGGCGCATCCAGGTTTTCCTCATCAACTTCGTCTTCCTCCGTAACTTCATCAATATCGGGAGGAATAACAGTCATTGTCTCAAAAATATCTGAACCACGTAAATAATTCACTGCATCTTCGACATTTGCAAAGGCTTTTCGACTCATCACAACCAATGACTGTAAAAAATATAAGAGGATGAAGGATAGAGAAGCTACAGTTCCCTAAATGCCAGATGCACAAAAATATTTTTTATATCGTTATTTTTTTTACCTGTCTGCAAGATTGTAGATGCTTGGAACGTTATACTTGTCACGAATTCAATAAATTTGGTGCAAAGTTTTATTCACTAACTAGCACTGTCAAAAGCTTACGAAACTGCATTGAAACCGAGTATAAAAGCATGTACAAGATATCAAAAAAGATGTTTACAAAATCAATTTCTAACCTAAAGTACAAAACCATGCATAATAATACATACACCTCTCTGAAAGTAGCTACTGTTTAGCAATTAAACCTATCCTGTTGATTACCACACTTCTGATTTCTGAAGTCTATGTCAAAATCACGAGGTAGTAAACTGCCTATTTATGCTTCTGTGTTTATACAATGTCCTTGCACGCAAAATACAAAAGCGTAGCTAATTGAGCAAGACTCAACAAACGTAGCTTGTACATCACGATAAAAGTGCTTATAACCGCCCAGCGTCCTATTTATAGGACAGTGATGTTTGCGTTTATATCACTCCGTAACAATAGTAATTTTTCAAAACCTTTCTTGTCAGTAGTCTAAAACAATTCATAAAGAAGCCATTTGTCAAGAAACACTGAAAATTTTTTGTTTCAGATTTTGAATACAGTCCCAAAAAGAACTTACGGTCAGCCACCAAAAAACTGCTATTTCTACATCCACCGAATCCACATTTCAAAATCACAAAAATTGCTTAAACTTTATTAACGTGACAGCTAGAAGGGTCTTGTCATACAATATATAGGTTAGAAGTGCGAAGTTTGATTATAACCCTGTAAAACTCGGACATGTGTCACTGTCCTATAAATAAGACGCTGGGCGTTAATGGGTCAATTAGATGCAGTAGTCTTCTTCTTTTAATTTCCATCATCTGATTTTAAGGAAATTTCAAAACCTCTTTTCTTTTTAACTTTCAATTTTAGCTGACAAACTATCACCCAATGATGCTCGGCTAAACACTATTGCCCTACCACTTGACAATCTTTAATCTCTTTTAGGTGCTTTTTTTCTGCACATGACAAAGTACGAATGCAATTATCGGTGGTTTTAACAGGCTCAAAAAATAGTGAATGGTATTTTTAATCATTGTAAGCTATACAACAGAATATCGTTACTACGCCACTGTAAGTCAATACTCCAAAACCTTCTTAATATTGCGATCCACTTTACGATTTGGCAGCATCTCTAAACCAAAATTCAAGTAAACAAAAAACGAAAATACAAAGCACTTAAAAATTTATCAATATTTTACTGAGTTATTTGCACCTATTTTAATGAGTACAGTCGCCATATATTTGATTCAATATTCAAAATAACAAGTCGCAGTTTGCCGACTTTTTCAAGACAAAATGCCATACTTGTTTATTTCCTTTGACTAACAATGAGAATGAAAAGCTGTTTGCACACATATATTACACAGGATTAGAAATTCAAAAATTTATCCACGAATGCCAAAACAGGGGGGCAACTGCTCTGCTATCCTTCTACCAGAAGGGAGCAGAAATACCCACCTAAACCAAACAGATTTTTGACCCTATTTTTTCAAAATTTTGTGAATTTTAGGTGAATTCGCAATAGATAAAAGTCACTCCCTGTAATGGCCTTAAAAAAAGTAGATTTACCATAAGACATGCATTTTTCATATCACAACACTTGATTATTTTTCATCTTTTTGCCTGTAAATAATGAGTTACGCCCATGCCTTCATGCTTATGGCCCTATGCCCATTTTCCTAAGCTCACTGCCCCAAGCTTCGTCTCCTGTCTGCCTTTAGCCACATCTCTATTTTTATGGGTAAATAAATTAGGATTTGCCAGCGATATTGATGTGTTCAGTAGAGCTGTGTCAAATATAGCAAATTTTTCAGATATTTTGACACTGAATATCTGGCAGAAATTGGTTGTTCGATACTGGAAGGGCCAGATATCCGCAACCCAAGTAGTTCAGATTATATACGCTTTCATGAAAACTCGATCAAATATTACGCTCTGAATGTGCTATAACTACTAACAAATACTTTCCATTTTTTGAGAATGATTCAGTGGTGGTTTGTGACTGTTTCTAACGGGAAGGTTTCGAGATTTTAAATTTTGATCCCTTAGGTATAACACCTGGACCATTCTAACGATTGGAGGCTGGGCCACTAATGTATGATCCCAGCAGATCCAACCTGTCTTGTCGGGCTTGTCTGATTTTACTCTTCAATTAGAAAAATTATATTACCGATCACAAAGACATCTTAAGATAATCACTGACTTAAAAATCGTACAGCAACTTTGAAGTCTCAAACACAATCGTATTTAAGTAAAGGAAGAGTAGGGAATATGCATCATGCACATTTTTTGGTCTTGACAATAAAGTAAAAATATTAGCTTAATTTTTCTTTGTTCAAAACTTAGTTTTATTTGCCTTTGCACCTCCTCTCCTCTTTTCAAAAACTCTTTGTATGCTAAGGCTCTCCAAAGCCATTCTTCAAACATGTGTTTAACAAGTTTAACTGTTGTTGTTCTGAAGCAACTGTATGGAAGTTGAACTTACGCAAAAATGCGGGTCGAATTTACAAAACTAACAAAAATTTTCCGACTCCCCACACAATTATTGTTTTTGATAAGAAAAACTGTAAATAGTACCTTTAAACAATAGATACAGCCACTGGTGATCTTCAGTTGTAATTGCTTAGTTTGGGTCGGCCATAACCTTTGACTAAATCAATGGTCCTCAACCAAAAGGCATTGGGTTCCCCAAGAAAGAAATTATTTTTCAGGGGAGAATTTTGAAAAAAAGACTTAAACGATAGTCCTAGCATGATGAATCTGTACTTTTCTGGTGGTTGAAGAACTACATCATTGATCTCTAAAAAAGGTCCTAATCTGAAAATTCATGGTTGTAATAGATCAGGGATGTCCAACCTCCGGCCCGCGGGCCGCATTGTGGCCCACTCAATGTTTGGATGCGGCCCACTATCGACTCATTAAAAAAATTTTTTTTTAGCAAATTTATTAAGTAGTGTGCACAAGAATCTTCATGTAATTTAATCAAAACACTTTTTAGTTAATAAATAAAATAATTAACATAAACAATTTAACAAACAATATAATTAAGATGAAATTTACGACTGACCATGCATACTAAGTTTATAATATTGTCAATTTCTTAGTTCTGTGATCACAGTCCCCAAAATATAATGCACACTATGGATAAATATCACTCTGAAGGCCATCTTGTTAAAACTAAATTAACATTATTCGATTAATTATTAGATTAATTAATTATATTAATGGATTTTTATATTTTCTTTGTTGTTGAAATAAATGCATTTTCAGTAAGCTACGGCTCAGTATACCTATTAATGGTCAATTTTTTTTTCAGAGAACTATAATCTTAAATATTGAAAATTTTATATTCATATGGCGATTTAATCTATTACTAAGAAAGGAAGATAGCAGAAGAAAAGAGGAAATTTAATATCCAATGGACGGAAAAATATTTTGTGTCCGAGTTATTTTGCAATATAATATGTCTTATATGTAATGATAAGATTAGCGTATGCAAAGAATACGATATCAATCGTCATTATGCTTCGAAACACGAGTCAGAATATCAGACGTTTAATGAAGAAAGAAGAAAAACGAAAATTGAAGAATTGACAAAGGCAATTTGGTCACAACAAGCTAGTCTTCAAAAACATGTTGTTAAAACTTGAACATGTAAAAAAGTTTGTTACCTTATAGCTGAGAAATTAGCTAAGAAAGGAAAATCACTTGTTGATGAAGAAATAATAAAAGAATGCATTGTTATTGCTTTTAATGAGTACTGTCCAGACAAGGTAAATTTAGTAAAGGAAACATGTCTATCACATCAGACAATTGGTAAAAGAATTGATGACTTGGGTGATAATATCGAAGGCACACTGAAGGACAAATTATCTGCATGCGTTCTTTACAGTTTAGCGTTAGATGAAAGTACTGATCAAAGTAATGCTGCACAATTAGTTATTTTCATTAGAGGAATTGATGAAAATTTCAATATTATTGAAGAAATGTTGGACTTGTGTCAAATCAAGGGCACAACAACAGGCAAGGACATATATGAGTTTGTTAATTTGTCATTAGATAAATTCAATATTGATAGGAAAACATTTATTCAATTACAACTGATGGTGCTCCTGCCCTGACTGGTAAACACAATGATTTTATTACTTTATTCAAAGAATCTGTTGATTATGAGATTCTCAGATACCATTGCTTGATACATCAACAAGAATTATGTGCTCAAAAGCTAAATATGCAACATTTGATGACTGATCTTATCAAGGCTATTAATTTCATTAGATCACGGGGTTTAAATCATCGCGAATTTAAAGCATTCTTAGACGAAGTTGGCAGTGGATATAAAGACGTAGTATATTTCTCAAAATTTAGATGGCTCAGTGAAGCAGCAAACTTAAAAAGATTTCAGTTATTGTTGCCTGAAATAAAAGTGTTCTTGGAAGAAAAGAAGCAAAATGTGGATTTTTTAGAAAATGAAGAATAGTTGAATGATTTATCTTTCTTTGTAGACATCACCGAAGTATTAGCCAAACTTAATTTGCATTTACAAGGAAAGGACCAGTTATGTTCCTCAATGTTTGAGCGGATAACTAGTTTCAAAAAGAACTTTTTATAGCACAGCTAAAAGCTGGTAAAATTGTACACTTTCGTAGCCTATCAGAAAGAGAGAAAAAGTTTTCTGTAAACTATGCAAAATATACTAAATTATGTGAAGATTTGCTTGGAGAGTTTACAATCAGATTTTCTGACTTTAGAAAGATTGAAATTGAGTTAAAATTGTTTAATGATCCATTTTCATTTGAATATGATAAAGCACCAGTAGAGTACCAACTTGAACTGATTGAGCTGCAAAGTCGGAAAGGTTTATAAACTTTCCTTAGGGAGAACACACTTTCTTTATTTTATAAGACATTGCATCCTCTCAAAAATGAATTCAGTCAAATTCTAAATTTATCCAGAAAATTGTTATGCATGTGGGAAAGTACATACTCTTGCAAGCAGTTTTTTTAAGCATGAAAAACATTAAAACTGCAAAAAGAAAAAGGTTGACTGACAGACATTTAGCAAAAATTCTTAGAATTAAGAATGCATCCTTTGATGCAAATATTGAAAACATTGAAAGACAAAGTCAAAAGTCTCATTGAATTAATATTGGTTAATTAAATTTAATGTTTTTTTTATGTATAGCTACATATAAACATTGCAATATTTACAATGTTGTAATAATGTAAATAAAATGTATTCACATGGTTTTGTTTTATATTGTAATTTTTTCATTAAATTGTATTAAGATATTCCGGTGGTTTTGCGGCCCAGTTAAATATTTGAATTTGCAATGCAGCCCATTAAATTAAAAGGTTGGACATCCCTGTAATAGATTATATCAGAGGTCTACAAGGGAGGAACACAGAAAAAAATGTCCAGAACAACTGGACCATACCCTTATTCACTGAAGTAATTTTGGTATTCAACTATTGTAAATAACTTAAAGTATAGATATAAGGACAAGACTTAATCAAAGCTGCAAGTGATAGCTCAGAAGAAATAATGAATGGTGCAGTTCTGCAGGGGAATACTCGTCTCTTTCTCTTTCCTCTGCTACTGCTCTCTTTACCTCTCTGACACTGAACGAGGCCAAATCTTCCATTCCTTTTGGCCGCATCAAACGCCATCCTAAAGCCTGGTAGTCTGCTGAGGTGGAAAGTGTGGTTAGTGAAAGACGCAAAGCTTTTGCTGCCGCTCACAGAAGTGATAAAGATTGCCAGGCTTACATCTCCACTTCTTGATGCATCTCATCAGTCATCACCAAGACCAAGGCTGAGGCGTGGTAGACGACTTGCTCTTCTCTTTCACCTAAATTTAACCCTAAATTTGTACACTCTCTTTTCCGCGCTATCACTGACTCTCCTTCCTCATCTTCCTTCTCTCCTAGCTCCCCCAACTGTTCTTCTCCCAGGGAATCAGCTTTGGTCTATGCCACTTACCAGAGATCCCACTTTTCAATCTCTCAGCCAAAGGCCCTGCGTAGCAGAGCCAGAGGCTACCTCTCTGAGCTCCTCAGAGCCATGCGCCCTATGGAGTCTCACTCGCCCTTTTGCTCTCCTTTCTCTCCCACTGAATTTCTTGCAGCTGCCTCCAACCTCTCCTCGTCCACTGCTACTGGCCCAGATGAAGTTGCCTATCCTATGCTAAAGCATCTTTCTTGCTCTGGCACGAATTTTCTTCTTCACATCTTCAATCTCTCCTGGACTTTGCATTCTTTTCCTTCTGTCTGGAAGACATCTTCTATTTTTCCCATTCACAAGATGGGAAAGCCTCTCGACTCTCCTGCTTCCTTCCAACCTATCTCTCTCACCTCCTGCGTATCAAAGCTTTTTGAACTAGAGATCTACCAATGCCACATTTTAATGCGATACTGATACTACTACCGATACCACCATTTAGAGCTGATACTACCGATACTTTTTATCTATTGAGCACCAGCAATAAAAGTTTTTGTAAGCATACCAAAGAATGTATTTAGTAAATCTAGCTTTTTATTGCATTTTTAATTTTTTCTAGGTATTTATCTATCATTATTCATTACAATATTATTGCAAATCTGTAAAAGAAAGTTCAACAAATCAAGCAGTACTTTTCTATACCAAAATACCAAAACAATGGATTGAATACTATTATTCAAAAAAAATAGGCTTACCTTACAAACACAAAAGATTAAAAAAATAAAATGAGGAAGTAACAATGTCATAATCGAAAAAAATACAAACTTGACAACATAATGAAAACACCTCGGCAAGTGAAAATTTCCCATAGACATATTAATAAAAAAGTATTAGCCAGGTGCAGCTATTATTAAACAAACAGCACTCACAAGTCAAAACTAAAAATATACACCACTAAACTGCATCTTTTCTAGCAAAAAAACAGCTTGGTAAGTCAAAACTGAAAAATGTGTTTACCTCACCTAAAAGCATCAAAACCATTCAAAAACTGCTCACTCTTTTTATCAAATAAACTGCTTCATGTTAAAGTCATAACTAAAAGCTTTCTCATCACTCCCTCCTCTCAAAAATTCATTGTTATATATATTGCAGATAACTTTTTTGGCATCAGTAGCTTTAACATTACGAAATTTCCATACAATGCTTTTATTAAAAGTGATTTTTATTAACCACGGCCTCTGAAGTTAAAAGAGAAACTGAAATTTATAGAATACTTTTAATATGTATATTTATATAAATACAATATTGAGTGTTACATGATGTTTGGGTCCTGTTTGAAAGACCGTCCTCTCCCTGGTCATTATTGACACACTACAAACTGTTAATGATGTTACAAATGCAATCCAGTTTCAGGGAGGGGGGGAACAAAAATTTTTTATATTTATTCTATGAAAAAATATAAAAAATTATATATTTATTTTGTGCTCAATAAGTATCGGTAGGTATCGGCTATATTTAACCGATATTGATACTACTAGCTGATGCCATAAAAATAGGCCAATACCACCAATACTGATACTAAAGTATCAGTACATCACTATTTTGAACGCATCATTCTATCCCAACTTCTCTTCTTTCTGGAATCTAATTCCATTCTCTCTCTCCCATCCAGGCCGGTTTCTGCCTTGGACAGTCTATGCTAGATCAAATTCTGTACCTTTCTCAATCCATTTCGAATGGGTTTAACACACCCAGGCCAGGGTCTTGAACGATTCTCTCTACTATCGATTTCTCGAAAGCTTTTAACTCTGTCTGGCATCCTGCTCTTTTCCACAAACTCATTTCGGCTGGCCTCCCTCCTTGCTTTGCTCGTTGGACTCAATCTTTCCGTTTTGATAGGCATGCTTGTGTGGTTTATTAAAATCACAAAAGTTGTTCCTTTTGAGTCTGTTGAGGTGTTCCCACAAGAATCCGTTCTTGGCCCTGTACTTTTCTCTCTCTTCATTAATGATTTTCCAGCCTCTCTGCCTTCTTCTGTCAGCTGCTCTCTGTACACTAACGATCTGGCCATTTGGTCCTTCTCCCCCTTGGTCCCCACTGCAGTGGAGGCCACACAAGGAGCTGTTTCATCTGGAGCACTGATCTGAGTATTGGTGTCTTCATCTCAATTTGAGCAAATGTGAGGCCTCCTTTTTCTCAATGGATCATCACCAAGCTGACCTCCAGCCCAATCTCCTCTTACTCAGCTCCCGCTTTCGTTTCAATCCCACTCCAACTTTTCTTGGGGTCACCTTCGACTTCACTCTTTCCTTTTCTGAGCATGTATCTTCGCTGAAGGCCAAGTTTTTCTCATGTCTCAAGGCCTTATGATGTATCTCTGCTTCCTCATGGGGCCCTCTAAGGAGTGGCTATCTGTTCTGTAGAAAGCGTTTCTTCGGCCCCTTTTTACTTACGCTTCACCCAGATGGCTTCCTTTCCTAAGTGCTACCAATTTTACCAAATGGGAATGCCTCCACTGAGTGGCCAGTTGTGCCATCACCGGCTGCTTCTTGTCCTTCCCTATCCCTCTTTTTCTCTCCAAGGCTTCTTTACCTCCCCTATAAGTCACCCTGACTCATTTCACTCTTTTATCTTATGAGTGGGCCCTTCGTCTCCCAACCTCCCTTTCTATTTCAGGTTTGGCCAGACTTGGAGTGAAACCAAGACTCTGCAGATTGTCCAGGAGAGCTTTTGCGTCCACTAACCTGCTGATGCTTCCTTCTACTTCATCTAGGGAGGCCCTTCTTGTGTGCCTTCCCTTTCCTCCTTGGAATCTGCCTTCCCTCACCGTGGAGTTCACCCTCTCCTCTCCATGCTCTCGCTCTGATCCCTGTCTCTCATGCCAAGGTGCAGCTCTAGCCAACCTTGACTTTTTTTTCCCTCATGATCTGGTACTCTGGACTGATGCTCTATTCCTTTTCCTTTTGGTAAAAATGGCTCCAGCGTTCTTGCCAACTGCTCTCTCTGTGGCACTGAGGCCACTCTTTCCTTTTTTGGCAGGCCCATTATGTTCAAGTTTTTCTGCTGAAGCCTGCGCCATTCTGGTCTTGGCAGCACCAACAAGTCTGCCACTTCTCCACCTATCTGACTCTTGTTCTGTTCTTGCCACCCTGTCCTCTCCTCCATCTCTCCTTTTACCTCAAACTCTCTGGCAGATCTGGCAGGAGCTGTCTTCTCTCTCCTCCTGTTCCACCAGATTACAATGGGTCCCCAGACACTTGTTTCTCCCGGGGAACAATGCAGCTGATGAGCTGGCCAGACAGGGAGCGCTACTTGTGCCCTCCGCAATCCCTTGTAGTCTCTCTCCTCTTATCTTTTGTATTTACTCTTCTCTTTTCTTGGACTGGAGGCGTAGTGTCTCATCTAAATTCTTTGACACACCGATTCCCTCGATTTCCACTGAGGAACTTGCACTCCTTCGTCATGCTCACTATGTCCTCTCTCATCTACGCTGCAATGAACACAGTCTTCTTTTAGGTTATCTCTCTAGAATTGGCAGAATCGAGAATCCTTCTTGCAGCGCCTGTGAACACTCATCCCAGGACATCTCTGATCTCCTTCTGCACTGTCCAGCTATGGACTCTTTGTGCCGCTCGCTCTTTGGTGACTCTCTGTCTCTCTATGACCTCTGGTCCAGGCCCTGGGGAGTTGTCTGGCTTCTGGGGCTCCATGGTCTTCTGCCATGCCCCATTCCTTGGAAGGGGTTGGGTAACCAACAACAACAACAGTGGTAGCTCAGTCTAAAGCAAGGGCATGCAACCACAGCTAGGAAACTGCATATTTTGACCTGTAGAACACTGCATTTTCCAACAAAAAGAAGTTTGTGTCATACATTCAGTAACAAACAGTTTAAAGGCAACAATACTATTTTGACAAAACGACTTTAAAAACTTTGATAATTAGTAAAATTTTTAATAAAACCAGTTTGTTCTTTTGTGGTAATCAGTAACTGTCGCAATCTACTTCCTTAAAATTTCTTAACACTTGATCACAGTATTAAGCTATTGAAAATAGGCTAAAAATATTTGAGCCCTCTGTACAACTGTCTGAAAGAATGTAGATTTCTTTCAATTTTTGATTGTTGATATCTTTGGCCCACCTGTGCTAAAAATGGTGTACCTATAATCCAAAGCAAAGCTGTATTTAGGACAGAGCTTTCATTTCCAGTTACAGAGCATTGTTGTGAGTTATACCAGACTACCGTAAATTAAAATAAACCAACCGTCTTTGTGTACGTGGCTGGATAAAAACAGGGTTTCAGCTCACCCAGCGTGTTGTAACAGCAAATACTTAAAGGTCCAATAACCACCATTAGCTGTGAGCGTTAATCTTATTGCTAAAGAAACAACTAGTCTACAATTTGTATTTGTGACAGGGTGAGCGTCTAGGTAGCTGCTATCTCCAACCTAGACATGATCACGTTTGTGGAGAGAAGTTGAACAAACAGCAATACTACCAATACACAATATAAATTCTCCACTTATCATAGCACACAGTGATTACAATTCGTGGTATCAAAAGCATCAGGTCTGGTCAATGTTATTGTTAAATAATACGCGTACTTCATTCCAAATTGTCAATACCAATGCAGAAAACACCAGAATATCTACTTTCATTAAAAGTTTTTTGATATCGTTAATAGCACTTAGCACTTCCTACATGATAACGACAGCATTCTCCTGAATTTAGCAAGGTTGTAACCGGCATGATGGTGTAGTGGTTCGAGCATCTGCTTTGCAGTCGGTAGACCTGGGTTCATTTCCCAAGTCGAGTCATACCAAGACTAAAGAATGGTATTCACATCTTCCCTGCTTGGCGCTCAGCACATGAGGGATAGTGTGGAGAACAAGTCGGCAAGCTTGCTTGTTGTGTCCTTGGGCAAGGCACTTAATGGAATGCCTCCGTCTTTATGTGGCAGACAGATGGTGGGGCCAAGCAGTCTACCCATCATGGTGCCCTAGTCTGACGAAAGACATGCAAACCGAGCATGAGCGCATATGCGTGAATGAATGAAGCAAGGTTGTGATTCTGTAAATTAACTTTTCAAAATAGAAAAAAAATTTATGTTTTCTGCTTTGGCATTGATAAACTGGGACATCTGACTATTTACCAGAACATCAACCACCAAAAATTTTCAATATTTCTCAAACCCACCTCACTGTCAGTTTTAATTCCTTTGGAAATCTTCTCCAGTCAGGTTGCCATGCTATTGTGCGACTTGAATTATTGGTTCGATATTTGTCAGTATATCTTGCAACATCTGAAAGCGCATTAAGCTGAGAACTTTAATTAAATACTTATCAACAATTGATGGCTGTGCCAGCGCAATGGTGTAGTGGTTAGAGTGTCTTGCCCAAGGACACAACAAGCAAGCTTGCCACTTTGCAGTTGGTAGACTTGGGGTTCATTTCCTAAGTTGAGTCATACCAAAAGACTTAAAAAAAATGGTATTCACATCTTCCCTGCTTGACGCTCAGCATAAAAAAAAAGGATAGTTTGGAAAACAAGTCGGCAAGCTTGCTTGTTGTGTCCTTGGGCAAGGCACTTAATGGAATGCCTCCATCTTTATGTGGCAGACAGGTGAGGTACCCATACTTCACTGGGTTACAATTGGGAAGTTGCTAACCCAGCATGTCATAAGAGGCGACTCTTGGGTACCCACTAATGGCAGTCCACCTTATTGGTGGTGGAACTACCAGTCATTTATGACTGGTTTGAAATGGGCTGCCATCTTTCCCCTAACCTAATTTCAATTACGTTGACGGTGTGAACCTAAATTGTTGTTCATGCCATACCTCCATCCGAAGGAAGAGGAGGGGTAATCACAACAACAACAACAATGACCCCCGGCAGTATTAGAGTAGCAGAAATCGTGGGCAATGCAGCACAACATGAAAGCCGTTTATAACACTCTGCTGTGTAATTCAGTCTGCAAGATACAAGTTTTTAGTACAAAAGACATATTAGATGAAGTCGTTCATGATGTAGCAAGCACCAGATTTAAGTTTTATCTTAACTTGGAATCTTTAGAGATGCATATCCAATATTCATTCAATAGATTAAGACTTGGACTCAGTGAGCTTTTAAAGTGTCCACCATTGCTGCATTAACGCAATCCTAGACAAGTGTTTTCCAATCTTTTTTAAACCATAAAGTATTTTTGCTACTTTTGTATCAGAAAAAATATTTGTGGACTTAAGGTACAAAAATAACATAAACACTAATTACATTAGTGTTTATATTGTTCTTGTACCTTGTTTTACATTATTCATCAAATGAATAAGTAAATACTTATTAAGCACATTTTCTGAAACCTAATTTTGTTAATTTCTTTGTTAACTCTTTTGCTCCCGCGTGAAAAGCGAAAAAAAATGTCCGTAAGGTGGCAGCGCGAAAAACTGTCATAATCAATCATAATTATGTACCTCAAGTTTGTTTGTAAATCATTACTCAGCTGTCTACTTTTACATTAAGTGTGATATATCGTTGAAATCTACATTTCTTGAGGATTTCAAATAGAAAAAAAAACATTTTTTTTGAATATGCAAATTTTATGCAAATTAACCCCCTCAACTGGGGGGGAGTTGTCTTCAAAATTAAAGTAGTACCCTCACCTCAAAGGTCATTACAGATTTAATTTTCCACCAATTTTTTAGAAATGGTCGCAAAATGATGCTAAGGAAATAAGCTTTCAAGGTACATCAATCAAAACTTACCTAAAAACCTAGGTTTTCTACAATTTGCAATTTTCTAAGGCACATCACCTTTTTTTTGACCGGTACCGACCGGTACCAAATTTTGGTAGTTAAATTTAGTACCTAAAATATGATCAGTTATTATCTGCTACAGGTTAGCCTAAACCATGTAACATTATGTATTTTTGAACAGGGAATTTCTTCAAGATTCACAAAATATCAAGTTTAAATAGAATATGTTGTCACTGACAATGAAACAGCCGCTTGTTTACACCCTTCCCATTTCTTGAGAAACAAGGGGGATACAGCAAACTTTGATTTAGAGAAGCCAAACTTCTGCCAGCTTTTAAACTTGTATTTCGCTTCTTGTCTCCTTGGAAACTTGATACAAAATGACGACTTTATTGGTGAAACATTTGCAATTTATTTTATCTTTTTATAGGGCGTAGTTTTTCTAAAAATTATAATTTAGTGAAGGCAAGTCAAAAAATTTTGGGGGTTTTGAACTGACATGATGTACAGTACTCATTTTTGATCAGTAAATATCATATAGCACTTAGTCTAAACTATTTAAAGTTATATATTGCTGGAAAGCAAATTTCCTAAACTTTTAAATGTAACCGGTATTTAGCAACATATCATATTTTTTACGCACTAAATTTACTTTTATCTACTTACCATTCAAATTTGTTTGGGGGGTTTTGAGACCCCTAAGAAATTTGGAAATTTAAAAACGTAAAATTTATCATTATCGCTTGAAATTTTGTCAAATGATGCCCCAAAAGTGTAGTTTTCAGACTGTGTTAATGATAAAGGGTTTGGTGTTGTGGTAAAGATGTAATCTCAATTTGAGTTTAGTGTAGTTGGCACGTGCTGAGAATTTGGCCGATTTTGTCGTCTGCAACTGGGTTGTTGGTCATTTTAACCGTTTTTGGGTATAAAAATATAAGAATTAGGGCACAAATTGTACATCTTCCGATGCGTGAGTAAATAAGCATGATCGTTTGAAAATTTTATGAAAATCGGATGAAAAATAAAGTCACAAATCGATTTTTTATTAAACTAATTTTGTAACTCAATTTAAAAAAATATGAGGTAAACACTGAAAACACGAGATCATCAATCGATGATTGCGGGAGCGAAAGAGTTAAATTTAATGCATGACCTTTTTTTGGAGTTTGACATTTCGTAGTTGTTTTTATCCAAAATGCACCTTTACTTCTTGAACAAATTAAAAAAGTTAGGAAGGAACCATGGAAAGGGGCAGATGCAAACTCATTCAGGCTTTCTGCAGACTGGAATTAGGAACCATTAATCTACACAATTTCGCTGGTGGAAGACATAGATGCTATGCAGCATAAAAGTGATTTAGAGGCACATCAATGTAGAAAATACAGCAAAGTTAAAGGCTTGGTCTGAATAATGGAAGAAAATTTCTGAAGTGAAAAACTGAAACAAGGGTGACAATGAATGCCTTGTCCTTTCTATGTCATAAACAAAAGCATCAATCAGGATAGCAACTGATTCAACTCAAAGAACACAAGATCAGTGGGAAATGTGCAAGCCAGTAGAGTTACTTTATCTAAAACTTTGAAAAACAGTCAACATTAAGATGCCATTCCAGTTGGCATAACCCAAAGTCTTTATTGGCAATGATGCACTAGCCCTATGCCCTACAAAGCTGAAAATGTACACCACCAAATTGGTGATTATAGCTCAACCAATATATGGGTCATGCCAAGGTATCGTATCAGCTACAGTTAGCCAATATTTACTGCTAGCAAAGATTGGTTGATTATAGCGTATACATTAAAATATTACTACAAAATTTAAGGCTGAGATAATGATTTCGAAGAAAAACTTCAAAGCAAAACTAATTATGAAATTTAACAATAAATTGTAGTTTTGAAGGAGCTTTTTTATTGCTGCTGAAGTTCAAACGTCACCCAATTACCAGCACTTAATTGATGTTATGCTTGAGAGCTAAACATTGTAATACTTCATTTGATGCTTTGTGCATAAAAGCAGCAAAAACGCATGCTTTTCACTCTAAGTTGTTAGAAGATGTTTGAAACATAACTACAATTTTTCACTTTCTTGAATGGTCTTTTTTTGGTCATACACTTTTGTTTATTTTCCTATCTTTAGCCAAAAACAAAGGTGAAAGCTTTTTTTTGGAAATCAACTTTTGGAGCGTGACTATCTTCCTACTTTTGATTCAAAATGCATTTGCTACCAAAACAGATTCAAAAATTTGGGGAGGATCATGGTCCTCCCTAGCTATGTCTATAAATACAAGCACAAAAAGATTTAAATATTCTTGTTACTTTTAGCTATGCCAGTATCAGCACTTAAAAAATAAATACATCCGTATTTGCTTAAAGAATTTGTACTGGCAGAGCTCTAGTTTTGATAGCAAGACTGCATGTCATTCTGTCTACAAGACAAGCATTTAACAGTTTGTTTTTGTATTTGGCATTATGATCTTTGAATACTGCAAAAAATATTACTTTTATAATTCATAGACTGAAGACAGTGTTTCTTACAGCTGAGATGTGCGATTTGAAATTCTACCTTTAAATGCATAGTTGAAATTCACACAACTGGCTTGCCAAACAATCTGCATTTGCTGATTATACGTTTTAATCACTAAAAAGCTTTATTTTTGTTTTGGCAATGGTGGCCTTAATCAAACGTACAAAGTCTTCATAAAAGTTGAACATGAGATTAAAACAATGTAGAAATACTGAACTAATAAACTGCCAATTGATGAGGTTATTAGCAGCATTTTTCTTTGCCTCATGCACTGGCTGGAATGAGCTTTGGTTTGCACAACAGATTGCTCCCACTGAAACAAAATGCATAGATGGCTACCAACTAGGAAACCACAAAGAACTGTCATTTCATCTGGTGTTCCATGAGGTAAAGGCTTTCCATTTTCATTTAAAGAAAAAGGAAATGCATTTTAGAAATCAACTTACCAACTTTTTCGACTTCAGCTTTGATATGGTAAGGTGAACATTGCATTGTTTGGACAAATTCTTTTTTTAATGCCAGTAAATAATTTGCTTCATCGCCTCCGAGTAAAGGTATTGGTTGCTTGCGTAGAGGCTGCATAAAATATAATCTCAATTTCAGGCAATAGTTTTTGAACTGTTTGATTTGTGGCTCAGATGTTCCCTAAAATATGGTTTGTGACTAGCAGTGTTTTGTGAAGTTTCTGTCAAAATTTTACACCAACTTTACGGGTGTAAGTCAGTTAGAAAACATGTTTATTTGTTTATGAAAATGAGCTTTGTAGACAATGAGTTAAGTGCTTATTTCTTCCACAGTCTGCAACAAGAAGGTGAAGAAACCTTATTAAAGATTTAAACTTTCTTCCAAGAGCACATCAAGAAAATTTACACATTTTTTTCCACACTGATCTTCTCTTGCTGAGCGCCAAGCAGGAAAACTGTGAATACCACTTTGTTAATGAAGTCTTTGCTAATGAAGTTTAAAATTAAAAGTTTAAAATCTGATGAAGTTTAAATCAGCAGCCTAGAGCATTCAAGGCAGATGCTCTAGTTTTGTCAATATTTGACATATCATAGTTTTGTCATGCTTCAAACAACTGTTGACTTGCCATAAAATTGAGACATTTATATTATTGTGCTTTTAGGAAAAACACTTTATGATAATACATGCTTTTTTAACTGCAATACTTGGCTAACTTCCTAATCAAAAGCAGATCTTAATAAGCACTTGTTCAATGCTAAACCACTACACGTCTACTTCACATTCAGTAGACCTGGGATTTATTTCTTTGGTTGAGTCACACCAAAAGACTATAAAAAATGTATCCACAGCTTTTCCTGCTTGGCACATGGAATTTAAGGGATGTTATGGAGAACCTGGCAAGTTAGCTGTTGTGTCCTTCGGCAAAGCACTTAATGGGACACTCCCACCTTTATGTGGAAGACAGGTGACCCAGATGCCTCCAAAAATGGCAACTCCCAAGCAAGTGTGGACATCCCGTCCAAAAGACAGTGATACAATTTGTTTTCTCATGAATGAATGGTAAATATAGGCAAATAAAAAAAAAATACTACATCCTATGTTGTTCTAAATTATTTTTTTCACCTTCCTTTACAGTGCCACAAACTCGTCAAAACCTAGCTACAAGTTACTTCTTAGTTAGATTATTAAACCTTACACGTTTGTGCTATTAGTTATAACTCGAGTTGGCAACACTGCTGCTTCAAGCACTACCTATATTACAATAGACAAAAATTTGCAAATAGTCTGCTATTGCTTGGGATTTTGTTTCCACTAAGTCAAAGCATCTCTGCATGACATTTAACTGTTTTCTACAGAGTGGTCCATAAGTCCTGTCAAAGTTGTTCTATGTTGTGATGTTTATTAAATACAATATGAACAACACGAGATACAAAATATATTTGCTTCATTTATATGTATAGCTTTTTAACTACTATTTGCTTTTATTTCCATTGCAGATTGATACTAGACATTAAATTTAGCAGATATATCAACAAAAATTGAAAGAAAATTGTGTGATGACAACTATTCTTAAGAGAAAATTTGTAATCAACAATATGAAAAGAGAAAAACAAGAAGTGAGATTTTGAAAATTGGAAAGTTTAAATTTGTATGCCATGTTCATCAAACAAACATTTACCGATATGAAGAGACCAAAAGTGTGAATGACCGTTATTGATCTGGTCGTATAAAGTCTATAAGAACTAAAGAAGTTGTCAAAGCTGTTAGAGAAAAAATTCAAAAAATCCCAAAAGATCGACAAGGCAAACGACCAAAGGCATCAAATGTCAAAAACGACTATGCTTAGACTCTGTAAGGATGATCTAAAAGTTTACCAATACAAGCTCAAAAAGTGTCAACTCCTGTCAGATGCAGCAAAGCAAAAAAGACTTGATGGATCAAAGAAACGTTTGAGAAGACACAGGAATGGCATGCTTCCAGATCTCATTTTTAGTGACGAGAAGTTATTCACAGTTGAAGCAGCATTTAACCACAGAAATGATAGAGTGCTATCAAAATCACTTCAGGATATTCCTCCAGGCCTAAAAAAGGTAAGAAGAACCCAAAAGCAAGCCTCAGTGATGGTTTGGGCAGCTGCGTCTTCAGAGGGGAAATCCTCTTTGATCTTTGTTCATAAGAAAGTCAAAATGAAAAATAAAGGTATACATTGACAAAATATTGAAAGATGACCTCATGCCTTGGACCAGTGAGATGTATCCAAATGCAAATTGGACCTTTCAACGAGATGGAGCAACTTCTCATGTGGCCAACCTCGCTCAACAGTGGTGCAGGGATCATTGTCCTGTATTCATAAGCAGAGGAATGACCCCCAAATATTCCTGACTTTAATGTTCTTGAGTTTTGTGTTTGGTCAGTCTTGAGAAAAAGGCCTGTGCTACACCAGCAACGTCTGTAAACATTTTAAAGAAGAGATTAGTCAAAGCTTGGTCTGAAATTGATCAAAATATCTTGCATGCCTCAGTGGAAGACTTCCCTCGCAAACTAAAAGCTGTTATCAGAGCCAAAGGAGATCATTTTGAATAAATCTGTTTTTGCAGTTTTTGTAACTTATTTACATTATCACAAACATTTGTCAAAAAGTAAAAACTGTTTGTTATTTTTTTAACAATTGTTTCTTTAACAGTATTTATGGACCACCCTGTATAATTAAAATACTCTAATGCATTGGATTTATTTTAAAAAGAATTGTCAGTCAATGAATAGGTTTGAAATGATTTTATTTCCTTTACTTAGTCATTATTGTTTTTAAGATAAATGCAATGCTATAATTTCTGTACATCAAGTGACAAGGAATTTTGTGAATTGTTTAGTTCTTTATGATGCACTAATTTTTTTATATTAGCAGCATAGTAATATGATATTTACATGTGTAGAATTTCGGCATAGATGAAACTGCTGTTACTATTGTTGATTCCAGCCATAACTGCTGCTTTTGCTGCAGCTTCTTTGACCTGTGTAATTTATAATAAATGAGTGGTAAGTATAATCAATCATTGTATCCTGCAGAGACTTTTTCAACAAAGTAACGAAAACAATCAAGACAAAACTAAATAACAATACACCAGAGTAGGATACTTTACTGCAGAATTCCAGATTTGCAAGGTCAACGCTTGTCCAATGCATTATTGGCACAGGGCCTGGTATTTTTTGCAAGCATATCAGAACAGTGTATGCAAAAAAATTACCGGATATCTGCAAAAACAATCAACACAATGAATGCCAGCCACTGTTTCTATTTTTCCATATGCCATGTTGCTTTGAGGTCATATAAACTGCATGATAGCAACTGTCATCAAACATACATTTACATGAAATCTAATCTATTTAATACAGAGTGCATTGATATTTTGTTTTAATTAAGTATAGGTAACAGCAGCAAAATTGTTTGTCAACAAAAATATCATAAAATGCATCAGCAAACTAAACATGTCACATTTGTCATTACTAAATAAATGCTGTCCAACTTTTACATGTGATGGATCCTTTTTTTTGGGACTGTTGCTGATGCTTAGCACTCTTTGAATTAAATATCTGTTTGTTATTGTTTAAAATGTTTAACAAATAAGATTCCCACATGCAGTATTTCAATTTCTGAATAAATTTAGAATTTCCCTGAGATTGTTTCCTATTTCTTGACTTTAGAAGTAGAAAGGGTCCCAGAAAAATTGCAATTGGAGCAGACTGATCAGCAATGAGCTTTATGCAAAATTGAAAACAATGACTTTTTTTGCTTCACTAAATGAACATAAATTTTCATTTCTTGTTCTACCTTTGCATTGTGTTCTTGATTGGTGCTATGGGATTGTTATAATAAATGGTGTTTTCACGTTTTCACCCATCAAAAGAAAAAATTATGTCCACACACTAAAAAGTTTGCCCAATAATAAGCTATAACAGTGATTCCCGAACTTTTTCAGCTTGCAACACTCTGAAAAAACTTATGGCAGAACAAACATAAAAAGTTTCTGCAAAAGTTTTAGTAGGAAAATATTTTAATGCAATGGTTATGGTAGTTTTTGAGAACTAATAAGACTAAAATAAATTTTAGCATTGCTAAACACTCCTTCTGCACTTTGTCATCCAACCAAGAAAAATTTATTGCACTCTTATTTCAAAGCAATTTTAAATAACACTTTATTATGAGACTAAATAGTATTTGTAACAGTTTCACTGTTTGCCTAGGAGTGTACTGATAAGTAGTCAAGATGGAAGATGGACTTCTTAATTATAGTGAAAATGGCAGAGGGTAAAAAATTGAAATATTGAAAGTGGCCTTGCGAACACATGTGTTTTAAGAGTGACTGTGCAGACATGGACATCATTGACACACATTTCTGCATTACAACACCAGCCAAATAGAAAAATTGAATTTGAAGGATACTAATCTGTAGAGCTAATGGTGCCAAGTGAAATGCATGGTACTATTAGCACTTGTTTAACAAAGTAGTTGACAGATTAAAATGATAAAAATAAACCAATCACTCAAGAATGCTGTATCAAGATAAAAAATTTTTCTGGTGGAGCTTGACTCCACAATCTCTGTTTGGCAAATAATGCATGAATGTACGTGCACAAGGTCAGTGTCTGCAGAGTTGCTCTTTATAATGTCTAAAGCAGTGGCTCCCGACCTCAATAGGTTTACAAATAGTTTGCAGCAGCCAGTAGTAAACTTGCAGCAATTTACATATGATCTTAGTCACCACATTTAAAATTATTATGAAATATACATAACACCCTTTAGCCAACTGGAGCACATTATATTGAAACATTAGAGTGAATTTCGTGCTCGATTTTTAACCAAGCATGATGAGCTAGAGATAAGCAATCTGTGGACTGTGAAATGAAAATGAGTGGCTGCAGATTGATGTGGCTGTTATCCTATTCCCACAGAATGAACTAACAAAAGAAGAAAAAGTATTTTTTAATGTCAAAACTTTACCTGATAGTGGTTGAACTCCAAAACAAACTTTTATTTTAATACTTTGCTGGTTGGAAAAGAAAAGTTGCACAACCTTCCCTAACTGGTTTTAAGAATACAGTCTCAGAAATTTTATAGACCTGTTTTTTAACCTGGGCAACAAAATAATATCTAACACCACTTACTTTACCAGCTAAGTCTCAGGCTGTGCTATTAGGAGCTTTAACATTCATAGCGTACAATTGTATATAACATTTAGTAACACTTATGAGAACGCAATAAATCACAATTTCATCAAAACTCGACTTTGAATGTAAGTAATGGGCTTGAGTCTAAGGTGGAGTTGTATAGGTGAGAATTCACATAGAAAATTGATGCAGTTAATTTAACTATCACCTTAACTTATGATTTTAAGCAATATTCAAGAAGAAGGATTCAAGAGAATCACATCTTACAGAATCTGGTTCTGAAGTTGTATTAAAAAGAATAAAAAAATGAATATGGAAAGCACACAAATTTTCATGCGAACAAGTAATTTCTAAAAGCATCTCAAAGGCCAGATTCAACAATAAAAATAACAGTAGTATCTATGCCAAATCTAACAGCATCCTCGAGTACCGTATTTTCACGACTATAAGGTGCACCTAAAAGCTAAAAATTTTCTCAGAAATTGAACATGCACCTTATTGTCCAGTGCATCTTATGTGTGGATAAAATTATGCTTTATAAGAAAACTGCAAACCATCTTTAATGTTACAAATAGCAGTATTTTTTTGCATTAGCATTTCTTGCTTGTTTTGTTTAAACACTCTTTGTTTATTCTTTCGATTGTTTGTTCGCTCGTTCGTTTATTTGTTCAAATAATCTTTTGTTTTCATGTTTGTTAATCATTTGTTTGCTTATTTGTTCGTTTAATCGTTTCTTTTAAATTTGAAACATGCAAAAAACAAATTAGGATTTTGTCTGATTTATTGCACCTTATAGTCCAGTGCGTCTTATGTAAGAAAAAAATGCATTTGCAGCAGTTTTTTGATACTGTGCCTTATACTCCGGTGCGCCTTATGGTCGCGAAAATACGGTAATTCAAATAATAGAACCCCAGTTGGAAACAATCGATTTAAAGTGTAATTGCATAATGTGTAAGACAGGCTGTTTTCAATCATTTCAACAACTATTGTCATTTACTCTCTAAAATAGTAACAATGCATAAGTTTATAATTTAGCAATGATTAGATGACACTATTGACGCATCAGCAAAGGAACTACAACTTTTATCATAGTAACTTTATTACAATTTACGAATAAATTTCTTTGTTCTGTTCCACAAGGCACACCCAAACTTTACATGTGTATATGCAACTCGGTATGTCTATCTATTTTCAGAAACAAATACTCCAGACAACACATTTCCAAATCACTAGCACATACTGATCTAAAATATATGCAAGTCTTTCATTAGGCACGACATGTATGAAAGTCAGATGAGAACTTGATGAAAACTAAATTATGGTAACTAATTATACTTCAAATAAATGAATAGCTTGCAAAGATTGTAAAGTGACCTTACAGTCTTGAAGTCAGCAGTCACCTATAACTGTTATCATAGTTCAGGCAAGACCTGTTTGAACCTGAAATGTTAGTTTACAAGCAAATGCCAATTATGCTCAGCCATATTTCACGCAAGTAATGCACTTGAGCATTCAACTCCCAATTTTTTGATTGCAAGTGTGATGCTCAGCCAATGTACTATGCTGCCAACAAAGTCTGAGCACTATCTACACATTGGTACAGTAGCTTTCTTTTTACAGCTCTATGCATACATAAACATGTTGGCATGCACAATTTTAGTTACTTCAGCTGTTCAAACTCCACCTACATAATTAGCTTAGTCAATGAATAGAACTTACAGGATATTTAGGAGGTGGTTGAAGAGTTGGAGCTGGCAATTGTTCTCCTCTTCCAAAACCAATTGTTTCAATATTAATTGACATATTAGCACCTCGCCCACGACCTCTTCCTCTATTTGCTTTTGACATTGCTTTAATATATGGTAGCAGCACAGGTGCACAGAAATTTAGAGATTATCTACTTAGCAGACTAGCCTATTAAACATATAACAATAGCACAAATTATCAGTGACAGAGATATCTAAAAAACCGATTAACATTGTGGTAATTAATATTATTCATGCATATGAGCTCATGCTATGCTCTGTTTGCATGTTGTTAGCAGTTTGGTCAGATCAGTCACCATCGCAGATGTACTGGTTTACTCAACCACCTATCTATGACATAATGATAGAGAAATCTCATTGAGTGCTTTTCTCAAGTGCATGACAAGGAAGCATGCCAATTTTTACACACTATCCTCTGCGCATCAATTAGAAAAGTGGTGAAAGCTATTTTTTAAGTTTTTGGTATGATTTGACAAAGAAATGGATTCAAGGTTTACTGACAGGAAAGCAGATGCTTTAACCTTAGGTTACACTTACATATGAAACTGCAGATTTATGATAATTCTTATTCTTATTGAAACGGATCATTCCATGTCAGTTGATCCAAAAAAGGTGAAATAAAATCCACTGCCTCAGATCTTCACAAAACTTGGCAAGATGGTAGATCTTTTTCTCTTGATCACAAAAACTAAACTCTTTCAAAATTAAATGAGAGTGGGTCAAGTTATAACCACTTAAAATTTGCAATTTTTGTGTTCACTAGGGCAGATAGAAATTTGTCACACTAAACAAATGGCTTTCGACAAATTATGCAAACTATGAGCCACACAGATAATGTAAAAAAGCGTCAGATACGTTTGTTTAACAACACAACATGCTGCTGTCATGTACCTGGCAGCAAAGAATAAGGTATTGTGAGCAATAAAACCAAATGGTCTCCTGTCTGTTTGCAGGGTGCAAATTGCATCATCTATGGCAGAGGTTTCCAAACTTTTTGCTTTGTGGACCCCTTTCTACAAAACTGCTTTTTTGCAGACCCCAATTATATGTGACATTACTGTTGTCACCTGACTCACTTCCAATATTAATTAAAATATGTACACAAAAGGAAATGGAGCTGTCCTCTAAAAAAAAGATCAACACTTGTATTACTGTCACAATTGTGTCACGTGGACATAGACCCCTGTGAGGACATCACGGATCCCAGTTTGGGAAACTCTGATCTACAGCATGTATAACAGTTTGTTGATTGGGTGAATCATTGAAAATTTTGCAATGCAACAGGTAGATTGTTTCTGGCTGTTCTATATCTCTGACCAATGACCATGAAAATGACATCTGAGAAAATATTGCAAATTCAATTGACTATTCATTTTCCCATACTATTAAGTCACTTTTGGCCTGCAGACTAAAATGGATCTTTTAGATCAACCTATTTAAATAGGGCCTGCAGGTTAGGATTGTTAAGGTTGCAGAGGGAAATATCAGCTGAAAGGAAAGCAGCTGTTACTTTGCAAACAATCGTTCCAGTTGAAACTAGTTGGTGGCATACTTAGCAGCTGCTGTTGCTACTGCAATGTTAACAACAGAAGTTTGTGATGCTATGTACTCTGATGATGTTTGCCTACTGAAAATTTCCTGTGATGCAACACAATTGTAGAGCATAGTGTACGGAACAGTTTCCCAGGAGCAGTCGTCACAAATTCCATGCAGTAGTACCTCATGTGGGCTCACACCTTGGAAAGTGACAACTGCATTTTTTTTAGGCATTCTTGCATAAATTTTTACAAATTCTATTATATGATATAACACTAATTGTTTTTAAAACACATATATATCTAAAAATTATAAACTTTTTTAATTGTCTGGATATTATCTGTCAAACAAGAACATCATCTTATTTTTTTGTGATACCAACAACTCAAAGAGTAACTTCACTTAAAAGGTATCGAAAGTCTAAAGTCGATTTAACTGACTGAACTATTCTGCAGACTGTCATCTTAACAGATATCAAAGTTATCATTTCTTCCTTACAAAATAACTATCAGACTTTTGTAAGCACACAGTTTAACTAACTAAGCTATCTCAACAAAACTTGACCTCAAAAGATTAAACACAGCCTATTTACATTTGTGCAGGCTTGGCCATAAGCCAAGTCACATTTCCACTTCAGATTGAGTTTGGGCACTGTCGTACTTGGCTAGAATTGTGAAACTTCAAGCTTGCCAATTGTTGCCTCACTGATAACATTGAGATGCAGCTAATTCATCTCATAGCTCTTTGTCATGCAAATCAAAGAGAATAAAACTATACAGCAATAGTTTTATGGCATGTTTTTTAAATCGCACTTTTACATTTTGAGCAATACTTGATAAAAGTTGCATGTAAAAAAGAAAAAAGTTACCACATAAAATTCCTGGAAACAGCTTAAAACATTGTACTACATAAATTCTGAGTATTTAAGAAGCTGTAAAAAAATTGCAAATTGCAAAAACTCACCCTAGTGACAATACACCGTGGGCGCCTCCAGATACACAGGAATCTGGTTAATTGCATATCAGATAATTGCATGATATGTTTTATTGCATAAGAATTGTAAATCCCAAATCATAGCCTATCTTTTTCTAAGAAAATAATCTAGTTAATCGCATATCGGCTTATTGCATTGAAATAAAAGCTGCTTAATTAGTTAACGAAAGTATTAGTTGCAAAATCAAGTGACAAAAATCAGTCTTCAGCAAAAAGTTTTGGTATTCTTGAAAGACAGACACAAATTATGAGCGCAGTGGGAGCAGATAGTGCACTGTAAAAAATGCTGCAAGATTTCTTTAATCAATTTCAGGAGGTATCTTTCATGTTTCCAAAATTTGATTTTGCAGCAGATTTTTTTACAGTATGTGAGCAATGCCCCGCTAAAAAATGAAAAATTCTCATTACCCTGCCAAAAAAGAAAGAAGTGTGAAACACTCTAGATGCAATTTGGTGACGTTTGCAATGTGAAGGCACAAACATGGACACATTTTTTTGTTTAGAAAAACAATCACAAGAGAGCATGCAAAACAACATTTAACAAACTACTATTGCACAGTATTTTGCATGACTGGAACAATGTTGTGTACCATTGAACAATACTTTATCTACTGAAGTGCTTTATTTTTGTGCTTATACTAATTTTGGATAAACGCATAACTGCTTAATCACATAAATGAGCTTAGCAAATTGACTATGCAATTAACCGGATTCGTCTGTACTAACTATCAAAAAATTGTTATGCCTGAGTGATTACAAAAACCTATAAAATTAGTAATTGTGGGGTCAAAGGTCAAATTGGCCTTTCGTTTAGATCATTCCAAGTGACGAGATAAAGCGGTTTTGAGGCAGTGTGTGCAAAAACGAAGATGAACAGCTTGATATCACAAATTTCTAATGCATCAAAGTTATTTGTTAAATTCAAAAAAATTTCTTTCCATTTGAGTGAACATAAAAATAGCAAATTTCAAGTGTTTACAACTTGACCTGCTTTCAACCAATATTAAAGAAGTTTAGTTTTTGTAATCGGGAGCAAAATATCTACTATTTTGCCAAATTACACAATAATTTGAGACAGTTGGTTTTACAGCATGAAGCAACCGACATGGAATGACCCAAATGTGGAATTACAAAATTAGAGAAATTCACAATAGACTATGAAATTTCTGAAATACAGACAAACTACCAATTTAGAGCAAAATTGTATAAGTATGAAAATAGACAAAAGTCAATAAAATATTTAGTTTCTTAACCACTTCCTTACAGTATTGCTTTGGCACAACCCATTTTTTGACTTTTTGCAACTCATGTTTGGGTTGCAACCCTTACTTTGGGAACCACTGCTTTAGGTGATTCACCGCATCAACACCTTTAATATGCAGGCATGAATGCTTTCTGACACCAACCAGGCCAAGAAAAGTTTATGGCTCTAGCCACTCTACGTCATTATGTCACAAAAACGCTGCATGACTATAACCGCTTCCCATAAGGAAGTGGTTAATTTAGTAATTTCACATTTTAATTTGAATCTTTGTAATTCCACATGTTAGAATGACTTTCCACATTTAAACAATTTAGTAATTCCATGTATTAAAATGACCTTCCATATTTCCGTGACTCAGTAAGCTTATTTCATATTTCAGTATGAATTTCCAAAATTCTGGATTTCAATCTTTGAGGATTTCTCTATGAGCACTACAAAACTGCACCAGTAACACAGTAATTACAGCAAGTATTGTCACTAATTACAGTAATTTTTTTATGGTGATCACAAGCTGGCTTTGCCAGTATAGCTCATAGGACCCTACATCAGTAATGTTGAGGTTAACAATATCAGTTCAACCAGCCAACCTGGCTTCGCCCAATGAATAGTCATAAAAAAGCTATAAAAAGTCAATCTTATTTAGCATAGCTAATTCTCATTTTGAAACAACACTATCGTTTTTCAAAATGCAATTGATCAAAAAATCATTGCAAGGGTTGATTATGCATAGCCACTACATGTCTTCCCAGTTTCTCAAGTTCCTGGCAACATTTTATTTGCCCCGTTTTTGCCATAAGCATCCTTAAACTTTAACCAACTTTTATCAGTTAAATTCAACAAGTGCTTGAAAACATATAAAACTAGTGGGCAGCACTAAGGTGATTGATACGTATTTTGCGAAATCACCTTTTAAATATTAGGATTGCTACTTATGACTTTTTTGTAGTTTGGATGCCTATTTGTACAACCCAAAAGTAGGCTGGCTGCATGTTGCTTGGTCCTGGCATAGACGCAGGTAGGGAAAAAGCAAACCAACTCAAAGAAATGCAATTGCAGTTGCTGCACCTCCAACAGCAATGTCAAGGCTAAGAATATGGATAGCTGTGAGAACAGTAATGAAAAGTTTAAGCTTTTTTTGACACAGGTAATTCTTGTTTCGAAATTGAAAGTACAGTTTTAAAAAAAATCGATTAGCCCAAAAAAGACATCACAAGGGGTTGTCCCAGTAAATTTCTCCTTGAGTTTATGGAGTTTCTGGCTGTGTCTTGCTTGCCCGGTTTGGTACTTAGCAAATGGACTTCCTCACAAGTGAAACAGGCAATGACATCAAAAAGTTTAATTTTGATAAATCATATTAAAAGCTTTGATAGATAATGCCAAGAAACTACCAGTACGCTTTTGGGAAGAATAGTTGAAATGTGCCAAGTCAAATAGTTTTTCTAGAAATTGCAGTTTTGTGAAGCCCAGACACCAAAATTTTGAGTGTTTTTGGCCAGTAGGCTTGATTTCAAAATTTTTGGAGACTTTATTTTGTGATAAATCTTCTTAACCATATATATAAATACTGCCAAAAAACCAAGGTTTTGATGAAAAATAGTGAAAATGTATCAAAGAACTAACTTTTTCTAACGATATCAAGTTTCTTTGGTGAAATAGAAAAAATTTTAACTAAAAATTTAAAATGATTTATGGCAACCAATTTTTAATCAGCTATTATAAACTAATCCTTAGCTTTAATTTGAGTTACATATTGGTGAAAAGCAATTTTCTAAGCACTCAAACAACTGTAATTGTTATTACTTTATCACAACATCTATATATTTAACTTATCTGTTTTTACTCAGCTTACCATTTTTTAGAAAGTGGTAAAAATTTACACTACAGGTAAAAAAAAGTTCAATTTTCTTAGCATAAAAACTAATCATAAAAGTACATGTCATAAATCATCAGGAATCGCCTTGAAATAACCTTCAATTTGTTAAACATATGTCAAAATTCGGTTCAGAAATGAGGGCGCAAATCAGTTTTAAAGTAAACTGATTTTGTAAAAATTGTGCATCTTTGAAAAAACAATTACATCATGATCTCTGTCGTTGCAGTCAAATCAGTTTTAATTGTTGTACATCTGCTTTTATCAAAAGTGCCTTGTAAATATCTCCCAAAACAGCATTTAATCACGTTTCTACAATTAATACTTTTTGAGTGAGCTAAGAAATCAAATTTTACAATGAATTGTCAATTATGATGTCACGTGAGATCCTAAAAAGATGAAATGTGGTGAAGTTGGGTCATGATGACATCACAGTCAAAGATAATTTTTTTAATCACATTTTTTGACCAAGAAAAGCATTTCTTAGCTTAAACAGAAGACAGTAACCCAGGATAGTGAGTAACGATGCCAAGTTTGATGCTCATATGTTCAATAGTTTCAGAGGAGTTAAAATACACGCACACAAACAGAATTGTGCTTTATAATATAGATGATCAGCAAGAAATGTTGTAATTACTCTGAACACATGAAGTTAGTTTCAGATTCTAAAGTTTGTAGGTCAATCTAAAGTTGATTGTCACTGATAAGTCAATTTTTTGTTTTTATTTTAATAAAGTCAATTTTGCTAAATGATGTTTCTGCTTTATTGTATTAGAATGTATTTAACAACAACAACGTTTATTTGTCAAGAACAAATTACACTGCTTTTATACACCACATATCATTCCTATACATATAGAGCCAATCACTTTTATACTGATACATTGAACAATGTACTTAGGTAAAATCTGCAATGACACAATTTGTGCTGTTTCATCTCTGTTTATTTCTGGGCATGTAAGTGATCTCTGAAGCTTGCAATCATGCGATTGCAATGCAATATTTAAATAATGTAAAATAACTACTGAGAGTTTGTACTATCATTGCAAGAGACAGATACAGGATGGTGCAAAAACTATGCACTACATTTAAATAATGGCAGTGGCTATTTTGTCATTGATGGCATTTTACCCTTGGAGACTATTTTGCCGTGGGTTATTTGTGACTGGTCAATCTTAATGACGTATTAAACATGTGACTTTTGGTCCTTTCTGATTGGTCAATTTTAGTAACTAATCAAATAAATTTGCACCCTGTATATTCCCTTCTAATGGACTCTACCCCATATATTCACATACTGGGCCCTCCCCTCCAGTGTACACTGTCTTTCTCTGAATGCCCTGCCAGCCAAGATACCAACTCACAACCATTGTATTTCAAGAGCAATGCACTATTCACACCCCACAGTTTCACTGGAAGAATTGTAGCAATTATGGCAATATAAAGACACGTGAATGATTACCTGTGTTTATATTGTAAAATAATCACAATATTTCATGTTACAATACAAATGCATGTAATCTCTGAGGGTAAAATGCCATCGACATCAAAATAGCCACTTCCTTAAATAATAGCACAAACAGATCTAGCTTTCCTTTGAGTTTACTGTGCAAGGCAGCAAGTGGGCACATGCCTTTCAGTAGAATCAATGAATATCATAATGAGAAAAATTTTTAAATATGTATGGAACCATTTGTCAAGAAATTTGTTAAATACTGCTGCAATATATATCAATATGCTAATTTTGTGAAATGCTGCTGTAATTGGAATTGCTTTCTTGAGAGCAATTGTAGTTATATTTGAAGGTCTTTTCAAAACTCAATTTAAAATGCCAAAAGTGGAGACCACAAAAACACCAATAGTTGCAGCTATGTTTCAATAGTATGCTGACGAATTTGTAAATAATACCAACAATGACTTCTATTTTAAATTATGAAGCTGTAAAGTAGAGCGCAGAAAAGGATTTCTGGATAAAATTTACAGAAAAGACATTTAAATCCCCAAAAGCATTAAACAGTAAATTTGAGTGGCAAAAACCTATGTTATTCTTATATTTTGAAGAATAGTGATCAAACTTTGTGGAGAAGATGATTAAAGCATTTTTATGTTCTGATATTCCATTAAATAAAGTGAACAGCAAGCACAATGCAAACCTACTGCAAGAAATATCTTCATACCTTGTTTCAGAAGTGAATTCCATCATGTTTCACTTGTGAAACACTGGCAGGTTACCATGCACAAAATCACCTTTTACTGAATTTGTTGTTTCAATGAAAGCATTTTGCTTTTTATGTAATGCCCTGTAAACTCAATCAGCAAAAGCATTCCTTGCTTTTATTTGGGGACATCTTTACTGCTTGGTATGATACACTTCAAAACCAAGCTTGCCATGTTCTACATTCAGACATACATTGCATTTTCTACACATGGTTTTAATGTTCTTTCTGCACATTTTACAACGTACTTGAGAAGTTTGTCCTCAGTAATAGTTCATTCCATCAAATCTCACACACTGTAGAAGTTCAGCTTTACTGTCTGGTCTATTTTGGGGTTACTCATCTGCTTTAAACAAGCAAAGAGTCTCCTTTCTCTGAAACTTCAGGTGAGATACCTTTCGCTGGCCAAGTAGGCAATATATCCTCCAGGCTGCAAGGACTGTAGCATTGAGAAAGTCAACAAACAGAATCAGGTACCATTTTTTTCAAGTATTGTAGAAAGCAAGTGTGTAGTGGTAGAAATACATTGAATCAGCACATCTGAGCCTGCGAAACATGAGAAAAATGATGTAAAACTGACTTTCTATTGTTGGGCGATATGATTCCAGCAAACAATCCATCAGATCACCACTGCCCATACCTTTGTTTTATAAACCAATGAGATGTGGCTGTGTGACTTCCTTACCTCCTCCTTTTATCCTATGCCTTACTTTGCGCACAGGTTCATGAGTTTTCTAGTTACTTGCGATATTTATGATAAGAGCTGTCATGCCATTTTTTGCAATTCTTGACATCTTCTTTTAGTACTTGTTGGCAAATGCAGTTCAGCTTTGTCATCACTTTCAAGATCTTCTTTAATCTCAAGCTCTATGGCTGGTTCTTGAATTTCTTCCATACTTTCAGCTAAAACCTCTTCTGTGTCACTTTCCTGATTACTGGAGTCACCAGCATTTGATGGAAGTGCAACAATATTGATGACATTTCTTGAACCTTTGATAGCTTCATGCACTTCTGCAATAGTTGCTACTCTTGTTGTTTTTCTTATTCCATAGAAAACTTTGGGTTTTATCTAATAACTGTCAACCACTCGCTTACTTTCTCACAAATAACTGCTTGTCAGTGAAGTGGAAAGTCTAAATGCAATAGCTGTTTTGTTTGCTGAAAGTAATTTTTACGCATGAATAAACACAACAAACGTCTGGGCTGAAAACTAAAACACTTGCTCTTCTTCAAACACATTTGTACAGTAACCCACCACTGATCCATAAATGGAACATAAAACTTTATGACAAGTTATTGGCCGCACAGCTTACTTCTATTTGGGTGAAAATACTTTTCTATTAGTAATCTAAAATGAGTCAATCTTTGGATACTTTTGTATAACAGGAAATACATTTGGTAGAGCCTGATATTGTGTCCACCTCAAAACATAATTCTTCACAAAATAAACATTTTTATGATTTGCTAACCAAGCAAAGTATTAGTAATAACTATACTTAGAAAGAACAACTCCTAAATAGCACAGTAAAACCAAAAAGTAGTTCAAATTTAAGCAATAGAATGGTTTGCAAGTGTCTTGAAGTTTTGTTCTATTTACAGAACGCTGGCAAGAAATAGGTTAAAAAGTTTTTGTTGAAAAACTGTGGTTAAATTAGGAACAAACAAAATCCTGCAAGTTGAAATTACTTCACTTGATAAAAAAAATTATTCTCATGGAAGATGAAAAGTCTTTATCAGGTACACCACATTTAAATATTCTACTGGGATACCTAGAATTAGCATACATCAGATACATGTGTGACTGCCAATCTTTAGCATGTGCACCAACCCAGCAAATAAATATTCCAACAGTTGACAACATTGTCAGGTTGTTAGGTGGTAGTAGTACTAAACAGGCACAGTAAGCATAGTACAGTTATAGTAGGCATAATACAGACACAACAGGCATAGTGATGGTAACAATATTTTGTTACAATATGAATAAAAAAATATGCTATGGTTTTTAATGTGAAATCTCATTGTATCAACTCAATGCTTAAATCTAAAACTTATAAAATTAAAAATTAATTTTTTTTGAAAGAAAAAAAGTAAGGCTTTGTTATATTGGTGCAAATAATTTTCGGTTGCACACCTACCCTACTATCCTTGTACTATGCCTATTATGCCTGTACTTTGCCTACTATACCTCTGCTATGTCTATACTATATCTACTATGCCAGAACTATGCCAAGTATGCCAGCACTATGCATACTATGTCTGTACAACGCCTATTATGCCTGTACTATGCATATGGGTGGTTATAAATAGGCATAGTAGGCATATTGCAAGGATAGTATTGTAGTAGGGCAGGTGTGCAACTAAAAACCAGTTGCACCAACATAACGAAGCCTTACTTCTTTCTTTTCCAAAAATATCTATTTTAATTTATGAGTTCAGATTAAGCATTGATTGGGCACAATGAGATTTCACATCAAAAGCTGCAGTGTATTTTTTGATAAAATTGAATTTGTTGTTTTGCTAACTGTACGTAAATTTGAATAAAATTTGTGTGCAAATATTACAAAAAATCAAAAAGGTTGCAGCAATAAACTGCAGTTGGTATCTGAGCTAGTTTATTATTTTCCTTGGCCTATTAAACTATGCTTGTACTATGCCTTTCATGCCTGTACTATGCCTACTATACCTATACTATGTCTCCACTAAGCCTATACTATGCCTGTACTATGTCCTACTATGCCTAGTTAAAACTATTTTTATGCATACTATGCCTGTACTAAGCCTACTAAACAAAACCAGAAAAGCTAAGTTTACTGCTATTGGTTACCTACCCCAGCCCATTGTAACCTAATGCGAAAACAGGTTAAGAGCTACCTTATACAGTTATACTACTTGAAACAATAGCCAGAAGTAAAAACAATTGTGGAAAATTTTGTAGGGTCTGGGATATTAGTCACACTTGTAAAAGCTAGTTCAAAAACATTTGAATTAGCTATTTAACCACTTAAGCCAAACAGCAATATAAATCTTTGAATGGGCTTATTAAAGCAGCAAAACGTATCAAGTACCGCATTGAAAAAAGCATTTTAATCAAATACCATAAGAATTTAACTTGAAGGAGACTCTTGCAAGACAACAATTTTATCAAAAAAAGGACATACTAGAATAATGACAATGGCAAGCAAGTTCACATATTTCACCAGCTAAGTATGATTCCTATTCAAGAGGCAACACAAAAAAATTTTTAAAAAAGCTATGTAAATTATGAACAATCACAAAAACAGAAAAATTTAAGAAAGTGCTTTTTTTAACACAACTTCATTACATATCTTTTATGCAAGCTAGTGGCTACTTTCAGTTTTTATTGACTTCAGTAAACTTCCATACTTCTTTAGTTGGTAGTATTTCCTTAAACCAGTGACTCCTTTGTTTAGAAAGAATTTCCTTATTTCTGTAATTTTGTGTTTAATAAAAGTTTTCATAATTTAGTTGATGCTTTTTCCATATTTTTGCAAATTTTTATAAATCTGAATTTCCATATTTTAGTGTTATTCTGCTAAATAGTAGATAGCCATGATATCTACCGTGTTAATGACAATGTCTTGTGATGTAAACCAACCCTAACCCTAGCCTTAACTCTATCCCAACCCTAATCTCAACTCTAGCCCTAACCTTGCATTAAGTAGACTTTGCAGGATATCACAATCATGGACATAATCTGAATAGAACTGGTTGAATCTGTGAATACTGTTTGCTACAGCACTGCCAATCCACAACTGCCTCTGCAAAAATTTTTTACTACTACAAAAGCTTTCGTCTTTTCTTTTTTTTTGTATTGTCCATTTTTATCTTCCATGCACAAGAAAGTGAATTGTATCACTAGAGTTTGGACTGAACATCCACACTCACTTAGAATTACCATTTTCAAGATTTCTGGGCCACCTATTTTCCACACAAAAGCAGGGGCATCCTGTTAAGCATAACTGTTTTGCCCAAGGACACATCAAGTAAACTTGCTGGCTTGTTCTCCACAACCTCCTCTAAATGCCAAATGCTTAGCATGAAAGCTGTGGATAACGTTTTTTTTAGTCTTTTGGTATGACTGAACAAGGGATATGAACCCCAGGTCTAGTGGCAGCAAAGCAGACGCTCAAACCGTCATACCATCGCATCAGTCAAATCAGTCTTTCTAGTGAAAGACTGGAGTTTTTTATCTGACAATGTCAAATATTACATGCTAGGGGACTTCAATTTTTCTTTAGCAGAGAATAACTGAGTTGGAGAAAAACTGAAATGAGATATTGAGTTTGTTAAAGAATTGACAGCATAACTGGATTTGGATACTACTGAAAAGTTTAGTATAAAACATAGTTCTAGAGTTAAAATTAGGAAGTAGCTATTTTGCGGTTGATGGTATTTTACCTTTGGAGGCTATTTTGCCATTGCCATTTATTCATATTTTGCCTAACTATAAGGCAGTGGCTAATTTGCCGTCAATGGTATTTAACCCCAAGAGGATATTTTCCTGTCAGATAAATTAAACATGTGGCTTTTGGTCATTTCTGAATAATCAGTTTTAATGATACAATAAAAGAATGGCAGTGGCTATTTTGCCGTCGACGGCAATTTACCCTCAGAGACTATTTTGCCGTGAGTTATTTGTGATTGGTCAATTTTAATGACGTACTAAACATGTGACTTTTGGTCGTCTCTGATTGGTCAATTTTAAAAACCAATTAAAAAAATTTTGCACCCCCAGGTCTCTATCTCCCACCCTGTACACTCCCTTGCAGTGTACACTTCCCCGTACATTTACATACCGGGCCTGCCCCTTCAGTGTACACTGCCTTTCTTTTAAAGCCCTGGCCTTGCTGAGATTCGAACCCACAACCATGGTATCTCAAGACCAGCGCTCTATCCACTACACCACAGAGTCACTGGTGCAATTATAGCAAATTTGGCTATATAAACACACGTGAATGATAACGGCAAAATAGATTCCAAGGGCAAATTGCCATCGACAACGAAATAGCCACTGCCTAAAAGAATCTTACCCCCAGTGTACACTCTCTCACACTATACACTCCCCCAGTGTACTCTTTCCCATAGATTTATACACCACACCGTATACCATACCAAGCCCCTCTTCAATGTACGCTGCCTTTTTCTAAATACCCTGCCAGCAAAGATTCCAACTCACAACCATCACATTTGAAAGCAGCTTCACTATCCACTACACCACAGCATCACTGCCAGAATTGAAGCAAATATGGCTGTTTAAACACACATGAATAATGACAGCAAAATGGCCTCAAAGGGTAAAATACAGTTGACAGCAAAATAAACACTTCCTAAAAATTAAGATTAAGATTAGTTCTAATTGAAATAACACCTCTTTTTTTTGTTACCCCAGGCTGCCATCTTTGATGTATTGGGTAGAATCACACTCCCTGTGCACACTCTACTGTACATTCACATACTGGGCCTCCCCCTCCAATGTATACTGTTTTTGTAGAAGTACCCTGCCAGTGAAGATTTGAACCCATAATCATAGCCTTTTGACTCGCATTTGATAGAAGGTGGCACCTGGGGTAACAGACAAAAAAGTGCCACTTATTTCACAGCGGACCAAGATATTGGAGTTGACTACATGGTTTGTTTGTTTCATTGATTTCCATAGCTACTTTTCACTAAAGAATTTAACAACAGAGTCAGTTAATGATTAGATTAATCAAGTCTATTCTTGTAAATTTTTAGTGTCTAAGCCAACTTTTTCTGGCTTTAAGCTAGTAAACAAGCCTAGCCAACTCAAATACTTGCATTCGTAATAATAATAAGTCCTTTATTATAACTCAAGGAGGTAACTTACAGCTTTAAGCTGTCGTGTATATTTTCACGGTAGTTCAATACCGGCACGTCACAAATTTTGTTTGTTTGCTAATACCACCAACTACTGTTTGCAATTTGCATTCTGCAATTTATGCAAAATGAAACCGGTAGGCAGCAATAAGGAAGTTGGATTTAGAGCTTGGCGGAAACCATGATACAAAATTTCCGCTAATGTGGCTTGACATTAATAACAATTAAAATTGGAAAAAGTAATCAAATCCTAGCAGAGCAGTCTATCCAAGCGACTTTGCTCCATATCAGTAAATGTTGAAAAAGGGTTTGCTATTAATAAACAGTAATAAAGTTAGCCTAGACATATATTTGCCGCCCTAAGAAAAATTAATTTCGCTAACACATTCTTAGTTTCTGCAAAAAAATAATAAAAATCTCACAAAAATAGATTTGAAGATTTTATTATCTTAGTACAGCCTTTTCTCCGGTTTACCATTAGTTTGTTTGAAAATATATAATGTTTTTTGTGCGATTTTTCAACATTTGCTTAATATTTTTAAACAGTTTTTTCAGACCTAAGTTTCAGCTATTCTAAAGCTATTGATCTTATTTATGATAGCTTAGAAACAAAAAAAGTAAAAATAAGAACCACAAATAAAACGATGCTAGCTTGGCCCAACAGAAAGGGCGTAGTCAAAAATTGTAACATCATGATTGTTAGGCTTTAAACTTGAGTTAATTTGTTTGTTTGATAATTTTGATAATAACAACCGACGCGATGGCGTAGTGGTTAGAGCGTCCGCTTCGCAGTCGGTAGACCTGGGGTTCATTCCCCTTGTCGAGTCATACCAAAAGACTTTAAAAAATGGTATTCACAGCTTCCCTGCTTGGCACTCGGCATTTAGGGGAGGCTGTGGAGAACAAGCCGGCAAGTTCGCTTGTTGTGTCCTTGGGCAAGGCACTTAATGGGACGCCCCACCTTTATGTGGAAGACAGGTGACCCATAAACCACGAAAAAGGCAACTCCCAAGCGAGTGCGGACTTACCGTCCAAAGTATAGCGATACAATTCGCTTTCTCGTGAATGGAGGATAAATATGGCAAATAAAACAAAAAATTTAACAACAACGCTATGTAACAGCTTGAGTGGTATAATAATTTGCTTTATTTGCTTTGCTTTATTAGCCATATTTATCCTCCATTCACGAGAAAGCGAATTGTATCACTATACTTTGGACGGGACGTCCACACTGGCTTGGGAGTTGCCTTTTTCGAGGTTTATGGGCCACCTGTCTTTCACATAAAGGTGGGGCGTCCCGTTAAGTGCCTTGCCCAAGGACACAACAAGCGAACTTGCCGGCTTGTTCTCCACAACCTTCCTTAACTCTTTCGCTCCCGCGATCATCGATTGATGATCTCGTGTTTTCAGTGTTTACCTCAAATTTTTTTAAATTGAGTTACAAAATTAGTTTAATAAAAAATCGATTTGTGACTTTATTTTTCATCCGATTTTCATAAAAATTTCAAAAGATCACGCTTATTTCCTCACGCATCGGAAAATGTATATCTTGTGCCCTAATTCTTGGATTTTTATACCCAAAAACGGTTAAAATGACCAACAACCCAGTTGCAGACGACAAAATCGGCCAAATTCTCAGCACGTGCCAACTACACTAAACTCAAATTGAGATTACATCTTTACCACAACACCAAACCCTTTATCATTAACACAGTCTGAAAACTACACTTTTGGGGCATCATTTGACAAAATTTCAAGCGATAATGATAAATTTTACGTTTTTAAATTTCCAAATTTCTTAGGGGTCTCAAAACCCCCCAAACAAATTTGAATGGTAAGTAGATAAAAGTAAATTTAGTGCGTAAAAAATATGATATGTTGCTAAATACCGGTTACATTTAAAAGTTTAGGAAATTTGCTTTCCAGCAATATATAACTTTAAATAGTTTAGACTAAGTGCTATATGATATTTACTGATCAAAAATGAGTACTGTACATCATGTCAGTTCAAAACCCCCAAAATTTTTTGACTTGCCTTCACTAAATTATAATTTTTAGAAAAACTACGCCCTATGAAAAGATAAAATAAATTGCAAATGTTTCACCAATAAAGTCGTCATTTTGTATCGAGTTTCCAAGGAGACAAGAAGCGAAATACAAGTTTAAAAGCTGGCAGAAGTTTGGCTTCTCTAAATCAAAGTTTGCTGTATCCCCCTTGTTTCTCAAGAAATGGAAAGGGTGTAAACAAGCGGCTGTTTCATCGTCAGTGACAGCATATTCTATTTAAATCTGATATTTTGTGAATCTTGAAGAAATTCCCTGTTCAAAAATACATAATGTTACATGGTTTAGGCTAACCTGTAGCAGATAATAACTGATCATATTTTAGGTACTGAATTTAACTACCAAAATTTGGTACCGGTCGGTACCGGTCAAAAAAAGGTGATGTGCCTCAGAAAATTGCAAATTGTAGAAAACCTAGGTTTTTAGGTAAGTTTTGATTGATGTACCTTGAAAGCTTATTTCCTTAGCATCATCTTGCGACCATTTCTAAAAAAATTGGTTGAAAATTAAATCTGTAATGATCTTTGAGGTGAGGTACCTCTTTAATTTTGAAGACAACTCAGCCCCAGTTGGGAGGGTTAATTTGCATAAAATTTGCATATTCAAAAAAAATGTTTTTTTTTCTATTTGAAATCTTCAAGAAATGTAGATTTCAACGATATATCACACTTAATGTAAAAGTAGACAGCTGAGTAATGATTTACAAACAAACTTGAGGTACATAATTATGATTGATTATGACAGTTTTTCGCGCTGCCACCTTACGGACGGACATTTTTTTCGCTTTTCACGCGGGAGCAAAAGAGTTAAATGCCGAGCGCCAAGCAGGAAGCTGCGGATGCAATTTTTTAAAGTCTTTTGGTATGACTTGACAAGGGGAATGAACCCCAGGTCTACCGACTGCGAAGCAGGCGCTGTAACCACTACGCCATCGCGTTGGTACCGTAATTTTTCAAATAATAATACAACTTTAGCATTAAGTGACATTTATTTTACTTTTCAATCTTGTGTTATTTCATTTATGACATTTTTTTATTTTTTTTATCACACTCTAGATGGTGCTAGAGAAGTAAATTAGTCAATTGTCATTTATTATGACGTGATTGGACACAATTTTGGCAGGTTTTTAATGCACATGTCTGAGCTGGTCCAGTGTCAGCAGTTTATAGTTGGTTTATCGGAGGTGGATTGTTGAATCTGATGCCAATACTGCACTTAGTTTAGCAATTAGACAAATTGCGAGTTAGGTCTACTGCAGTGAATTTGCTTATTCTAGAAATACAAGGCTTGGCTAAAAAGAAACGGGACTGACGTCACAGACTGTGCAACACGTTTAACCATCGGTAATCAATTCTTTTACACTGTGGCGTACCATGTGCTCTTTGTTTAACAGCTGTTTTGACACAATATCGCAATTATTTTTGCTTTTTCGGAGCCATAGGTGAATGTGATTGATTACTTGTTGAAAAAAATTGCTGTGCGAGATCTGTTTGGCTTTTTTGGCGATAGGGAGTTCAATTGCAGAATGACGATTGAGCAAAGAATTAACATTAAATTTTGTGTTAAACTTGGAAAAACGGCGACTGAGACTTTGAAGATGTTGCGTGATGTTTATGGAGATTCTTCCATGTCCAGAACAAGAGTTTTTGAATGGCACAAGCGACTTGTGGAAGGCAGGAAGGATGTGGAGGATGATCCGAAGTTAGGGAGGCCTTGCACTTCCACAACTGATACCAACATCAAAAAGGTTCGGCAATTGGTTTGCAGTGACCGTCGCTTAACAATTCGCGTCATTGCCAACGAACTTGCGATGGATAAAGAAACGGTCCGCACCATTTTGGTTGACACTTTAGGCATGCGGAAGGTGTGTGCCAAAATGGTGCCAAGGCTCTTGACTGAGGAGCAGAAAGCTCAACGATTGAATGCATGCCGAGACATCCTTTAGCAGATGGAAGCAGACAAAAAATTCTTGGAAAACGTCATCACAGGAGACGAGTCATGGGTCTCTCAATATGATCCGGAAACAAAACGACAGAGTCGTCAGTGGAAAAGTGTGTCCTCGCCCAGACCAAAGAAATCCCGCATGCAACGTTCACAAGTGAAAGTGATGCTGATCACCTTCTTTGACCATCAAGGAATGGTGCATCATGAGTTTGCTCCTCAAGGGCAAACAGTTAACCAACACTTTTACAAGGAAGTTCTGACTCGTCTTGTCAACAAAATTCGTCAAAAACGAAGAGCTTCCTGGGCAGGAAAAACTTGGATCTTGCATCACGACAATGCTCCTACCCACACAGCCCTCAGCGTGAAACAGTTCTTGGTCTCGAAAGAAATCACCACGTTGCATCATCCACCTTATTCGCCGGACATAGCCCCTTGCGATTTCTTTCTTTTTCCAAAGCTGAAAGGGATTCTCAAGGGGACACGCTTCCAAGGAGTCGAGGATATCAAGACCAGCGTGACGAGACACCTCAAAACCATCACAAAAGAAGAATTTTCACAGTGCTTCAAAGCGTGGTCAAAAAGAATTGAAAAGTGCATCAAAGCCAATGGGGAATATTTCGAAGGAGACAAGTAGAGATGACTTAAGACTTGTATGTGTTAGACAATGTGGACATTGTATGATAGGCATCTAAATAAACTTCTAAATTCAATAGTCCGGTTTCTTTTTAGCCACACCTCGTACGCTATATTTTATTTGTTTTTACAGGTTCAATTTAATGTTATTAATATTTTCGATACTTCAGTAAAGATGAGTGTTAAAAGACTGTTGCAGCCACTGCAACTTCGATGCATACATGCGCAGCTATCGCAGCAATGAGAACTAGCTACTAAGAGTCCTTTGAGCACGAAGATGTTACAAACCACAAACCGAAAGTTACCAACAGCAATGTTGATATATAAACCAAAAGAAATCTACGAATAGTAGCTATCATGATAGAAGTCACTAGTCGCCGTATGGAGTGCACTCTTTTGACATCTAACTACAGTTAGATGCCTGCCGTTGCGCTACAAGACCTTACAAATTATCTTCTGACTGTTTCTGCTATGTTTGTGGCAATTACATCAGTCCACAGCAAAAGAAGCACAAAGTTACACCAGAACCAAAATTCTTCATTGCCCATGAGACATATTTTGGCATGAAGATGGATGACCAAGATAAATCTTGGGCCCCACATTTTTGCTGCGGAAATTGCAGATCTACATTGGAAGGATGGATGCGCAGAAGTCGTAAAGGTATGCCATTTGCCATTCCCCAAATCTGGAGAAAACCTACCAATCATCATGATCACTGCTATTTCTGCATAGTGGACATTTCCAAATACGAAAAGACAAAGGACAGGAAAAAGATTGTTTATCCAAGTATTCCTTCATTTATTGCGCCTGTCAACCATGGCCCATAGCTGCCTATTCCTCAACCTTCAACAACGCATGATATATCATCAATCTCATTGGAAGATGACGATGCTGATTTTGAGGTTGACACTTAGTGCTCCAGCAAAGTTCCTCATTTTTCGAATCAAAATGAATTGGATGATTTAATGAGAGACCTGGGTTTTACAAAGGCAAAAGCAGAGATACTTTCTTCTCGTCTCAAGGAATGGAATTTGCTTGCTCCTTTGTGCAAGATTTCCAAGCCAAGAAAACAACATGTGACCTTTGCAAATTTCTGTGCGATGTCTTCTGATTGTGATCATCCTTCACTTTGTTATTGCACTGATATACAGGGCTTTTTCAAGAGATTTGTATTGCCTTCTCAGTTCGGATTATCGTTTATTCATTGACAGTTCTAAGCGAAGCTTGAAAGCAGTCCTTCTGCATAATGGTAATGTGTATTCATCCTTTCCAATAGCACATTCTGTTCAGATGAAGGAAGATTGTGAATCCGAAAAATATTACTGGAGTTAATTGGGACGTATGTGGAGATTTTTAAATGATCGCATTTCTTTTGGGATTGCAAGGAGGTTATACAAAGCATTCTTGTTTTCTTGTTTGTGGAATATTAGAGCGGATGAGCAGCATTACTTGGTCAAAAACTGACCAGCTCGCAAAGATCTCATACCAGGCTCCCACAATGTTCTAAATTTATCTCTTATTGAAAGGAGCAAAATTTTACTTCCTCCATTGCATATAAAACCCGGACTGGCCAAGCAGTTTGTTAATGCTTTGAAACCGACAAGCCGCGCCTTTCGCCATATTAGACAAATGTTTTCAAGCATATCTGAAGCAAAAGTTAAAGGTGGTGTATTTGTGGGGTCACAAATAAGAAGAACGTTGGCATCTGAAGAGCTAAAGGAACAAATGTCTGATTTGGGAGAAACGCTTGGCAAGCTTTGAGAATGATTGTGGAAGGATTTCTTGGAAATCATCGAAGAGACAACTATGCAATGGTGGTGTCAAATTTAATTGAAAGTTATGAAAAGCTTGGCTGCCGCATGTCCTTGAAGTTGCATTTTTAACATTCTCACTTGGATTTCTTACGGGATAACTTGGGGAATGTAAGCGAAGAACATGGTGAAGGGTGTGGAGGACTGCGGTCTCGCACAGCAAATTAATTTTGAATAAAATCAAACTTACCACCGAATTGTTGACAATTGATGAAGTACGATCTATCAAATCCAATAACTTGTAGAAGTTCTTCGTGATTGAGGTTCAGTTATTAATTATTAAAATTATTGCTTTTAGATTACGATTAGCTTTGCTGAAAAATCCTAATACCCAACTACTGCTATTTTTTCCTGTCTAGATTGTTTCTATCTCCTTCTAACGTGGTCAGTGTTGCCACTTGATATTGAAAATATGTATTAGGTGATAAAGGGAACCTCTACAAAGGTTTCACCAAGACATCCAAGTAATGGAAAAGCGCTATTAAGGGAGGTGAAACAAAGCCATAATGGGAGACCATGTGTGGAATTTGATGCGGAAATGTAACACCACATACAAATGAAAAAATTATTCAAACGTCCATTTTTAATTAAAATGTTTTATGGCTTATTTGCAATGTTCTTAACAGTGCTTTTTTGAATTGTTCATGAGTGATTTTTAAAATTTTGCGTGTAATATTCAAATTACAAATCCATTATGTGTATTGCACAAACTTGCAATCACAATTTCATAAAACTTTAAATAACGGCAAAATCATTGACATCACGAAATTTTTAATCCCATTTTTAAAATGAGCGCCCCCAAAAGCATCATAATATCATGATAAAGACAATTTGTCAAAAAAATTGTTGTCCAGTGAAACAGGAAATGTTGAGCTCTAGCGGTGCTAAAAGTAACAACCTCTATATGCACCGCTACGTGTTGTGATTGCGTTCTCTGTTAGCGCGGCTAGTGTCGTCATGATTTAGCGGCAGCTGTAGCGGCCGTTTCTTTTTTGTGCAATAGCGCTAGCACAAGCTGCGCAACTTTTTTCGAAAGATAGTTGCCACTATCGTTCGGTCTGCCTCTAGTTCAAATAAAAGCGTTGTTTAAAGTGTGCATAACGTTCTTCTCAAGTTACTTTCCAAAACTCAACATGCTTCACAGCAGCATTGCAGTCCACTACGATTTTTGTTTTGTATGTAGTCGGTTGTTACCAAAGAGGTGGCTTGTTTACCTTGCTCTGGCAATCAAAGTTGCTCTTTAAGGTTGGATTGAATGCCATTTTCAATTATATGTTGCAAGCTTATATCGCTTGCTTCACGTAGGTAGTCAATTTTGCTTCTTGTTTTCGTGGGTTTTGCTTCTCTGACAACAAATTTTTCCTGGCAGCATTCGTGGAAAATGATAGTTGCAGTATGAAGGTGTTAAGGACTTTAAAGAAGGACATGAGTTTCAAAGCAAAGCTATCACTACGTTGCTTTCCATTACGACGTTCAAGGAATCGTTTATAAAGAACAAAGTTGCAACACTTTTTGGTTAGGCAGTGGAAGGCCTGTTTTCATTAGAGTAGGATGAAGTCAAAACCATCTGGACTCTGCAATAAACATTTTATGATGTTCGTTTCTTGAATTAGTTGCGTTTCAACATATATTTACCTTTGTGCTGCATTTGCTACAGCTAATGCTTTTGTCAGTGCTACCTACTGTAATCCCATTATTTTCTCAATTAGCCAAGGAAGAATCACGTAGTGACGCTACAAAGCAACATTTTGAAAGAGTTCATCTAGCTTGGCCTAGGCTAACTGTTTTTCGGGTGAAGGAAAAACAAGAAATAATTGTAGCTGAAAGCTATATATTTATTTGTAACGTTTCGCTCGGCCAATCACGCTCATCATCTTCACAAAAGAGTATGAAGAAATGAAAAAATCACTTCCCCATTAGTCAAAACACAAAAACCGGCGCGATGGTGTAGTGGTTAGAGCGTCTGCTTTGCAGTCGGTAGACTACAAGTTCAATCCCCTTGTCGAGTCATACCAAAAGACTTTAAAAAATGGTATCCACAGCTTCCCTGCTAGGCGCTAGGCATTTATAGGAGGTTGTGGAGAACAAGCCGGCAAGTTCGCTTATTGTGTCCTTGGGCAAGGCACTTAACGGCACGTCCCCGCCTTTATGTGGAAGATAGGTGGCCCAGATACCTCGGAAATGGCAACTCCAAAGCGAGTGCGGACGCTTCGTCCAAAATACAGCGATACAATTAGTTTTCTCGTGAATGGAGGATAAATATGAACAATACAAATACAAATACAAAAAACAGCACAATTCGACTAATTAAGCCACCAGCACTATATTTGAACTAAGAAAAACACAATAAAATTAGCATGCTAGTTCTTATCAAACAATCAGACATCTGATCAATCGTGTCTGCTGCTACGACTTAACAATCGTGCGTTGCTGTTTGCGTTTAAGTTTAAATGTGTCACTTTGATTTTAATATAGTACTGGTAGATTAATTTGTCGAGTTGTGCTATTTTTGCATTCTGACTGATAGGGGAGTGATTTGTTTATTACGGTACTCAATACTCTTTTCTAAAAATGAACGGCCTAACGATGCGATGGCGTAGTGGCTAGAGCGTCCGCTTTGCAGTCGGTAGACCTGGGGTTCATTCCCCTTGTCGAGTCATACCAAAAGACTTTAAAAAATTGCATCCACAGCTTACCTGCTTGGCGCTCGGCATTTAGGGGAGGTTGTGGAGAACAAGCCGGCAAGTTCGCTTGTTGTGTCCTTGGGCAAGGCACTTAACGGGACGCCTTACCTTTATGTGAAAGACAGGTGACCCATAAATCTCAAAAAAGGCAACTCCCAAGCGAGTGCGGACTTACCGTCCAAAATATAGCAATACAATTCGCTTTCTCGTGAATGGAGGATAAATATGGCAAATAAAACAAAATAAATATATAGCTTTAGCAATATTTGTTTGTTTTTCCTCCATCGGAAGAACACTGAGCCTAGTCTAACTTAAATAAATTTTGTTATGATTTTTTTTAAGGACAGAATGTCAGAAAGGGCGGAAGATAAAGTCCAAGGGCTTATATAGCGAAAACGCAGAAAAAGAAAACGACAAGGAACTTGCAAGCGATTGGTCAGAAAAGTGACTAATGGAAAAACCAGCGTCTCGCTTGAAAGTATGAGGGTGTAAACAAATCCCAGATAGTCAGAAGACCTGATTTTAATCAGGTACACACTGCCATTCCATAAAATCTCTGATGCCAGATAAAATTTGATGTAGCACTAACATTCTTTTGTTTTGCGTGATGCCAGACCTGATACCGATGAGAAACTTATCAGTTGTAAAAAGAAATTTGTTTAGCAAAAACTTTAAGAGTTGTATTTAATTTAAGTAGCTGAACTGTGGTAACAAAATATATGTTTATGGTTAACCTACTGTAGCACTTTGTGGTAATGTGGCTTTTACTTTATAAAATTTTCTATTTTGTGGAATAACAAGTTAAAGAGGTCAAAAATAAAACTATTTTTCTAGTTCTCGTTCAGAGTTTAAAGTTTATAATATTCTCATTTAAATTTCATGTTGAAAATAAGTAGTTCATATGTGGCATTTTGGTGCTCCTTTCACAATATATATCATTTACTCGCAAAATTATGTTGGAAACACCTATAGTCTCGAAATTTGGAAAAGCACTCAGTAACCTGGTACCAGAGATGTCTGAAGTCAAAAATTTTAAATCCAACAAATGCGAATCTAAATCCAACTGCGGCTCCTAACAAATCAAAAATCGTGATCCGAATCCGGCTCTAAATCCTGAAAATCAAAAATTTACACATTTGCTTCACATATGTTATGGCAGCAAATTGTAAACGTAAACTGTTGGTTCTGAAATAAAGAACTTAACCTTATTTGCATAAGAAAAATTTATGCACAAACGAAATTATTTGTTTTTATTTGCCATTTTTTATCCTCCATTCACGAGAAAGCGAATTGTATTACAATACTTTGGATGGGAAGTCCGCACTCGCTTGGGAGTTGCCTTTTTCGTGGTTTATGGGTCACCTGTCTTTCACATAAAGGTAAGGCGTCCCGTTAAGTGCCTTGCCCAAGGACACAACAAGCGAACTTGCCGGCTTGTTCTCCACAACCTCCTATAAATGCCGAGCGCCAAGCAGGTAAGCTGTGGATGCAATTTTTTAAAGTCTTTTGGTATGACTCGACAAGGGGAATGAACCCCAGGTCTACCAACTGCGAAGCGGACGCTCTAACCACTTACGCCATCGCGTCGGTTAAATCTAAATCTACTCTGAAATCTACACTGAAAATAAAAAAAATGTAGGATTATATCATCATGTTGCTTTCCTACATACATGTTAACAGAATGTTGTGATCACTAATTACCCCTAGTTACACCAGAATTGTGCATAATTTAAATTGTAAGAAGCCAAGGTGTGAAAAATAGTTAACCAAAGCGTAAAACAAGAACAGCTCATTTAAATTTACGCAGCACACTAAATTTCTAAAAAATGGACAGAAAAACACCTAATTTTACAAAAATACAAAATGTCTCTGTGGTTCGTTATCAAGATTTAAACTAAATCGCTTCGACTGAAGTAGCTGAAAAATGAGCATTCAAAGCTTACACTGGCATATAAAATGTTATGCAAAAAGAGTCCCACTGAAAATGCGCTCACCTCAAGTTTTAACAATGTTTTTTGCTATTTATCAAATTTTTGCTTATTCATTTCATAAAGCTAAGCCAATAATTAGAATACAATTTGAACAAAGGAGTAACACTCATATACTAGTGTAGCAACTTCAACTACAAACCACAGGCAAAAAGTCACCAACAACACTTGGCTTTATATCGATCGCCATCTACATTCAGTAGCTATCATGATAGAAGTGACTAGTCGCCATGTTATGGAATGCACTCATGTTTACTTGGAATACAGCCGGATGCCTGCCATTGCGTTACACTAGCTTCATATCATAATGCATTTCTTTGGGGTCTTGTACTGGTATCCGTGTGAGTGTAATATTAAGTTAATCTTCTCATACAGTACATAGTAACCTATATGCGAAATTATGTCTTATGAAATCGAAAATGTCCTATGGAAACTTTTACAATTTCAGACTTTAGAGTCTTTGATACTGTACCAGACTCACGCTGCCGGGTAGGCCTATCACAGCTGGCCAATAATGTTGAATACTGATAGGTTTTTTGGTCTAGTAAGCTTACTGTGTGTGTTGCGAAAACTATAACTGATCAGTTAAACGTTACAGTAGCCTTGAGACTGCGGTACCCCCATCTAGTTGAATGTATCCCCAAGCTCTTCCAGACATATTGGGGCACCCTTCCCATGTTTCAGCCGGATGCCCTGACTTTGAATATTGCCAATGCCAGTGAGAGTGTGGGAAAACAAAAACTTTGAAATTCGAATCCACATTTCACATTACATCGATAGAAAAAAAACAACCGGTAGTTCTACATATTCCTTAACAAAGATAGAAAGAATTGTGGTCACGTATGGCCAGAATGCCCGTTTATTTCTGACCAAGAATTAAAATCACAATTCGAATCTGAAAATTCAAAAATTTACAATCCGAACGCAGATCCGAATCCGAAGAAAAGCCGGATAATCTTGATTTTAAAATCCAGATCCGATGTACACCTTTGCCTGGCATGGTTGCCACTCGAGATAGTTTTTGTTAGAGCTACATAGCAAATTTGGTATTCTAGACAGTGGCGATTGATCTAGATAGTTTTTTGATATTTTGGATAGTTTCTAAATAATATCGTTTATGCTGAGTTGAAAAGTAAAAACTTTAAATTTGGCAACACTGCAGACCGTTCATTCCATGTTTGGTAAAGTCTAGGAAAGGAAAGGAAGCCATCCGAGTGAAGGATAGGTGAGAAGGGGCCAAAGAAACGCTTTATACAGGATAGAGAGCCACTCCTTAGAAGGGCCCCATGAGGAAGCAGAGATACAGCGTAAGGCCTTGAGACGAGGGAAGAACTTGGCCTTCAACGAAGATACATGTTTAGAAAAGGAAAAAGTACGGTCGAAGGTAATCTCAAAAAAAGTTGGTGTGGGATTGAAACAGAGGAGGGAGTTAAGTAAGAGGAGGTGGGATGGAGGTTAACTTGGTGGGAATCCACTGAAAAGAAGCAGGCCTCACATTTGCTCGGATTGAGAGGAAGACACCAGTGCTCAGACCAGCGCTCCAATCGAATCAGAGCTCCTTGTGTGGTCTCTACCGCGCAGTAGGGACCAAAAGTAAGAAGGAACAAATGGCAAGATCGTCAGCGTAAAGAGAGCAGCTGACGGAGAGAGACAGAGAAGCAGGAAGAGAGAGAGAGAGAGAGAGAGAGAGAGAGAGAGAGAGAGAGAGAGAGAGAGAGAGAGAGAGAGAATTTATTTGATATTGCTTTGCGCACCAACACAATAATCAGATTAATAATACACAAAAAAATCACTTGTGGCAAAAGCCAGGGAGCATCGAGGAACCTTTCGGTTATGGAGTCAAGATGCTCCCTGATCTCAGCAGATTGAGATATAAGCGAAATCTATTTAGTGACACTGTTATAATTTGAGTACATTATGTAAAAAAGAATTGAGTTCAAGTTTTTATCAAACGACAAAAAAAATAAAAATAAAAAAAAGGAAACGGAACAAGCAATAACAATAAATGTTTTTTACACAATCGAAAGTTTTTGCAAAAGTTAATATTCTTTTAATAATTTTAGTTTATATGCTTTTTTAAAAGAAACCCAGTGCATGCTCTTTAATTCTGATTCGAGGTTACCCCACAGCTTTGAACCTCTGTGAGAAAATAGTTTTTGCCAAAATAATTTATTTATTTAAGCAGTCGAATTTATCAATCTCGTTTTATGTTGGTAAATAGTATTTATTTTACAAAAAGAATGATAAAAGTTTTTAGGCAATTGATTATGATGGAGTTGATACATTAATTTAGCTAACTCAAGTTGATATATATTTTTTACTTTTAACACCTGAAGTTTTTTATACATTAGTGAAGTTGGCGTATATAAGTTACGAAACAATATTATTCTCAAAATTTTATTAAGCCTTACCCGAATTATTTCTTGTGAAGTTTTATTTGCTGTAACCCACGCAGTAATTCCATATTGAATTCTGCTGTATACAAGGCTATAGTAAAGCATGCAAAGCGTTTCTCTTAAAACAAAATTGTGCAATCTGTAAAAGAGTCCTGTGCATCTGGCAAGCTGCGTGGACAAATAATTTATTTGCGACGTCCATTTGAGATTATCGTCAATGAATAACCCAACGTATTTGACAGTATGCGCTTTATTAATAGTAATAACGTTAAGAGCTATTTTAAAGTTACATTCACAAGTTTTAAGGGGTTGCTTGTTTATTATAATGTGGTTAGTTTTTGACAAATTTGGGGATGGCTTATTTTGACAGAGCCAAGGGTTAACTTTTTTGAGTTCTATTTGAACTTTGTGTTTCAGGTTTTTCAGATTGTCATCAGCCATCATCAAGCAGGTGTCATCGGCAAATAATGTGGTATCAAAATTGGAAATCAAGGAAGTGTCATTGATGTATAATAATAAAGTAGCGGCCCAAGGCAAGATCCCTGGGGTATCCCACAGGATACTTTGATATATGAGAACATAAATTTACGTACATTAGTATATTGATATCTGTTTTTTAAGTAGCTTGTTAATAAATCCTGAGGTTTGCTACGAATTCCAAAGTTACGATACAATTTATCTAAAGAATGTCATGATCAACCGTATCAAAAGCCTTTGATAAAACCAAAAATCAAACAGCATGTATACTCGTATAAATTTTGATCAATATTGCTTATAAACTTGTCATATATTGAGTTGATTGCAAATATAGTTGAAGAATTTTCCCGAAAGATAAACTGATTTTCACAGAGCAGATCATTTTTTTCAACAAAATTGATGATACGGGAGTATATCAATTTTTCCAAAATTTTATCAAATTGTGATAAAATTAATATGGGACGATAATTAGAAGCTTCCCAACGATCATCTTTTTTAAAAATTGGAATAACTTCGGCAATTTTCAAGCAGTTTGGGTGGACGCCTTTACTAAAGCAATCGTTTATCAAAATCATTCATGATTATTGAACAAGATCATAGATGAAAAAAGAGAAAAGTACAGGGCCAAGAACGGATCCTTGCGGAACACCTCGATGGACTCGAAAGGAATGACTTTTGTGATTTTGATCAACCACGCAAGCGCGCCTATCAGAATGGAAAGATTGAGCCCAACGAGCAAAGCAAGGAGGAAGGCCAGCCGAAATTAGTTTGCGGAAAAAGGCGGGATGCCAGACAGAGTCAAAAGCTTTTGAGAAATCAATAGAAGAGAGGATCGTTCGAGAGCCCGGCCTGGGTTTGTTAAACCCATCCGAGATGGACTGAGAAAGATACAGAATTTGATCTAAAGTAAACCGACCAGGGCGGAAACCGGCCTACCTGGGAGAGAGGAATTAGATTCCAGAATGAAGAGTAAACGGGATAGAACGATGCGTTCAAAAAGCTTTGATACGCAGGAAGTGAGAGAGATAGGCCGGAAGGAAGCAGGAGAGTCGAGAGGCTTTCCCATTTTGTGGATAGGAATAATAGAAGAAGTCTTTTAGATGGAAGGAAAGGAATGCAAAGACCAGGAAAGATTGAAAATGTGAAGAAGAAAATCCATGCCAGAGTGAGGAGGATGCTTTAGCATAGGATAAGCAACTTCGTCTGGGCCAGTGGCAGTGGACGAGGAAAAATTGGAGGCAGCTGAAAGAAATTCAGCGGGGGAGATTGGTGAGCAGAAGGACGAGTGAGACTCCTCAGAACCGTTGCTCCGCGGAACTCGGAAAGGCAGCCTCTGGCTCTGCTAACCCAGGGCCTTTGGCTGAGAGCCAGAAAAGTGGAATCTCAGATAAGCGGCGAAGACCACAGCCGATTTCCTGGGAGAGGAAGAGTTGGGGAAGCTAGGAGAGAAGGAGCATGAGAAAGATGAGCCAGTAGCATAGCGAAGAAGAGAGTGTACAGATTTAGAGTTAGATTTGGGGGAGAGAAAAGAGCAAGTCATCTGCCATGCCTCAGCCTTGGCCTTGGCGATGACACGCGAAGCGCGTCGGGAAGCGGAGATGTAAGCCTGGCGATTTTCATCACTTCTGTGAGCAGCAGCGAAAGCCTTACATCTTTCACTAACCGCTTCTTCCATTTCAGCGTACCACCAGGCTTTAGGATGGCGTTTGATGCAGCCGAAAGGAATGAAAGATTTGGCCGCATTCAGTGCCAGAGAAGTGAAGAGAGTAGCAGCAGAGGAAAGAGAAAGAGACGAGTATTCCTCTGCAGAAGAACAGTGGGAGTCAAAGTAGAAGGCAAAGTTGTCCCAGCGAGTTTTCGGAAAATTGAAGGAAGGGGGACGTTCGAAGGAGCGAAAGACCGGAGAGTGAGGGACAGATAGAAGAATTGGTAGGTGATCAGAGCCTAGATCCTGAAGCACCTCCCAGAAGCAAGAAAGGGCGAGAGAGAAAGGAACAAAGGAGATGTCATGGGAGTAGCGACTGCCAGAGGAGCGATGGAGAAGAGTAGGTATGTAAGGGTCATTGAGGGGGAGGAGATCAGAAGAGATGACCCAATCGAATACTTCCTCTCCACGAGGGTCGGAAGTACCTCTTGAGTCCCAGAGTGAGTGATGGTAGTTGAAGTCCTCCAGAATGAAGAGATTTCTGGAAGAGGAAAGAATGAAGGAAGAAAAGGAATCGGTTATGCCATCCGACGGAGAAGAGCAAATAGGGGGAACGTAAACATTAAAAAAAGAGAGCGAGGAGGAGTTGTTTAGAGAGATGTTGACCTCTACATAATCAGAATAGGGGTCAAGCAAAGAGAAAGAGAGGAGGTAGAAAGTTTAGAGAAGAATAAGCCTTGCCTGACGAAAATGTTGACGTCGCCGCTAGCGTGCGTGGCATCAGGAGAGAGAATGCCAGTCCGGGAGTGGGTGCAATTAGATCGCAGAGAAGAGAATCCAGGGATCTGGAAGGAGGAAGATGAGTGAAGATTGGTTTCCTGGATACAGATGTAAGGTCAACGGGATGGGACGAAAGAAAATGTAGCAATTCAGTTCTCCTGGCTTGGAGACCGTCAGCATTCCATTGAAGAACCCTGAGAAAGTCAGGGGGGAGAGGAAGCAGGAGGCTTAAAAGAACAGCAAGGAGCAAGAGACGGTGATGAGGAAGCAGAGGGAAATGGGACAAAACGGGAAGAAGGGGAATAAGAGATTTGAAGGCGAGGGTGGGCCGGAAGTGCTGCATTAGCAGAGGGGGCCGGGTTGAACAGTGGAGGTATACAGGTCGGAGGAGTCCGAGGAAGGGAGTCACAGTGTTACAATGAGGTGTAACGGTGAAAGTTACAGTGGAGGAAATCACAGTGCTACAAGCAGGGACGCAGCAGGGGGACAACTCCAGGAATAAGAGCTGCCAAGAGTTCTGAATTTAGAGAGGAAGAGTAGTGAGCACCTTAGATGGACCCATTTGGAGCAGGTACAACATTACACACACTTGTTCCGCCAAGTCACATTTCCAGCGCACACTGAGCAAGGCAAGATTGGTGCAGGGTTGGGAAGAACGTTACCGCTCATCAAGAGAAGAAGAAGAATGAAGAGACGAAGACGGGCGTGAAAAAAGCAGGAGAAAGAAAGAGACTGGGGACCGAATTTAGAGAAGCTGTGTGCTGCCCTTCTGCGGTCGTTCAGGGGCAGCACGGCAAAAAAATGGTTCCAGGGGAGTGCCCGGGGTAACTGGGATCCTCGGAAAGGCCAACAGCCATTTTGGCCTGACCCAAACGGGGTCGGGGACCGCACCACCGCGTTGAGGCGGCTGTTGATTGGTGCAGCACTACCCTAGTCAGTCGAAACTTTGATTCCATTTCACTGTCTCCTTACGCAGTAAACAGTTGGCCCAAGATTTTGCTGGCAAAGTTGCAAAAGTTTTAACAAAATGCAAAAGTAACCAAAAACCGCCGGACATGTTTTCGCAAATTTGCACTTTTTGCGTTTATAGGGAACACTGGATCTGAATCCATGTAAGCGGTTCTCTCCTGTCATTCTGCACTGAGCCAAGATGCCTTGATGTAACTCTTGACAGAGCCTCCACCTTTTGCCGACAGTTCTTGTCACTGAGCAAGAAACTCACCAGCCATGTAGATCTATCCCTCCTCAAGCGGTTGGCTCGATCAGACTGGGGTACTGATCAAGACAAGCAAGACACACACAATATGAAGACTACATCATACAAAAATCTTAATTTTCCCCTTTTAGCATCGCGGTTTTTGTCATCAAGTACTTCCAATAATAAATGGAAAGTATATTTGTAATTGCAAAACCCTGCTCTTTAATTGATTAAGATTGAAAAATGTAACAAATTAAATTATTTTACCATAATCGAGCAGCAAATAAAGTTTGCCAGTAATTTTTTTCTGCTGTCATAGACGTTCTCTCTTTCCCTTCCGGCAGGGGCACTCCTCATCTCAGATAAAGACCGTCGATAATGTAGTGACAAACCAACGTTGATGTTTTTGCAGCTAACTACAATAAAAAAGAAAGCTGCTAAAAGTCATAAACACAAACATAGGCTATCTTTTTGCGGCGTAACGTCGCAAATTTGCTGTTATGTCAGAGTTACCGCTTACATATTTAAAAATAAAAGCATTATGTCGCGCCCTCTTCTTTTTGGCCTGAACAGCAAAGAAAAAATTGTTTTAATTTACCTTTATTCAAAAAGTTATTTTATTTTATTTGATGTTCCCTCTCCCGCTTCAAAAATCATCGGTGCATTAGAGAGTATTTCTTCACACAGCGGCTGATGAAGATGGTGGGGAGGAGATTGGACGAGGCTTAAACACATGGCCCCGAAAAGTTTAAGCATCCCGAAAGAATGACAATCAATACATCGTGATTGATAGACCTTACAGTGTTTTTTAACCATCAATTCAAAACACACATCATTTAGAAGCATAGGCGTAGCCAGGGGGGGCCAAAGGGGCCATGACCCCCCTGAAATTTAAGTCAAATTACAAAAAAGTATCAAACAAACAAAAACATAATTTTTTTGCGCCTCTGTAGGTACATTAGAGTTTGCTGTTGACTTTTAGCAAGGGAGTAGGGAGGGAGTTGGGTCAGGCGTGACTTTTTAAGTTTTTAAACTTTGTAAACCTTGCACCTGATTGGCAAAGCAGCATACGGGCGTAAGGGGCATTAACAATTTATTAAAATGAATATGCCAGGAAACAATAATGAGTATACCACCCAATCAATTTAGACGAGACCATCCCTGGACGCGTTTCGTCCTTTTGGACTCATCAGCAGGGCCCGTCCCGTCACAAGCAAAAGTAACCCACTCATTAACGTTATCCTTAAAAAAAATCCAACTATGCACATGCAGAAGCTCTGAGACTTCAACCGACGACGTATTGCGTTGCTTAACAGGGCGGGTTGACAAATTGGTTGATTTTGGCTGCATATCCACTGGGAGATCAGTATACACACTGATCTGAAAAAGCAGATTAAACGCTGCATATATAGCCTAGCGCCTTGTTTTTGCAATGCCATCACGCTCGCGGCGAGTGCGTTGACAATTCACAAGGTGGGAGCCGGGCGATTTGTGAATTGTCAACACACTCGCCGCGAGCGTGATGGCATTGCAAAAACAAGGCGCTAGGCTATATATGCAGCGTTTAATCTGCTTTTTCAGATCAGTGTGTATACTGATCTCCCAGTGGATATGCAGCCAAAATCAACCAATTTGTCAACCCGCCCTGTTAAGCAACGCAATACGTTGTCGGTTGAAGTCTCAGTGCTTCTGCATGTGCATAGTTGGATTTTTTTTTAAGGATAACGTTAATGAGTGGGTTACTTTTGCTTGTGACGGGACGGGCCCTGCTGATGAGTCCAAAAGGACGAAACGCGTCCAGGGATGGTCTCGTCTAAATTGATTGGGTGGTATACTCATTATTGTTTCCTGGCATATTCATTTTAATAAATTGTTAATGCCCCTTACGCCCGTATGCTGCTTTGCCAATCAGGTGCAAGGTTTACAATTTCCATCTTCGCCTATAATTTATAAACTTTCAAATGTTATCAAACAAGGTGTGTACGTGTTACACACTAAATATCGCCGAAGTTTTTCTTCTGTCGCAGTCGAGTGATGAGTTGGCAATCCAAGTTATGGTAATTGCAAGAAATAAGCGTCTCGCTGAGCGCTTTCTTGTTTTATTGCGATGCGGACTACTACAAAGACGTCGCTTTTTTATCAGAACGTTCAACCTACCAGTGGGAGTGGTTTCCTTGAATTTCCTTAAATAGTGCGTTATACGTCGCAATTGAAGTTAAACTATTAAAGCCGTTCTTGATAAAACTACATTAGATCAGTGAAATCGCATTCGCACTTTCTCAGTTTTGTTTAACAATTTTTATAGTAGCGACGAGCGTTGTTCATGAAAGGCAAATTGCCGTTATAAGTAAATGATGTCACATTAAAAGTTGCAAAATTTGGCCCCCCTCTCAATTTTTTTCTGGCTACGCCCTTGTTTAGAAGTGATTTCATGCCGTGTAGAATTGGCTCAGCAAGGCAATTCTTGTTGTGAGTTTTGCCATGGCTGCATCAGCTTGTCTTGTACGTTGCAACGTTGATTATTTGATTAGAATGATTTGTGGTAGTGGTAAAGATTAGCATCTAAATACCTATTTTGTAATAGGCTTACTGTAATAATAATGACTGAGTGTGGTCGATCCTCGCGATCGCAGCAAGAATCGGATGACTCTATTTGAACTTGCTGGACAGCTATAGCTAACCTGGTCTGTCCTACGTGAGAACAGAAGCAAAACCAACTCGGGCGAAGAAGCAAGAAATCTGTATTATGCAACAATAACTTTACAGAAAGCAATAGGCAACTTGTGCTAATTGGCGTTAAAAGCCGCTAATTCAGCATCTAAAAATAAAGCAAAGAGGCAAGCAGTCCCGTAGCACTCCAACTTCGGCCCCCCCCCAAAGTAAGCGCAAGAGCCCCTGCGCACAGGTCATATCACTTTAGAGGTGTAAAATTGAAAAGCTGCATTAAGAAAATACACCACAATTTGTACATAAGTAAACAGGCTAATGTCAGAATAAAGCATGCCGATACCGAAGGTGCAAGTCATAAAAAAATTGGCACCGATGCTAGAGTTCAGTAGGACATTTATGCAGACACTGCGAAACGAAAGCAATGACACTGAAAAACATGAAAAAGTTATAAAAACACAGTATCATTTAAATAGTCTGGAGCGAACCTTTTTGTTCGCAAATGCTGTTATGACATTGTCATAATCAAGAGATCGGGCGCAGTCATTTTCGATTGACAACATGGCTAATGAAGATAGTCTACTGTCTGTCATAGACGTTCTATTAAAAGTTTTGATCAGTTTCAATTTGCTGAAGCTTCTTTCAGCGCTGGCAACAGTCACGGGGCAAGTTAGTAAGATTCGAAGTGCGATGTACACATTCGGATACAATTCAAATAAATGAGTCTTTAGAAGATAGTTGAGAAAGTCTTGAGCCGTATTGAGATTGCGTTTTTTTTGTAAAATTAAAACAAACCGCTGTAGCTCAGCGCTCATTTCATCAGAATCAATGTCACCGAACTTTTTTTGGAACTCTTTACAGCAAGTAAGAAGAGCATTTTCTTGTTGCACAAGCAAAAGTTTGTCTCGTGTGTACAAAAACGAAAAGGCGGAAGAAACCTCACGTAACAAATTAAAGCGCTCCTTTATTGACATAATAGCCTGGTCTACTAATGGATAGAAAAAGTTGCTTTTAAATTTCAGTTCAGGAGTAGCTCGTTGTTCCTCTTCACCTTGGTAATCAAACAATCTTCTTTTCTTTCCACTTCTTGACGGAGGAAAAGAAGGATCAATATCCAATTCCTGTGCTATTTCAACAGCAGATGTTGCGGCACTGTCATAACCCGTTGTGCGATAGTTTTGCAAAAACTTTTCACTTGCCTGGATTTCCGTTTCCATTGTATGAAGGGAGACTCCATACGATTGAAGAATCTTGCTTGTTTTATTGACTTGGAATAGGATATCATACCAAATAAACACCGACAAAAGAAAACTCCATTTTGATAAATGCGCTATCAACGATTTTGTTTTTGAGGCAGCTCTTCCATCTTTTCTTTCTATGGAAATGGCTTCCAAGTCTTTCAGTGCCAGCAACACCTCTTTTAAATTGTATCGAAGAGGTTTGATGCATTTAATTCTGCTTTCCCAACGAGTATCAGATTGTGACTTTATGGACAGCTCCACATGTTTCTTCAAAATTTCCCAACGCTGAGCAGAGGAAGAAAACAGCACATACAACCTTGTAAGTACTCCAAAAAATGTCAATGCTTCCGTCGATTAATTAGCACTGTCAACAACAACTAAGTTAAGGATATGGTTTGCACAGGGCACGTAAACAGCTTTGGGATTGATGTCTAGCATTCTTGCTTGGACCACAGAATGTTTTCCTTTCATGTTAGCACCATTATCATATGACTGACTTCGACAATCAGACAATTCGAGTTGCAGTTTGGTCGCTTTTTCTAAGAAAGCGTCCAACAAGCCTTTCCCAGTACTGTCACTTATTCTCAAGTAGCCAAAAAATGTTTCTTTAACAAGAGCAGCTTCTTCATTACATAGTACATAACGGAGAATGACAGACATTTGTTCATGATGTGACATATCTGGAGTGCAGTCCAAAATTATAGAAAAATATTTTGCCAATTTCAATTGCTGTAAATTTTCTTTTTCAACTTCTGTCGCTAGCAATTCAATTAGTTCATTTTGTATGGTAGGACTCAAATAGTGATCTTTAGTGTTTTTATTCTTGATTCTGTCTTGAAGCTCTTTTCGGATCGGATCTCTTCTTGCCAAAAGCTCAAATATACCCAGAAAATTTCCATTGTGAGGAGATCCTAAGACTTCTTCGGATCCTCTAAAAGCAAGATTCCTTTCCGATAGAAACAAGGCAATGTCGATAAGTCTCTCTAAAACATTTCTCCAAAAACGTCTTTCATTGAAAAAAATATTCATCTCGCGTTTGTCGATAGTGGATGAATTTCTTATCCCTTCAGCTAGCAACATCCATTGACTGCAGCATTCTTGGTGGGAAATGCCGTTTTCATGGTCTTTCAGTTTTTTCGAAAAACCCTCCCATGTATTTATACCACTACAAAAGGGGCTTAGTGTTTTTCCAAATAGCTTACAACAAAAGCAAAAAACTTGATCTGATTCCCCAGAATAAACTAGCCACGACCGTGAAACACTTTCACCATTAGGTAACACACGTTTATAATGGTTGGAGGAAAAACGTCGCCTTGGAGTTGTGTTATTATATGGAAAATTCATTATTAGTTGATGTGGTCCACGCTTTACTATATCACATCGTTGAGCATCAGAAATACTTTCAGGCTATTTACATGGGTCATCAGGGATAGGGGTAAATTGAGATTCAGTTATTTTTGATATTGAAGGTTGCGTATTGGCAGGTAAATCACAACTTACATTTTCTGGAAATTCACAATCACTTTGATGCTGATCGTCATAGTCTTCTTTTTCTTGTACACTATAGTTTTCTTCATCCCTCTCGGTACTAGTGCCAGGTCTACTCTGCTCAGTAATCTTGAAAAAATCTGTCATCTTGGGCAATTTCGCTACAGCATCTCGAGCAGTGTTTGCTTCTTTTCTCTTTTGAGCACCACTTTTTGAACGTTTCATTCTATACAATGTCAATAAAATACTTTATCTGCACTCTGCAGTGTATATATATTGTCCCGGTATTTATAGCCAAACAGAATTCCAGACCATTCTATGATTGTTGCGTAACAACGGCATTGTTACGTCAATCGAATATTCAAAATTCTACCAGAAAATCAATCGAAATATTCTAGATTCTGCGAGATAAAATGACGTTGCATTCACTTATGATGTCACAAGCCAATTTCTTCCTACAGTTTAAATCGGTTGTAAACAAGTCTGCTGAACTGAAAATAGTCACGTAGCCAAAAAGCAATTTCAGACTAACTTGGGCCCCCAAAGTTGGCCTGGCCCCCCCCAATTGGGGGGTTTGGGGGGCGGCTGCTACGTCTCTGGAGGCAAGCAACACACAACTACGCGAGAGTCAGAAACTGGTCACAAACCCTAAAACTACAGTTTACTGCACTAAGCATAGCCCAATGAGTCAGCTAAGTAAAACTGATAAATTTAGTTTACAAACTAGGTTGGCGTTGGTACCGGTAAGAAATCTAACTAAGATAGAACGGTAGGAGCACTACAGTATGGCCAAGAGAAAAAATATAACTGAACTAACACGAAAGGTAAATTCCCAGTAAAACTAGCTTCTGCCTTGCCTCAACGAAAAAATATAAAAACTAACAAGCAATGACCGCGCTGACCAAAACTGCGAATATTAAGTCTCTGAGACAAAGGCGATAACGCGTCCGTCACGGTAGCGAGTACGATTCATAACACATGAAAGGAAAAGGCAACAAAAATGATCAAGGCGTCAATGATAAATAGGTTAACTGGACACCACGAAATCTTACACTGAGTGTGGCGGATGGTGTCGTAATGAAAAATTTATGTTAGGCCTATACAAGTGGAAAGGTCATTGTAGTATCTTCCGTTGCACCTGACCTTAACTTAGGTCTTATCGAAAGCACTATAATCGTTGATGCTATATACAATTTATATACAAGCTTTCCATTTCACTCACAAACGTAAACTGAACAACAAGTTTCACACGCGAGAAAAAACTTATTTATCACTACCATTATTCATCATCATTCAGTCCCAGGGGATGTGACTCACGTTACTAAACAAATATTTTGGTTCTAACTGCGAATACAAAATTGCTACGAAATAATGTCAAATTTAGCTTATACATTACAATGTTGTTCTATTGAATCAATACACTACATCCCTTCCTTTCTTAACTTTAAGCGTAATAGCATATGACGCAAAATATAAAATTGAAATAAAATAACTCCACAGCCAAAATAAAGTTTAACACATGCAATAGTCTTTAAAACGAACTGGTGGATGGATGTTACGTTTAGGGCGTTGCTCCCCCGAATTAATTGTGTCCGATGTTGAATTGTTATTAGACTCGCACTGAGTTTCATTGTCGCCGTAATATTCTTTCACAAACGAAGAATCTCGTGTCGTCATATTTCCTTCTTCGTCTTGCACTGTCACCTTCCTTCCATCTTTTTCAACAACTGTTCGAGGAATAGAATCAAAATTAGGAGTCAGCTTGTTTGTTTTATCGGCTTTTAGCAACACGGTATCCCCAATTTGAATGCTTGATTCCCTTGCATTTCGATCAGTGTCTGCTTTCACTTTCCCTCGTAGTTTCTTTTGCCAGTCATTGTCTCGAACTTCTTCATACAGGAATTCCGGATCGCGTATAAGCTCTGGTAGCTTGGTTTTCATTTCGCGACCGAACATCAGAAAAGATGGTGACGCACCGGTGGTTGATAGCGGAGTAGAACGATAAGCAGTTAAAAACTTGTAAATCTCTCTCCTCCAGTCCCTTTTCTCCAAATGGGCAACTCGTATGGCTTTCATCAAAGAGCGATTTTGGCGTTCAACCTCACCGTTGCTTTGCGGCCAAAGAGGAATTGAAGTGTAGTGTTTAATGCCATGTTCTTTTAAGTATTGCTCGAATTCATTGGAGATAAATTGTGGCCCATTATCAGTTCGTAGCGTCAGCGGTAATCCAAAGCGCGAAAATATAGGTATTAATGCTAAAATAACTTTTTCTGTAGTCACAGATTTTAACACAGCAATCTCGTAATAACGACTGAAATAATCAACGATGACAAAAATGTATTCCCCACTGGGTAAAGGTCCCAAGATATCACAAGCACAATCTTGCCAGGGTCCACTGGGTGGAACTACTCTATGCATAGGCTCTGGCTTATTAGGCTCTCCAGTGACCTGACAGCCATGACATTTTCGACAAAGTCTCTCGGCCTCGGTGTCCATTTTTGGCCACCAAACTTTGGAACGTAGTCTGTTTTTTGTTTTCACAATGCCTTGATGTCCCTCGTGAGCAAGCTGTAACACCTGTTCACGCAAACTTTTTGGAATGATCAAACGTGTGCCACGCAACAGTAATTGACCATAACAACACAATTCATTTCTAACATGCAGATAGCTGGACAATTTACACGAAGCCCAATCACCAGTTACAATACAGCGTCTAAGTTCATCAAATTCAGGATTTATTGCGGATGCTTTCTCGATCTCGCGAGTTGTCAATGCTACGGGTGTAGAATGAACAGCAATTTCACGGACAAAATCATAAATTTCTTGTTCTGCTGTATTAATATGCTCATTTCTATTCAATCTCGATAAAGCATCAGCAATATTCATACTACCTGGTTTATATACAACATCAAAATCATAAGATTGTAAACGCAAAACCCATCGCTCAATGCGTGCCGACGGTTTTGAGGTTTTAGAATAAATGTATTTAAGTGGTTTATGATCAGTTTCAAGCTCAAATTTTTTTCCAAACACATACAATGAAAAACGTTCGCAAGCCCAAACTAGTCCCAGGGCTTCCTTTTCAGTTTGACTGTAATGACGCTCAACGTCAGACAAACTTCTAGATGCATAGGAGATTACTCTCCAAAGGCCGTCTTGTAGTTGCGTTAACACTGCTCCCAAACCAACAGGAGACGCGTCTGCAATAATACGCGTTTTGCAGTCGTTTTTGAAATACGCCAAAGTGTCTGCTCGAGAAATAAGTGACTTCAATCTCTCGAATGCAGATTGTTGCTCCTTACCCCAAACAAATTTAACATGTTTTCTAGTAAGGTCCATTATGGGCCTTCCAATTGTTGCCAAATTTGGAATAAACTTTGCCGAATACTGGACCAGGCCCATAAATGATCTTGCCTCCTTTTCGTTTTGAGGCGGTCTGGCGTTTTGAATTGCCTGAACCTTTTCATCGTTTGCTTTTATGCCTCTACTGCTTAAATCGTGTCCAAAAAAGGTCAATTTGGACAAACGAAACTGGCACTTGTCTCGATTGAGTGTAAGACCAGACTCCTGTAGCTTATTTAAGACAGCGTGTAGACGAGCGTTATGTTCAGATGCGTTTGTGCCAAACACAATAATGTCGTCAGCAATATTTGCAACACCATCACACAACTTTAACACATCACTGATTACTTTTTGGTATTTTTCAGGTGCCGAACTTAACCCGAACATTAAGCGTTTATACCTGTACAAACCACGATGAGTAACAAACGTCGTAATATTCCGACTTTCCTTATCTAAGGTGATTTGATGAAAACCCCATTTAAGATCCAGTTTACTAAACATAGTACTTCCATTTAATCGATGCAGTAATTCTTCAACTGAAGGTATTGGGTGCCTCTCTCTAACTATGGCTTCATTTGCTCGTCGCATGTCAACACAAACTCTAATATCGCCATCGGGCTTTGGTATAATGACTAATGGCGATATCCAGGACGTCGGCCCTTCAGGTACTTCTTCAATTATATCTGCGGCGAGAAGTTCGTCTAACTTCTTGTCTACTTTTTCCCGCAGTTGAAAAGGTACCCTGCGCACTGATTGCGCAATTGGCTGTACGGACGTGTTCACATGCAATTTTAATTCATAGCCTTTAAGTGTACCTACTCCCTTGAATAAATTTGGGTAACTATCATAAATGTCCGAATCAACAGAGTTCACGACTAACGGCCCAATGTGCAACAACCCCAAATCTCGAGCAGTGTCTCTGCCCAACAAATTATGGCCCTTAACATCAATAACAATAAAATCAGCCACACATGATTTATCAGTATCTCCTACAAAAACATTAGCTGTAAACGTTCCCAATGTAGGTAAAGGATTAGTGCTGCCATAAGCATATAGTGTTTTTGCTGATTTTCGCGTACTTGCATCAATTCGCTTACTTTTAAGCCACTCCCATGTGCTTTTATCCACTACATTACACGCAGCACCCGAGTCAATAAGAAAGTCATGGAGTTCAATACCACCAACATTTAACGTTATCGAATCGTTAAGGTTACCATGCGATAAGGAACCCAAAATAAACACGTAGTCTTTGGACGGATCATCACTTTTTTCTCGATCTGCTGCTACTGCATTGGTGTTGGCGGGAGTTCTTCGAAAATTGCTCGATTGCGCTGATCGGTTATTCCCTTGCATTCCACTTCCACATTTCGCTTTGAAGTGTCCTTTTCTTCCACAGCCGTTGCATCTTTTGTCCTTGGCAGGACATTCTGGTGAATTTTTGACATGGCCCTTATGACCACACGCATAACACTCTACTGCCTGTCGCGGAGAGCGAAACATCGTTTTATCAACTTTTCCCCCCTTACGCAAAACATTTAGCTCTACCGGTGGGATCAAGCTTTTCATGGCTTGGAGTTGATGGTGCACTTTCTCATGAGCTCTTGCAGTGTTGAGCACGGCATCAAGCGTTAGAGTGTCTTTCTCCAACAATTTTCTCCTCACGTCGTGCGAGTAACATTTGCTTATGATCTGATCACGAATGCGTTCATGAACAGAATCACCAAACTCACAAGTCGCCGCTCCTTGTCTCAACCTGCACACAAATTCGTCGATGGTTTCCTCTCTCGTCTGCGTTAGCTGATGAAATTTGTGCCTTTCGAAGTGAACGTTTGCTTTCGGGACAAAATAATTGTCTAAAATTGCAACAGTGGCATCGAAGTTATTTTCATCATTAGATTCGTCGACTAAGGTATAGTAAATTTGTTGCACCCCCAATCCTGCTGTATGGAGCAACAATGCCTTCTTTTGTGCATCCTGCGTAACGCCTTTCCCGACTACATAAAGCAAAAACGCTCTTTTCCATGTTTTCCAGCGCTGAGCTAAACTACTAGTTTCGCCGTCAACACTAAACGTATTTAAACTATACATATCATTGTCCGTAATCCTCGTCGCCATTTGTAGTATCTTCCGTTGCACCTGACCTTAACTTAGGTCTTATCGAAAGCACTATAATCGTTGATGCTATATACAATTTATATACAAGCTTTCCATTTCACTCACAAACGTAAACTGAACAACAAGTTTCACACGCGAGAAAAAACTTATTTATCACTACCATTATTCATCATCATTCAGTCCCAGGGGATGTGACTCACGTTACTAAACAAATATTTTGGTTCTAACTGCGAATACAAAATTGCTACGAAATAATGTCAAATTTAGCATACATTACAATGTTGTTCTATTGAATCAATACACTACAGTCATCTCGATCATTCCTTGTCACAACAATAGCTTACTATTTATTAGAGATGAATCAGAGAGTTTAAATACTTACCTGTACACCAAGTTTACATTGTCTCCTGGGATGTTGCTGCCTGGTGGTCATGTTTGACAGAATTAGTTTGAGCTATCAGCCCGCGGTCATAATTCCATCTTTGAAGTTAACTACATATCAATACACTGATACACATTGACAACAGAAATCAAGTCAGTTCACAGTGTTAATGGCACCTTCTCCTTCCTCGAAAATAAAGTTGGGAAGCTTTTAGCATCTGCAACCATTTATTGGCTACGTCAAAACCCACAGCCAAAAATATTTGTTGTTTTAAATTTTTAGCTATCAATTTTTGCTCTTTAAAAAGCTGCATTTTTTTCAAAAATTTAAGTTTGCAGCTTTTTCTGCCTTAAACGTCAAGGCTTGGCCCACAACCAATTTTTGTCCTTCTTTTGTGTTTACTCTGAAACTATCTGTTTTAGCTCTGTGTGAATGGCCCACTGGTATGGTAAATGTCCAAGAGTAAAAATGTGAGAACAAATATGGATCGGAACAGCGTCGCTGTCTGCAGTTCGCTCAACGTGCATCGCTGGCTTCTTGTTATACTTTACCCGCCCTCCTCCTCCTCCTCCCAGCAAAATGTATTATCCGACCCTTATGCTCACTTAATGTACTCGACACTAGCTCTGTAATCGTTTTACCTAACAGATTCATTCTCTATATTGAAAGGGGCCCGCAACTTGATTAGCCCTAGGCCCATTTACTCTTAACTTTTCCACGACCGACATGATATAAACAAGGTTTGTCACAACTCTAAAACACGTTCTTCATACAATATTGCTAGTCTAGAAAGCGTATAAAAAATTTAGTCGAGCTTGTGTTGGTTATTCTTTGGGCTACTTTGTGAAGAAATATATGGACTTTCTCAATTTTTTCTAGAATTATCAGGTGTTTTTGATGCGTTTCTTCTTCTTTTTTGACGCTATGACGTTAAATTTTAATGTGCATTTGTAATCCAAATATCTGTATTCTTGCATTGCTATTTTCAAATACAGCCTAAACCGTAAAGGAATTTAATGAAGGAGGGCAGAAGACATGTCCTCCACCATCCATCAAGATCCTTATCTATACTATTAAGCACAAATTTATCTGTCCCTATGTCAATCTGTGTGTGTGTGTTTGAACTCTTTCGAAACTGCCAGATGTATAGGCACAAGACTTGGCACGATTGATTATCGGCCTCGTGTGAGCGTGATAAGGGATTTGATGACGTCATAATCACATTATAATCTACCATAATTTTTTCAAAAATTGGAGTTTTTGACGGAAGAAAGCGGGTTTTTGCTTAAACAAAACTGCATTCGACTTAACGTTTTCAAGAAATTTGCTCTTTTAGCAAGCAAGATGATGATATGGAGATCAGCGTAAAGATTTTACTTCATTCAACGATAGGACCGTAGGAAGGTGATTATTATGGACGAAGTAAAACGTAATGAAATCCTAAGTTCAAAGAAAAATCGAATTAGAGCATTAGACTTAAACTAAACATTTTTACTTGAAAAGAGCTTATTGGGCGTAGGCCTACTCGGATGGAGAACATGACTATGGGGGGAAAGCAATGCCCCTTTCTTGCTATGCCGAAACTAAGAAAAATGGCCCACCCAAAAAATTAATATCATATCAAAGGGTGTCGGCCGAGTTTTAAAATAGGTCTACCAGTAAATAATTTATATCTGCAATTGTGAAAAGGACCACAATTTTGGCGTTTTATTCATTTCTGACTTTGTCCTCCTTGCTTTTTGAAACGAGCAAATAATTAGTTTGTAAAATCATGCTTTGTGACAATTACCAGTCTTGATTAATAGAGTGAATAATCGCTATTACATGTGTAGGAATTTTAGCCTCCATTTGCAGCAAACTTTCCTAACTGCTCTCATCAATATTTGTTGGGTGAAGCCAGCGCAGCTGCTTCAACCAATACTTTTAAACTCGGCGTAGCTGATGACAAGCTCTGCCGGGGCAGAGTTGCACTATATTTGGGAGAAACAGTTTTGTTGTTTTGCTTGAAAATAGCTTCATAGAGTTTCCGGGATCAAAGCTATAAGTCTGAGGGCAAGACAATACTCCTGATAACTCCCTTGAACACGCCTGAACAGGCAACAGGAAATATATTACTGAGCCAGTAGGGTCATGAGAAAGTTTATGCGGAAATCAAAAAAATGCAATATCCCTATGTGAAATTGCACCGTGCGGAGCACGTACCTGCTATACTTCCAAACTAAGAGAAACACATGGACTCCTTGGTACGGTAAACAATGAACAGAGCACATATATTTAAGGCGTAACCAAGACTTTTAAGTGACAAATTTATTTACGAAAAAAGCGCTCCAAGTTGTGAAATGCACCTACTACCTAATACCTAATTTTCTGTTTTTGAAAACAATCGCTACTCTGACGTGCCAATGCCTCAGTTAAACTACAATGCTGTTCCTCTTGGCTATTCATCTCAATAGAGAAATCGCTATCACCGTAATAAAGGCTATGCTTGTCCTGCCTATAATGTTTTTGACTCGATCGCTTGTTAAAAATCATTTCATTTGCGAACAAGAATTGATTTTGCAGACACACCATTAACTTTTTATTACTATTTTCATAACTTTTCATTGCGTGAAGCCGACGGAACCGGCGAAACCTATGTTCTCAACCCTGGACGTTGCTATTGGAGGCATCAACGCCGGCACATCCGGCTAACTCATGACAAAGAATTTAAAAATATTTAGCTCCAAAAGGTTTTATTAAAAACATCTCTAAAATTAGGAAAAACTATTGAAACTCGAGCAAATTAGATTTGTGTTTCTCCTCCTTCTCGCATTCAAGTCGTAGCCTTGTCTAGTAACGTTTAAAAATCCCTGTCATACGGTGATTGCTAGCTCTCGCAAGTTCACTGAGACTTTGCTTAAGACAGAGGGTGATGTCAGTCGAAAAGGGTTGGTGACGCTATTTTAAAGGTGTCACTGCTCTCTACAAAAAGGTCTTTAGTAAGAGGTTTTCATTAATGGCTGCTGATAGCCGGTGCTCCGATTCATAACAACGCAATGGAATAAGAACTTTAGGTACTTGTGGGTTATCTGTCACCACTTTTTTTCACCAGGTATTAAATTAAATGAGTTAGGGTTAGGGTTAGGGTTAGTCACCACTTTTTTTAATTTATTCATTGGGTGGCCATTCTTGCAATACTAACCCTAACCCTAACCCTAACCCTAACCCTAACCCTAACCCAAACTCATTTTAGGCTTAAACATTATATATACAGTTAAATAATAGTAATTTAATACCTGGTGAAAAAAAGTGGTGACAGATAACCCACAAGTACCGAACTTTATTTTGTGATAAAGCAGGTCAAATTGAATGAATGCATCGGTATTTAGACTATTTTAAAATAATCAAGAAAAGCAGCTAAAAACCACAAAAAAGTCACACAAGATTTAAAAAAATGTTTGATTTAAGTAGCTACTGCAAGCGTGAAGCATGTGGAGTAGACGTAAATGCTTTGTCTTCAATGATAAGTAGAAGGTAGAAATGACGCAGGGACGATTAGGCCAGATATATGGGCAAATTTATACGTAAGACCATAATTTGTGAATTACCTTCTAAAGTTGATTAATAAGTGAGGCTTGCAAGTATTTTGTTTCGACACCTAACCTAACCTTGCTTGCAACATTACATTTTATAAATCTACTTGCATTATATTCTTTTTTTCAAGTCAGCGGACTTTGACGTTTTGACCTAACTCGTCGCGCAAGTGCAAAGACAAGCGCTTGTTCGCATGCACAGCGAGTTGAGTCAAGAGGTAAATTAATCACTAAGATGAACAGAAATTTAAAATGCATGCTAAAATGAATTGTACCTATGCAAAGTGTGTGATACTGCGAGAAAAATTGGAACGTAGAACCTAACTGCCGACATTGCACTCTATTTCTATGTGCCTGGTTTCATCAGTGCAGTTGGTGACTACACTGATGAAACCTGATTTGTTCGCCTAAATAGTGTGCACTGTTTGCGGTTGCGTTTCAAAGCAGTGGATCTCAATCGGGTACGATACATCAAAGCTAGGGATAGGATATGTGTTGTGAAATCCTGTGCTGTGTAAGCACAGTTGTAACAGAAAAAACATTTCAATTCAAGCAAATTTTTGAAGCTGCATTTTTGTAAGTTATTTCAGGCTTGGGCTACGGTAAAAGTTGAAGAAAGCTCAAGGATTACGAGTCTATAAAAAGGTTAAGAATCACTGTTTGAACGTAAATCACTTGTCTCTTGTATCAATTCTTTGCCAAAACAAAGGCAAAGTTTATAAATTGTTGGGTAAGAAATATTAAGATGCTACGCACTATTAGGCCTACCATATTTTCGTTGCCCAAAAAGAGGACAAGTTTCGTCAGCAAGTAAAATACAAGTAGGATAAGACAATCCCCTAGGCTACATTCAGCAAACGTTACGGCAAAAAAATAGACAATAAAACAAGACAAATTTATTTGTCAGATTCAGCCCATGAATATTTTGCGGTTGCCCCAACTTTTTTCTATAAGGAAGGATCAGCTTTAACGTGATTATAAAATTGAAAATCGCTACGTCCTTTTTTGAAACAAGGATGCTTCTGCCGTAGTTCATCAGAAAACACTTTTTCTCTTTGGCATCATTGTTTAGCTTTATTTAGCTTTCCAAATTTTACTTTATAATAATTATATTAATCTAAATGGTAAAAACGAGGACATTAGGCTACTTTTTAGTGTCCTCGGAGGACCATTCATTTTTTTTAAAAAAATAGGACAAATCCTTTTAAAAGAGGACGTATGGTAGCCCTACGCACTATGTAAGGTCGTTCCTGAAACTGATCTTTGACTTTGCTATGTAGGCTAGTGTGCAAAAGGTGTCTTGAGTGCTATGTATTTAGAAAGTTTCCCATTTCGAGGCACTGAACAAATAAAATTAGATATTGCCTTAACCTTCATAGGGTTATTGGGGTCAAAACTGACCCCAAGACAAGTTAATTTCTAGTAACTCTTTCTATTCTTGGTTGTTCAAGTTGTGCCCTGTTGAATTCTTCAATTAGACTGTATTTGTACAAATGAAAATGATGTTCCCCTCAAAACGATAATTTTCTTTTTTGTATTATACTTTCAAAAAATATACCATAAACATTAATTGGGATCAAAATTGACCCAACATGTAATATTATGTTATGTCTTATACTGTATTCTTCAGTTGTTAATTTCATGTTTTTTGATAACTGCCTAATTATTTTCTCTTTTCCTAGCGATTGTTTTTAGGCCTTTTAGAAAAACAATGGCTGAGAGAAATAGAAATGTTTTCTAGGATGATCATTGTTTACATATCAAAATTTTTGTTGCAGCTTTTTTTAACTAGTTCCTTGTATGGACTAGTTTTTCATTCTTGTTTTATATATGTGAATTGAAGTCCTTGTTCATACAAAATTTCATTGCAAGTTTGTTCTTTTTGTGTTCAAGAACTGTTTAAATTTCCTGATATAAAGACTTGTTTTCTTATATTTAGCAGAATTGGTGTGGTCGATTGATTCAGTTTAGTGCTTATTGCTTTTAACCTCTAAGTAACTAACTTTTATACCCAATGGGATTCTTTCAATCACATGCAGTTTAGATTCATGTAACAACATGTTTTTGAATTAAAATACTTAGAATATCAATTTAGATCAAGTTCTAATCCTATCATAAATCACACTTATGTTCAAATTTCTTCCAAATTCACTAAAGGTTTTTTGAAGAGAAAAATTGGCCTACGTTACTTTATATGTTTGAATATCGACACTGCACTAAAACTATGCAAAAAGGATTGTTTTGATATTTTTGTAGCTCCTTTGATTGATATTTGTAACAAACGAAACATTCAGCATTGCTTAAAATCATGATTAAAGCAATTTTAAACATGGAGTCAAAGGTGACCCCAATCAACTTGAACGTTACACAACGTAATCAATGTATCAGGGTTAAGCATGTAAAAGATATCTTCGGTAAGTGTGGCAGCATAGATGACGATTCCATGATATACAACAAGACGATGTTTTCCTGAAAACAAAAATGATGTAAAACTACATATCTTACTAAAAATTTAAAGTGAATCTTCATAAATCTGGCTCAACGGAAAAACGGAGAGAAAAATCGCACTTTAAAGTTCCTAAAATTATTTAGCCTAATTTTTGCCATTGTTTGCACGGCAGTTGTTGATGAGCATATTAGCTTTCTTGGTAGTTCACTTCTTGCAAAACAAAAGTTTACGAGACTGTAGGGGAAAGCAGGACAGTTGTTGCAGTTTTCGCAAAAGGTACTACAACTTTTTTTGACTAGACCGAAAGATAAAATTTTAATGCTGTGTGACTAGTTAATTAACCCATGCGTTCATATCTATTACAAGAAATTAGTTGCATTTTACATGAAATTTGATCAATTGTGTAAGTCAGTGTAAAAGGTGACTGCCCATCCCGCTACTGGGATGGGGTGGGCTGTTTTGGTTTACTGAGCAAAACTTGACCCTAAAAATTTACTGAAAAACTGTGCGCAAATTTTAGCAAATGCTTGTAATTCTAAGTTTTATTTTCAACATTAAATTAATTTTTGTAAAAAAATGTACTTAAAATGACAAAACCTATGCAAAAGAATTGTTAAAATTACTTTGCGGTCAAGAAAAAAAAAAACTTTATTTCATTCGCAGTTGTCACTTGTAATAAATTTGTCTGATGCATTACACTCAAAATGGAATCAATTATTACATTTAGTGCTTTAAATTTAAGATTCACCTCACCACACACCATGTAAAACTAACATTGATTCAAAACTTTTTATATATTTTTCTACTTAACTAAAGTAGTAGTTGAAGAGCAGCATCTATGTGCTCTGGGCTTTCATTTTTATTGGACCTTGAGCTTTTTGAGATGGTGTTTATGGTATTCCAGTCCCCGAGATTTCATTTCTACCCATAAAACTGGTTCCCAAGGACGTAAACTTTTCGATGAAATTTCATACGCAGCGTGATGCAGCTTCAGCTTTTTTCAAGCCTGGACTCATTTCAAAATCTTTGCAAAGACATAAAATTTATATGCTTAAAAACAAGTTTTTTGTCATTCGTAAGCAGTGGTTATTATTTAGCCTTCAGACAATATTCAGACCAAGTAACCTGTCAATAACGGCAATGTCTAGCAAAATGAACTCAAATAGCACTTTTACATGGCTGCCACACAGCATAATACACTTCCTACTGACCAGCAATTTTTAATGCATAGCCTACTGACAACCATACTGAACCAGTAGACCTAATTCAGTCTCAGGAAATCAAAAAGTCAAGTAGCCTACAACAGTACAAGTTGCTTGCTCTATATAAAATCTGAAGAAGCTTTTTAACAGGTCTACATGCTCCATGACTAGTTTTAGTGCAGTTTTGTGTATTTCTTTTGAAACGAGGTTATTATTCGTTTGCTTATGGGTTCTTGGCATTATATTTGAAATATTATTAAGACTAAATATTTATCAATAAAAATGAGGAAATGAGTCTAAAACAATTTGCAGGTTAAAAAAATCAAAATTTACTTCAAAACCTAAGCTTTGATCATAATACAAATGGCACACAAAAACGGGGTAACTTATTACATAATGTAACATTTCTCCTCGCGTGGGGTACTATAATCTTTTGTTTAATTATGGACAAATTTGACCCCCAATGGCTTCTACATTTGTTTCGTAAAAATTACAATAAATTTTTTGCCCAAAATTAAAGTAATTTTACAATAACAAAGATTTTTCTTGCTGGTATCTAATTTTTAGTATCACCAAAAATTTTTAAACTACATTTTTTGTAATAACTTTTAACCAAACTCTAAATATTTGCGAAAAATTTGATAACAGGGAAAACTATGATGTACGAAACACTTTTCAACTGCATCTTGTTAACTTCACTTATAGAAAATATTAGGAATTTAACTACTCGCCTCTGTAACATTTCTTTCCGGTCTTTCCCATCTAAATGTGGTCGATTAAATTTTTTTTATTATGTTTTCATTTTCCGGATTTTCAGAACAACGAGAAAAACCAGAGCACAAAACCAGGTTTGCTTCAGAGTTCGTGAATTTTGTTGTTCAGCTTGAACTGCGTAGTATCAACGTCAATAAATAAATTATTTTTATAAATTCTTCAAAAAGAGAAAATCATACCGAGGTGTCTTTCCCAAGAGCGGAACAGTAGCTGTTACTGCAGCTTTTAGCGCAAACTTTGTATTTATTTGGTTTATAGACGCAGGCAACTTTTTCGTTTGAAAGACGCTTTTTATTGATTACGCGTTACCGAATGCAAGCATTTGTTTGCAAGTGAACGAGATTTTTGTTTTAGTTTGACATTTACTGTAGAGTACTGGGTTTTGGAAACGAGCAGTTTTAACTGAGGACTAGGTGGTTATTTAAGGTAGTAAATAATTTAAGAACTAATTGAATCTATTTGTTTAGCGTGTTAATTATATGTATGTAGTATACTGTTGGATATATGGCGACTGTTGTTGGCTGCGATTTCCGCAACAGTTGGTAAGTGATATGATGTTTGATTTAATTTGCATTTGTTCTTGATTTATTGTAATTAAATTTAATGTTGATTTGGGTAGTGCAAAAGGAATTCGCGTCTGTGACCACCGCTTGTTACTATTACTTTCTTTATTTAATGTTACTTTAATCTTATTTGCTTGTTTATTTCGCATTAACTAAGTTTTACGTTTAATAGAAAACCACTACACTTCACGAGTGCGTTTCAACAAAGCAGCCAGCAGCAACAGTAGCTATCCCAAGATGGGTGCGACCTTTGATCGTTATTGCCAATAAACCGGGCTTTATGCAACTCGCCACATTGCCACCAACGTTAATGATGAGTTGCATCATTAACTGGTGAACACAAGCCTAAGCCACTTTACCTTCAATACGTGCAAACCTTTGGCCTATATTCTTTAAAATAAATCCTTTGAGAAAATTAAGGGCCTAAATCTTTTTTCCCATTGCTCTACTTCCATTGTGGTCCAGAGGACAGACAAACCAGCCATTGATTCTTCGGCAAAATTCAAAATTGACCCAGAACATCATCTTGTAAAAGCCTTCTTTGAAAAAACGTTATTTTCAGTTCCAATCGTGACGGCGGTTCAAGCAAAATACCTGTGCCATTTACCTTACTTGTCGGTTACGTTGATACTTCCTTGGTCAATCAACTTTGAAAAACAACCAAGTGCATGTATGCACAACAATATACAAATTTCTAACTTTACCTTTGCTTAACAATTGCTTAAAAGAACGCATTCTGATCCTTTCTTCATCATTCCATGACGACACACACATCTAACTTGGCAAGGTTGTAAGACAGAGCAATCAATATGGGTAAATCTGTTTTCACACGTTCTCTCACATCTGCTGCACTTTTCTAACACAGTATTGGGGTCTGAACAAACCACAGTTGGTGTTGTAGTGATTGCAGCTGGGGTCGTTCCGATCCGAAGATTGTTTGAAATAGCGGAAGCGTCTGCAAACAGGAGAAAGAATTAACGGTAGACTAATTATTCGTTCTTGCACAGAACTCTTGATCTGTTTTGCTAGTTTTAGCCGGACTGAACCACCACAACGCGTAGAGTGTTCGGACCCCCAACCGTCTGCCTCGTAAAAGTGAAAGAATATTAAAAGTATCTTTTTCTAAGGCACAGCAAGCCAACTTGACAATTTTTTTTGCGCGATTTCTTTTTGGTCGAGAACCAACCGGGGAAGGTATTTTTATTATTTTTTAGAACTTTTTGATATAAGCCCTTCGCGGTTGGAACCAGCAACCTACTGCAGTCGAAGCCTACGCTCCCGCTATTAAGCAAGACATTACTAGCTGATCCACAAGTCCATAAGCCACCGGCTTTGGCCGGCTTTTTTGCTGAGTCGCTTAAAGTATGAGCCAAAAGACCACGATTTTACGGTTTTTTTGGCCCAATCGAACAAGTGGTCCTGGAATCTGGGCTTTGTAATGGCGTAGGTCTTTTTCAGGCTTTTGCAGCAGAAGTCTCTACTTTTCAGTTTTCGGAAGCAATATTTTTACTGAAATGACTTAATTAGATGTTTGTAACTAAGTTTAAGAAACGAAAAGCTGTAATTAGCCAAATTGTTCTTACTCAAGAAGATACGCCGGCCAATAAAAAGCGCAGTAAGTTAATCACACCTAAATGTTGGCAGGTAGTTTAAGCACAGTAGATGGTAGACTCATTATGCAGTAGAGTTGCTTATAGGCGGGCGTTAAACCAATTTTAAAAATGAATAACTACGATATTAAAGCATTGACCAAGTGTCTAGCTAGTAGGCTGTTTTAGCGGTACCAGTACACTGGCGCAGGTGCATAAAAACAGCGAGGTCAAGTTAATGGTTGGTGCACTGAACTATATTTTAGATGATTTTATTCATAATCGCAATAATTTTATTGTAATAACCAAATTGATAGGTTGCTGCAAAACGAGTAGGGTAATGTCAGTAAACCAATTTCAAGTTATTTTGTGATTTTTAAACCTACCTAAAACCAGTTTGTATTTGGCAAGATGTTTCTATGACAATCCAGTTTAGCTAAAACACGTCTCTTTTTTGAAACACTTTCTTTAAAATAACAAATGTAGTGTTTTCTCACGTTACTTTAAAAACAAACAAGCCAAGGCTTTCAAATGCTATTTTAGAAATGTGGACTCAAATGTCAAAAACCCGGGGTTTTTAGCTCGGCTGTCAAAAACGGCAAGGACTTTTTTGGACTCGAGGTTCGGCTGTATGTGAAAGTAGTTATTATCGACCATTTCAGGGTCTTACCTCCAGAGAAACAAGCACTTCGAGTGATGCAAAGATTATTTCTGCGCACAAGCCCCGGAGGGCAAATGCATCCAAGATTACACGCATTGGATGTGCAAACGCTAAACAGATTGTCGCAAGTTTGCTCGCATTCAATGCAACCTTGAAAAAAACCATTTGGACATACGAGAGCAGGAGGAATTGGCGGTGGTGTTGTTACTGCATGAAAAATAATGCGCTGTTATGTACCAACGTAAAACATAAGAAAAAAAGTGGATCAAGGTAGCTGTGATTGTGAAAAAGACTTCAGGCTCCGCTGTTTAAAGTTTCTTTTTCAAGCGAATAGTAACAAATCAGTACTCGCTTTTTCAAACAATTTGTAGTGTTTGAATTTCAAAGATTTGAATTCGAAAGTTAAGGTGCGCTAATGGAGTTTGGTCAAAATTTTCTTGATTCGAATGCCTCAAATAATTGTAACGTTGAGATGATAACGATTTGGGGTGGTTAAAGTTGATCCTTTTGTTTCATGTAACCTTGCACGATGTTCATGAAAAGGTGCATGTATTATGTATAACAAGATTTATAAAAACGATTCAAACTGGGTCATAAAAAAATCAAGCAAAGAAATCTAATTATAATCACACTGAACTGATTTCGAGCTAACCTACCTCGCGGCAGCAATGCTATCATGGCAACGTGACCAACAAGACTTACCTTGAGAAGGACATTCGCTTAAACGTAAGCAACGATTATTCCCTCTTACAAGTCCAAGTGGGCAAGTGCATCCCCTGGTACAAAATTGAGAGTTGCAGTTAGAATTATCGGGCCTGTCACACGTCCTTTCGCATTGAACACAACTCGTGTAAGTTAAAACACTTGGACAAGCAACAGGCGGTAAAGTAGGAGGGGGAGGAGTAAAAACAACAGGAAATCTTGGCGTTAATGGTGCTGCAGTTGTTGTTGTTGTTGTTGTTGGTGGTGGTGGTGGTGGTGGTGTCCTTGCTTCCGTGGTTCCTTTAACAATAAATATTTTCTGTGAGGCAATTGTAGTAGACATAAATTACATGCTCTAATCTTCTAAAGACCATCCTATTTTACAAAAAATGACTTGATTTCAACTTTCCCGCTACACTGCATTTCTACCACAAAGTTAATCACAAAAAAATTTAGTAACATGATTTTGTCGAGGCCGGTGCACCACCAGTTAGTGCATAAAGGATGCTGATCAAGACTGTAACGGCATTTTTTGTGCAAAATTTACAATGTTTTTCAAAAAAAGATCTTTGCAATTTTGAAGAAATGCAATACCAAGGCATATAAAAGCAGAGTTCACTTGGGTTTTGAGTGGCGGATATGATTCCGAAATAGCTAATTATTTTAGGAGGAGTCACTCTGTTTTTGCCTCAAGTGAGTGCTGAGGAAAAATTGTGAAGAAGACCAAATAGGCATCAAACTTTGAATCGGGATGCGCATTTCCAAAACATCTGCTCCATTAAATAAATTCAGGGCCTCCGAAAAAATTCTGGGCTTTGGTTTTTTGATACCCCCTGGAACTTCTCTTAAAGTTTTTGGAAATCCATACGGGTTCTTTGATCGAAATATAGCAACACTCGCAAGTGTAATAAATTGTTCGTTGTTGAGTTCTTGAAGAAGGTACTTTACTTGCTCAGTGGTTTTATTGAGAATGGGTGAAACCGCACAAGCACCGAACAATTCAAAATTGCCCAGCTTGAGGACTTTTGAGTATTTTGAGAAATGATATCGAAAAATCGCTACGTTCCACAAACAAAATCGCTTTTCACCGAGATTTAGCCTTATTGTTGCATATTGACGTGATCAATGTGTGATTTGCTAATAACATCGTAAAGGCAGAAGCGGCAGTCGTTAAGACTTTTAGCGCGTGAAAAAGATTTTTTATTGCATTATTTTGAGTATCCTGTCAAGTGATTTAACGAAATGTTTAGTCATGCTATAACATATGAACGCTGTTGCCAGAAGCCTATCTTAATGTCATTATCATACTAAAAAACTGGATAAAATTCAGCTCAAGAGCGAGAAAATTTTTTCCAACAAACATCTTAGTTTTTGTACGGCAAACATGAACATAACTAAAGAAAATCAATATCAAAGAACAGAAGTTTGTCAGCCTTAACTTTCGACTCTTCATTGGTCGAGTCAATAGATAATGTGGAAGATCATAAAATGTTCTTACTCATGACTATTTTTAAGCACAAAAAGATATTAGAAAGTTTAGTCAACTATTATGTTGTTATACTCCGGCTACTAGAAAACCTTTTGTCGATTATAAAAACAGGACCACTTAAATTCAGATCTATTTTGTAGCTTTTAGAACTCTCAACACAAAAATGCGGTCGCATTTCTACCACCAAGAATGCAAACATGCAGGGAAGTTTTGGTAAAGTGTCTTTCCCAAAGACGCGACAATTTAGTTATTGTGAGATTTGATCGCACGGTCTTCAGATTTGCGGCATAAACTTGATTATCCGTTTTATGCTGTGAATTTTCATCGCAGAAAAAAGTGGGAAAACAAACAAACAAATGTACAGCAAACAAGCACAAAACTTTCACTGACTTGCATCGCACAACTCTCTCGGAACACATTCATTATTAGCATTTCGGAAGTATCCAGGCCGGCAAATACAACCCTGGCGGCACAAAGCAAAGCAGAAGTTGCGGTACCGTCTTCTAGAGCAAGGCACTTCACATCGAGCACAACGGCTAAAAATGCGGTTGCCAGTACAACCTAAGAAAAAAAAAAGAAAAAAAGTCATTTTCAATTAGAGCACCCTTTCGTATTTTATTCACACCTATCCACAAAAATAATAATACAAATTCTGGAGATCTTGAGAAAAGAGTTTTGGCGTACTGTTCTCATTACCATCCCTCATTTCACTACCGTCCGGCATAAAAATATATCAAATAGTTTCGGGAACAATTTTAACTCTAGAAACACCAAAGGAACGACATATATTTTTCTTCAACTTTTATCCAATTGCCAAAACATTTTTTTCAAACTCTATTGGTCTGAAATATAACTGGGAAAGGGTTTCTAATGACTCTTCTTATACATAAAGCACTCCAGCATCATTGCTATTATTGGTCATATAGCTGAAGGTTTTGGCCTTACATTGTTGCTAATTTCAACGCTAAAATAACAAGGCAAAAAGGTTGACGACAGGCTGCACTACATGGAAAGAAATAATTTCTTTTTCCAGAAAGTTTGAAAACGATGGATTTTCCTCCCTACTTTCCTTTTGTTATTTACTCTGTGGGTATCGCCCGTAAGGGCCCCCATCAGTAAGGTCAAGGTTAAGAATATCGGATCAGACCGCTGCACCGGCTTCATTCGATTGATAATTGTGACAATATAAATAGCTAGTTAATGGTCGTACCAAAGTCAGATCGATTAAACAAAACATTTTAAAGGGTTGCATATAATCCCTGTATTTTTCCCAAAGTTTTTCGCGTTTCTGCCAACGTCTTGCTTCTCCTGTTTCTAGCATGTACTGAGGAATATTAACTGGCTCACAATTAAAACAAGGAACCATTTCACAAACGTTTATGCCTTCATTTTATCAATCGCATGGAAGTATAATTTTGAGATTGTGGGATGATGCTAAAGTGATTGATATATATCATCAAGAAACGCTATTAAATATTAAGATTACTATTTATGACTTTTTCGTAGTTGCATGCCTATGTGTACGACCTAAATCCTCTGGCTGCGAGCATGTTGCTAGGTTCAGGCAAGGAAAGAGCAAACAAATCCGAAGAGATGCACATTCAGTTATTACAATAACAGCGCCCACATCAATAACGTCTTGGTTAAGCATATGGGTAGCTGTGAAAACAATAACGAAAAGTTAATAATTTTTTGACATATCCACATCTCTTTCTCAAAATACCGTGTTTTAATGAAAATCGAGTGGAAAACGGGTGATAGCGCATTGCTGGTATTTATCCCCAAGTTTTTAAAGTGTCTAGCAACGTTTTACTTGCCCTGTTTGCAGCATGAACTGAGGAACTGGACTTGCTCACAATTAAAACAGCCAATAATTTTACCCACGTTTTTTATCACTTGCACGCAAGCATTAATGTAAAGTTGTGGCGTAGGGCTGGGGTGCAAAGTGATTGTTGCGTAACTTCTGGAACAGCGATTACATATTTGGCATAATACTGACGACTTTTCGTAATTGTATGCCTATTAGTAAGACCTAACATCTCTACCTGCGGGTATATTGCTAGGTCCTGGCATTATCGCACTTAGGAAAAGTGCAAAGTAACCCAAGACAAGCTCTTACAATTATGTTATTGCGAATGGTTAGGTTTAAGAATATTATCCATGGACCAGATTGCAGTATGATTTAACGTCAAAAATCGTCAATATTTTTAACTTTGCTGCATCTGATTAATATGTGTTGGAGGTAAAGATCAGTCAAGCTTGCGACCCTACTGTACAGAAGTATTGTAATTTGGCATCGGATTGCTAAAAAATAACAGGTTTCTGAACAACGTGCTTGCTAACAGTGTAATGTATTATTCTTCGTAGCAGCATGCTTGGAATGCTTAAAACCCTTAAAAAATGAATCTGTTGCAGCACTGTCAATTTAGTTTAACTTGTTGCAGAACCTTTTTTTTATCGAAAGCACCTTGTCAATATCTCCCGAAAGAGTTTTTAACCGAGTTTCTACGATCAGTAGTTTTTAAGAGAGCATAGAGAACAAATTGCGCAATCAAGCATTATCTGTGACGCCAACTAACACCCCAAAGAGATAAAATTTTCCCAAATCGATAAGTTTGGGGCTGGTTTTCGTTTGAGCAAAAAGACGGTTTTCTCTGTCAAGAAATGCAAATTTTAAAAAGATTATCTTTGGTTATGAGATCACCATGACGTCACCTACTATTTTATGACACTCACCACGGTGAGATGATTGTCCGAGCTGAGTTTGATGTTTCTACGCCCAGTAGTTTAGGAAAAGTGAAAACACTCAGACCCACAAGCACAAACTCTCAGTCAGAAGAAATTGCGCTTTATAGTATAGATACCATAAAGCTCAGTTTCAGTTTCGGAAGATATTGACAGGGTATTTTCGAAATACGTAAATTCTCTTATAATCTAAGCTGAATCAACGATGCAACAAGCGATTAAGCATTGAAGCGTTTTTTAAGCATGCTATTATTCTTTTTTTTTGAACACTTCAAGAACCAACTGTTTCGTCATGTAAGTGTTGTCATAGTGCTGCCTGCCACCACTTCAGTGAAAACAGCAGCAGACAGCAGCTGTTATTGTAATCCACTGTCATTTTGAAGGCAAACGTAAATGGTAAAGCCAATTACTAATATGCTGCTTGCTAAAGTACGGTGATATACAGGGTGTTCCAAAAGTCTTGGGCACATTTCAAGTCCTCATTTCTGCTGATCTATGAATGGTAGTTGAATGAAACTGTTGTCATTTTAATGCTAAATTCATTGAGTTTTTTGTCATGCTGATAATTTTTTCATATATTTTCATGTAGCTAAGAAAACCTAAATCCACCAATGGCTTTCACTCAACCAGAAAAAGCGTCTTTTGTCGTTGAATCTTTAAAAACTGATTCAGCGACACTTGATGATCGCGTTCTCTTGGCCTGATATCCTAGGTCTCCAGATGTCACACCCTGCGACTTCTTTTTGTGGGTTTCGTGAAAGCACTGGTCTATGCGTCTCCCCCTTCCAAAAGATGTAGCTGATCTCAAAGCCGAATAACGGAAGTTGTTGCAACTTGCAACCATAGACAACACAATGCTGGAACGCATTTTAGCAGGAATTTGACTATCGGCTTGAAGTGTGGCGTGTGACTAATGGTGTTCACATTGAACATCTTTGAACATTCTTTGAAAAACTTGAGACTGCAAGCTTTTAGAATATATCAGGTGCATTGTTATTTCCTTAATAGTTTTTGACATATTCAACGTCAAAATGTGCCCAAGACTTTTGGAACACCCTGTATTACAGCACTAACGTACAGGTTTAAGTCTGTTTTTTTATAATGATGAGGGGGATTGCACCACGTCATAGCTTTGAAAAAGCTGTTTGAGCCACAAGCTTGGTACCAAGATCGGGGATTAGGGGCAATACCTCAATTTATATCTACTTATTTTTATTTCCCTCAAAAAAAGAGGGCAAGAAAGATGTTTGGTTTAGCACAACCGGCTGCACCGATGTTTCTAACGAGACATTACTGACTGGTAGCCCCACTGGGTGACGCCGGCAGATCCGGATAGTTACCGATAATCGTCATAAATATCGTGGTGCATTTGCGGTTTCAGTTACGGTTTGCATAAAATTGTTGTGTACTTTCGACACACTCCTTAATTTTTTGTTTTGAAGCGTCGCATTTCTCTTTATTGGGCTAGTTGCTGTGACGACTTAATAAATTTTACAAGAATAAGTTGGGTCAGTTTTACACAAGCCTACTTTTTGGTTGTGAGTTAAAGTGGTTGCGCGAAAGTAGCGAGAAATCGCCTAACGAAGCAAAGAAGCATAATTTAGGCTTTGCGTTGTTGTTGTGGTTACCCGTCTTCTTCATTGGGATGGAGGTACGGCACGAACGGCAATCCAAGTTCACGCCGTCAACCTAATTGAATTAGGCTAGGGGAAAGATGGCAGCCTATTTCGAACCAGTCATGAGTAACTGGTAGCCCCACCACCAACATGGCGGACTGCCATTGGTGGGTATCCAAGAGTGGCCTCTTACAACATGCTCGATGAGCAACTTCACAATTGTAATCTGGTGAAGCACCGATTTCCGGGCCATAGCCGCTATCATTAGTCTTTAACCGTTTCGTAATGGTACATTCTAAAACCATTTTCAAAAAGTCCGGGCACCGTGAAAACTTTTTTCCTTGAAATTCAAATAAATTTGCTCAGCAATTAACGTTTTTGCTGTTGAATTAAAGGGCAAGACTTTTTTTCGGAGTTCTTTTTTTTTATCACCAATTTTTGCTTTATAGCACTTCAATTTCAGAAAGGTGACATTTTTATTGGGGTGGAGGGAGAATTGTTTAAAAGGCTCCGTTCTTTCAAAATTATTTTCCAGAAAAAGGTCTTTTTCTTAAAAATTGGTACATCCCTGTACACCTCATTACGTTTTTACACCCTTGAAAAATTCTGGTACACCTTGGCATATATGCACTTGACCTGGTTAATAGCCCAAACGTTTGGTTTTCATCAACTTGTTAAAAAAGCAGGATCAATTTGTTCCCAATTTCATGCTTTTTACCGAAAATACTCGTTGCTACACCATGCGGTAGTGCTGGTGTAATAGTGTATTTTAGAAGTATACAGTAATTATAGTGGATTCACGTTCTTTCTTTACCGATCAACTGGCGCCAATTCATTTCCAACTTTTGGTGTAACTTAGCTAAAAACTATGTTGATCTTAAAGATTTTTGCTGTGATGACACCCGTTGAATACGTGACATCACGGTTGTTTTGAGCAAAGGCTAAAGCTTAGCCTTTGTCGCTAAGCTAAGTTATGAAAGCAGGAAATCAAAACGCTGTAAGTACTGTGACAAAACATAGTTTTAGGCTTATTCTTCATTTCAAAACATACGTGCATCGCCAGGTAGTATTGTTGCTTCTGAATTCGTTAAATTGGATCCACTTGGGATTGTTGGTGGGGTTAAAGTCACTACCCTTTGTCTGAAGACCCTATTCTCGAGTTCACATTCAAGCTTTGGTATGCATATTCCTTTGCGACTCCTGTATGCAAATGGTGGAAGGCATTTGTAACAGCCCCATTTCCTTGTTCGTGGAGGACAATACTGAGGCGACAGATTGATGTGAATGCACGATTGTACGCAGCTGTATCGGTAATGAGCCACTACTTCGCAGTCTAAAATATAAAAGAATAAATAATAAAAGCTACGGTACATTTAGATTGTCGCTATCGCCAACCTTTTGTTTTAGTGTTCGGCCACAATAACTGTGACCACACAAACATCATACGACGAAAAACCCAAAAAAATATCTGTGACATCACTATTCTTTAGGCAAACGATATTAAAAATGTATAAGTTGGCAATGGAGAATGGACGCACATACGTTTAGTTGGAAAATCACGATAAACTTGAGATGATTTAATTCGTAAAATTTGCTAAACCATAAATAAATCAGACGAATGTTTAGCTAATTTTATTTTGTCGCCATTGTCGGGCTAAGGACTCAGCTTCGATCTTGTGATCAAAAAATTATAAAGTTATTACGAGTTTGCAATGCTTCTTTTTTCTCGGGTTTTGTTTCTTATCTTCATTTAAGCTGACTTCAGAAAGCAGCTCGACAAGAAAACTACTTAATTTGTTCTTCGTTGCTTCCTGTTCTGTTTAGCGTGCAAATGCGCTCTTGTGTTTTTTGCATCTCACATTCGGGTTTTGTGAACAAAAATGAAAATTCTGTCTTTCCAGCAATCTATATTTATGTTCAATGGGTTAGGCTGTTTACGGCATGGCCAAGCGAAATTTTCGTTTTTGAATTCACGCTTCGGTTTCGAGCCACGATTTGCAGCAGCAATAGCTGGCACGACTGGCTGCTAACTTGAAGACTGTTAAGTCCTTATGAGGCAGTCCCCAAACTTTCCGAACATTTTGTGTTCGATGACTTGAACAAGTTCTTATAATGGAGCGTATGAAGTGAGGTTTATTCGCATTTTTTTTGTAAAAAGAATAAACCTGAGCTGCTACTTACTACAATGATAATGCCCTTAATTAGAGAAAAAACAAAAAATTGCAAAAAAAGTTTCCCTGCATTTTCTCTTTATTCTTTTTGCTAAGTTTTGGTTTATTCTAATTAGTTTCACTCTTTGCTGAATGTTCAAAAAATCCCAAAATTGCTTTACCTTGACATTTAGATACCATTATAATTAAGTAGTGAGAGATTAAATTCGATTCGTGCCTTTCGGGTATTTACGATCGTAACGTTCAGTGGAAGGCTATTGCATTTCTAAGTCAGTGTATTTATTCGTGGAAACTGATGCCAACCGCTTGAGGCTAGTGTAGTACCATGTCATTTTTTTGTTATTACAGCAGAAGTACTCGTCACTTTTCGCTGTTTTACAACAATACACTTTCATGATTTGCCTCTCCAACTTAAAACGAAATATTTTTTCAAACAAAAAGCGGAATTCATTATCAGCAATGTAAGCGTTGTAATACGCGCGCGGTTCAAAAGGTTTCCAATGTGCCTAAATTTGGTTTCAAGATTTACTTTGAGTCGCCAAATCATTGTTACTCATTGAATTTGTTGGTTGATTTTGTTCACATAAATACCGAAAAATGTTTAGCAACAAGCGAGCTGTCAGCACTAGCTGTTTTAATAATAAAATTTTTTTTAAAACAATCTATAGTTTCCAAAATTTTGGGATTTGTGTATAGGCATAACCAGAAAAAGAGACAAATGTGCCACGGTCTCTCCAAATTTCTGGAACCCAATTTAGATAAAAAAAAGCTATAAGTGATACAATGATAGGTCGATGTCCTTGCAAACTTCATTCTACTTGGAAGAGAAACAAAAGGTTTTGAACGAAACGTCGATTTTCAAAACAGTCATCAATAAAAATAAAGGGACAAAAAGGCGGAGAAGTATAATATATTTGAGGTCTACCAAATGTTTGTCAATCTACGCTAGTGGTGGTGTGACTTTCATAATGTTCTTATGAGTCGCAAACAAAAACAGTTATGGATTTTTGTTTTAGGCCAACAGCAAAAGAAAAAAACACCGAGACTGTTTGCCTAACTGAACCTATAGGACTAATCTTTTGCTATTTTGCATGCTCCACAGCCTGCATGATAGATGCAAAAATGTCCTTACGGTCGTTGAGCTAGTAATTATCCTTAAGTGTTTTGGGGGTCAGGCTAAGCCATAATTTAAATTCGAAATGTTTGTACGAAAGCAAACGCCGGTTCCGCTCAGCCAAGCCGCAGGTGACATAACGTCCTCTTCAACTTCAAGCTTCGCGCTTAGTCGAATTCGCCACGGGAACAACTGCTGGTTTTTAAACCGTGTCACTTCGCGCCAATTTTTTGTTTCAATGTAGCATTATTTTGTGGCTTTTTAACTGCAACGTTGGTTTAGTGATAGGTTCAATTTTGACCAGGACAGAGCAAATTCGTTTTCATATCACCTTATCACTCGTATTGCTGAACGTAAGCAGGATATCTGAGATTACCATTTTGAAGTCTTCGACATGATTCAATGAGATAATTGAGCTCATATTAACCGATTTGGAAGCGAATTTTCACACGACTGCACCATCGCTGTAATTATTATTGCGGAAACGCACTTAGTCCTAGGTGTATGACTTAAAACTACAACCGGCGAAAGGGTTTATGTGCCTTGAGACATAAAGGAGCAGTCGATGCTACCAAGTCACCCTTGGGCAAGGTGTAGCACCTGATGGCCTCCTCTGTTGAAGTTACAACATGACAGATTTTTGTTTTTTATGTATTTTCCGGCACTTTGTATATACTATAGATGCTTTTCTTCGTGTGTGTTTTTATTTACCTGCTATTTTACAGATGCGATGGCCATGCCACTATCTTCAAATTAAAACTAAATTCCTTTCATGTGCACATATTAACGTATATCGTTTTGCCATTGTCTTCTTTTTTTGTCCACTGCTGTCAAATTTATTTTCTATGTATGCTGATTTGGGCAAAAATAAAAAGATTTAGTGATTGAGTTCACGGCGTTGAGACCCGTGAAGCGAGTTTGAACAACAACACTCTGTGATAACGGAAAAGATTTAGCTGCGACCAGTAAATACAAGTGCGTAGCTACTCTATGCGGATTCGAATCCCATCCAATGTCAATTTCATCGATTCTGCATGTAATAATGCATAATTGACAGTGCTTGACAGTAGTGTTTGGATCCCGGAAAAATTCCATCTTGAAATTGCGAATGTATCCTCATGTCCTTTCTATGCTATAAGGAAGTCTATATTGCATTAACGGCTGGTCTTTTAACTGGCTGGCTACATGAATTTTTACGTGATGGTTCACTACTTACCAACAAACTTGAAGTAGGAGAGACTCAAATAAACAATTCGACTTGAATTGAAATTAAATAAACTCGGCTAAAGGCTTTATTTTAAGAAACTCGTTATTTGCCCGGGCAGATTCATTGTTTTATTGATCGGCCTCGGTTTTTGTTTAGGCTAAACCTTTGTTTTTTGCCTCATGTTTATGAGCTGAAGCTCTGTTTGCTAGTCTTTAGTTGAACCGGGTCACAGCGAGCGACAGACCGCTCGACCGCCACTTGTCTGCTCAGAAAGACAAACCGCTCGACCGCCACATGTCTGCCCAGAAAGACAAAGGCATCTCATTGCGCGCTACTTAAAAGAATGTGCTGGCTTTTTCTCGACACCATTCCTTTTTGTGCCCGCAATCACGCAGATAAGTTGTAAATACCGTTTTAAAGTCTTCCGTGTGACTCGATATGACTTGACAAGGAAATTAAACCGATGCTTATTAACTGCGAAGTAGACGCTGCAACCGCTTTACTCCTCATTATAAATTAAACCAAAGTGATGTTACAAAAACTTACCTGTAGGCAAGGTAGGGAGTGTAGGCAAAGCTGGTATTCGTACCCCATTTTTCTGAGCCAAATATCTAAAAAGTCGAGGGAAGTCTATTGCAGCTGATGCATATTGAAAAAACACTATGCAACACAAAGTACAAAAATTAATGCCGGTCTTCATTATTTCAAGCTTTAAACCTAAAAATTCCTGTGAAAACATTTTACTACAGAAACCAAAGAAAATTTCTGTGTTTTTTTATTTGAAGCCACGTAGCTTGTATGCTGATATTTTACTAAAAAGGGAGGAGGGAAAAGATTTCCTGCTTTTTTACAGTTTCTTGCTGCTATCTGATTAATTGCTGATTCCACTCTATGATAATTTTCAATTGGCTGCATATCAAAAAACATAGTTTTGTTTCAAAACGAGATTTGGCTATGTGAAAAAAATATTGATTGCTGTTTTCATAACTATCCACTGAGTGAAGCAGAAGCAGCCGACCGAACAGATGTTGAACTTCAACATCAATGATGTGGGCCCGGCGGACAACGCCGGCAGAGCCAGCTAATAACACATAGAACAAATTGGTGTTAAGATCTGTTTCGGATAAACCAATATCTCTGGCACTGCGTATTTACATCACACACACACTCACACACACATACACACACACACACACACACACACACACACACACACACACACACACACACACACACACACACACACACACACACACACGAAAAATTGCCTGAAATGCAGGACATGGACATAAAAACGCAGCGATTGCGAGGTTCGAACAAAGCACCTTTGAGGCCATACATGTGACTCAACCAAACCGACTTAAGCAGCTTCAGCTAATGAGTGTCATTTAAAAACGCAGTCGAATGCAGTTCGGCTTTTAAACATAGGCGCAACTATAAAGAACCACCAGCGTCATGGCCACAAGTTTCTTGAACCTGATCAAAAAATGAAGCTGTTTTCAGATTTGCGGTATAAGACGTACATCTCCAAAAAAGGTCTAGAAACTGAGTAACATCATGACTAAAAAGTATTCTTTTGGTCCCAGAACTTGCTTCTGGTTACGCTAATGCTTATATATACTTACAAGGTACAATCAATAACTCGGAGGCCCTACACTGCTGGCATCTCAATATGTAGAGAATGATTCTCACTCGCATACATTGTTTACTGGTAAGACATTACAAATAGCAACAGAGTTAATTTTGTCGGGCTGCATATTTTATATTAAACAGTCCTTTTTCCGTGAGTGCTAGGCGCTCATCTACTTATGTTTGAGAGAGCAAGATTTGATATTGCTATCATGATGGTGTCGTCATTACTCTCACAAACTAAAGTTTGTTGGGGGTGGGCGCTTCGTCTTCACCTCCAGTCTATCTGCAGATGTTTCTTTTTTTTTGAATAAGATTTAGACCTTTACTAGTTTACACTTTATTTTTCCTGGGGCTATGCTTACATTATCACATTGGTCTTTATCTCTTCTCACGTTTTAAACATCAGGGCTACATCCGTTTTGTACCTTGCTTTTTATCGCTAATTAGATTAATAACATTTTAGCTTTGTCAAATTGAAGCTAGTTATTTACTACTGCTTTTAACTGCAGGCGTACTATTTGTAAAAATAATTAAGCTTGATAAACACAACGAGTATTGGCCTGTGTTCGACGTTATCATCAAGTGGTATAGTAACTTGATAGTCATACAAAGAGGCGACTGGCACTGAATTTTGAACTACTACGTCGCCTTCGGCACATTGACAAAAATTTTTTTGGTTTATTTAGTGTAACTTACAAAATTGCTTTTCATTTGCAAACTTCTTAATCGAAACCACACGGTTTATCGGCGTGGTCAAGAACAAAATTGGGAAGGTTATTTTCTCTTAAAGTTTTAGACGACTCCCCTTGCAATGTCACCAGAAAGCGATCCCCATCTCTCCGGTTCACAAATTTTTTAAAACTAGTTTTGAGAGGAAGTTTCTCGTAACCCATGGCTGGCTAAGAAAAAAAGATTAGGAATCTCTAGAAAAAAATGTCAAGGCCGAAATTGGGAGAGTATGTGAAATATATTTTTCTGTGTCAATTCTTTCCGGTTAACAACAACTTTTTTTACGTTATAACCAGTAGGGTGCAGCGTTGTGATCTTCAAGAAAACAGGACAAAAATCTTCTGTTTCTTTCCTTGTAACTGACACTTGCATGAGACAACTGTTGAAAGCTTCCGCTGTATCCAAAAACTAAGCATGAAAAGAAAGTTTTTGGCACCTAATATGAAAGCACTGCAATTGGCTTGCTTATGACTGCTCTGTGCTTGATATCTCAAGATATAAGAAGCTGTTCCCTCAGCTCTTCCAATTTGACGCGATACCGCCACTGGTGAAAGCGTTACGAAAAGCTTCGGGCAAAATACGATTTTTTCTAAACTACATTAAAAGCTGAAAGTAGTAACCATTCTCAGCTGTTTAGACATTTTTGATCATACCGAAGAGCAACAAGTCAAGCTTTCCACCCGATACCGCGAAACTGCATTCGCGGTTAGCCCTGCCGTCAAACTTGACTGATCGGCGGCCACGCAAATATATAGCTTCTGGTTTAACATACAAGTATAGAATAGACATCGCAAAAGACTTTCTAAACTTCTTCTTTAGAAGACTAACCTACTTTAAGCAAATCTCTATTTACAGTATCACATATTGTTCACAAATTGCAACTTTTCACATATCTAAAGTTATCAACGTTTTCTCACGCATTTTCTAGCGAGCATTACTTTCTATCACTTTTATGGGCTTCATGTAGCTTTCAACGTGCAAAAATAAAAAACGTGAAATGGTTTTGGAGTAAAAATACTTTCCTTAATAATGCATATTGTACGTCAATTGTTTCCAAAATGCGTCATGGTTTTAGAAAACCTTACAGTTCAAACGTAAAAAGACAATTAACTACTTATCATTTCGACGTGATAGTTTGATTTTCGTACAAGATTGAGTTTTTTAAGTATTTCGTGACAACATTTTTTTCAGCGGTAAAGTTGTCGTGTTGAACACCAATTTATCATTACGTAAAATGCGATTTGAAGGCAAATTTAGAAGTAGATTTTGAAAACTGTCAAATGACATATATCAGCATAAGGTCAGATCTTAACTTGATTTTCAGATGAAAAAACGTCAAAAACTTAACGCCTAAAGCACTTAGAGATGTTATTTTCTTGCAAAAAAATTTTTAGTGACCATATATTTCTTTTGGAACTCACACGAACTTGTTCCAGAAAAGCTTATTATATTTTTGATTTGCCTTCTACCTTTCAAAAATTTTGGCTGCGGTTGCACACTGTGCCGACTTGAGCTATCTTTAACCACACAAACCAAAAGAGAATGCACATGGCAATGGTGATAATTTCAAGTAGAACTTGTCAGCCTTGCAAACTGCGTTGATCTCCGTTTATTATCGGATCAAAATATTTACTCTCTTCATTTATAACAACTAATCGTCTCCTCAGAAGCGACTTGGAGTAGACTGGCCATCAAAGCGCGTCCACCTTGTTGATGATGGAGCTACCCGTCCGCAAGTTTGATTGATGTGTTCTGCCGCTTTCCCATAACCCAGAGTTTCCCAACTGGGGGACACGACGCGCTGTTGCGCCATTTGGAGAGAAAGCAAGGGCGTCGCAAGTTTACATCCTTGATGACTTTTTTGAAAATCAACCAGCGTTGAGGGACAAACCGGCGCGATGGCGTAGTTGTTAGAGCGTCCGCTTCGCAGTCGGTAGACCTGGGTTCAATCCCCTTGTCGAGTCATACCAAAATACTTTAAAAAATGGTATTCACAGCTTGCATGCTTGGCGCTCGGCATTTGGAAGAGGTTATGAAGAACAAGCCGGCAAGTTCGTTTGTTGTGTCCTTGGGCAAGGCACTTAACGGGACGCCCCCACCTTTATGTGAAAGACAGGTGGCCCAGTTTTCCCTCTGAAGAGAGGGTTGGTGGCAGGAAGGGCATCGGATCGTAAAAACAAAAATGTCATGTTATAAAAATGCAGATTATCTGCTGTGGCGACCCCTTATCGGGAAAAGCTGAAAGAAAAAGTAAACCATCGTTGAGAGCCTTTTGACTTTATCATTGACTTGATGTCCACTGTATTTGAAGGTCAACTCATGTAAAGAGCTTTTTGTCCCTACTTTTGACTTGATGACTTTTTAGAGCTTTTTTTTTTAGTTCAACTTATTGAGAACGTCGTTTGATTTTACAGATGAAATTAATGTGTTAAGAATTTATATAAGTTGGGAACCCCCAGTCTTAACCTAATCTTTATTATGTTTTGTAAGATCCTGCATTCGTTTCAAGTGCCAAGGGTTACGGTTGGGCGTCCTAAAACAAAAAGATGCATTAAACAACAACAAGCTAATGCTGTTTTCGGCTACAAGTCTACAATATCAATAAATTTAAAAAACAAAAGTCTATATTGATAAAAAGATTGCTAAAAAGCAGCAACATATAAACGCAGTGTAGAGACAAATTCGCCATGACGGTAAAAAATGTAGTTTAAGTGCAAAACGTAAGATAAAATTCTTTGTACGCTAATACAATTATACAAAGGTTAAAGCAACCATTTTAAAAAACAATGAAACATAAAGAATCCTGTAAAATAGTACATGTATGAAAAAAACTGTAGCTGGTTATTTGGTGGTCACTGAATACTGATAAATATACAATGTAAACTCCAGAGTTAAGTCACCTGTTTTTATCTCCGGTCACTGGAAAACCTTGAGTCAGTTGTAAGCTGCTCGGGCGTCTCTGCGTTCAGAGTAATTAATGCCACTGCCAAGACCATTTCATCCCCACGCACTGCAACGAGGCTTGGGAAACTGCCGTCAAGTTCCTTCCCAATGACACAGCTATGCTGGGTTTCAAGGCAGGGCCTCTGCCTTCATGAATGGCCCTCAAGCCTAACGATGCCATAATCTTGCAACTGATAAGATGATGCAGTGGTTTGGACCAACGCTTTGCAGTTGGTAAGCTTGAGTAAACCCTGGGTTTAACTCTAAGCTACGACAGACCAAACTATGAATAGATTTGCATTCACAGCTTTCACGTCTGAACTTGCAATTAAATAAAAAGATAAAACGTTTGTGTTTTTATGAAGTTTGCTTTAAATTTCGCTGTTTCGTCGTGGGTCTGGTCTGCATGAAGGCCAATCGCAGCTTAACTTTTATTTTATTTTGGCTTAGTCGCGAGACACAAACGTCTAAGCCTAAATCAAACGAAGAACAAAGCCGTGCTTGGCTTCAGTGTGAACCAGGCTTTAGTGCTGCTACAACAGTGATGGCATTCATCTGGTTCGCACAAACCGCTTCTTAAAATTTTCTGAGCTCACAAAACCGGTTGCTAAAAATACTTCAGCATGTATTTCCATTTTGAAAATTTTGTTATCCAAAAAAAAGAAAAGGTTTTCATCATGTCTTCAGCCTGAATTTCCGCTTTGAATAAGTAGAGCTCTGGAAAAAAATTTGCGCCTTGTATTTTGGAAACATTCATCAACTGTTTTTTAGAAAGAACCTGTTCTTACAACCCTTGAACGCTACCACTGTGCAGCCATCGTGGAAAAGTTAAATGCTTACGACTCTATGGGTCTCAATAACACTGTCCCATAATCTTTATAGTTGCTCTTTCTAAGTGCGAAAAATTGTCTCTATCGATTTAGCTTCTAACCTCCCTAAAAAATATTGATCCACACTAAACCTTTGCAACAGTAGTCTCATTTATCAATATGTCAGCTTTAATTTTAAAAGTGCGCCAAATTTTCTAGTCCCTCTCAAAAGTGCTTAAAGATTAAAAAGAGTTTGACGTAGCAAAAACCGGCTCAATTTTCTTTTTTTTAGCGAGCAACCAATTAAATTGTTTTATAAATGACATCATATGAACAAATTGATCGGACTTTAACCCTGGCAGTTTAAACACAGCTTATTGGTTTAAAGTGCATAGAAAACTTAATCTCAAACATCTGCAACCACATCAATCTTGATTTGCTTTGGTTTTCGTTTCAATTTTCTTGACCTTTCGTATTTCACTGTATCGGTTTCCAATTGAGTCAATTCATTCAATCGTTGTTGAAAGGAGTGACTACCGCCCACCAGCGGATCAGCAAAAGCACAATCTTTGCTACTGGAGACGCTGTCAAATAAGAGAGCTAAATTTATTAACATACAAAAAAGTTGGTGTAAAAGCCAATTAATTTACCTGGAACCAGCACGGTATTTTAAAAACAAATAGCAAACGCCCACGCAAATATCCTTGGAATTGGTAATTTAAGCAAAATATCAAAGCAAACTTGATCATTCACCCTTGCGTTGGCTGCATCTCGGCAACAACCTAGATCCGTTTTACCAAGAAACTTTATTCGAAACCTTAGAGAAAGCCTGAACTAAAACAACAGCAAAAGCAACTGTTTTATCCCAGATCAGAAGGACAAACGTGCAAAAAAAATTAAATTGCCTTAAAGCAAAACAAAAGTGAAACGTATGAAATCAAAACGCTAATAAACAGCCTTGTAGAAACGCTCCACTTTCACTCAAAAATTATCTTCTATTACAGGGGTGTCAAACTCATTCAGTGCTGTGGGCCACATTTATGTACCTGAATTTTACACGAGCCAGACTCTGTTGAAAAAAAATTTCAGCAGGCAAGACTGTATATCAATAGTCCCCAATCTTTTTTGTCTGCCAGCAAAGGAAACCAGTTGATCAAATTTCGTGGCACACCAGCCACGCAAATCTGTTCCTATTGATGGCGAGTAGCATTATTTGGAAATCACCACTTTTCCGGGCAACGATCTCCGGAAATCGTGTGATGTAGCTCGAAATGGTGCTGATCTCCAAAACAAAGTTCATCATCTCTTTCGCCGTGACCTGTAATGCCACCCACAACTCACAGCAGTTGTCAACGATTACTTCATGGCAATATTTTCTCAATTTTTTTAGAAAATTTGTATGAGTATAAAGCACTTTATAAAGACTCGCGGCACATCTGCAAATCTTCAGCGGCCCACAGTTTAAAAAACATTGCTCCATATATTTCTTTTTTGGAAAAAATGCTTTCAACCGGGATTTTTTCGCATTTTTCACTAAATAGCTACTTGAACTTTTTTTCAAAAATAAATATTCTCATCACGGCGATGCTCGCTATTTTCACATAATTTCAACTTATAAAACTTTTTTCTTTTGGAGAACAATTTTTCGAAAACCACATTCGAAGACCAGGCATTCGCACTGTGCCACAAAATTCTTACGCGCGCCACAAAATATTACGTCGCGGGCCACATTTGGCCCGCGGGCCGCCAGTTTGACACTCCTGTTCTATTAGATAAATAGTTGCCGCATATATTTTAGTTAAGTCTATATGAGTTGAACTATTTATTTAATTGGATGCTTTTCATAAAACATTTACCAGCATTTTTGCTGGACATTTCTTTTTTTACCAAAAATTGGTAACAAATTTCATTCTCGATGTAACTTCTATTTGTATTTGATGAAAAGTAGACTTAATGGTTGGCTGCAATAGAGATCAGGTTGCTTTCTTCATCGTACTGCATGATTTCGCATGTAAAAATGTTATATCATATGCTAAAACAAAGAAAGCAATACAATCTCACCATAGCTGAGTTATTGTCGTATGGACGTGTTCTAATGACTTCATTTTGTATGTTTAAAAAATTTTTTATTTTTCCTACATATATCTCAAAAGATGGAACACACTTATACCAACTCATGAGTTTTGCATTTCTATTGTTCTCACCACAAGAAAACTTTTACAATTGTACACAAGTTCTAAACGTTTTCCCAAGACGAAAGTCATAGAAATGCTTAGCTAATGTGCTGAGGATAAGTACCAGCTTTTGAGATACAATTCAGTTAAAATTTACTGTCAAGCACAGAACAACTTGTTCTCGCCACATGAAAAGTTTTACACTAAAACTGACAGCTGATCAACTTCTCTTTCCCTCTCTCATTTCTTTTCTACCCGGGACAGCTAGCCTACTAAATTCAAGATAAGATAGCAAGACAAGATTGCAAAGCGGCTTTTCAAAGTGCGCCCGAATATAAAGCCTTGCAGACATTCTCTTTGAACGATCGAAGATTCTAAACAGAAGTGCAACCAAAAAATAAAACAGGCGGTAAAATTCTTCTTTAAGGTGACAATCTCTCAGAAACAAAGCCAGCGTTTTACTCACGATTGCAACATAAGCTGCGTTTTCACACGTTCAAGCAATTTGTCGAAAAAAATTGCTCTTAAAGGTTGAAGTTTTTGCGTTCTTAACGCTCACAAGGGTGTCGACAGAGGGCACAAGAGAGGCCGTGGCCACCTGGAACCCGTCTTAAACGCACTTATGTGGAAAGCAGCCTCACAAAACCGAAAGAAAATCGCAGCAGCTTGCATTGTTATGCCCATCCCTATAAAAGATTTCTGCCGATCCCCTAGGCTGCTCACCCAGCATGTCAAAGAGACGACTTTTGAGACAGCTATTAATGACAGTCTCTTTACTGGTGGCGGGCTACCAGCTTGCTTGTTGCATTCAAGCTGGTTCGAAATGGACTGCCACCTTGTGGCGTGCCACCTTCATAAAAAAAGAATGGATAAGCACAACAACACAGACTTTGCTTAACGAAGCGATTAACTGGAGACAACTACTATTTGACAAAATCTATTCTGCCTCTTCTCGTTGTACCGGCAATTTATAACTACACAAATTTCTCTGATGGCTACTGCATTTAGGTTGGCATTTTGTGGTCCAAAACCACCGGCATTGTCAAAGCACACGCTGGCAAAACTATTTTACTGACCAACATATTAAAGAACTGAAATGAAAAAACTTTTCTAGTTTTGTAACCCTACTACTGTTTATTTCTTCTGGTCGACGAAACGCCAGCCTACGTAATAACAAAATCACAAAACTTTTAACTCATCGAACATAACACGAAAGGAGAGTTGACTGTACAGTTAAACGGGGTGTTTGGGAGACTGCAAAATAACCTATGGTCTTCGAATCAGCAGTCACCCATACATTGCAATCGGTGCAAACCTTAGCTTCAACCCGAAACGTGAGGTAATGCCAACGCCAGTCCAGCTGAGCCACGTTGCCTGCAACACAATGCTGTGAGCGATCAACTCGCGTTGCTCTATTCACCGTGCCGGGCTGCCGAAGGGTGCCATCAAGCGATCATTGTGGTTGCAACTCACCGGTAGAACGTAGGGAGGCAAAATGTATTTTAATTCCGGGTGGACAGCTTCATAAAAAATTTCAACAATGACTGCATATTCCCTGTCGACATTCTGGCTCTCGCTTTTGTTTAAAATACCTGTGATGTGTAAACCTATACTCAGCAATTATTGGAACGCGATATCTAGTAGTCCCAACTTAATTGCAGCAATATAATTAAATATAATAACACTTACTTTCCCAAAGAAAGAGCCCTTTGCTTCATTGCGGTCTGTTTGTATTGATTGGCAGGCATATTGGACACATCAGGTGTTGTAATGGGATTGAAATACCTTCCTTTGCTATCAAAGTCTTAAAAAATAATGATATTTTATTCTCGGTTTATGGAAAATTTTTTGCGGTTATTATGTTGAACATCTTTTATTTAGGCTCACTTCGGAGTTTTCAAAAGTACTGTGACAGTGTATTTCCATCATAAGCCTGCAACAGAGCAAGGCACTTTGCTAAAAAATGCCATTTCCAAGGACACAATAGCTCATAGCCCATTGAGCATTGAACGTGCAATCTCAAGATTTCTAACCAGCTCTATGCTGTATTGAACTGTTGAAAAAATACATGTAAAAACGATCAATAAGTGTTGGGTTGAAAAAGGATGTAAGCAAAAATAACACTGAATTCATTTTGTTGATCAACTACGACAAGTAATCTTGTTATGCGCTATCGGGGGCGACCATAAACTACCTTCAAAATATGAGCATTGTATTTTTTCAATATTAACATACATCGACGGTGAAATGCAGCAATTAGAGCGGCCGCCATCCAATCGATCGGTCTAGGCCAGGGATCGGCAACCTTTTACGACCGACGAGTCATTTGGACTCGATTTTTACGAAGAAGAGAACGACGAGTCACAAAAGGGCGAATTTGTATGATGCAGCCCATCAAATCAACCGTGATTTTAAAAAAGAACTCAATTTCAAGACGCGCTCATCTGGTTCACACTTTCCAAACAGAAGTGTTCTTCAAAAAAAGGGTAAGAAGGGGCAGGTTGCCTACCCCTGGTTTAAATCTTACACCCTTGTGGAGTCATGTCAAAAGCTTTAAAAACAATATTTACAGCCTCTCTGCTTGGCGCTCAACACTAAAGGGAGTCAGAAGAGAAAAGCCGTAAGGGTCACTTGTTGTCCATGGAAAATGCATTTTACGGAATTCTTCCATCTTCAGGAGAGAGAAAAGAGTCAAGGGGTCTACCCATACCGGCTACTCAGCCAAACATAAGACTCGCAAACATAGCATTAATTTTATGGGTGAGAAATGAAGAAAAAACTACCTCGAACGAAAATCGATACTACAAGCGCATGAAACAGCGTTTTGCAATTAAGAAAAGTACTAAAGATGGTGTTCCAAAATTCTAAAGAAGTCTTGCTTTTTGTATATATCATGACACAACTTTTGATTGGTTTGTGTGTAAATCGAGGGGGCAATCATTAATTTGCAGAGAAAGCAAGAGGTGCCACTACCATCAATTTTGACTTTGCAACAACAATTTTACGATGACGTCGTCACGAGAAACCAAGATCAAATTTCGCACCACCTTTTTCCAATTGCACTCTTACTGCACTTCCTTTAACGCAGCTTTGAACAAAGGTGTTTTGACAAAAATTTGTCGTGACGCTCTCATTAGTGGTGGTATCACGTCAAATGAAAAAAGCTAGAGTAATGACGACGATGATGATAAAAACTTTGCGGCAATCTCTGTAGCCTAGGTATCCTGAGGTCGCAATCAGTCTCTCTTGTTGAGAGTTAGACATATCAGAAGCAGGTCGAGAGTTTTATCCTTTTATCACCAGCTTTTGTTCCAGTTGTCAGCTCGCAGTCCTCGACGAAGTACCGCTTGTCTTCCACATAAAAATGGAAGTATCCCGTAAGTGCCTTCTCCAAAAACACAAGTAAACTTGCCCGCTTTTTCTCTACATTTCCCTTTTTGTGGTAGGCGTTAAGCAGGAAAAATGTAAATACAGTTTTTTAAAGTCTATTGATGTGATTCGCCCAGGTGATCAAACCCACATCTAATGACTGCAAATCAGGCGCTCTAAGCACTACACCACGACGTTTGTGAAAGCAGGAACAAACAGGTTCTTTTATTAATAGTTCGAGAATCATTAGCATAGCAAACAGGGCGATGAAAAGCGATCCGGTAGAAACCCTTGCGTAATCGCACTCGCCAAAGAAATGCGATTGACTCACGAATGATTGCCTAGCTCAGTGGTTCTCAAACTGTGCGTCGCGACGCCCCGGTGCGTCGTTTCAATTTTCCAAAGGCGTCGCGGAATATTTTGGTTTTGTGCCATTAAGTCTAGGTTGCATCAAAAAAACTCTGATCGTAGATTCCTTTTTTACTTTCTTCTGACATTTTCACAATAGTGTTTTTAATACACTGTTGTAACGGTTGAATTGTTATTCAAGAATCAAATTGCAGAAGTTTAACTTAATTGGCGAAAAATATATAAAGAATAAAGCATTCAGTTGTATGTTGGACGAAAACAGGAAACATGAGTTACCAACTTAGAAGAGCGTAATTTTACGATTGAAGATGACAGACCAATCCAAAATCTCGGGCGCACAGGGGCAGTTATTTATGTAGATTATGGGTCACATTTATCTCGCAGTACGGCAAACTAAACTGCAGGATGCTGTCTGGTGCGTCGCAAAGTCTCGCAAGCTTTTTTAAATGCGTCGCATCGCAAAAAGTTTGAGAACCACTGGTCTAGCTGCTTGAATTCTCAAGACATTCGAACTTGCTCACTTTTACGCTTCCTATTTTACGATAAGAGATTTTACGACTCATATAAGTAGAGCAAGTTTTTGCAATTTTTGCAACTTTTTTTTACTGCTTCCGACAGCTTCCTAAATACTAAGAATTTATGTAGTACAATGTTTTAAGCTGTTTTTGGAAATTTTAGATTGCAACTTTTTGCAACTTTTTTCTTTTTTTGCATGCAACTTTTATCAAGTATGGCGCAAAATATAAGTGTGATTTAAAAAATATGCTGAACTACTTCAGAAAAGTTCTATTATCTTTGATTAGCCTAACAAAGAGCTATGTGACGAATTACCTGCGTCTCAATGTTATCTATGATGCAACACAAGTTAGAAGTTCTACAACCCTAGCTAAGTACGACAGTGCCCAAACTCAATAAGAAGTCGAAGTATAACTTGCTTTTAGCCAAGCCTGCATAAATGAAAATAAAATTTGATACAATTCTACTTGTGTCTAGTATTTGGAGGTCAAGTTTTGTTGAGATGGCTTCGTTAGTTAAACTGTGTGCTTATAAAAGTGCATTAGTTATTTTGCAAGTGAGAAAGGATAACCTTGATATGATTAAGATGGCAGTCTACGAAATAGGGCAGTCAGTAAAATCGACCTTAGGCTACCAGTACCTTTAAGTAAAGTTGCTCTGCGAGTTATTGATAATATATACAGAGAATAAGTTTTTGATTTTTAGATATAATATATATTGTTTGAAAGAACTAGTGTTATATCAATATTGTTTAATAGAATTTGTAAAAATTTATACAAGAATGCCAAAGAAAGCGCAATCGTCACTTTCCAAGGTGAGAGCCTACGAAGTACGCTACCCTATGAAATTCATGGCCACTGCTCGAGGAGAATTATTCTGTACACTATGCTCTACAATTGTGTCGCATGACAGAAAATTTTCAGTAGACAAACATCGTCAGAGTACAAAACCTCACAAAGCCCTGTCGTCAACATCGCTGCAAAGACAGCAGCTGCTAAGCATACCAACAGCAAGTTTCGACTGGAATGATTTTGTTGGAAAAGTGACAGCTGCTTTCCTTTTAACAATTCTGACCTACAGGCCCTTTTTAAATATCTTGGTCAGAAAGCTCCATCCGAGTCAGCATGCCGAAAACGAATTCATGATATGGGGAAATGTGAAGTTAATCAAATTTGCAATATTCTTTCAGATAAAGTCATTTTCATGGTCATTGATGAAGCTGATATTTCAGGGTCCCAAAATGTAAACACCCTAGTCGGAGATGTAGAACAGCCGGAAATAACTTACCTGTTCCATTACAAGATTCTTGATGCTCCACCAAATCAACAAACTGTTGTACATCCCGTAGATGATGCAATTCGCACCCTCCAAACAGACAAGAACAATTTTTTTTATTGCTCACAGATGCTCACAGGTACATGACAGCAGCAGGTCGTGTGGTTAAACAAACATATCCGAAACTTTTTCACATTACCTGCGTGGCTCATGGTTTGCATCATGCAACTGAACGAATCCGTGCTAACTATGCGGATGTTGACAAACTAATTGCTGCAGTGGAAGCTTCAGTGGTGAAAAATAAAGATCGAAGAGCAAAGTTTTCAGCAATTAACAGTCCCCCGCAACCCGTAGTCACCAGATGGGAAAGTTGTTTGAAGGCAGCAGAATACTATGCAAAATACTTTCCGCAAGTTTGTGAGATTGTTAATGCTTTCGAAGGTACAGGGCAGTTAGTGGTGAAAGCAAAGGAAGCAGTTGCGGCTGAGAGCCTTCCTAAAAGCCTAAGAGAAATTTATCAATGTTATACTACGCTCGATGATGAAATACAAAGAGCAGAGAGCACAAAATATACTGTTGCTCAAACCTATCAAAGAGGTTACGCATTTGAGTTTGGCAGCGATCCAGCTGGAATAAACTTGTATTTGGCTCACCGATTCAAACTGAATAGTGATCTGAAAGCAATTGTAAAAATGATCCGGCCAAACATCAGTCCAGAACTGTATGCCAAATTGTTAAGTCAAGCAACTTCTTGGATTGTGGAGCGAAGTTTTAGCATGCTAGGCAAACTGTTGGCAAAAGATCGCCATTTCTCCCCAAATAATGTTTGCAAATAATTTGGCATTATATGTAAATAAATCGCTTGATTCAATCACTGTCGTTTAAAATGCTTGTGCATAAATGCAACTTTCGTTAACAATAAATGCAATTCTTTCAAGTTTTTAGTGCAACAAAAACTTGCCCTACTTATAAGAGTTCGCGAAACGCTTATGCGAAACAGCGATTAATTTTCTCTTTAGTAGTGGTGTTTAACGGCACATAGAAATTAGTAGCTAAGTGTAATTTAATAGCCTATAATCATGTTAAAAACTCAAGGTCATTATCGGTATGGTAAGTGATAACTAAGTGTCATAAGACGTTGGATGTGTCAAATAAGCTCTCAGTTTAAATCTTGTGCGTTCAGCGTAGTTGTTTTTAAAAAAAGCACTTGAAGCCAATATCTCCTTCTTGGTGCAGTGCTTGTGGTAGAAATACATTGCTTCAATGTCCCACGCTCTTCGTTGCAATTATTACAGAAATCACAGAAAACAAAATACTGGTAATAAAATATTAAAATGACTCGAGTCGTAAAAAAAGACTCGACCTGACTCCAGCCGTTTGAACGAAATGACTCTACTCCACTCAAGACTCGAAATCAATGGCTCGTGAATCGACTAGAGATTCGAACTCAAGCGTCTCGTTCCAAACACTGACAAAATTTTTAAAGGCTTGCAGTGAAAAACAATACATATTATTTGCAAAATTTTGAAGCAATATCAGAGTGGTCAGTGTGAAAAAGATAAACACACCAATTTTTTAAAAATCAAACTTTCCCAGACAGAAAATTGTTTTTCATGCTAGCAGTTTTATCATCAGCAGACCAGTCGAGTCATGACTCGTGTATGTAGTGATAGTATTTGGGTCTCAAGTAACTGGTGTTGAGTTTCGAGTCGAATTGAGTCATTTGGTGCAAATGATTCGAGTGAAGATTTTTTTACATCGCTGGTTTTTGTTGATAGCCATTTCTGGCTATTTGTGAGCATAAGGAGACGAACTGTTTCCTGCCACTAGTCGACTAGGAAAGACATGTTATATTCACCATTTATAACTGCCTTATCCAGGCATAAGGAGTAGTATATCATGAGCTGCAGCGGAAATTACTTCATAAATTGGAAGGCTTTTTCTTTGTGCTACTTCGCTAAGGTACCACAATTGGAAAACCTTTACGAGACCACAACTAGAGCTTATATTGGTAGTCTCCTCCAATTAGTAGCCGTAATCGAACTTAGCTCTGGTAGCTTATTGGGTTCTCAAAGGTTCCCTAAAAAGATCTTACAGATCGAAACAGGTGTGTCGGCATCTTTCATACGGTTAAAAAAATTCACTTTCACCTTCAAGTTTATGAGTCCTGTTTGACTTTGAATCTTTACTCATTCGCATTGTGGCAGAAAAGCTGCTGGAAAAATTCCGATTTTGCTGGAGGGATTGGCTTCTTTCTGTTTGTGCAAATAATGAAATAAAATTCATATGCAATAAAGAATGAGAGGTCGACAAATATAATCTCGTAAGCAGTTTGGAAGATTTTATTATATAAGACAGTAAATATTTCTATATGACTAAAGAGTAGAGATTTCTACCGTAGAATTATTAGCTACTTTCCCAGAATGTTGTGGAAGAGAATTTTTTGGGCGAACACCAACAGCAGTTGGCTTTATTGAAGGTGAGACCAACACGTACAAGTCTGCAATATGTGCTGTATTCAAAACTGACTGGAATGTGACTACCACTTTTCCTAGTCTGATCTTGATTGAGTTTGTGGGTGAGAACCAGTATTAACATTTCAAGCAGTACCGTCATTCCAAAAAAAAGATTTGATAAACAGAACCACAATAACTTGAAATCGATGTTTTACCAACCCAGCATTGAATTATAATAATTTCTGGTATATCGATTATCGCACGTTTATCAACATCTATACCGAATTTAAAAATAACTTCTTAAAGCAAAAAATGTCTTATTAACACTACAAGTTACCTATTTCTCTTGCCAATTAAAGTACGTTAAATTAGAAATATGTAAAACTTGCTTTTGTCAGAAACTCTTGCAAACGGAGCCATAGCAAAATCCGTATTTCTTCCGCCAGGAGTTTCGGATTCAAAAATCATATCCGCTTGAGAATTCCTCGAAAAAACGGCATTGCTAAACAATCCAAACATAATTGTGAGTCTTTCGCAAGTTTGTTATCGTTTAAAAGTGGAGGATCAGCAAAATGCTCAGTAAATATCAAAGCTTTTTCGTAAACAAGCTAGCTACAAGGTAGCATTTACAATTACCTGTGGTAGTTGTCTTCAAACCAAGGAAAGATTTTAAAATGATGAAAAGATGATGACATTTCTTATCTTAAACAGGTTCTTTTCAAAAACAATTAATAGTTGATATTGGCCAATAGTGTTATATTTTATTTTCAAAAACTTACTTCAAATTTTCATTTTGATTAAAATTGATTTTCTTTCCAATAAAACCTAAAAATCAAAAACGTGTTTAATCTACCAAACACGGTGACTATTTACTGTATAATTGCAGCAAGAATTTCAAGTCAAATTCACCTTTAGTTTTACTGTTTCAACCTTTCAAACACAAAGTGAAAGCGTGATTCTCCATGGATTCAAATACATATCAATACCAGCTGGTCGAGCAAAGAGTATTATTAATTTGTGTCACGGCAAGAGTTTGTATTTTTAGAGCGCCAGGGACTTAAACTCACAATCTTGAGCTTCGCCATATATCCACTCGTCTTTTCTTTTTGTTGTTGATCGCATTACATTAAAAAGGATTGCTTCGCATTATGCAATTACGCATCTTGTAAACTGCAGTATTTTGCGTAACTCCCATCATTATATACCTGGACTGCTAGAAGGTGAAGACCTCGTTACAAACTGTTAGAAAAATTGTTGCCGTTTATGGCGACTGTTTTAGAAGCCAAAACATCCATTTTGAAAGCTAATTGAGCTGAAACAGCTGTTAAGTATGTTTATTATTTATATTATTTATGTTTGTTGTAGAAAACCGCTTCACACTGTACATTGAAGTTAGAGTGAGTTTTTAGCTGAATCCCCCTATGTTCGGTTTCTTACCGTAACAGTTTATATTGGAGCACGACTAAGCACAAATTGCTCTCCTAATCACTTGGCCGCCCTAACTCGCTGTTGGTATTGCTGAATTATTAACCGGTTATTATGGCCGAAATAAAAATGTAAGAAATCTTCCTCGATTGTAAAAAACTTTACTTTGTTCTACAAAAGCATTCTTTTAAACATTTAGAATATTTACTAATTCGCCACAAAGGTAGTCTCCATATTACAAGGGAAATAAATTTCAGGCATTTTAACACGCAAGGATCCGCCATAAGTAACTATATATTTCCTTTTGGAATGCATTTGTTCATTTATGCACTTAGGCATTTGTTCTATTTTGATATAAACTTTCTTTCATCTCCATTTCTCTTTCAGATATGCTCATTATATTCAGGTATATATGAGATATATCATATAGTATCTTTATGTCCACATGATCAAAAAAGAGCAAAAGTTGGCAGTTTTGAAGTGGTTGCTGAAAGCCGAGAGCGTGGCATTCGTCCAATGAAAATTTGGAAAGCAATTTCAGTCCGAGCCACCCGTCCATCAAGCGATTAAGAGTCTGGTGAAAAAGTTTGAGGCGGTAGGAACGGAGAAGATTTGCAGCGCTCAAGGTCGACCACTCACCGCAACGACGGCTGAGTATCGGACTGAATTGATTGCCTCGATCGCACAGAGTCATCAGAAGTCATCTAAAAGGCTATCTTAGGAACTGGTGTGTCACGAACGAGTGCAATGAGTATGCTAAGGCAAAAGAACTATCGGTCGTACCATCCGCGTCTGATCCACGCCCTTAATGATGGCGGCCAGGCAATCGATTTGAATTTTGTAAGCAGTTCCTTTAGAGTTTAGACGGTCGACTGAAGAAAGCTGGACATCAACCAGCGTTTTGTGGTCCAATAATGCAATTTTTTAAACTGAACGGCTGCATCAATCGTCACAATTTTGTTGCGAAAATCCGAAGGTTACAATTGATGCTCGCGTAAAACTCCCGAGTGCCTGCGTTTGGCTGAGCCAGGGGAAGAGCACCCGTACCCTCAACTTGGTGGGGTTTCACGGTAAAACGGTGCCTCTAAATCTGACTGAGGACTTAAATTTGTGTAAGTAAACAAAAGTTACTAAACTCTCTCAATTCCTTTGTCATTAATTATTTTTATCCACCGTAATGCTACAAAAGGTTATTAGAGAGCTGTGAACCTGCCCCGGTCAGTGACTGTGATGTCCAGCTGAACCGTCGATCATTTTGCTATTCGACGTCTTCTTCATGCCAAGCTAACAAAACACCTTGCGCCACCGAAAACTCTTAATACATCACGGCCGCATGTCTCAAGAAATTTGATCTTCCACCACTCACCACCCATCAAAGCATTAACTAATGCCAAGAAAATTGTGGGTAGCATAAATGTCAGGATTTTGCTTTATGTCGGTTAATGTAGTGCAGAGGTACACAGCCTTTTTGGTACTGCCGGCTACATTACGGACTTCATTCTACGGACAGCCGCCAGTGAGTCCAAGCTGCTTTTTGTGAATTACTTATTGCGAAGAAATGCGATTAATAAGGTAATGTCCCATTTGCTTGTGCCTAAAAGTGTAATGACATAAAGCATATGATGTTATGATACACATTGTTTCGCTTTGTGTGTTTTTCATTGCTTATTCATCATGAGCCTAGCTTAAATTAAGACCACCCTCGGCAGACGCAATTCTACTTGCCCGTAACACAGAAACCCTGCTTTTAGTCCTAGACCAGTTTCAGAAACCAAATATCCGCATCGAGTAGCCAAAGAATTTTTATCATTGTGCGACCAACATAGCTTCTGCTGTAATATACGTGTGTGGGGCCGCATGAGATTGTCAACGGTCACAGGTAGAGCTCGAAACTCGAAAAACCTTGGATACGACTAAGATGATCAAAACACATATGTGTCAGAGCAAATCTGCTTTGTCTTCACAAGTTCTAGAAATCTTGATTTTTACGCTCGTAGATCTGGACACTAACCCCAGCCAATACTAAATGAAAACGATAGTCAAGCGCTTTAAAAATGCGGCCAAATCCCACACGATTCACTCACACCAACTTTGAAGCTCACTTTCAAAATGAACACTTAAAGTAAATATTGAATAATGTTGTAAATATAAATAAATATTGAATATAGAACTTTACCCCCTTCCCGCAAGTATATAACAGGGGGCTAGTTTTGAAACGTCATAACATGGGAAGACGGTAGAGCTTTAAAATTTGAATCTCCACCATCCCTGTGGATACGTGGACTGGACCTTCGCTAATGCAGTTTGGTTGAATGAGACAAAAACTCACCATTTTTTAATTGTTCGTCATCTGTCGCATTCAGAGCTTCGTTTTTACATTTATTTCCATCATTAAACGAACCATTTCGACTAAGCCGGTAATTGGCAGTACTGGTGTCCGGCAGAATGTTTGATGATCTGAAAACAAAATTGTTTTTGCATCAGATAGTATTCCAACGCAAGGGAGGACACGATGCAATATTATGTGTTTACTTGCTTTTTTAATAGGAAAAGCATGTTATGGCAATTTTTGCTGCTTCTTCGTAATGATTGTAATGATAAAAATGTACTGCACAAGGTGTTTTGAGCATAACGAAAAATGCTTTTTGTTTCCAAAGATAAAACAATCAATGGGAGGTAGATGAAACTTTATTTTCGGATTATTCCAAGAAATGATTTTTTTTGAAGAAGAACGAAGTACATTTCGAGAGGATCATAATGAGATGGCGTCCTTAAAAGCAGTGGTGCAGCCCAAAAAAGAGCGACAACCGCTGTTGTTCCTTACTCCTCCCACGAATTTGAATTATACCAAACATCAAATTACTACGTAATGGTTGCTGTCGTTACGCGAAAATTAAAGTCTATTCTTCAATCAACAGGCTAGTCCAGGGGTGGGCAAACTTTTTAGCCGGAGGGCCGCATTGACCATTTCGAGGGTGGTCGAGGGCCAGGGCTTGTTGTCTCGTACAGCTGCATGATATAGAAGAAATTGCATTAGCTCACAATTTTGCAAAATCGGCGGGGTCTCTAAAAAAAAAAAAAAAAAAAAGGTCTTCACCTTTTCGTAGACGGTAAATGCCTGATTGGAGGCAATTGTAGGCTCTGACGCATTTTCCGTCTAAGGTAGGGGCGATTACCATTTTTTTAAGAACACCGTCGCTTTTGCGCCTTGTCAATCCCCTTGTCGTATTTATTTACAAATGGCAAAGTTTCAAAAAGTCTTCGCGGGCCGCACAGATTGCTCTCGAGGGCCGCATGCGGCCCGCGGGCCGTAGTTTGCCCACCCCTGGGCTAGTCTAAAAGTGATCCCAAATCTGCAATCGGGTGTCAAAAAACTAACTCTACATTTAGCCTAAAATTTCAAGGACATAAAGTAAAAAATGCATCATCATGAAAGTTAGCCGAGAGTTGAAAAGTTGTTTTTAACCTCAGATCAGCAAAATACGTATAAAGTACGTGGACACACACCTCACTTGTCCTGCAACCTACTATACACTGAAGTGCATTTACTACTACGAGAATAACTTCATTAATTATTTACAAAGTAATTAAGAAAAGCCATGGCAATTGCGAATGATAGTACCCTGTTGGTGCTCTACATACAACCAGACAAGTTTTTCCATCACCAAAAAACAAAGTACTGTATATCTAAAAGGCGATAACTTTTTTCAGACATCAAAATGTTTTAAGCCAAGTAATTACTTCAAGTGTGTTCAGATATTTGAACCCATTCCTCGTATGAAAGAAAAAATATTAAAATCACCAACTACACAGACAAAATAAAGTTTATTCTTAATGTAAATTATATATCCAAAATTCTGAATTTTTGTAACAGATGGTAACAAACTGGGCAGTGCGCAACTGGGTAATTCCGCTTTATCAATTACCACGCATAACTTGCTGTTTCGTTTTGACAATATAAACTAAAGTTACTAGAGAGTGGCAATTTATTCTTGCGTATTATTGATCGTTTCGCAAGTGTTCAATTTAGATTTTACAAAGGTCCGCTTACTTGCTTGATTTTTTCGTTGGGTCTATTTCATTTAGAGTAGGAGTAGTTGATAGAGCTAGGTTTTGTTTGCAGGTTTCAATATCATATTCACCCATTTCTATATAACGACGCTGTTGTGCTGCGGTTGGTGTTTCACCCTCTGTTAATTCTCCATTATTGTAAAGGTTATCTAGAATATCCTTTATGTGAAGTCCAGAATGGGTTCTAATTGGATCCAGTGGAATTTTGATATTCGAGCCTTCGTTGAACCTTTCAACTCCCGGCGAGAAAGTATCGTCAGAACTCAAATTATATCCCTGTGATTTTGGAGTTCGCTTGTCGCTTCTGCTTATAGGCGCAATGCCGGCCTTACTTATTTCAAGAATTTCTTCTTGTTGTAAATGCTTTTGAATTGATTCTTCTTGTTGCTTGTGGTACTTCTGACGAAGCAACAAGCTGTAACGTGCTACGTTTGATTTAAATCCGCCGCCAGCTGCTATTTTAACACTAACACAATCATCAGATCCGCCGTTGGTACCAAGTTGAATTTTACGCCGCCGTTTAGCTGACTTTTCAATTGCATCTTTGGCATCCTGTCGGGACAAAGATGATAAAGAAATCTGAATACAATTTGGATCTATGAAGTTTAAGGATTGCATGCTACCTTCTTTTAGAATTTGAAAAGGAAAACCGCCCTTGTCTTTGTTTAGGCGTAACTTGTCAATGTCAATACTTGCCTCAGCTATGAACTCCTCTGAGGAGTTCCCTTTTGCTGGCTGGGGTTGAACACAAATCCTTTGAAAACCTGACTTACTTGACGATGATAGTTGCTTATAGTATTCTGAATTATTGTACTTCGAAGAAATTTCTCGAATATAATCCAAGTTTGGGGCAGAATGCGTTTGGTGAAGATTAATATCGCGATTTGTATCCGAGCCGAAGTCTTTCGCATCTTTTTCTCCTGAAGAAACATTTTGAGCTCCTTGATAAGCTTGGTTTAAACTCGCTAACTTTTCCATTTGTGGATATTTGTCGTGGTCGTAGTGTTTTATTGTCATTTTTCTACGAAAAATTTTAATCCCTTTTAAAGGGCTAATGTTGCCGTCAACAGTTTGAATTTGACGTGGCAACACACTGTTTGTTGTGTTATTTGAATTACTAATCCCAGGCTCAGAAGTAACAACAATAGGAAATACAGATTGGCAAGACCTAATAACAAGCGACTGCAAGGGCGTGTATGTAACCTGCTCTGTTGGTTCCCTGGTTTTGCGGATCTTTTCAGCACCTGATTTACTGAACTTGAAGAACTTTTGGGTGGTGTGTGGAGGTAAAGATTGAGTAGACTTTTTATCGTCGTAGTTTCCACCAAAACTTCTCACATTGTCTTCAATCTCATCAGGTTCAGCATCCGTCAGTTGCTCTGAATCAGACTTATACTGATTCTTGAGACCAATTGATTGGCCTATAACCAAAGCATCTGTGTTTAAAGACCCTTGTGCCTTCGCACCATTACTGTTGGCAAGGATTCTAATACTGGAAGAAGGTACATTGGCGCACTTTCTACCTGTTACAGCAGATGGTTTAGGATTAGAATTAAAGCTCTGTTCATCTAAACTAGCCCTGGCATGGCAAAAGTGATCCATGCTTATGACAGTAGGCCGTGCTGAACCACTAGTATATGCATGAAAGGTGTTTGGGTTAGTGGTTGGAAAAATCTGAATCCGGTTTGGGGCGAGTTGCGGAGAGGGGTTGGGGGCGCAAGGGTGCCTCACCGAACTCAATGAGCTGGCAGACGACGAAGCTGTAAGCGTGCTGGAACAGCGGGATAGCGCCCGGTCATCGTCGGCTCTGCTTTCTGATTTCTGGTCGTTAGTGACGACTACTTGAGTGGGCGACGGCAGACGCACTATTTTGTATTCCACCGGGTTTTTAGCAGGGAGCTTGATTGCTTCTGTTCTAGCCCTTTCCAAAGCGGATTCACGATCTGACCTATCAGAGCTTGCAAGCAAACTTCTGATGTCGTCTCTTGCTTTTTCTTTCAATTTACTCAACTCGATCATCTCAGCTTGGTCTTCTTTTTTTCTGCGCTTTATAGATCGGTTGTGATAGAACGAAGATGGTACACCTGCTTTTGAGCCAGCCAGTGACCTCAATTGCTGAAAGTTGTCGCTTATTGCTAATTGGTCGATTTCGTTGCTTCTCACATCATTCTCAACGACGCTGCCTGTACTTATGTCTACGACACTAGCAGTTGGCAGTGCAGAGCCTACAAACGATAACTGCTTCTGAGTGAGATGTGACTGTCGTCTTTTGGTAGGTTTCGGTTGCTCTTCGAGCGACTCGCCAATGGAATTCGGAGTTTTGTAGCGGCGGCATAGCTTAATATTACTTTCTTCTTTCACTGATATTGCGTTGCTGTATGCGTCACGGTAGACAATAGATTCATTGTCACTCGTGTCAAGATAATCATGTTTCAATTCAAAATCGCCTTTACCATTCACAACATAAAACGTATGATTAGCATTGTTACAAGACAGATTAGCTTTTGAGTTATCGACATCATCACTCGGGTGACTCTTGCCACTTTGATTGTCCAGAACTAGCTCCCGGACCTCCTTTTTTTTAGGTGTTAATGGCTGCGAGGTTTCAATATACGATTTTGTGAAGGCCAAACAATCGTCATCTTTGTTTAAGCCTTCAAACGGTGTTGAGGTATCTACAGTCACAGGGCCCACTTGTACCGTTGAAGAATTCCAAATTTCCGGATAGCTGCCATTCTTTTTACTGCCTAAAAACGGTTCTATCAAGTTAAGCTTTTTAAGCGAAGATAATACATCCTGTTTATTGTAAGCTTTTGTAGATAACACATTGCTGTCGTACACTCTTTTTTGATTATTTGCTTCATTTTTCGAACCTTTTCGCTGCGAACGGTTGGTCACATTTATAGGTGTACGTTTCGACTTCGCCACAAGGTTGCTGTTGTATTTCAAAGTTAGTGCGCTTGGTGGTTTTGGTTTTGCGACTGATGTCCCAACACAAACTGCCGGTTCATTTAAAGACGCGATGTCTTCGAAGTCAGTTTCGATTTCGTCTTCGCCTTTTGCAATGTTTTCGCGATTGCTGGGCATTCGGTAAATCTTTGCGGCGTTTTCAACTGTGTGGAAGCCATTTGAATGCACCAAAGAATTGCCATGCTTCGGTAGAGTCGACATCAAAAAGGGCCAATTTTGTTTAACATCGTGCCTTGCTTTGTAAGGACTTGGTTGTTGAAATGTCTTAGTTCTTGAAAGAAACGTTGGCCCTTCAAAATGAGATTTATCCAAAAACAAATATTTTTCTTTAGTCTTCATTTTTTGCATATTTTAGAATATTTTGGATGCAATTAAACGGTAAAACTCAACAGAAATGACATTGCACTTCAGTGGGAAATTTAGTTTTCGACCGTAAGCTACCTAATCTAACCAACTGTGGCCTCTTAGCTGCCAAAATAAATACAAATTCATTGACAGGTAAATATTGTAACACCTGAACTTCAGCCAATTAATCACTTTACACGTATGACTATAAAGATAGCAAACCCAGCAAATCATTGCCATAAATTAAATTAGATAAATAACACCGATCAGTAGCGTACTTACAGAGGTTGGAATTGTGCCGTGGCACACTCCTTTGGGCCTTGACAACAAAGTTCAAATTTAAGCTCAAACGAAAGCTCACGTCATAGCTAACTGTGCAAGAAAAAAGGCTAAAAGGTTATCTACTAAAAAAAATGAGTTGAATAAGCTCTCATTAAAAACTGATCTCGAAAAAAGAGGTCATCATTCTCCAACCAAACAGCAAATCCGATGCTGCGCTGTATGTCGCTGCTACCAATACTGTTCAAAACAAACCTGAGCCACGCAAATGGCAATAAAATGCAGTAAATAGCTGAGTGAAGACATCAAAATCAAAAGAAATCACTCAATGTTGAGCTCCAAAGTTTTTATTGCGAGTGAAATCAATTCCAATCATGTCACGCTTTAGACTTTAAAGTACTTTAAAACCAGCTCTATATCACTGCAAAATCCAACTACGCCAAGAAAACCATTTAAATCGAAATCTGATTCTTGAATCTACTACAACTAATCCCGCCACAAAAACAATGCTTTTAAGAGCCATTAAGACCCTTGTTCAATCAGTAAAACAATAAAAGTGACACAAATCCTTAGAAATGAATGCCAAGAAACATTTTCCTTAGCAAAATTTTCATTTGTTTATCCAGCAAAGCAGTTTGAAAAATCATTCGATTCATGAGCTATTTTTATATGTTTTGAATATTTACTTGCAATCATCATGAGATTGCTATTAAGATTTTTGTTTTCACACCCAAATGTATGTTGCTAAAACCAGCAATGCCTTATCCAAATAGCATTGTTAGCCGATATTATTTTGCCTACTTCTTGCTTTTCCATTGCCAAATTTGTATCTAGACTACTGCAAGTTGCAATTTCATACTCGTCAGCTAAACCATAACGTAAAAAATGGGAATGCTGTCAAGTCTAAAAATTATTGGAAGCAGATTGCCTAGCGTGGATTGTACACGCAATTGAAGAGCTGAGTCCTAAAAGTATGTAAGTCATTTTTTGACCTAAATACAATTTACCCTTTTCAGAAGTTGGTCGTGTTTTTGTAAAACCCTCTGACAAAATATTAACCGCAGAAAAAGTACTTAACTCCTGTTTTACCGATGTATTTATCTGATCATTCCATGTTCATAATTTTCATGCTCAAAGTACTTAATTGCGCTATTTTTGGGTCAACTGTAGAGTTAGGTCAAAATGTGACCTTGGTACTTTCAAAACTTAGCTCTTCAATTTTTAAACAAGTACTCAGAATTATCACTTTGCAACAAAAAAACATTTTCACAAATTTTTAGTGATATTACCTGGCCCTAACGAATTACGTTTGTTTACCCTAAAGAAAATTTTGTGGAGGTAAGATTTATTTAGTAATGTTGTAAACTTGTGATCACGCTCAGTAAGACAACCGCTGCTGAAACAGCTCTGTTTGATGACCCGAAGTTCACTCCATTTAGCCGACATTTTTACTAACTGCGTAACTAACTTAAAGCTTTGGCATTCAATCTGCTTTTTCTTTAGTCAACAATTAAAATGTTTTAACAGCATCATGACAATGGCTGTCCGGTGTTTAATTAAAGAATCTTTCTTTGTGTAGTTGAATTGCAACTTCACTGTGCCAAGGGCCATTTGTAGCGCAAATATTTGCACAAAGCTTCTTTAATAAAATGAAATGTTTTTCGAAAAGAGCCTCATGGCAATTTTATCAACGTTGGTTCAGTGCTTGCAGGAGCAAGGCAGTGCCCCATCAGTGAGAACTGACACCCTCAAAGCGAGTAGAGTCTCTTCAACCGCTTCGAGTTTTCTTTTACTGTGTGATGTAGATATCACAGCTACACTCGTACCTATTCCGTAGTGACAATATAATGACGCTGTCCCACCATGTCTAATAAAAGGTCAATTAGCTTTTCCCATAAGGGTAATACCATGAAACTTTAAGCTAAATGTCCTAATATTGGTAAAATTAACTTATTATTGTAAGCATTTGTGTGAAGTTTTATCTTCCTGCCTTCAAAAGCTTTCGTAAAACCATTACAGTAGTCAATAAAGCCGAACAATTTTATAATTTTTCATTTCTGAGTTACACAATGACAATAGCAACGCTGTTCTTTCCACTACGTACTTGAAATCTACCAATTACAAGAGCGATAAGCTCGACTAAAATCTGTTTGACAAACATAAGACGCAAAACTTTTCAGCCTTTGCTTCGCTCACCGATACAATGGCAATATATAAACAAATTAAGCGAAGACCACCTAAGCTTGTTAACATTCACACTCAGATAGTAGAAAAACAGAAAACTAAGTGAACACAAAACTGACTTTTAGTGTACAGTTTTTTGAAATCGTATCAGTTTGTACTAAAACTAACCTTGTAACACTATAGACTGTAAAGTTAATAGCTAATTTAAGAGTAGTGTACATTTTGTTGTTGTCTTATACATTTTGGCATGACTTGTTATGAAAAAGAAACTATTTTTTGCTTGCTAAGCTGCTGCTTTTACTTTTAGAAGTTGACCAACTTCTGTGCTAGCGGCTAACTTTACTCAGGTTGAATAGCCTATTGGCCAAGTTTACAGAGACATTACAGGCTGTCTCACTCGTTCGACCTTCGGAAAAACGACAAATGATTTTGGTTTTAACATCGAAATTTACGAAAAACAAAAGAAAAGCTTGTAGACTGTCGGTTGTATAAACATAGGGTAAAGAGATTTGAAGACAGACAACACAACGAAACAAGAAAACCAAAACCAAGAAGTAACAATCAAAATCAAGAAAAGATAGGCTCAAATTTCCAACGATGTACAAAATGAAGTACGCAATCAGAATCTTTGTGAGGGGGCTAGCGTAAACTTTTTGCGTCTCTCCAAAAAAGGCTTTCACTTGACGTTTAAATCAGCATGGTTGGATACCTCTTAAAATTTTTTTGATGGCGTTATATAGGGAGGTAACTCAGAGCCATAAAATCACCCCCTAAACCCCGGCTGAGGGGCCCCAGCCACGCCTAGAAGCCCCGCCTCAACAACCTTATACATTTTAACGTCGCAAAGCAGATTAGTACTTGCAAAACACAGATAAATTTCCTAAATTACCGTAACGCCGTGGTTTTCAACGGGGGTGATTGCCCACCAGTGGGCAAATGTTCAGCTGAGAGGGGCCATAAGCTGCCACAAACAGGGCTACTGGTTTTAACAAAAATTAGTTGACAAATATTAATTTCGCAAAAGATGTTCCGATAGTACTGCAAGCACTACAGCTCTCAGTAACCGAGAATTGTGCGGCCAGTGCCTGCTATGCAGTTGTCTGTGCGCACATGTGCGCGTGTATAGAGCTGCGTTTGTTTGTTCTGCCACCGTCGATGACAGAAAGTGTTGTTGCTGTCTTGGCTCCGCCTCTCACTCTAGGCTACCTTCTTTCGTGATGTGTCTTCCATCCTTCTCTTTTTTATCTACTTAACTCCTATTTCCTTTCTTCTCCGTGTTTTCGGTGTTCCCTGATCAAGTTATTACATATATATTATGTACGTTTTGGACATGAAAAAGACATTATTTTTCTTATAAATTGATACAGTTTCATATCGTTTTGTACCTTTTGAAAAGAACAAACTGAGTATTGTAACATAAAATCTAGCGGTAAGCCTGATGTAACTCATTAGTTGTGCTTTTGCAGTTGCCTAAGTGAGGGTGTTGTTAGAAGCAAACAATTGCTTTGTTCATTAAAATCATTATATCTCGCTTCTGCTTGTAGATTAATCCAGCATGGTAGTCACGTGATCTGATAGCCTGGTTTCATTATCTCGCGCCTGTTTGTGGATTGATCCAGCGTGGTAATCACTTGATTTGATCACCTTGTTTTGTCTTTTCTGATGGAGAGGAAGTAGTAAAAGGTTGTTAGATAGGTGCTGTGTATTCGTATAAATAAGTTAGCTGCCTTGAGTATTAGTGACTTACAGGCTTTTGATTGATGTGTTGAGCATACTACGTAGTTTTTTTTATTTGTGCGTTTAAACTTGATAATCAAGCCATTTAGTTAGACCTTTGTAGTGATTATGTAAGGCTAGGGTTACCATACGTCCCGCTTTTTCAGGCCTTGTCCGGCTTTTTTCATCGAAAATCCCGCTTTGTGCCTCAGTCAAACAGAACGGATTTAACCAAATTTATGGACTTTTCAAATTTTTTTTTCAACAAAAGCGGAACGCTGAGATGCAGCCCTAGACTTGATTGTCGTAGCAAAGGTACAGGTTTCGAAAGATGAAGTAAAACAGGGGTGATCTCCAAAAAAAAAAAAAGGTCAACACCTGCTTGGTTACAGAAATTGTGCACTTTTGGGCTTCAAAATGACACAAAACGTGCCACCGTGGAGGCGGTGACCTTTTTTTTTTTTTGGAGATCACCCCTCTTTTTCTTTGTCTTTGTTGATGTGCACCTTGCCTTCGGCAATCAAGTCTAGAGCTGCATCTCGGCGTCCCGCTTTTGTTAAAAAAAAAATTTGAAGAGGCCATAAATATGGTCTCGTGAAAAGTCGCCATCCAATGTCTCGATTTTTGCTTTTCCAGATATGGTAACCTTGCTTATCAGTACTGCCCATTACCTTCCAACAGCTAAAGAGGGTGGACTTGGCAAGAATCGTCCCACATTCTTACAGATGTGATTTCGTGCTTCCTCTGTTTGCATAATAATTCATTACTTGCAGTACGTCATTCAACGCCGTGTAAAAGTTATCAAACATTTTCAGCCCCAGATTAGTGTATTTTGTTATGACTACTCATAATTTATAACTATTAACCGATTAATTTATTTTGCAGTATGAATAGATTTTGCACATTCAGGATAAAATTTTGCATTGCAATCTTATGTTTTTGAAGTAGCACTACTAAACATCAACTTACTTTGATAAGTGTCGTTGTGAGATTATAAAGTTCTTTTTCCCCTCGTTATTGCAAGCAAAAAGAAATGTAGGCAGTGTATGGAAAAGTATCTGGCTTTTGGCTTCGTAAAAAGCCCGCATGATTACAAACAGCTAATGTGTCTCATTTGTAACAACTCTTTTTCCAATAAAGCAATGAAACCATCAAGGCTTGCAGAGTATTTGAAAAGAAAACATCCCAATAAAGTGGTTAGAACCAGAGCTTATTTTGAAAAAATTAAAGAAGAACTTCGACCAACATAATACTCTGTCATCCTATTTGAAAAACTAAGACAAATGAAAGTAGCTTAATTGCATCTTATGAAATAGCGCAAATAATAGCAAAAACTGGGAACGAACATACAGTTGCTGAAAATGTTATTAAGCCCTCCTTTGAAATTCTGGTTAAAACTATGTTACAGCAAGATTCAGTAAATGTTTTAAAAGCACTACCGCTAAGCAATGACTCAATTCGAAGAAGAATAGACGAAATGTCATCAGATGTAGAAAGCCGACTAGTTGAAAAATTAAAAACCAGTATAGTAATGCAAGAGGCTAGCGATGCACTTAACAAACTGCAGACAGTGACACTGTTTCGACCTATCAGGTCTCTTCAGTGCAGTTGGTGACCAATAAGAAGCTAGAGGCTTTTAGTAATGCATAGCTTAGACCGTCACACTTGTGGGACCTAATACTGGGTCCACTGTAGTGGATGGTCTATCAACCTCTGCGAAGCCGTATCACTCATGAATGAGTGGCGGTTGTCGCAGGTGCACTAAGTCTAACAACTGCTAGAACAATAGTGCTGTCACAGCCTAGTGGTCACAAGGTCTTACATATATAGTAATGCAAGAGACTAGCGATGCACAACCGCCACTCATTCATGAGTGATACGGCTTCGCAGAGATTGACAGACCATCCACTACAGTGGACCCAGTATTAGGTCCCACAAGTGTGACGGTCTAAGCTATGCTTTACTAAAAGCCTCTAGCTTCTTATTGGTCACCAACTGCACTGAAGAGACCTGATAGGTCGAAACAGTAAAAACCAGTAAATTTTCAATTCAACTTGACGAGTCATCGGTAAGTGATAATAGAGCTATTCTTATGGCGTATGTTCGTTTTGTAGATGACAGCTGCAAACTTTGTGAAGAGATGTTGTTTGCAAAATTATTAAAAACTGATACGCCTGGATTATCCATTTTTAAAGCTAAAAATCTTGGTTTGACGAGAATCAAATATCATTTAGAAACCTGGCATCCTGCGCAACGGATGGTGGTCTATCCATACTTGGTCAGCAGAATGGCTTTATTACTTACATAAGGGAATTATGCCCTTCAATCTTTGTTGTTTACTTTGTGGTATATCGGCATCATTTAGTTGCCAAAAAAATCATTTCTGATCTTCATGAATCATTGAGAGTAGTTATTCAGACTGTAAATAAAAAAAGTCGCACAGTAAATGCGATAGACTTTTTCGAAAGTTATGCAGTGATACTGAACAACATCACGTAGGACTTATTCTTCACACAGAAGTCCGTTGGCTTTCGAAAAGAAACTGCCTGGCAAGATTGGTGAAGTTATTTGATACAGTTGTTAATTTCTTAGAAAACTTAGACAAAACAGTTTTGCAAAAGAAATCAAACTCCACAAGTGCGACATTTTCTCCTTAGCTTGGATTTTTCTTAAGTTTAATGAAGTGTCACTTCAGCTTCAAGGTCAATTATGTACAATGCTCGATTGTAAACGTGTTCTGAAAGCCTTTGCTGAAAAATTAAATTGGTTTTGAATAAATATACAGAAGAAAAATTTTAAAAATGTGCTCGAGTCAACAGAAGTAAGTGAGCAGCTCTCAGGATAAACCAGAAAAAATATGAAGAATACTTAATGAAATTGAGAGAAAACTAAATAGCCGATTCTCAGATTTATATTCATTTGAAGTTTAGCTGTGAATGACGGATTCCTTTGGTTGTCGATGAAAATGTGCAATAGAAACTGTCAATGAAAATGTGCAAGAGGAACTTATTGAATTAAAATGTAATGATGAATGCAAGCACAAATTTGAAAGAGGTGAAATAACTGAGTTGTATGACTACCAAATGCAAGAAAACAGCTATATATCAAAATGTGGTCTAAAATGGTTAAAATACTGCTATACTTTCCAACCTCTTATTTGGTTGAATGTGGCTTCAGTGCAGTCAATAAAATTTTGACGAAGGAAAGAAATAAAATGTAAATATATGCATTCGAGGATACATCAGACTAAGCTTACAAATTTCAAGCCTAATGTTGAAGGTTTGGCGGCAAAACATCAACACAGGGATCTCAATAAAACAACATGAGCAAAATATTTTAATTTGGCTATCTATAATATTGCAATAAATATGGACGATTATTTTTAAAAAATGGAAGAAGGGGGCGATATGATGAAAAAGGTTGAGAAATTCTGTCGTAACTCCTACTTTTCATTTTTCTACCATGAATTTTTTATTACGACACCATGCTTGAAATATAAGTACTTTTACTCGAGTATTTCGCAGTGCACCACGCAAAGAGTTTATAGTAATCAAGATCTATTTGAAATCCTTACCTCCATGAACATAGCACGTGATCACCATAACCGTATCATATCAGTAATAGGGCAAACTACGCGCTTTATATGCATGTTCACACGAATGACGTGGTTATTTCACAAAGAAATAGTATTGCAAATAATAAAAAGCCACCCTCCCATAATTGAACGAGACCATCCCTGGACGCGTTTCGTCCTTTTGGACTCATCAGCAAGGCCTGTCCCGTCATCACCAAAAACCAAAACCCCATATTTGTAATAATCGATATAAATCGATACTTGAGTATTTATCATGGTTTTTGCGTTTGCCAAACTCTTGATTGAAGTAAGCTTTGTAAACCTGCTGGTTTCCTCCATTAATCGTTAGCCATAAGCTAGACTTGGTGTTGAGCGACTTAGTGGGAGTGATAAACTTCGAGTAATGAAACGTAATTTGGTTTTAGAGCATTGAAGGCGTTTACTTATACTATAGTTAGTTTTGCTTTACTTAATAGGCTAGATCAAACTCTTTGGTCTAGTTTGTGTTTGCTGTTTCTTTGTCGCCATGCATATTGCTTCATATTAGTCGGCTGTAATGCTATTATTGCTCAGCTTTACTTGTTGATTTGTTGGTAACAACCTATAATTTTCTTTTCTGTTGTCTTCAATTCCATGTTTTTTTCAACCTAAATGTAATGGCCTATAGGCAAGCAATGTGGTAATTTTAAAAAGTGCCTGTATAGTATCATCCAATAATTATGTTATTCTACTGTAACTCAGTTGCGAAAAAAGGCCCCATGTTTTTTGCTCGCCACACCCGGCCGTGTATTACTTCTATGTTACGGTAGTAAGTTTTAAGATAGCGGAAGTACGGTGGGTGGTTTTTCCTTTTGAAAACAAGAGAGCACAAAACAATGTTAGCGACAAATCTTTTGCACATTTACAATTTTTTACCGAATTTTGTCACAGGACAACTTAGAAAGGACCCCGTCTAAAGTTTCAAGGGAGGGGCTTCATTTCGAATTGCCACGACACAGCAATAACTGCAGGCTTTTTACCCCAGTACAAAGTCAAACGTTCAGATCTTGACGGCAAGCAAATGGCATTGCCCAAACTTAAAGCTCTTTGGAGAATACAACTGGATCTTCTTGCAGTTCAAACTCAATTGGATGAGGGCATCGGAGCAATACGTGATGGTATTTTTTGTACTACGTACGACTTCCCGTGGAGCGAAAATGATCAGGGTAAACTGGACTGTGCTTTGAAATCGTCACCAGGAGCAGTTTTAAGAAGTGTTTCTTATTAAAAATTGTTTCTAAAATTAAGAGCATTTTCATAAATATGTCATCAGAAAAAGTGTCGCCGGAAGACCTATTTAATGGTAAAGTAGTGTCAAGCATGCAGTTGCACACACAACAATAAAATAAGAAATAGCCGCAGGTAAGGATCAAGTGCAAATTTACAACTCATTGTTTGTCGAGTACAGGTTCCACCTACTCTGTGAGTTGTCATTGAACAAGCTAAAAGCAATGCTTTACTACGTGTTGAGCAGGCAGCTTTATTATTTTAACTTTGTGAAACACACCATTGGTAGGCCTGAAATGGTGCCGTAATAAAAGGCCCCTTTGCCATCTATATTTTAGATTAGTAACACCAAAAATATATGATGATGCAAACATCACAAGCAAAAAATCAAGTCCAGTTCACACTTAAATTTCTTCTTGTTACGCCTTTGTGCCTATGCCACATCGCAGCACTACACGAAGGGAAATTATTCAAATTTTAATTTCCAAAAATTGCACAATTTACAAAATCTACCCTGTGCCTGGGATTTTATTCCCAACCTTGATTTCAACCCGTTAGGAGGTGTATAAGTGTAATGTAGATTCAATTATTACTTTTTGACAAAACAAAAATCTTTTAACATATCAAGGACAGTTTCAGAACCACTTTCTATTTTCAAATACGTAGGCTATCTAATCTTAAAGCAATCATAGGATGCTTAAGAAGATCTGCATCTTAATGGTAAGATCCAGTTTGTCTATAGTCCTGGTGCAACTGCACCTTATGCTCCTTCTTTCCACTCAATGCAGTACAGATCAGTTTTCTTAAAGTTCTCTGTAAATTTGAAATTATTTTATCTGGTTGGCGATAGGCCACATGCAGCTTCGTAAACACTTATTGGCAAACCAAAAAATGTTTCGATTGATTAGGACTGAGCTTATTGCGAATTCACGATAGCGCAAAAGAAACATTTCTACTTACTTTTGGAAGTGATGAAGACTGCGAGAATTGTTAAACTTGTACGAATTCCTCGTCGCACAGATTGTTTCTATAAAATTTGATTTGAATAAAATTCAGTTCTATTCTTAAACTTTTGGCATCTGTCACTGAATTAAGTCCTTTTGTTAACATTTTTTGTTGGTCATGACCAACAAAAATTCGAAAATTGGGATCAATTCTTTAATAAAGTGGAGTTTTGAGTGTTTAATCGAGAAAAAAGCTCAAACCTATTTTAAAGAAAACTATTCTCAAGAAAAAGTAGGACTGAAACATTTTAAAGGATCAGCTCTTTAACATTGCCTCCATTTCAGTGTGGTCTTGAGAAATTAACAGATCTTAGCCAGATCCGCCAACCGTATATTGGACACTTTTGACTTTTTACCTCCACCACGCGGTTTAAAAATAAAAATTTTTAATCCGATCTTGGCAATTATTGTTTTAATTGCTGCCAAGTTGGCCAACGCATGGAAAAAAACGTAATGTCCGCTATTTTAGTCACGTTTGAGTTCTACCTTCAAATGTGTCCAGTAAATCAATGGAGATAGCACTGACCAGTTAATTATGAAGTTTGGATCTTCCGGTAATGAGAATGCATTTTTGCTAGTGATGCTTAGCATAATTTTTTTTATCTAAACCCGCTTTGGAGTTACTACCGGCACAAGCAGTGCCAACCAAACAAGAAAACAAAATGTCATTTCCAGGGGCACTGCAATGCAGAAGCCGCCTGGATACAAATTTAAAAGCAACACGATTTTGAGCACACGCATAAGCAAGCAAATCGTCTTAAATTGTTTATTTCTAGGACAGACCGACTTAGCAGGGCATCGGTAAATACCAATTTTAATAAGTAAAATTCGACAAGGAAACTAACCCATGACAACCGATTGCGGGTCGAAGGCTCTAACCATGACCGATTCCTACCAATGTGTTTGCATCAGCTTAATAACTCACTTGCTGGAAGTAAGCTCATCACGTACATCTAATTGTTGTAGTTAATGCTACCGCTTTGCAGTGGTAGAATAGGGTTTAATCGCCGAAGATTTAAAAAATGTTATTCATTCCTTTTCTGCTTTTATTCAACAAAGTAATTTATGGAATAAAAGATGGAATCGAATTCATACTGTTATCATCAGAATATGTAGTAGCGTTAAAATGCTGCTGTAGTTATACGTTAAAAAATTCGTGTTATTTCATTTCAATTAAAAAAGCTGATTTTGTTTTGAAATAGATTATATCAGAAGACACATGATGATCCTAGATGACGGAAGAAGGTGCTGCACAAAGGAAAATAATTGCTGATGACCAGCTGAGCAATCAAATTCTAGTATGTCAGTGCTGAGCACCATTTGCATTTGACCGAAATTACACCGTTGCTCTTGTTGTTGACGCTTTTGTCTCTCCTTTTTTGTAACATATTTCTACCATCGGGTTTCGGTAAAATTTTTTGTCAATTAAACTTGAACATGGTTGCGTCTAAACCTGCTTCTGAGTTATTAGTTATGCTAGCGCAATACATTTATATGACAAAGCCGTTCAACCAACAAGGAAAATTTGCTTTAGGTATTTTTCCCAACAAAAAACAAAACAGCTGTCGTGATATTCAAACGTACTACCTTTATCACCACAAGCGATACTACAACACAGTCAAAGCACACTATTTACTCTTTCTATAGATAAGGGAAGGTATGAAACACTTATTTAGATTCACACCACAAGCATAACCCTACTTAAGATCAGCCTTGCAGGGGGCAGCAAGTTTGCTTCGAGCCAGTTTGAATACAAATTGCAGGAAGATAGGCACAACCCTAACAATACGGACAGTTACTGATGGATTCTTTTTATATATTTATTGGTTGTTCGAAATGAGCTGTTGCTTCTTCTATTCTAATCTTGATAAGGTTTGTGATGCAAACATAAATATTATTGTTTCATGGTGTGCCTCCATCCTGAGGAAAAGCAGAAGTAAATGCCAAATCATTTCACAACGCTTTTTTAAAAAAAGTATGTCAAAAATGCTGTCGCACAAAACAACATTAGATAATACTGATAACTGCATAAACATTGCGCCTTGTTACAAAACCAAACCACTTAAGTTATGCAAAAACTCTATACACCGGAATTTTCCATATTAAAATAACAAAATTTTTGTGGCCGATATCGCTATGCGATTAGAGACCACGTGATTTTAATGCTTTTAATTTTATCCAATAACATCGCAACGATAGCTGGACCTGATTCACAGAAACATGCATAGGCGATAGAAGTAAAAAAAGCAAATTATTGCACCGAACCGCAAAATTTGTATTCAACCGGCGCGATGGTGTAGTGGTTAGAGCGTCCGCCTCGTAGTCGGTAGACTTGGGGTTCATTCCCTAAGTCGAGTCATACCAAAAGACTTTAAAAAACGGTATTCACAGCTTCCCTGCTTGGCGCTCAGCATATAAAAGAGATAGTGTGGAGAACAAGCCGGCAAGCTTGCTTGTTGTGTCCTTGGGCAAGGCACTTAGCGGGACGCCTCCACCTTTATGTGGCAGACAGGTGACCCTCCCATACTTCACCGGGTTACAATTGTGATGTTGCTAATCCAGCATGTCGTGAGAGACGACTCTTGGGTACCCACCAGTGGCAGTCCGCCTTGTTGGTGGTGGGGCTAACAGTCACTCAAGACTGGTTCGAAATGGGCTGCCATCTTTCCCCTAGCCTAATTTCAATTAGGTTGACGGCATGAATCCGAATTGCCGTTCATGCCGTACCTCCATCCCGAGGAAGAGGAGGGGTAAACAAACAAACAAACAAAAAACCGCAAAAACGCGGAAGGTTGTTTGTTAGGGCCGATTCATAAGTTGACTTGTCTTTGGTTGAATTTATTGGTTACGAAAAGGCCAGAACATATCCAACTCCTTCAACCCAAAATTAATGCAAAACTAAAAGACTGAAAGCAAACGCCAGTTCTACTTGGTCTTGCTGCACGCAACTATCACTTCAAATGCTCAACTTGAGGACTTTTAATCTCAATCTTGACAGTCATGAAGTTTATTGTAAAAGATCTATGACGCCTCAACCTATATTTTTTCTAAAGCTCGGCAAATTGCATGATGCATCCTCAAATTAGTGAGCTTGAAATCAGAGCGCAAAACTTCAAAATTAAGAAAATTTTGTTGACAAAAGTCATCAGTTTTGAAACACTGCATAATTAGGTAGATATTCTTTCATGATAGAATTTTCAAATAATGTTGTTGTTCTTCTGGTGTAAAGTAGTATATAGAACAAGTAATATAAAAATACTCTTTTAATAACGTTTCGCTGGGTAAATAAAGCTTGATCAGACAAATCAAGCAATCAATTTCGTAATTTTTTCTAACTGACTGATTTAAAGCGCTAAAGGTCAATAAACATAGGGTATATGTTAAAAGGGTTAGCCAGCATTGTGGTTCTTGCTAAAAGATGGTAAATTTACATGTATGCCCCAGATTTATCGACCTTTAAAGTTTTTAATTAGTCAGTTAGGAAAAAATCGCGGAGTTGATTGCTTAATTTTTGCTGCTTGCGCTTAGAGTTGGAATACCACCCTGAGCACTATTTGTCTGGTGATGTTTTATTTACCCAGCGAAACGTTGTTAAAAGAGTATTTTTGTATCGCTTTTTCTGTATACTACTGGAAGAATAACAACATTCCTTACAAGATCATCACTTTTGTTTAATGTTTGGTTTTGCTTTGGTTAGATCACAAAACGTGAACCTTTTATTGCATAAAAGCAAATGTCCAGGCACAAGGGTGAAGCAAGAAAAAAATTTTTAAACACAACATTCTCAAAAGTTTTTTGTTCTAAAAGAGAAATTTCGACCAAAATTATAATGTTTTAATTTCTTTTCGGTTTTAGGCACATTTGACAGCAGAAACTTATAACAATGTTATGCTAACAAATGTAGTAATTTCTAATTTTGATGATATCAAACTAGGAAAAAGTTAATAAAAAAGTTGATGGAAATCGGAATAAAACAATACTCCCATGAGCTGCAAAAAACATTACTGTTTTGCTTGAATATAGCTTAACCCATGGTTTGGGTTTAAAAGTTTGAAAAAGCATACCCTCTTTCATTTTCCTGGTGACTCCTAATAATAATGGTAAGTATTGAAGTGATCGCTTAATTATCAACCAAATAAAACTAACTTTAAACCAAAAGAAAATTAACTGCAGTGTTCATCCCAATATATTAGCAAATTATCAGAAACCAAGAATATTTTTTCACTTGTTAAACCTGTTTCAATATACATTAGCCTTTTGATGAACAGTCTCCCTTGCTTGGTAAAATGAAAACAAACTTCAAAAACGGTCGGTCAGATAGGCATCAAGACGTGAAAACTCATCATACAGCCCTTTTTCGAAGTAGAAAAATCAATATTGGTAAAAAAATTTATTTCTTTGAATCTTTTGTCTGTTTTATCTTATGCAGCTATCTGATTCCGCATCAATCTGTAATAAAAGATTTATTCTATTTAAGGGTAACTTAAAACCTAAAATAGGAAATATGAAATTAACACTTTATGCAATCAACGTCTAAAAGCTTATGCAGCCCAACAAACACAGATTTCTGCTGCTTGTAGACTACTCAGTTTTTCGGAATTAGTTTGCTTGCTAAGAGTAAAGAGAGGCTGTTTGAGATAATTAATCAAAAAATTGTGGTGTCACTTTACCATGTTACTAAAAAGAGGTTTTCAAACTGTTAGCGCTTCTGATACTACGCAAAATGAATTAGTTAAAGAAAAGACATTAATCTGCAACTGGTGGTTTCCCGGATGCTTTACATACATGATTTGTAATATTATGCAGTTGATATGGTTTAGTCACTGAAAAGCTGATAAATGCAAACTGCATTTTTAAGCTTTCCAAAAATGGAGAACAAAGCGAGAAAAAAGCCGAATCGAGTGCAGTGAATTAACAAAGGAGGAACTAGTTTTGACAGTGTGTATGTAATCACAGCAATTAATCTACCAGGAGTGAGAAAAAGAGATTAAATATCTGTTTAGAAAACATTATTTGTAATATTATGCAGTTGATATGGTTTAGTCACTGAAAAGCTGATAAATGCAAACTGCATTCTTGAGCTTTCCAAAAATGGAGAGCAAAGTAAGAAAAAAGCCGAATCGAGTGCAGTGAATTAACAAAGGAGGAACTAGTTTTGACAGTGTGTATGTAATCACAGCAATTAATCTACCAGGAGTGAGAAAAAGAGATTAAATATCTGTTAAGAAACTAAAAATAATTTCTGTCCAAGATTATGTACACAGAGGATTTATACATACTTGTTAGAGCTATTTTTCTACTTGTCTAACTTGTTTATTGACAGCATCACTAAAAATGGAACCTTAATAGGCCTGAAACAGTGTCATTGCCTTTTAAAGTGGATGGCGCAATGCAAAATTGAGGGACTTTTTAATCATCAGCAGTATAACCAGCACTAAAAATTGTCATTGCTTTTTAAAAACAAGTTTGTTCTGAGAACTGAAAACAAATTTTTGTTTTAGGAAAGAGCAGTGTTGATGGGTAAGAGAGAGTGTTAGACATTGAAATGTTTATAAGAAGAAAATGGAAAGCGACCAAAAATGTTGGGAAGAAGGCAGGTGGAAAACAAATCTAAACAACTGAATTAAAGAACAAGATGTCATCGACTGAACGAAGCTGCCCATCGTTGCTAATAAAGATAACAAGAAACATGAGATGAATCTGGCCACCCTTGGTCAGGGAGACAAAAGCAGAATTAAAAAAAAAAGCTTTTTCGTACTGCAAATCCTTCAGCTTAAACTATCTTACTCAATATTTTTTTCCGTTGTTTTTCAATTGCTTTTTTGTTGCCTTGCCGTTGCTCGCTGATGGTTGCTAGAGATTGGCGGTTGAGAGGCGAAAAGCTAAAATTTGAGCGCCATCTGGTGGTAGAATGATATGAACGGTACAAAGCATCCGTTGAGTTATCCTCGTCATGACATGATTTCTGAAAAATCAAACGTTACAAATAAAGTAATATGACTATAAGCAGGAACAACAAAAGAATATCCGTGCTGCAAGCGGGTTGGAATAGTAAAGCTTCTCTTCTTGTGTGCTAGCGTGTCGTAAAAGGCTATTGTTGGATACCCACCAATGGTAATCCACCTTGTTACTGGCGGGATTTAAAAGTCTGCAATTTGCATTTGTGACTGGCTTAAAATAAGCTGCCGATTTTTGCTAGTCTTCACTTAATGAGTTTTGCGGTGTCAACCTAACTGTTGGCTTGGGCGTCGGCTTGAGGTAAAAGGCTAAAATTGGGCAAGTTTCTTCCTTTGGCATTTTGATAGTAATACATATAATTAACTAGACGTTGAATAAAATTTCGAAAATAAGGTAAAAATTGCATTTCCCTGCTGACGTTTTGACCAAAAATTTTGCATGAATTGAACTCCCTCCCCACGTCTTCAAGTTTTACCGTGAATAAGAATATGATCAATTATAGAACCTACACAAATTTCCAAATTTGCCCTCCTCCCCGCCGCACCTGGTAAAGTTTTATGAATGTTGGCATTATGTCGTGACTCTATCCCGAGGAAGAAGAAAAGTAAACACAATAGTTATAAACGAAAGAACAAAAATAAGTGAGCTTTTCCTTTACTTTATCAAAAAAGCTATTTCGAGCAGAAAACATTTGTGCGTTTAATTTCGCTCTAGATATCATTGCCCTTCTTACAGAGTAAGGGGTTTGCAGAAATTAGGTGTAACTCGACTCTGAATTCAGGCATGGCAAGATTTTGGGGCAGAAGGGTCATTTTATCATTCAAAACATCAGCTCATGAATGAGGCTACTTCTTAAATAAGTTTGTCCACGAGAAGGCATGCAAGACCTGGATATAACAATAATGATAATATCTTGGTATCTCGTAAATAATGGGGTTCAACTTTGACTTGTTTAGCCCCCAGCCCAAGATCAAAGACGGTACAAAAATCGGTTTAAGCTAAAGTAGCCCCCAAAATTAACGCTTTAATTCAACAAAGCGATAGTTTTAACTTTTTTATTCACCAGAAGAGAGTCAAAAATTTTTGCTAGAGAGATATTCCTAGGCTGTTCCTTTTTATAATATTTGCATTCGAGCGGAACGCCACCTCACCAGATGACATTTAGTGCTGTATTTTGACTTTAAATCAGCATTTTCAAAATCGGTCTTAATCTAGCTGAAAAAGTGCAGGGCGGACACCAACAGCCTCAAGCTACATTTGCATATAAGTTGTTTTAGGCTTGAGCAAGTTTGACATGTGGCTGTGATTAAGTCTGATAAATTTTTGCACTGAACTCTAGCAAGCACAGCAAGCTAACAAATAGCCATACTCTGTTTATTTGACATGATGACTAAATGTAAACTGTATGATGTTATCAATCTAAACATCATGTTTCACCCGTCAAAAACTGGATTGCTATCAATTATTCAATGTATTTGCAACGGTTTGCAAACGAAAGGTTTTTGGATGCGGATCGTTTTGATTAAATTGGAAATCGTTTTGGGCGGCGACAGATTCACCAACGAAGAAAAACAAGTCGGTACTGTCTCCAGATAAAAACTTTCCTGTAGGCGTTTCTACCGAATGAATTGAAAACAATAAATAAAATTTGCTTATGCTTTGTTATCCAAGGTATCGACTTTTCTGCCGGGAGATAAACAAAGCATTTTTTTTGATTGTATGACATTGTATTTTCAGCGTGTACTTTGACAGAAGCGAGCGATTTAAGTCCTTCCGGAATACTTTTTTAATTTGTGCGATATTTTATCTTGGAATGAGAGTTCGCCACATAAAAAGTTGTTTAGACTCGTTTTTGCTGTTTTGAAGCTCACGCTAGGTGTGCACTGAAGAGTCAAAATTTTGAGTGGGGTCCCACCCACGGGGTGAGAGCTGCTGCATGTGGCCATTAGAATTGCACTTTTTAATTAGCAGGCAATTCAGTTTTGTTTATCTTTTTGCATTTGAGGCTTAAAAATAAGTAAAGAACAAAAGAATAAAACAAAATAAAAGATTAAATAACGGCAAGTAATCATTCCGAGAAACAAAGGATTTTTGGCCAAAGAAAAGTGTCTTGTTGATGCTCGTTGCTTTTGAGCAGTTTCTGTATCTTTTCAAGCATAAACAAACTTCCAAGCCCTTGCATTTTGTGGAACCTTCCTTCTCTTTTTTCTTGATTGCATTTTTTTGCGTCGCCCACGTTTTGTGACACAATCAGTTTTAGTGCCCAATTTGGCTTTGGTATCGCCAGATGTTGACTAGAGCTTTTTCTTCAAGAAAAAATTCTTCAACGAGTTCAATCGCCACCATTTTTGTAAAATTTTTTATGTGTTTGCAATATTGTCTTTAGTCCACTGGAAAACTTTAAAATGATTATTTTATACTAAATGAACGAATTTGCCATTGCCATGTCAACATAATCCCAAAAGAGCCTGCACTGATATTTTTCACGGCTCTTCTTATTAAAAACATACACTGATGTTCAAAGTCGTTGAAAGAACAGTCTGCGCCCGGTACCAACATTAATTTCGAGCCCCATTTAATGAGGATCTGGTAAACTGGAGCTGCCTGGTTTTATCCAATTACAAATGGATGAGTGTTTGGCATGACTCCTCAGAAATTGCTTTTCTTTCTGCGTTTTTTTTAGCTCACTTCTGATACGAATAAGACATTGCTGTCTGGCTACTTTACTATTCAAATAATCAAATTTCTATAAGTGAGGTAATAAATCAAGCAAAGTTATAATTCTATGTCTATCGAATAATACAAGGCTAAAAGCCAAAAAACAAAATGTGAATAACATGCAATGCTTCATCATCAGTTACCTGTACCTAAAACGTAAAATGCAATCTTCCTGTTTGATAGAGATAACAAAACATAACAGGATTGATGTGAAATAATTTAGTAAAATCTTATCATAAACAAATTAATTGATCCATGTGGGATATCTGAGTTTTGGATTTTGGAGTTTGAGGCTTACAATAATGCTGTGTTTAGGAAGTTATGTGCTTCAAGAGTTACAGGAACCAGATTTTATGTTTCTGGCCATGGGACCAGGAAGTATTCAAAGGGGCCAGAATTTTTTCAGAAAGAAGTATTTAAGCAATTTTTTTGTGGCCAAAATGAAGAAAAAAGTAGTTATTATGTCACAAAAATTACTACGTAAGTTATGCATTTGTTAACAGAAAAAGTAGAAAGCTTAGGCCTAATTTATTGTTAACACTGAGCGCGACGTTTTCAAAAATCCGAAAACCCTTAAAATTTCCGGGCCCGGCAGCAAAGATACCCCCTGGGCTCACTTGTCAACGCTCTTGCTGTTGTTTTCTAATCTAAAAGATCATATTCTCTCATGTCTTTGTTGTACCTTTTACCCACTGCAGACACCTTTACAGCCATTTTTCCTCGTTTGCCTATCTGGCGCCACTTGACGTTGACTGTATTGGCAGAACTTCCATTATCAATTGTTGATATCATCATCGTAGCTCTGACATTCAGCTATTTTACAACCGAGATGCTATCATAATATCTTGCATCTATTTTTTCCAAATCTTCTCCTAATTTCATGTCTTTTAGAAGATCCCGCTATGTTCTCTGACACTTCTGCAGGAATAAATTTTTCTTTCTTTTATCTATTTGCAAATCAGTTCGGGAAAAGTGTGAAAATTGTCTGAGAACAGTCTGCAGTACGTGGTTTTGAAAGATTCAAAAAGTTCCATTACAATATTTTCTGATGGTCTTAACTCTGGTAATGCTATCTTTTTCCTACGCAAATGTCAAACTGAGAATTGTATACCGTTTTCGTATTATTGCGATACCAGTGCCTAAAACCGTTTTGAAATGATTTTTGCTTCCTATGCGTTTCATCATTTGATTGCCTTTAAACTTTGTCATTCTTTCGTCAATCACATACTTGAAAGATTGCCGTAGCATTTTGGAATGCAGCAATGAAATGTTTGATCAGTGGAGGAAATATCCACCCTTTTTTCGTGTGCCGGTGTCTCTTTGCAGAGAGCTTCATATTATTTGAGAAATGCGAGCTCTTCTTATAGATTGAAATCTATCTCTGGTCACATAGTTCAGTCAATCTGTTAAAAAAAAGGGGTCAACCCATAACAAATTGCAACAGAAACGAACTAACCTAACCCTACTTTACCCTATTTGACCCTATCTTACAGGTGCGATGGCCATGCCACTATGTTGGAATTTTAACTAAATTCTTTTTATGTGCATGTATTAACGTATATTGTTTGCCATCGTCTTCTTTTTTTTGTCCAATGCTGGCAAATTTATTTTCTATGTATGCTGATTTGGGCAAAAATAAAATGATTGATTGATTAATTTTACCCACGAATACCAAACCATATGGGTTAGGTAGGGTCAACCCGTTACCTGATCTAAGTAGTTTTGTAGGTTTCTGGTAGAATAAAAGCCACCAAACTACAAAAGTTTCACAGTTTTTATTCAACTAAATGACATACAAAAAGTTTACAACCTATATTTCATCGAACCATCAAGATGAGCGGCTAAATTGTTGTCTCTAGCGCATCCAGCCGTCAAAATATATATTACCAAAATGACAAAGTTTATGCATCTTTTTTTCCATGTCTTGTTAGAACTTTGTTCAACATACAAAGTTACATCTTTCCATGAGGTAACTGGTGTAACTACGGCATCATTGCGTCAAAAATCAATAAAAAAAACAACTAAAATTAGGACTTTTGCCATGTTGTAAATGCTATCATACATTACTCTATTTTATGTTTGCACAGGTTCTATAGTGTGACGTCGTTTTTGTATCTAAAGGAAGAATATATAATATTATCAAAAAGGGGGTTAAATCCCTATACCCCAAAAATAAGGGTGCAAAAATATTTGCGCGTCAGCTTAGTAAAAATTTTGATAAATTTGCTATTCAATGTCTTCAAGTTCAAGAATATTATGGCAAACTAGTTTACAAACTTTTATGTCAAGACAATTCTTGTTATTTCGCGATCAGAGATTAAGTTTTTGCTTAACTTTTTGTTTCTTATTTGTTTCTATCTTGTACGAAAGCGTACCGGTACAGATAATAGTTTTAAAAACTCCTAATTCCTATTTTTTAGGCAAATGGCAGCGTCTAATTTGCACAATGATACAATTACAAACAACAACTAAAATATATGACGCAAAAATTTCATGTAATGCCCTGTGTTTACGATAGGTTACAAGTCAACAGCATCGTGAAGTGTGGGTCACAATGGTTTTGCTCAGAGAGAGCAAAGATGGCTGAAAGTTAGGTTGAAAAGCGCTTGAAATTAAATGGTTTAGAGTTTGCAGAAAGAAAGTGTAGTCTCCGTTTGTCTTACGATATAAATACCTGGGTTTACCTTAATCTGCTTCTGTGCTCAAAAGAATGGGAAGAAAGTGAATGCCTTTTCCATAACAATTGGAGAAAGAAATATTTGACGATTTTGTTTAAGAACATTTTTAAAATTTTTCTAGAAATGTCAATTTGTGAAAATCAGTCCCAATTCTTGATTGATACCTTCAACCAACTTTCATAAATGGGACGAAAATGCCATTTAATTCAGTCTTCAAATAATATAAGTTGCCCAGTAATTAATTATGAAGATAGTTTGTCACAGTTCAAAAGTAATTTTATATGTATCTAATTCGTTTTAGTTGATAGGTGTGGGCGGTGATTGCGCGTGCCCTAAAGCCAATGAGAAATGAAAAGCGAGTAGTTGCTTGTCATCAGAAAAGGCATGATGGCATAAAAAGCAAGAGAGAGTAGAAGCAGGGCGAGTAAAATAATAATAGTACCTGGTCAAAAAGTGCATCAAAGAAGCAGTCAAAACTTCGCAAATCCCAAGATAATAAGTAGCTGTAACAGGAAACGGGTTAGCACATCATCCCATTGTGATAAATTTCGTGTATAGCAAGCTTTTGGCACCCTTAGCTTTAATTACAGAACGGATTGATATTGTAGTTTTTGTGACCCATATGGGAGAAAGACTCACGTTTACACTTATTCCCGTTGGAACTTTGGAGCTTCGACAGTCTGTACGGCAAGTGCGTGAAAAATATAACAGCGAGTGGGTGAAGAGGATAAAGTCGCGTTTTTATTTTGAAATGGATTTACCAGCTGCTGATGTTTTCTATCATCAACAATATAGCGTCAACTTTCGAGCGGAAAAACTGATGCCGCTACCCTTTGCTTCTACGCAAGATGGTGAGCCAACAATCGACACAGGTACAAAAAAGCATCTAGTCGGTAGACGAAAGAATGATATACGAAGAAAAAGTTTTTTATTTTCCTCTTGAATATTAGGAAAAAACCGATGTTCAGCAAATTACAATTAATGACCGTATTGGTCGAGTGCTGGAGACGGTTCAAATCAAAAGATGGGAACCATTTTTTCACATACATGATGTAAGAACTAAGGAAGTACTCCGGAGACAAGAACAATATTACAGAGATTGATTGCAAATCAAATGAGATTACCTTTCTCACAACGGCTGCCAATATTCTTTGCAATTTCGGACCAAAACAACTAGAACATTCAGGAGATGCTAAAGCACATATCATTCAAACTGCTGCGAAGTAAACAGTCGCAAGCTTATCGAGCAGTCCTCAAAAGTACCCATCTGTTAGTGACATGTCTGCAACAGAAGCTGCTTTCAGATTCGCGCCGGATAGCTGAAAGACGACTTCTAGAATTACTGTTTTGGAAGACATCTACTTGAAACTCGCTTTGGCAAGGCAAGCTATTACACAAGTTGGCTGCATTCAATCACTTCCTGCTCCATTGCAAGTTGGACTTGGTGCTCAGATGCATCATCACTTTCGATCGATATTTCTAATTAAAACTTTGATTAGCCATGGCTTTTTTTGCTCCAAGGCAGAAGTAAAAAAGTTTTAAAGACGTGCATCCGTTGTAGAAAGTATTAAACCAAAAAGTTTTGAGCAACCACCTTTTGTTTGATATGCTGCCGACAAAGTCGATCACAACTCTGGGCGGAAAAAATACTTCTACCAAAGTCCAAATTTAGACTTTATTTGAAAAATATCGCCAATGCTAAATATTTCTAGACCTCTGATCAAATTTTATAAAAATGATTCAAAAAAGGTGAACATCCACAAAGTGTTTCCGTGATGTTTTTCCGATTATAGACCTTGATCCACATAATTTAACTTGCATACTGTCAACATGACACTTTGTTTGTACCCACACTCAGAAGTTTAACTACATTCCTGCTAAAATTTTGACTCGGTTGCAAGGCATTCTTGATGTTGAAAACCTTCCCAGAAAATCACAATCTGCGCTCAACTGTAAAAGGTTTGGAGGGTTTCCACATAAAAATGAGCTTCCTATGTAGTGTATGGCATCCTACTAATGAATATGGAATCAAACAAATCCTAAAAGTTTTGTACGAAGAGAATACAGTAGGACACAATTTGTCAGGCAGAGCACTTCGGGGCCATTTGATTGTTGACGCCTATTTAACTTCGTCTTGGTGAGGGTCGAATTTTATTCTACCAGATGATATTGTTGAAGCAATAATTCCAGAAAACAGCCGTAGACCAAATGCTTTTTCCAGTGCCAACGTGCAAGGTTTGGGAAACGTAAAGCGACAGCTACTGTCTGGAAATATCATGCCTGTTGAAGTAGAAAAGCGTTCTGTCGACAATACAAAAACAAATTGCCAGCGAGCCAAATAAGCAATGGTCTGAAAAAGCTAATTGGTAGTTTCAATATATGAACGCGACTTTGCCAGTTCCTTAGTGCCAAACTCTTGATTGACTGGTCTTTTCACTGGACAAGTCTCTATAATATGCTCCCGTATTTGGCTGCTTCCGAACACAGGCTTTATCTGAAGAGCATTTATTTATCCTTGCCAAAAATGTCCAGGTTTTCTGAGCAACATCCACAAGTATACAGGCAATTCCAACAACGACTACAGGTCATTCGGTAATCTCACCACTTTTTGATGAGCACACCAGTCGAACATTTTATTAAATAATGCCTCATGCGAACTATAAAGACAACACAAGAACTCACAAGAAATTGAAGATTTTCCGAGACCCATCGTTTGTTGAGAATGTTGTCAATACTTTTTCCAGCAGAGGTAAATAAATCAGTGTTAGCCTTTACTCAAACCGAATTTTTTACTATTAAATTGCACAAAGATGTTTTGAAAATCGGACTGGCAAGGGACGATAGAGATACTCAAGAGATTTTTTTAGATACATCCCGCATCAAAATTCGTTCACTGAAGACGTGGCAGAGCAAATCATTGTCACAGATGTAACAGCATCCTTAATGCTTAGTAACCATCATTCAAAGAAGTTTGGTAAGTGCATTGTAGGTTTAATGGAAAGAAAATCTGTAGGTGAGTGAACGTTTCGAAAAGAAAATCAAGCTGATGCAATGGATGTAAAATCTTTTAGGATACGCGACGAAGAAGACCAGGTTGATCCCCAGCTTCTTCTTTGAAGATTGGTAGTCGCAGTTGACAAAAGTAGTAACTTGATAGGCTTTCTTCACTTCAAATTTTGTCTTTACTTTCCAGCATTGTTTGAGTCATTGCATGTTCTCAGACTTTCTCAAGTCTTCTCAGCGAAACGTACTGTTGCAGTATTTTCCAGAAATTGCTGCATTTCCTCCGCCCTATGAAGAAGTCTGCTATGCATTAAATCGCGGAGCTCTATTGCATCGAATTTCGTGAAAAGCAGGGGCTACTTAGGAACAGATACTGAATCAGTACAAGCAATATGTGCTTGTTAGGTATGGCAAAGCTGTGGTGGTGTTTGACAGATAAAAGAATGAACCTTCTACCAAAGACTGCGCACCTTTCGAAGAAATAAAGGTGGACTTGGAGCTGCTGATTATTTCATTTCCGATATGATTCTGCAAACGAAAGAAAAATTCCTTTCCAACCACGAAAACAAACAGAAAAGTTTTGCAATGCTCTCTCATAAGCTGAAAGGCGGCAGATATAAATTGTATCAAGCCGATTGAAATGCTATTTGCTTGTCTTAAAAATAGCTATAGCATTCTAGCTGATCAAGATACTGGTAAATCGAGGACGAGACTAATTTACTTATACTTGCATTTTACATTTCAAAAATACCTTTTATTAAATCTTTTTTGTCTTTAAGTGAAGAAATATGCAAGAAAACCAGGCAGAATTTGCAATATTTTTCTTCTGCGAAAAAAGTTGGAGGAAATATCTCAAAAGACATTTTCTTGGTACACGTCATTTTAGGATGCCACACTGTTCCGGGATTTTTCGATTTGGACATGTTGTCAGTAACAAAAATAACAATTAGAAAGTTGTTGCAAGATTAAGCAAAAATGTTGATGAGGGAAGGAGCAGACCCAGATGACGTAATTGAGGCCGTAGGAATAGCAATGGTGTGTCTGAACAATGGAAATTTGGTCAAAATTAAGACAAATTAAAATACGAGCAATTTATCGTCAAAATTTCGTCAAGCACTGTACTTGTTCAACCTGCTTCATTACCTCCCACGTCAGCGGTAACCAAATACTTCTGTCTAAGAATGTGTCATCAACTTCAACAATGGAAAGATACAGAAAACCAACTGGATCCAAAACTCGGGGGTTGGCAGACAATAGATGACAGACCTTTAGTCAGCTCCGGCGGTGCTTTTAAAAATTATCCTTTGCACATGAAAAACGGGATGCAACAGATTGCGGTGTGCATGGCTTGCACTGTTCTCCAGTTTTCTTGGACTGTAAATGGGTTTGACATTTTCTCTAGTTTGTTTGGTCAGTAGAAGAATTTGCTCTGATATTTCGGAATAGTTTGCTGCCGATAGCGACTCGGACAATGATATTTAATTTTGCAACGAGCACACTTTTGGTTTTGACTCTAAATTTCAACCGTGTTTGATGCACTAGCCCTTTTTATCAACGGTGCAGTCAAAAAAAGATTTGATTTGCAGATTTAAAATCAAAAGTTACCACATGTAAAAAAATTTTGCTGCAAGTAAGTACAAAAAAATGATATTCAGCAAAAGCCAAAAATGAAAAATGTGTTTGGGTTGATTTGTTTTCTAAAAGTCTGTGGCCATTGCTTCGTTTTCCCCTTCTTTGGTTTCTCCAATGGCTTATAACATTGAATTAATTGACCGTCCACAATTCATAGCTGTTTACGCTTATACTGTTGCTTGTTTATGACGATATACTGACGTCACTCAATAGCTACGTCATGAAAGCGTGTCAATGTTACGCAGACTTCATGAAACCCAAATGCATTTGATACAAGCATGCACACTCTTAGTCAAAATATTTTTAGAACTGAAAAGATAAACATCATTTTTTATCAAGACATTGAAGGTGTTTATTACTCCTTCGTGCGGTAAGGATTTAACCCTTTTATGAGGTAACACACGTATGTAGATAAACGCACGACCTCGAATTATAAAACCTGTGCAAATATAAAGAAGAGTAATGTTATGTAGCATGTACAACATAGCAAAGATCCTAATTTTAGTTATTTTTTAATTGAATGCTAACGCAGTCATAATGTAATTACACTAGTTACGTCATGGAAAAGTGTAACTTTGTTTGTTGAACAAAGTTCTCTGTAGATACGTAAAAAAAGATGTATGAGCTTTGCAATATTTCGATACATTTTGGCCAGTAGGCAACAATTCAACCGCCCATTTGCCTGCGTTCCACTGAATATATTTTACAAACTTTTCGTATGTCGTTTAGTCGTACAAAGACTACCTAACCCGCGTGGTTTCCGTTCTGTGGCAGTTTGTTATGGGTCAAACCACTCATTAACCGGACTAATAGTTTCAGCAAGCGGCTAAACTTCTTAGTCCAGTCTAGTGCAAAAATAATCATGAATTCTCTATAGGATATAATATGGCATCGTGATATTCGTTACCAAAAATGCTTTTACCTCTTCACAGTCTATTTCAAACGGTTTATCTTTTTGATTCATGAAAAGTATGAACTAAAATACCAAAATGTCATGTATGCAAGCATTTGCAAATACGGTAGATTGGGACGGGGAAAGACTGATATAATTGTTCCTCATTCGCCAACGTCATTTTCCGGAGGATTCTTTTAGTCCATCGAAATCTTGAGCCAAATATTCTTTTGAAAGAAGAGCTTTTTAAGATACCTAATGATCTATAATTTTAAAAGCTTTGCTTCATCACTGTTCTCGGAAAAGGATTCTGTTGCACTGCTTGGCTTTTTTCATCGATTTCAGAAAAAGCTTCTTCATTAATTTCATCAAAAACTAATAACTACCTCATCTTCATCTGCACTAAAAAAAACTGTCTTCTTTGCGTTTTTTGAATTTGCTAAGTAAATAAAAGAGAAAATTTGACAGTGTTGTTCCGCTTTCTTCAACAAGCGTGTCTGTAATGAGCTGAAAAGCTGCAGATACGTCGTCGTGTGCTGCAGGTTTCACACGGGCGCGACATGACGTCCGGGTTACTATGCCATGCGCCAGGCATAAAGGAACGCAAACCTATCACTTCCCTCCGCGTCGGTGAAATCCTACCCAGAAAAATAACAACTTTAGCTTAAAAAAGGGCTGACTACCGGAATCCAACGCTTTTTCTGGTCCACAAACAATTCATGATAATTACAAATGTGAAATAACAAAGTAACAACAGCGTTAAAAAACATTAGTAGAAAGTATCTTGACCCCATATGGTCAATCAAAAAATATAATTCAAACATTGAACTCGTGATTGTTCAGTTGTACAAGTAAATTAAACGCGGAATTTTTTGCACGGATCTTCTCTATGTGTTGATCAAAAAGCCCCAGTACTCTACAAAAAATTTTTTGTGCTGCACTTCCTTTTCGATGTCATGGCGTTACAGGTGAGTTCCACCCATAAGGAGGGGATTGGCAGCGAATGGAAGTGTAGATTCTAACTGTAGTATTTCTTTTGCTAAACTTGGTAAACATTTAGGCAGGTCTAATTTGTTGTTTCCAAACAAGTTTGGCCAATAGCCTCCAAATTTCGAAGTTTTGTTTGTCGTGAATTTAGTTCGTACAAACTAATCCTAATCCCTTTTTTTGACGTTTCAACGGCATTTTATCGCAATGACATATCTTTATTTACTTCGTATTCTTAATTAAGATTCGGATAATAACCTCCATTGTAATAAACTGACGCACCTGCTCAGAGTGTAAATTCCTCGGCAGTTCTAAGTACAGAGTCTGCATTCTGTGAAAAAAACAACATTTATTCCGAAAACTGAAAAGTAAACAACGGATAGATTTTTCAATTAAAATGAAGAATAGGCTGCTAGGGCCCCCCAACCACCTATCTTTCCTGCAAAGGTGAAGGAATCCATAAACTGTCTTTTTTAAGAAAACTACAAGCAAACTTGCCAGTTTTTCTCCACACTATCCCTGTTGAGCTGAGTACCAATCAAGGAAGTTGTAAATGCTATTTTTAAGAAATCCTTGGTATGGTGCGGTCGAGCTTTGAACCAGTAACTTGAGATAGAAACCTCAAAAATGATAGGTAACAACCTGTTTAAGTTTTTTTGAAAGAGCTCACGAAAAGCTTCTATCAAAGCCTGGTCTGCACTAAGGCCGAGCCCAGCTGCACTCTTTTTCGATTTGGGCCAAAAATTTGTTACTGGGTCAAAATAAAACAAGAAAGGAGTGGAGTTGCGCTCGGTCTCTGTGTAGACCAGACTTAAGGTTGAAGATAAATGGCAGCGGGGTAAAGACCACCGAATCGTAACACATTTCGCAGGCTTATTTCTTGCCCTTTTCAACGTAAAAATAGTCACTGTGAAAACAGAACAAAACGCGTATATCCCCACTCACTAGTTTTCAATATCAAGGGCCATAAAAAAACGTGAAAGCTAAATACACTCAGAGTGCTTGCTACATTGCGTGTGGCATGGCAATCGTTTGCAATAAAGTCAAGTTTCAGATACAACCATGGCTGACTGCAGCAACAAGTATAGTGGCTGCTAACTCGAAAACTGTAAGGTTTACCGCAGCTCTCAAACTCTCACTTCATCCTATGAGTGAAGAGTTAAATTCGTCTTCATCATTATTCTTTTATCTGAGGTCTGAGCTGATTAAGAGTTGAACTACGAGCCTAGCGATTGCGAAACGGATTCTTAAACCAAGTGCATATAAATAGATGGGTTACAGTTTACTGGAAAAATTAAGCTGCTCATGATATGATTTTCATGACTAAATATTTCTAAAACTATTAGCAGTATCGATCGTTTGCTTAAAACTTGTACTAAGATCTTCGTCACCTGCTACCTTTGTAAACTAATAAAGAACTTTGTGATGTCACACAAGTTTAATGTATTTTGTATGAAAAAACGCTTTTGTAGCGTAACACAGTGTTCCCTCGCTTATCGCAGTTAATGCGTTCCAGAATCCACCGCGACAAGTGAAAAACCGCGAAGTGGCGGTACCATAGAATTCCCGGCGCCTTTGGGCTAATACAGGTTTACAGTACATGAACGCTTACTTTTCGACACATATTCATGCACATCAGTATTCATAACGCTTACTCTTCTGAAAACTGAAGGATAAAGAACACGGAAAATTGAAATGTTTTCTGTTTTGTTCATTCTGAACACAATCCGATACTGTCATTGTAAGGGTTAACAGTACAGTACTGCAATCACAAATAATATACTGTACAACACTTACAACCCTAAGATACACGAGACACAGTGAACAAGGTGAACGAGAATGGCGTGATTGTGCGCAGCCAATCAGCGACGTGATGCGCAGCGAATCAAAAAAATTTTTTTTTAAAATAACGCGATGCACTAAAACCGCGAAACTTGAACCGCGAAGTAGCGAGGGAACACTGTAATAACTGTAAACTACGCTAAATCTTGACGTGACAGAAAGAAAGGAGCAGATATACGTTTCGAATTTAGAGGTCTTTATTGATTCCAAATCAGCCATTTACTTGCATTTAGCAAAAATTGCGTTGACCCGTGTTATTTGTTCTGTTTGCGACCAAATCGGCCGATTCTATTAAATATCTGAACTAAAAGTTGCACTTGTAAGTTTCGCCCAGCCGCCAAAATTTTCAACAACACGCGTCCGACTGCTCGCTTATGACAGTTCCGGGCTACGTTAATTCTGACGACATGGTTTGGAGGCGTCGATGGTTTGCTTCCACTAGCACCGCGGTTCGCACTTTTAACACTTTACCGTTGGCCACTGCGCTGTTATGGTTTGTGATACCTCATCGCTTTCCCCGATACCGCAACTATTCATTCTCTAGTTACGCATCGCGTCCACCTGCAATGCAGGGGAGAACGTTAATCTCTAATTCTAGGCGCACAACGCCCCCTCCGGCTGCGCCGCGTTGGATGGGACGAATCCTTGCTGATAAGGCCAAAAGACCGAAAGCTGGGTCTAGGGATGGTCCCGCCTATTTTGCTATACTAACGTTGTTCGGATTGTGACCTTTTGTAAAAACTAATTTTTGCCCGGAGGTGTGCTGGTTTCTGCGGGATTCGAACCGGGATCTTTCGAGCTGCTCTTCCGCGGGCGCCGAGGCTCGCTGTCATGCAATCACGTGCCGCCGTATATGTCATAAAGCATCGCATTTAGTCTATAATCTTTGTAAGGTTTTTCTATACCTAGTTACCTTTTGTGTGATCAGTTTCATGTAAGGATATCAGTTTTAGTTAGTACTTGCACGGTTAGCAGCAACGTCAAAAGGAACTTTGTTCAAAAGTAAACAGTACGTAAGTCTTGTGCTTTGTGTTGGATTGTTTGCGTTTGTTTCATATACAGTCTTATGTAGGATATTGGGCTGGCCAGGAGCCAGGAAAAGTGCTTTACCCTTGGCGTGAGACTTTGTGACGACAATGGGTCTCTACAACCCGTATTTGAGGGGTGATCCCGCCTATTTTGTCATACTAACGTTGTTCGGATCGTGACTCTTTGTAAAAAATATATGATTATATGACACATACCTTCACATTAACTAACTCTTCTTGCTCTAACCCAGTGGTCCCCAATCTTTTCAACTCACTGACTCCTTTGTTCTATCTGAAGTTCTTTTCCTCTTCCCCTACGTTCACAGTAATTGCAACACAACAACGAACACAATCAATGCAACCTTTTCTACAAGTTTTTGCTCGCCTCCCCTAAAATCTAATTCTATCTCCCCTTGCAAATGGACCTCCCAAGTTGGGAACCACTGCTCTAAACAATATTTTAGCTTCTTACAATTGTTTATCACCTCACCGAAAGGCTATACACAAACTGTTACGACAGGGGCTGTACTATAAACATAGCAATGTTGTGGCACGACAGCCCTTTCACAACTATAACAATGGTCATTCTTGTTATTTAGAACACCAAACCGGTCAACAATAGTGAATGAAGAAAAATTTTGATAAGGCATTGTAAATTCGCTGTGAATAGAGTAGGACAGTGATGTAACAATAATATCGTTTACACATTAACACTTAGAGCAGGCAAACCAGTATGACTAGCAAATAAAAGATGTAGCTTTTCGGTCGCTCAGGCTTGTTTTGTAAGTGTGACCTTTTCTATGAGTGCCGGTTCATGGAGGTGGGGCTCCTAGCCTACAGTTTTGTATTTGTAATCAACCCTCCTCTGCATGCGTGAGTTAATTATATTTCATCACTGAGCTCCAGGCTATAATCAAAAAAATGCTTCGAGGGCACATTTTTCCAAAGCTTTTTGTTACTTTAAAACAGAAAAGTTGTTCAATATCATTGTGATTTTATCAATATTTTTACGATTTTTGAGGTAGATTTCGCAATCCAAGTTGAATCGAATGATTTTGATGGCAAACTTAAGATATTGCTGTGATGCAAATAAAGTGCAGCCATTCCGTTCGCTAATGATCATAAATTATGAAATCCTAAGTTTGAGAGAAATTAAAAAATGGTGCATATCCTGTGGGCAATTGGCTGAAAGCGGAAAAAATGATTGCGGCACTTTTGCTTAACAATTGTTTAGTGGCATACCAAAATTATGTATAACAATGGAGAAAGATCTTTTTCGCATCCCTTCTTATTATGAGATCTATGACCGTGACTACACCCCAAGAAAATGATCTCTACCTTATAATTTTATTTTTAACGATTACTCTTTGGCAATTTGAATCTATTGTGATTGAAGGTCGAAGAAACCTCTTACAACGCAGCCTGCTTCACACTAACGTTAACAAAGATAAGTCAAAACGTGGCATTGCGTAATCCGGTTTCTATAATTAACAATAAACAGTAATTAAAAAGTGCAATACACTGATAAATGTCAGATGAAACAAACTAAAACTCACCTACTAAATGTTGCAGGCAGTCCAATCAATTTTCTTCTATCCCCACAGATATTATTATAAATGCAATTACTTACAAGAAATCCTTGTGTACATATGAACAAGTATTAGCCTCAGAGAAACGAAGTGCATAATTGCAGTAACTAAATCAACTCAATAAATTATTTTCAACAACAAATTGAACTGGTTCCAAATACACTGCTTGATCTAACTTATGAAATGAAATATTGAGCTGTTATTTTTTTGGCCCAGCGATTTTTTAGCGTAAAAAGAAGTTGTAATTACGACAAATTGATTTGCTTCACGGTTCTTATTTCATTATCCCAAAATTTCCTAACTTCAACACACCAAGCAAGAGATCTGTGATTAAAATCTTTGGTGTAACTCAACAAGGGAAACGAATTAAATCTGCCGACTGCAATGTGGTTGCTCTAACCCAGTGGTTCTCAACCTTTTTTACCCACGGACTATTTCCACATTAGCACAAGTATTCGTCGACTCAAGTAATAGAAATAAAAATAAGTTAGTTTAATACACACTGTAATGCTATAACAAAAACTTAAAAAGCAAAAGGTTTTTCTAATTGGACACACAGGCATGGTATACATCTCAATGAGAACTTTGTCCCTAAACTTGTTTCATAAGTTTATCGAAATCAGGAATTATAGTCGTCAGTGCTCATCTGATACCATCTTCCTATTGTAATTTGCTGCGGTTCTTAGTTTTAACCAAAACCAATGTCGAAAAGCTTCACACAAGTATGTTGTTGGAAAAGGCAAAAGGGCAACTGTTGCTTGGTGACAGAGATCAGAAAAATTTGGTTCCATTGACAGAATATTTGCCCAAAATTGAGAAGAGAAGCAGTTTTAAACTTGTCTCTCCACATCTGTCGACTTTGCAGTTCAATCAACTGTTCAGCAATGCAGTCCATTTGAGAATTTACCTCTAGTGGTGACACTTCAAAAGGACTGGACAATAGCTGCAGTATGTGATTGTGGTGCTGAACCACAAACTCCTGAACATTTACTATATCAATGCCCTATTTACAGTCTAGCCAGAAAAGACTAGCTATTGGTATTGGATGATAACGCCATTGATTGGCTGCTCAATGCGTGCCTAGATATTTGATCCCCTGCAGATGGTGAAACAACAACACCTCAAACAAAAGAAGAAGAAAAGGACTTTGCTCCCTATTAAATATTTTGCTATAATTTTGTGAAGGAATATATCGATCCGACGCGGAAACAAATGTAGTGGGCTGCTCAAGAAAGATTGAATAAATGCCATGCAAATTAATATTTTTCGGCTCGCGGACTCATGCAGAACCTTAGGCGGACTCAAATGAGTCCGCGGACTCGGGGTTGAGAACCACTGCTCTAACCACTACACCATCGGACAGATAGCGCTTAAGTGATAATAAGCTCGAGAAATACAACGCTAGCAAATGGCTAAGTTGCATCATTTGTGGCATGGACGTAAAAGTAGGAATTCTTGGGAGCTGAAGCTCTCCCAGACTGTTGTCAGCCAAGGGCGTAGCCAGAAAAAAATTGAGAGGGGGCCAAATTTTGCAACTTTTAATGTGACGTCATTTACTTATAACGGCATTTTGCCTTTCGTGAACTACGCTCGTCGCTACTATAAAAACTGCTGTAAAAAACTGAGAAAGTGTGAATGCGATTTCACTGATTTAATGTAGTTTTATCAAGAACGGCTTTAATAGTTTAACTTCAATTGTGACGTATAACCCAGTACTTAAGGAATTTCAAGGAAACCACTCCCACTGGTAGGTTGAACGTTCCGATAAAAGAAGCGACGTCTTTGTAGTAGTCGATGGTGCAGTGGTTAGAGCGTCCACATTGTAGTCGGTAGACCTGGGGTTCATTCCCTAAGTCGAGTCATACCAAAAGACTTTAAAAAATGGTATTCACAGCTTCCCTGCTTGGCGCTCAGCATATAAAAGGGATAGTGTGGAGAACAAGCCGGCAAGCTTGCTTGTTGTGTCCTTGGGCAAGGCACTTAACGGGACGCCTCCACCTTTATGTGGCAGACAGGTGGCCCCACCCGTACTTCACCGGATTATAATTGTGAAGTTGCTAACCCAGCATGTCAGACGATTCTTGGGTACCCACCAGTGGCAGTCCGCCTTGTTGGTGGTGGGGCTACCAGTCACTCAAGACTGGTTCGAAATGGGCTGCCATCTTTCCCCTATCCTAATATCAATTAGGTTGACGGCATGAACCTGAATTACCGTTCCGTTCATGCCGTCCCTCCATCCCAAGGAAGAGGAGGGGTAAACACACACACACACACACACGTCTTTGTAGTAGTCCGCATCGCAATAAAACAAGAAAGCGCTCAGCGGGACGCTGATTTCTTGCAATTACCATAACTTGGATTATCAATCCATCACTCGACTGGGACATAGAAGAAAAACTTCGGCTTTTTGTTCTGTGTAAAACGTGCACATCTTCTTTGATAACATTTGAAAATTTAAAAATTTAAAAAGTTACGCCCGACCCACTCCCTTGTTAAAAGTCAACAATAAACTCTGATGTACCTGCAGAGGTGCAAACAAATTTATGTTTTTATATTTTTGATACTGTTTTGTAATTTGACTTAAAATTCAGGGGAGGGCCATGGCCCCTTTGGCCCCCCTGGCTACGCCTATGTTGTCAGCCTTCTCCCCAGAATATTGTCAGCCCCCAGGTCTCATAAATTTAAAAAGGTTAATTCAAAAGTATATTTTGAACAAGATTTAAAAAAAGTCTTTTAGTTTTTTAATTCTGTGTAAACGACATAACATCTTGCTCTGACCTAAACTATTATTTAACATAGGAGTAATCGGTTAACAATGTAACGAGAAGTAGACTACATTGGGTACAACTGTCTTCATAGCCATTTGCTAAGATATCTTTAATAGGTTTATTGAAGTAAAATATGGAATATATGATTTCTGACAACAGTTTTTCTAAAACACTTTTTGTTTTGTTGTTTTTATGTCCATATTTTGCCAAAATTAAAACAGCAAGTTGGTATGCAATGATTTACGTACCAAATGCTAATCAAGGATCGCATGAGCAAATTTTTCCTAACAGCAGAGAAAGATCTTTGTTATGCTTTTCAGTAGTCTAACCAAACTTATGTAAAGTGCGTGCGAACAAGAAAAAAAGATAAGTGATATCACATGACCCATGGAATTCAAAAAGAAAAGCAGCCATTGTTTCGTAAAAGCTAATCTTGTGACTAAGTTTTTATTTTTCACTCTAGTTCTATGTCGTGACAAGAAGGCCTACATCCCGTAAAAACTTGTTTGCAACAAACAAACAAAGACATGTTTACGACAAACTAACATACTCAATTCATAATTCTATTAGTTATGAACGTGACAATTGGCAAATCTCATTATCTAGCTGTGCTCTCAACTGGAAACTAGTTTAAATAATTTCACACTAGCTGCTTTAAGAATCAAAGAACTTAAAGAAACAGATGCGCAGCAAGAGCACAAAGTTGCTTCCCTCTCAACAGTATATAGCTGGGCCTTCGCCCGTTAAAACGTAATTCGATCAGAAGCCCAAGCAGTATTTAATTATGCTCACTGTCGCGAATGCAAATCTCATGAAGTTTAGGCTGCAAGAATTGCTGGGTTCGATACACTCTGCTGAAAACAACAACTTTCAGAATGAGAAACAACTGACTTATTTCATTTTTGCAGCGCCGCAATTTGCAGTATCATAGCTATTCTACGATTTTTGATTGCAAGATCTGCACTAAGAAAATTAACCCGTTTGTTATGAAAATTGACTTCATAAACCGCGATGTTGTGTTGAGCAATATTTATCGATCAAGTCGATCACACAATCAACGAAAAGAATCCGGAACAATAGATGCGATCGATTAAATACAAAAAAACCTGCAGGCTAATTCATTAACAGTAAAAGCTAAGTAAATTGTGGAATAGAGTTGACAGCAAAATTCACGAAGTAATTCGTCAAAAAAAAATTAGGACTTTCCTAAGGGGAGCAGCTCTAACTCTATTCCCCTTCAGAAAAACTGACAATTCCTTCTCTTCTTTTGCATATTTGTTAATATGTGACAAGCAAACAATGAACTAATACGTCTAAGCCATGTAAGTTATCGGAAGAAAAGCGTAAAAATTTGACCTTCAAGACTTACATCATATGATAAACATATGATGCGAAAAAATGCATTTGCAATGATATGCTCGCAGTCAAAAGCGTATCGAAAATTTAAAAAATTTCATACGAAGTCTGTACAAAAAGTAGTCGACCTTTGGGCATAAAACACACAACACAATGAATATCACAAATTTTATTTAATCTTTTTCAAAATACCCCCCATGCAAGTGGACACACTTTTCTCAGCGCCTCTGCCACTTTTGGAAGCACCTGTTGAACCCCTTCTCTGGAATGCTCCTGAGCTCCGCCGTCGTTTTTTCCATAATGTTCTTACGTAATTGAAATCGCGTCTCTTTTGGCGTAGTTTTTAACTCGGGCAATAGCCAGAAGTCGCAAGGAGCCAAATCAGGAGAGTAATGAGGCTATCGCACAAGTGCCGTATTGTTTTTGGCCAAAAATATCTTTGATTTCATGGGCGGAATGAGCGGTAGCATTGTCATGGTGAAGCTGCCAGTTCTTCCCCGTCTACATGTCTGGCCACTTTCTTGGCCGACACTTTCTGCAGGCACAAATCTTTAGTTAAAATGGAGTGAACTGATCCTCTGTTTATTCCCACTTCTTAAACAATTTCCATGAGTGTTAGATGGCGATCTTACATCACAATTGTCAAACCTTCTCAATCACCTCCTCGTTTCGGTTTGTTGATGGCCTGCCAGAGCGTGCCTTGCTCTCCACTGACATTTGACCGTTTTTAAAGCGATTGAACCATTCCTTTATTTGAGTTTGACTTAAGGCCTCATCTCCAAAAGCTTGCTAAATCTTTTGAATTGTTTCAGTTTGATTAATACCTAGCTTTTGGCAGAGCTTGATACAATATCTTTGTTCGATGCTTTCTGTCATTACGCTTGCGAGCAAAAAATCGACGATCATGCACTATACCACTGCAGTAAATGCTTCAAACTAAAGAGAATGACGCCAACTCTCTGTTTGAAATTTTTTGTCCGTGTACAGTAATTGTGACGTTACAACCCGCCAAAACCACTTTGCTGGCGTGGCATTATTTTTGGCGGGAGGAGATAGCGTCGGATACTTTTTGGACAGACCTCGTATACCTCTTATGCGCAAGGTCTTCCTGATCTTAAATAATGCCATTTTTTGACCATCTCTAATTACAAGAAAAAATTGCCATTTTAGTATTGACAAATTTTTCTAAAATATTGTAAATTGCGGGGATATACAGCCCTTTGAACTATATAGCAAGGAATGCAAAAGAATAGCTTGCCATTTTTACTGCAACCTCATTGTCTAAAGCAAGGATTGTTGGTCTTTTTGCTAATCGTACCCTTTTATAGCACGGTAGCATACTTTGTATCCCCATAATATTCAGTGAAATCTTTGCTGATGAAAAAAAATTGGAAAGTGAACCTCGTGTCCACTGAAATCTGATCTCATGCCTCAAAGGAGTAAGAAAACCCCGATTAGAAATCCCTGAACTGAAGGGTCAAGGACTTGCATAGGATTTTTTTGATGCAAGATCTTCAATTTTGTTCCAAATTATGATTGGTGTTAGCTTTTAAGTCAACACGACACTCAAAGTAATTAACTTCCAGAATGTTATTTTGAAATGCTTTTTCTTGGTTCTGCAACAGGTACGATAAGCTATTTTGCAAAAGCGGTATCTCGCATCAGTGGTGGTAAATGAATCATTTCAGCGTAATAGATTGATAAGCAAATATATCTTGTTGCCACAACAAAAAAAACACCAAAACCAATTTTGATTTGTGTTGGCTCCAAAGAAATTTTGTTAAGACTTGAAAATACGACTAGTACATATAGTTCATCATGTACAAAACAAGCCTAAAAAAATGCGATCAGTAGTTTTGCTTTCATATTGATGTCGTTCTGCTTCATCTTTTCAAAAATGACAAAAAATGTACAATACATAAGGGTATCGTAATGCAAAACTGCGCAGCACTTTCTTGCTCACTACTCTTTCGCAAAGGTTTGTCAGTTTCATATTCGCTTGTATTATTTAAGGGCAAAGCATGGCTAAGCCAAGCTAAGCTGAGTTGCGTGTAACTTTTTTGAAATGGGTTGTAAAAGTTTTTCATTCGTTAAAAACGTTTCCAAAAAATGTCTTTACCTGAAAGCCGAGGTTACCTGACAATATTAGTGAATCGGTATCTTTCTAAATTTAGCTTCGGTGGGGATGCGCCTAGTGACGTAGCTACAGAACCTAAAACATTAAGGCACCCCAACGAGTACATAACAATGAGCCAAGCGATACACGGTCAATGGTGCTCTAGGGAAATAGCTGGAAACAGTAGCCCTAAATGCTGGCCGCCGCCCTAAGTTTCCTATTGGCGCGATGGTTCCAGTAAGCCCTTGGGGATATCATAGTTATGCTATTCCAACATTGATATTGACGTAATGTCGATTTTGAAGTCAGCCTCTCTCACCTCCAAACTAAAGTAATTCCTTGATTTTAGAAGTGTTTCCTAGAAAATTTTTTCAGCCAAGATTTTTTTAAAAAAATCCCTCAACGTAAATCAGGAAGTACTTCAAAATAATGTTACCCCCTAAAACAATATCATCTCTCTTTGCTAGCGCCACTTCATAAAACCTGGTAGAAATTGTGCGTGGTCGGTAAGGCAGCTCCAAGTAATAATTAAGGTGCTAGCGAATGTAGGGATGGGAGTTTAATGCAGATGTAGTTTACGATTTGTTGTGTTTTTGGGAAAGGAGCTTGACGACAGTTTTTTTTGTTTGAGAAAAAAATGTACTATGCCTGCAGTAGTGGTATCTTCAAAGTGGGTGTAATCACAAGTTGTTATAACTCTGTATGTATAATCGTTCTTCTTCCGTGATGAGAAAATAGAAAATATGTTTGAATGATATTACATTACTGCTGATTACACTTTGTAAACGAGCAACAAATGAAGCAACAATCCATGATAAAAAATTATGTTTTTAAGAAACTTATTTATGCAAGATAATACCAATAACAATCTTATTTTTTCACGTCATATCAGTGGACACCACATTTTTGCAAAATTTCTAGTAAAACAAATAAATGTGTTTTTTGTTTGAGCATACATGTCGAAAACTTCAGACCGTATACCACCGGGTAAGCTTGTGTTGCTACAGTCAAGTTTATGAACATGAACTGTCGCACATTTTACCTATCATTGGTAACATAACGATTAATCTAATGCAAAGTCAAAACACAAGCTTGCCGTCATAAATACGCAAAGTAGTACTTGTTAGTTTTTTCGGTATAAGTTATAAGAATGTTTTCCTTACGAAATTAAAACTTATTTTTCTATTTCATGGGTGCACACTGCGCAGCATACGGCTTGCGAAATGATTTAAAAATCGTTCAAATCAAATATGGTTTAGATCAATTGTTAATGGGGGATTAAATGGTTAAAATCGACGAAAACAGGGAGATAAGTACCCCGTAAAAATTGATCTTCAAAAAGCAGCATAATAAGCGTTTCCTCTTTGTATTTAGCCAAAATTAATCAACAGCGCTGGCGTTCCACCGGCGAAAGATGTTGGGTTTTTAGTTGAGAAACCCTGTTTTATTAAATTATCACAAAAGTTAAACTATCAAAGATCAATATAAATAGAAAGCTGTGATTTAGGTTTAGCATTTTTATTGCTGGGTGCTTTTACCCACCTGATGAGACCCACTACGGTTGAAACCGGTCGAAGGTTGTTGTCATGTGGTAATAGATTATTTCATTTCTTAGTGTTGTAGGCAATAATGAGCTGGTCTTGTGCCCTATTTGAAGAAGGATAACTGGGCATTGCAAGATGATCTGATTAGTGGTGTGGCCTTCCGGGTATGCACATTCAGAAATCGTAGAAAGTGCATCCCTCCGTTTGTCCAGGTTTAAATGAAAACGTCTAATACCGGTACGCAAGGGATTCCGACCTTGCCCTGGCTGAGAGAGGCAAGGGCACTCCATTGATTTGCGGTTGAGCATTAGTGATAAAAATGTGACGAATGGAGATGGACACTTACCGTTCCACATATAATCGGCACCATGGGTCAAACTGATCTTTATGTCGTTGGCATTCCAAAAACACTGACCTACGAAAATGAGCTGATTAGCTTATTTTCTGTAATTCACATGATTCAGTTTTAATAACGCTTGTTTTTTTTTATAAATTTACCAACACAACATGCTTTGAATAAGGAAATATATTTGAGAAAAGTGTAGGTGTTTTTTTTCTGTCTCTTATTCAATAAAATCGTATGCTTAAATAGTCTTGTTCCTAACAAAAATTTAGATTTTAAAGTTATTCATCCTTTTGACTACTTCTTCCCAAGCAGTTTCTAAATTCTGTCCTGTCTCTAAGCAGTTGTTACAGCATATGCAACGCCGGTCGTCGACATCACATCGTAATTATTGGAACTTGAAAGGTCAAAAATGTCACTGAACGACAGTAAAATGAGCCGAAGGCTTGGATATGCGAACCTTAAGCTTCTAAACATCAGCACTTCCGAGAAAAACCTGCCGATTGTAATCACCAAATTTGCTGTCAATTAACAATAAAACAATTCTCAAAAGTGACGTCATAATTTACCAATTTTAAAAGCGCAGCCGCTACATATATCTATGAGCGTGTGCCAACGATTTTAATGAAAAAAATGCCGATCATTTTTGCAAGAGAAACTGCAGCCAACAAGATCGAGTCAAAATCATTTCAGCGCCTTTTCAAAAATATTGTGCAGAACTAATGAGGGCATCGAGTTGCTTGTCTAATTCAAGACTTTTTGACTTTTTTGATTTTATTGATTTGGGAAATGTCGTCAGAGCCGCTAAAAAGACGTTTCGAGCGCTATATCAATTTCGAAAACAATGGACGGCATGCAAAATAAGGTCCTTTGTTTTTCTACGTCACAAATTGTGGGCAAAAATTGAGAGACTTTTTTTGCTATAATGCAGGTTTTCATGAATTTTACCAACCGGCCTACCGACATCTCCCGATAGGGATATCACTCGGTTACGTCGAGTAATAGATTTAACCGGTTGTGCCGGCTTCACCCAAATAGCGTTGTGAGACACCTACGATAAATTGGTACAAATGAAGGCATTGCCTTAGCGCTCCTGCAACCGGTCTTCGCACCGGTACTTTAAATTAGGACTGGTTTTACTCACAAACTCTTTATCATTTTAAAATTATATCAGTTCCTTTCAATACGTGTAGGGGAAAAAAATCGAAGTTCGGGGTTGTTGTTGTTTTGTTTTGTGATTACAGAAATAGTTGATTTGGGTGATGCGCTTATTCCACGACTTGGTGCAACTCCCTTCGTAATTGTATTTGTGGAACTCCCAGGTTTCCTTGGTTACGCGTTTGTTTCGTGGTCCGGGAATACACAAAAGGGGCTATACTTTAGTAGCAGCTGAAAGGGAGGGGGGATGCATTAACCCCACCAGCTTTTTTCAGCATTCACCCCACTTGCACAGCAATCCTTGAAACAGTGGGTAAGCATCACTCGGCGTCTTACATGAAAAACAAGAAAAAGAAGAATTTTTGTACCAGAAGTAATTAATGTATTTATAGAAATTGAACTATGATGTAATAGGTCTACTAATCACAAATACAGGTCAAACGCGATTATCCGAAATGCGATTATTAGTAAGAAATCTTGTCCCCCGAGTTTTTTTCGATCTTTCATAAAATTTTTTTGAAACAAGAAATTTCAAATGAATTTTGGCAAAACACAAAATTATCAGGCATAAACTGTTAAACTTAGTAGCAAGTGTGAATGCAAACGGCAATCAACATTGGTAATTGGACCACGCTATGCAGCAAATAGGGCAGGTATTAGCTGCAGTTAGTACATTGTAGCATCTTTTGTTATGGACACATGATAATTAACTTCTGTTTCAGAAGAATACAAAACAAATTGGCAAGCTCCTTTGTTGTTTGTTATTAACGTTATAACGAGCGTGACATGTGTAAGTTATTGCTAGCTTCAGAGATTTGAACTGACTAACCTGACATATGAAGTTTATCATAATTCTTTGATCGCATTGTTTTATTGCATTTTTTATTTTATTTGAAATCAATCCTAGTATTGGAAAATGTTAATTTACAATGTGTCCAAAAGGTCGCTACCGTTCAAATTTTTGAATTTTAAATTCTTTTTGTCGAAATAAATTTCAATTTTATTTGCATTACTGTCTATTGAGACAGTGGTATGAATGTATGCATTGGTTTTCTAAATTCATTACCTAGATATCTAACATTTTGAATTTACAGCAACTTCTCATTTCCCATGTACATAATTGATATTTCATACTTCGTAGTTTATTCTGTAAAGATGGTTACTACAAGTGACTACACGGTTGAATATAGAGTTCACACTGCTTGATTTTACATCGCAAGTGACCAAACTAAACATGCCATGAAGCTTGTGTGAGAGAACGACTGCGTGCGAAATATGATATATATTAAACCACCAGAACATCGTGTAATCAAGGCTTGGAGTAACAAGGTAATGGAGACTGGTAGCCAGTTTGACAGACCGAGGAGTGGAATACCAACTAAACGGAGAGATACGATTGACGATAGGGAGAAAGGTGTCAACGATGATCCGAAAAGTTCAGTGAGGAGACTATCCAATAAACTTAGTATTCCAAAATAATACATGGGTTTTGAACGATAGCGACTTTTTGAACACACTGTATATGATTAGTAAAAACTGTTGAAACTATCAATTTATACCTGGCGATTCAGCCAAATAAGACCCCAGCAAATGCATTTTCACACGATAATACTGGCATTAAATTTTGGCAGCGTACCTTGTGTACCATTGATTCTAGGACCATACCACTGACAGCAAAAATTGATTATTCGAAAACTCAATTATCCAAACAAATTCCGTTTCCCCCGAGCATTACTGATAATCAGCATTGACCTGTATTTCGTGATTGTAGGCCTAGTCATATAACTGGCTGCACGTGTGTTTCCTGCTCCCGGCATCAACGCAGCCAGGGGATGACAAAGCTTCCCTGAATGCAGACGATAAAATTCAGTTCTTACAATAAACTCTTAGATCATCGCTCAAATGGTTAAACCACCAACCAGCCTTTTGTTTCAAAGAAAATGATCTTTTTCTAAATGCTGCAAGATTTCACATTAAAACTTGGCATTATGTTTCACTTTGTTGCTCGTGATAAAAGTGTCCTAAGGGTTAAAAGTGATCGGGAGCGCGACATGTCTAGGCTGCAAAGCTATTGTAACGTGGAGTCCACCTACAGCTCAATACTTATGGTTTTTGTACTTGCCATTACATTGTTTAAAAACAAATATAAATCGCTATGTTAGTGCTGAAAACATCATCGCATTTTAACAGGCAGCATATCAGTGATAGGCTTTATTATTTGCGTTAGGTTTCAGAATGGCAATGGTCAATCAGTTCAGCTGCTGTTTTATCTGAAGTGGTACCAGATAGGATTACGACGTCACTTAACATTATGGCAGAACAATGCTTTTTTTGAAGTGTTCAAGAAAAAAATCGAAAGAGCATGCTTAAAAATCGCTTACATGCGTAATCTCTTGTTGCATTGTCAGCAAAGCTTACATTGTTAAACCATTATTTCTATCCCTTTCAGTTTGTGAATATTTCCCGAAAAAACTAAAAACCGCCTTTCCAAGGCCAGTATTTTTCAAGAAAACCAAAAAACTATTTTTGAATTAATCGTTTATTATGGCGTCATCTAAATTTCCAAAAGATTGAAATGTCTAAAAGTTGGTAAGGCCAGAGCTGGCTTTTGTTTAAGCAAAAAACCGCTTTCCTCCGTCAACAAATGCGGATTAAAAATAACTGTCTTCATTTGTAAAGTCGCCGATCACCATATGACGTTTACCCTAGGGTGGTGATCAATTGCACCAAGTTCCATATTTGTGCATCCAGTATTTTTGGAACAGTTAACACATGTAGACCAACAAAACTGTGCTTTATGGCCGGGATTGCCCACCCCTGGCACTCGTGCCACAAATGGCACGTGAGATGATTTTTCATTTCACACCGAGTGATTTGACGCTTGCACGAAATCGCTGCTGCTCAAAACTGTGTCACGATTAGTACAAGCCATTTAGCATCATGTGATTCAATTTGCCTTTAAACAACAAAAGCAAATGAAATGCTTAAAAATTCTTCTAATTAAGGATTCTTAAAAATTCTTCTAATTAAAAATTCTTCTGATTAAGGAAAAGCAAGAACAAAGATTTCATTAAAAGTGACTCTTGTGACTGATTTTGATGTTACTAAATACTAGCCGGATTTGCTGGTGCCCCCACAGGGCCCCTATCAGTAATGTTGAGGTTAACAGTATCGGTTCAGCCGGCCAAGCCGGCTTGTCGCAATGAATAGTTGTGAAAACAATAGCAAACAGTCAATATTTTTTCACATAGCCAAATCTCGTTCCGAAACAAAACTACCGTTTTTGATATGCAATCGATAAAAAGATATTGTGTGGTGTTGCACATAGCCACTACATGGGTCCCAAGTTTCTCGAGTCCCTGACAACGTCTTATTTGCCCTAATTTTACCACAAGGGTCTCACCACTTAACGAACTTTTATTCGTTAAATTCAGCAAATGTTTGAAAGCATATGAAAGTTGTGGAAAAGAGCCAAAGTGATTGATATGTATTTTCAGTATTAAGCTATTAAATGAGAAGCCTGATTTCAACAACTTTTTGGTAAATGTAGGCGTATCTGAATGAGCTTACGCCTTCGGCGGCGTGCATGTAGCTTGCTCTTGGTATAAAGGCAGCCAAGCAAAGAGCGAATTATCACGAAATCAAGCATTCGTGATTAAGTTATTACAATAGCAGGCTCCCCAATCAGTAACGGTGAGGTCAAAAATATCGTTTCAGTCGGCTTCATCCAAAGGGTATTTGTGAGATCAGGAAAAAAAGTTGATGTGTTGTTAACATAGCTAAATCTCCTAACAAAATCGAAAGTGGCATTTTTTTTAAAGAAAATTGATCAAGCCCTGATGAAGAATGACAGGAGAGGCGGGGCGAGCAATGCCGCTATATTTTTCCGAGTTTCTGGAGTTCCTGGTTACGTCTTCCTTACCTTGTTTGGTACAGCAGATTTCGCTTGATTGGGCCGCCAGTTAATTGGGTCAACCGTTTAATTGGGCCAAATTGTGAAGAACGAAATCCAATCAAAGATAATGCAGTATGCTAATTTTGAATAATCGGGCCAATATTCCACTTAACCATTTAAGGATTATAAGATTCTAATTGATAACATTTGAAACAATTCCATAATTGTTGGTAACAATGGGAAAATAATGGATTTTAGAAAAGTGATGCGTACATCATGGTAGCATAACTATTAACCATTGTGAGACATATGTTATCCAGTATCCATCAATGGGTTAATCGGGCCACAACTGTAGTCAGACATACACCTGTGTAATTGTAAAACCGCCTTTGTAATGTAATAAAACTCAATACTACAAAGCCAACTTTATTATGTAACAATTGAACAATACAGGCGCAACTTATTTTGTCATTTTAAGCCCTTGGAAATCGTAATTGTTGTGTTTTGTTGAAAATTTTGTGAAGTCCCAAGCAGAAATGCCACGAAAAGATTTAACCATTGCTGAAAAGATTGCTGTTCCAAGAAAAATTAGAGAGCAACCTACAAACATTAGTCATCGCCAGCTAGTTGAGATAACTGGTGTACCAAGGACAACCCTGGCACGGATACTGCAAGGCTTCGGATAATCGGGTCAGCCGCTTAATAGGGCCAAATGGTGCTTGTTCCGATGTGACTCGATTAAGTGCAATCTACTGCAGGGGTGTCAAACTCGCGGCCCTCGGAGCCTTTCAGTGCGACTCGCGAGACGATTCTGAAATTACTAATGAATTTCGGCGGTATTGCAATGGATCATTGTCGAACAAACGTTTGAAGCTCTGATCACAGGCCACACTTGAGAGGTATAAATTTTTGTCATTCGGAGATAACTTTACTGATGCTGGAAAGATGATGAGCTTTCTTTTTTTTGGAGATCGATCTTACTTCAGGCTACATTACAGAGATCGTTGCCCAGAGAAGTGGTGATCTCCAAATCCAAAACTTCATGCGGTCCTCGGCACGATTGCTTATAAATGCAATGTGGCCCCCAGAAGCCCACGAGTTTGACACCCCTGATCTACTGTATTTAGAAACTGAACTTTGTCACAATTGAAACAGCCAACTTGTTATGTGGAGTTGGTGGGCAATGTAGATAAATCGTTTTGAAAATTGTGATAGATAATGCTAAAGAGTCATGCTTTTGAAAAACAATAAACAAAATTACCAAACAACTAGGTTTTTTAAAAATTTGCAGTTTTGTGGAACTCAGACATCATGAGTTTAAGTGTTTTTGACTGGTAAGCTATATTTAACAAATTTTAAAGACTTCAATTATCATGGATCTTTTTGAAAATTTAGATAGATATTTAATTTTTATTTGCCCATATTTATCCTCCATTCTCGAGAAAGCGAATTGTATTGCTGTTTTTTGGACGGGATGTCCGCTCTCGCTTGGGAGTTGACATTTCATAGGTGTCAGGGCCATCTGTCTACCACATCTACCATCTGTCTACCCGTTAAGTATCTTGCCCAAAGAAACAAGAAGCAAACTTGCCGGCTTGTTCTCCACAACCTCCCTTAAATGCCGAGCACCAAGCAGGTAAGTTGTGCACACTATCTTTTAAAGTCTTTTGATATGGCTCGACACGAAGAATAAACCTCAGGACTGCCGACTGCGAAGCTCAAACCACTACGCCGTTACATCGGTCCACTACGTCGCCGCGTCTGTATGCCAAGAATGTCGATAATGTCCAGAGATCTTGCTTTCGAGGGAAAATAGTCAAAATGTACCGAAGATTTAAGTCTCTAAAAATTGCTAGTTGTTTAGGTGCTGTGGGAAAAATTTTCAGCTAAAAATGGAAAAAGATGTATGGTAATCAATGTTTGATCAGTCTTTATAAACTAATCCTTTGCCTAACTAATTAGAGTTTTATGATGCTGAAAAGCAATTTTCTTAAGCTTTCAAACGACACTCGTATTGTTCGTACTTTGTCATAACCTTTGTGCGCTAAACTTGCCTCTCTTTATTCAGCTTACCACTTTTTGGGGATGAGTAAAAAGTTACAGCAAAAATAATAAAGTTTAACTTTTTAGTCTAAACACAAATAGTTAAAGATGCATTGTCGTAATTGCCCTAAAATTATCTTTAATTGGTTAAAGAAATTTTGAAAATCGGTTGAAAAATGAGGTCACAAATCAGTTTTAAGTATACAAATTAAAGGATATTTTCAGCCAATTCCAAAAGCATATGACATGCACCTTTGTTATTTGTTTTTATATACCAAAAATTGAACTTTTACACTGGTTGTGTAACTTCCACTCGTCCTCCAAAAGTGTTAAGCTCAGTAAAAACAGGTAAGATTAATACATAAAGGTCAAAATAAGGCACTAACAATTAGTGTAGTTTGAAAGCTTAGGAAATTTGCTTTTCAGTCATTCGTAGCTCTGATTAGTTAGCGCTAAGGATTAGTTAACTGTGAATGCTTCAATTCGGGTTAATTCGTTCTTTGTCTGGCTGCCTTTATGCCAGGACCAAGCTACGTGCGCGCCGCCAGAGGCGGCACCTCGTACAAATACACCTTCAGTTACAAGCAATGCTTCATTCTGAAAATATATATCAATCACTATGGCGCTCTTCCACAACTTTCATGTGCTTTCAAACATTTGCTGCATCTAACGAATAAAAGTTGGTTAAGTTTAGAGGCCCCTGTGGTGAAAACAGGGCAAATAAAACGTTGCCCCGAATGCGAGAAACTTGGGACACATGAAATGGCTATGTGCAACCCCACATAATGTCTTTTTTAATCGATTTCGTTTCAAAAAACGGTAGTTTTGTTTCGGAACGAGAGGCAATGTAAAAAAAATATCAACTGCTCACTACAGTTCACTGCTTTATCCATTGGATGAAGCAGGCGCAGCTGGCTGAACCGATATTGTTGTTACTGATAAGGGCCCTGCGGGCAACCAGGGCAGAGGCCTCTAGTTTAATAATAATAATTGGAGTAATAACCTTTTTACTATTCAAACCAGAATAGTAAATAATCCGTTTACTATTCAAACCAGAAAGATGGCAGAGCAAAACTGCCGTTCATAAAGGAACGAAGATAATTGGTAAACTAAAGAAACACCAAAAAAATCTTGGCTCGCGAAGCCATTAACATTTTAACATAGTTTGTAAATTGGCACACCGAGTTGAAAAAGTTGCGCACCCTTGCTTTGTAGTAAAGGAGATGATTGTTCTTGCAAGATAATTTCATTTCGTATTGAGGCGTTGCATTAAAAAAATTTGGCCTCGCCAATAAATTCCAATTTTAAGAGCAAAGATGCCTATTTAACGTTTGATTGTCTGATGCGCTGCTAAAATTCAAAGCCAAATAAAAAAAAATCTTGTAGTAAGGCACGTACCGAATAGCATTATGGTATAGCCCTCAAGCTAAGCCAGTTGAAAGAGGTAAACTAGACCATGACCATCCAAAATTTTATAGATCACCTAGAAAAGCATTGAGGACCTTTCGTCAGAGATCACTTTAAGAGATGGGTAAAGATGATTTTTTCGTAAAGTTGTCTGTCCCCTACCCTTAACACTGCTTCTGCCAAAGCTCTTGCTACAACTTAATTGGTTCTCAAAAAGTTGGCAAAGGAGCAAAAATTAAATGCAGATTGCAATTTATCTATATGGTATTATAAGTTTGTGGATTTTTCAATTACTTTCTCCTGAATTAAGTCCCAAGAACTATTGTACTTTCGCTAAATTTGGGGAAAATTGTGATATTTAGTTTATAGTCATATCTAATCAGCTTGTGCAACAAACTTTAACTGATTACGTTACGGATCTAACCTAAATAAAAATGTGTTTAAAGTATATTGTTAATTATGGTATCAAAAATACAGTTGAAATCAATAAATAAATTAAAAATATAAAGAAAAAATTAGAAGAAAAAAGTTACGCAAGTTTTCATCTAAATGCTTGCGTAACTTTGAATTACACAACATAGGTTACAATATCTGCAGAAGCGCAATTTCTGTTAGATTTACGGACCGACGCGATGGTGGAATGGTTTGAGCGTCTGCTTCGCAATCGGTAGACATGGGATTCATTCCCCTTGTCGAGTCATACCAAAAGACTTTGAAAAATGGTATTCACAGCATCCCTGCTTGGCGCTCGGCATTTAGAGGATGTTGTAGAGAACAAGACGACAAATTCGCTTATTGTGTCCTTGGGCAAGACACTTAACGGGATGCTCTCGCCTTTATGTTGGAGACCGGTGGCCCAGACACCTCAAAAATGGCAATTGCGGAGCAAGTGTGGACGTCCCGTTCAAAATATAGCGATACGATTCGCTTTCTCGTGAATAAATAACAAAAATGGACAATTCAAAAAAAATTTTCATCGGTCAAGTTCTCACTTTTAAGCTCTGGCGGATCATTTGCCTATTTCGGTGTAGAAATAATCATGAACATTTATTTTTTTGAAGATCAGTATTTTCAAAGTCTTGAATTTAGATATTTTCAAACCAAACCGGAGGTGTAGATTTTTTGGAGAAAAAATTCTTAACTATCAATCAATTTCTGAGATTTCAGGAAAAGTTCTGACGTCTGGCAACTCTACAATAACATACCAAATCAACGCAATTTGTTTGCGGAGCTACAGATACCACATTATTTCGTTCTGAGGAGTACGCTGTTAAGGGTACTACAATTAAGAAATGCCAATTTTACCAAACAGCTTGATTTGGTTAAAACCCAAATCTTATTTAGAGGTTCTGCAACGATATGCTTTTAGACTAGTTTATTGATAGTATAACATTTTAGCAATGGTTTAGCTTCGATTGCTAAAGCAAAAGATGCAGTTCTGAAGATTTTGTGAAAAAGAATATAACGTTGAACGTTACTCATGTTAGCTTTCATGCCACAAGAAGCTAAAGAGAAAGTCATTGAAGCGTATGGCTGATATTTATTATGTAAGTTAGCCAAGTAAAAAGCGAACTTGACCAGAGCACAACTGCACTGGGCAAAGATTTAGAAACTTTGGCAAATTGTAACAAAAAATTTTTTAAATGGAAGAATTTAGCCCTTCTCCTTGATTATATTTCAGGCTCCTTCCAATATATGAATAATTAAAAGCATAGGCCAAAAATTTTCTGCAAGATTATTTTTTGTAATGACTTATTTTTGAAAAATTCAACAAGATTTTGGTAAGAATAAGAATTATTAAGCTAGTTTAGGAATATTTTGTTTGGTAAGCTTATGTGATTACCCATTTTTAAAGGGCTTTCGAATGTAGCCAAAAACTGCGGTTTGATGAATCATGCATGGGGCAATTGCTCCTTTTGTTTTCTGGATCTCCTCAAGACACAAAATTGCGTTCTTTTGGACATGCAAAGCCATTGTTTTGTCGATTGTTAGTTAAATCAACTAGTCGTTACGTTAAGCAGTAGCAAGAGATTTCAGTCTTTAGCTGCACTGTAGGATAGAAGGATAGAAGGCCTCATAAACCGCCAGCAAAAACGATATTGCTGACTAAGTAGATTGTAGAAAAACTTTTCTTTAGCGATTTACCTTTTTTCAGACGTGGACCCAGAATTTTTGCAAAGATTGTTTTATGGTATTTTAGTGGTAGAATTGGTAGTTGACGTGTCTCTGTAAATTGTTTTCCTTCCATTTTTAAGGCATTTTGTGAAAAGAGTTTGAAAAGTTCTACAGTTTTCCTAAAGCAAAATGTTATAGCTAAAAAAAGCTTCAACTTTCTAATCCCACCTTCACTTTGTTGCATCGTTGGTTTGACCCCTCAGACATTGTTATAATGATTTTGAAAACAAGTCAACGATCTCGACAAATTCACATTGCACGATAAGTTTAAACAAATATCATCATCGCCTCAGGTAATTTGAAACTCAAAGCTATGGCTTTAACCTTCCTCTATTCATTTTTCGATGTTTTCAATAATCCTAGAAATTCAAAGAGAAGACAAAATCTAAAGTCTACTTTGCCTGGAGTTCTACAACATCACCTGTAGCAAAGTTTTAGATGATCTCTCTATTTAAAGATCCCTTTACTGGTTACCCCAGCATCAACAGCTCGTTTATAATCTCAATAATCCAAATGCATACCAAAATTACAACAATGTGTTAGACTGTGTGTTTCATAAAAACGCAAAAAACCAAATGGACAAGATAGAAAAATAAGAAATTCTCGACTGGCTTGTTTCATCCTATTTAGATTCCTCAGGTGAGTGTAGAAACTTACGTTATTCATTGAGTTTGGCGTAAATCTTTAGAATCGGAAGAACATTGCAAGGAGTTCCGCCTGTGGAACGAGCCACTGACGGCAACTGCTATCGTGCCCTTGGCCCCCCAGGTGTTAGCTTGGTCTCGATGTAACTAGTAGGATTATAAGCATACCACAAATGTTATCATGTATTTTAACAATATTTCACTTTGTATTTGATAATTGCAATTTAAAAAACTAAATTAGCCTGTATGATAGTATGATAATATGCACGTGAAAAGCAGCAGAGCGTCGGGTTGGAGAAGCCGCTCTGCATCAACGATTGGATTTTCAAAATTGCCCACAACTTGAATTTCTCCGGCTTTGTCATACTTGAAGTAGTGTTTGTAATGTCCAACCCTGCCGGAAGTACATTGGCTTTGTGCTGGCACCATTTATGACCACATTTTGGTATGAGGCGGTAAAGTTGAAAATAGTTTTGTGCAAGGTCCGCTTTTCCAGAGCCTTGTAGCAGTGGGCTTTGAATTTGTGATATTCCTTTGATCCGTATAACAACAACGAGATCCTACCAACATCTATGGAGGCAGGAACACAACAGTGGTTGCTGTAAGTGCTCGCTGCGTGTAAAATTTGGTGGAATTTTTGGCTATGTTTTTCTGATTTTGAAGATTCACGCGAGTTCCGCGGACAAAGTTAGCTTCCAAATTCGCCTGAAAAGCCTCAATAGGACGAAACTAGCTTTTCGCGAGTTACTTATTATTCTTGCTTGAACATTTTGGCTTTTTGTGTTTTTATCTAACACATTGGGTAATATATCGTTGTGACTTTAAAACACCCTTTCGTTATCGAGATTATTAAGGATAAATTAAATTTTGTAAACACCGTTGGTCATATATAATTGGAGTTTATAGACCGGGCCGGTCTAATTTCTTTGTAAAGTAGGGTTTTGTGGGTTCAACAAATATGACACCCCAAAATAATAATTTTAACACGCAACTAGGATCAAACATTATAAAATTTGTTGTGATTTCTGCAGTTATCACGTAAAAAAGTTGGGGGTAATACATTTTTCCATGCTGAGTTGGTTGCGATTGACTTCTCATCTCGTCACCACGCCCTTGAATATGCGTTTGCAATATGCTAAAATACTTCTATTCTTCTGATTGCTGCTCAAATTTTTTTGCGAGCAATATATGCAAAGAAAAAAGATTTCTTGTGTCAAGCATGTCGCAAGAGTTATGGCTAGACTATATAAGCTAAGCTCTACAGGCAATTAAACATGAAAGAGAAAACGTTTGGAGCAAGACAACACCCGATTTTCAAATAAAGATTTGCTTATTTTCAACCATGTAAGTTATATCTTTATATTTTCTAAAGTAATTTTTAATTTAAAAGAAATAAATACAGCAAACAAAAATATTGGCTGATTTAGGTTTTTATTTGTATATCAAGAACTTGGCTTCCGAATAACTTTTGTTTTTAGATACTATTGAAAGGCGAAAATTCAGCGGACTAACTCTAGTTCTATCCGCAGCCAACCTTACTTAAGCTCTTATATTCATTTTAACTCCAACGCTCACCCCAACGCTGGCGCTTATCTGCAATTACGCGGAATTTCTGCGTTTCAGCTGTATCCAATTCTCTGAAACTTTGTTGCAATATTTGCGGAGTGCAGAGTATTCTTACGCTCACCGCCAATTGGGAGATTATATAATGGAAAACTGTTTTGTTTGTGCTACATTCGGTGCGGTATCGGTAACTTAACGTTGTTTCGTATTTTTAGGTTTTTCGCACAACTTCGCTCCTGCCAAATAGGTAGGTTTAAATTTTTATAAACACTTCACGTAAAAATACTTATTTACAATCATTTTACCTTTATTAGTTTAGAATAACAATTTTCCTAATTGCGCATTTTTTGTGAGACAGTCATATCATTCAAACAAGCCATGCCATTGGCGACCTAAGTTTTGCAATGACCCACCCATTTAACTAAACAATTAAAACTTCTAACATTTAATCGTATTTTAAAAGATTAGGAATGGGGAAATGGAAATAAGTGATAAGACCTTACACATTGGAATCAGCAGTCACTCATGCATGTCGTTGATCCAAAAACTTGAGCCAAAGTTCAAGCTAAATTTAAAAGCATTCGTTCAGCGAGGTCATGTCGCATGCCCACCGGCATTTCCAATGCTCAACTCTCTGTCTTCCCATCCCCCTCAATCAATTGCACCACGCTGCCGACAAAATCGACTTTTCGAAAAGCATCCAAAATCAATAAATAAGTAAAAAGTTTCAAATCTTTAACAATTTTATGGGAGAAAGCTTTAAAAATGCAGAAATTATCCCAAAAAAATTTTGAAAACTATTTAAATCATTAGGAAGATAGCCTATTTAAGACATAATTTATGGGTGTTTTTGTTTTGTTTTTGTTTTATTTGCCATATTTATCCTCCATTCACGAGAAAGCGGTGCACTAGACATAAGCCAGCGGATTTTATGATATTTTCAGATTCAACGTACTCGGATATCCATTTAAAAATCCCCTTTTTCTAGTTTCCAGATTTTTCACGTGCTCAACAATAGCAAACCTGAATTTAATTTATTGTAGCTCATATCAAATACTATTAAAAACTAGTAGCATTAAAGTAATTTTACAGTTTTGTTGATCTGATACTGTTGGTTATTCTGGTCAATCAAAAGCCAGTTAAATGCAAATGCCACAAAAACGATTTGTGGAGTCAACACTTATCAGTTACCCAAGAAAAAGCAAGGTTTATTTCATAATTTAATACCTGGTGAACAGTTTCATCAAATATTTTCCAGTAGAGTGATGTTGGAACATAATTTAAAATTAATTTCGGCCGTTTGGACTGCAACAGCTTAAATGGATAGTTGCCGTTTAATCTTTATGCTACCCTTGAAACTGTCTTATGCTTTCTATTCGATGAGTTTAATCTGTTGTGTTTCCATCATTAGTTTAAAATTTATTCAATACATCCAATGCAGCTGCGGAAATTTGGAAACATCTATTACCTTGCACTTTTCAAGTTTATCGTAAATTTTTGTTCTGCAAACCACCATTCCAAAGACCGGTAGTTTTTTGTTTTTTACGTTAGATTATTAGTCTCAAAATTTAGCAAACTCCCAATTATAATGAGAGAGTGAAGATTTACATGATAATTAAGTAGTCACACACCAAAAATGAGGAAGCACCAGACCGGTTTCGCTATTATTGGGGCTCTTCAGTGGCGCGTATCCGACCAGCAAGGAACCGAACTTTCAAGATGTAGACCTTTTATCTATCGTAAATACCACTCGAACACCTGATTACTTGGCTGACGCCGTTGCTGATAAGCAACCGAAGAGCCCCAATAAGGGCGACACCGGTCTGGTGCTTCCTTATTGTTCGTGTGTGACCACTTAAATTCACAATTCATCAACCAAAAATTTTTGACAAGACCCAGCAAAAAGAATCAGAATAAGATAAAAAGTTTTGTGGCTACTTTATATAGGCTGCGACGATATCTCGTATGATGTTTTGTTACATATGGCGCGGTTACGAGGCTGCCTACAGGTATTGCGCGCAATGCTGTTGCCTCGTTGGAAAAAGCATTTTTCAGGCACACTTTCATAAATGTTTGCGTAAAACTACTCTGTGCCGGCTTTACTGACAAATACCATCAGCTCTAACTGCAAGTAGTTCAATGTTTGAAAGTAAATGTTACTTTGTCACAGGAGAATAAAAATGCATATAATTTGCATGCTTTTTAGTTCTTTCGCTTTTGGTTGTCTTATTGGCGACGAAATCCAATTCAAGATCGTTGAGGAGCAGACATTGCTCGTATCTTCGTGTGCTGAATGTCGTCTGTGATAACAGTCTACGCGCTCTTGGTTTCGATTTCTCTACTCCAACACAGGTAAAGATAGAATCAAACACTTTTTTGACTGTATTAAAAGCATTAGTCTTACCAATTTCAAAGAATAATTGAAGTGAGGAGTGTTTTTGCTATGGTAATTAGCACAAACTCGCCCAGCGCGGTGATTAGTTGATCAGCAAAAAGTCCATTTTGTGGTTTATAGTCCTATATTTAATTCCTTTATTTAATTGTAACAAAGAATTAATAGTGGTATTTTAAGTTCTCTTGCTTGGCGCATAAACAGCATATGTAAAAGGACATTGTAAAGCATAAAGTATAAAGTGAAATATTTTCGGAGCTAAAAAAAGGTGTAGTAAAATAAAGTTTTCTGGTAGCTATAAGTAAAGACATGAAGATCAATTAAAACTACTCACTTATTTTAATGCAGTGGTTCTCAACCTTTTTCGTGCCGTAACCCATTTCACTTTCATAACGTCTCTGATGTGATGATTACAATGCCACTGAAATAAGCGTCAGATATCATGGCAGTGGAGTTAATCTCCAAAAAAAAGTTGTTGCGCCGCTAGTGCACAGGTGCTGGTCCGCACGCGGTTCATACAGCCCACTATTTCTCAACCTTATTCGACATACCAACCCATTTTTGCAGTACACAGACGTCCGTAACCTACCCGACTTGCATGCTGTGGCCCACTGGTTGAAGACCTGTGTTTTAAAGTCTGTAATCAAACTCCTTGGCAATGAGGGTGATTTAGGCCATAAAATTAGGAAGATTACCTAAAAAAAAATTTTTTTCATGCAATGATCATCATTCACCAAAAGCAAAATTACAATTTTCCATTTGAGCAGTTAACACAAAGCCTACTGGTATCACTTACTTATCAAGGGTTAGGTTTAAAGACTGAAGTGATTCCACTGGGATTTGAGCCTACTGTCACTTCATATTCTGTAGTTCAAGTGGTATGGGTCAAAACTCACTGGAATTGGTTCAGCATTTCACACCACACCAATGTAGGTTCAAGTGGTTCCACCTTGTGAAACTCTTTTTGAAACTAATTCGACAACTCACATGATTGATACATGTTGTTGAGTACAGCCCACAATTTGTTGTTTCAGAAGACAAAAAGGATCTTGAACAGCAGAGACGGTGGTGTCATCATAAATGCTAGAATGAAGGTTGGTATTGTTTTACGCCCGTGTAGTAGAACTGATTACTTTGTTCTACGTGGGGTATTTAAGAAAAAAAATCAATATTCTACATTATTTGTTGCACTGTAATGGGTTTGAGAAATTGTCCAGAACTGTTTTGGAATTTTTAGCTTTTTTTCTTAAATTGCTGGCGATAAATTTACTGCTTGCTTACAGTACAGAGTGTTTGGCTAAAGGAAAGCAATGCAGTCATGGTGAAGTTTGACGTTCACCATAAAACGGCATAACAAGAGGGAACACTAAAATACGAAACTACGAAAACAAGGAAAAATGCCAACTAAAATGTAGAAACTGCAGAGATACGGAAATCTAAGGAAATTCATAGTTAAGTCAATTCATTTATCCAATTTTAGCCAATTGCGTCGTAAAATTGTAGTTTTTATTTACTAGGGTAAAATTCCGCATTTCTGTGATTTCCGTGCTTTAAAAGTGAATAGTTTTTCTGTTCTTCCCTGGTATAATATAAATTTCCGTGTTTCATCTATTCCATACCTTCAATGCAAATTTCCGTACATCTAGATTTTCTTATTTTAGTGTTGTCCCTTAATGTGCAATTATATAAAGTTTACTGATCCTGACATGCCTGCCAAGCAAAAACTTGTTTTGAAATGAGTTGTCCGTTATTGTGTCTTTAAAAGAAGCACTTTTTGACAATTAATCCTGTGTAATTGAACTGCTTGTTACAGAAATGCAATGTACCGCCGACTTTGAAGCATGTCTCAGCACAAGTTTTTACTGTAGACCTACAGCTACAAAGAATAGCTTCGTAGAAAATAGATAAACAACTAAAAACTCGCAAAAGTGAATATAGATGGTACAAAATTGACTGAGCTACTAGCTAAACCAATCATTACAAAATTCAGTCTTGTGCTTACATATTTACTTTGTTTTTTTATTGCAAGGCGGTTGAAAATTGTTAAAAATGATTACCACTTGCTTGTGATTCAATGATAAAATTATGTTCAAGCCAGTAAATTTGGCAAAAAGAAAACAAAAGCCACTCCTAAAGAAGCTACTTAATTACAACAAGAACAAATTTCCAATAGTAAAGTTGTTTGCAATTTAGAGCTGGTAGTAATCATCATCATCATCATCATCGCCACCATCTTCTTCTTCATCATTATTATCTTGCGCGGTGACGCGTGGTACACCGTGCAAAATGACCACCAGAGACGCAAAGGTTCTTCTTCTGCCATGATCTTGTGCAAAAAAACGAATCCATTCAATAGGTGCGGGGGGAGGGGGGAAAGGCAATGAGATGATTTTTGTCTTTATCCCTTGGGATGAATTTATGCATGGTCGGAGTTGGGTGAGTTAATAGAAGATGAAGAAGAGTATGGCCAAGCCAGCAAAGGAGCTGGCGAGTAACATGCAATGAGCCAAGGAGCTGGTCCGCAAAGGTGCAGAGCTCCTTGTTTCAATATACTTAGAATAAATAAATCTAAATAAATTTACAAGTTTTTTATTGCATTCTCTCCATGATGAAACACCAGCAATTCCGTTGATGTGTTAATACCCTACCGTTTAACAAATAGGCTAAATTACATCCAATTTTTAGTCCAACTTTTTTCTTAAAAGGGTGCACGATAAGAAATCCTAGAAGTTCCTGGTAAACTTCATTATGTTAGGCTGCACTCTTTAATTTAACTGGTGCAATTCCAAATTTTTACCAAGCGAAGTCGCGTAAATATTTCATCCACTTAGTTTTGGGCGGCGGCGCTGCTCGTGCAGCGACTTTTTCAGCTAGTTTAGCAAAACGCTAATTTAGCAAGGCTACTCTTATATATCTATGGTAAGCTAGACACCAAAAAAGATATAAAGAATGTATTCAACTCATTAACTTGAGACAATTGCACATTGTCAAGAAAGCAAAAAACGGCCAGCAGCTAGTCGAATATGTGATCGCAGTCGATTTAAGCAGTGTTCATTTGAGCTGTGATGACAAAAAACATAACATAAGCGTTTGCTAAGCTTTTTCGCATTGATTAAAATCCCGGTAGCATGCATCTGTCGAACTCTATTTGAAAAAATTTTGAAACAACAGTCGCGGATGTTTTGTTACTGTTCTTAATTACTAATTTCTCATTTCTCTTTCACTAAAGACTAATATGCTGTTTTATGAGGTCAATCATACATATTCATATGAAATTTCAGTTGTCGCGTGACACAAACAAAAGAATTCCTAATGGCTTTCTAAAGTTAGCCGAGAAATTTGATGAGACTGATAATGGACTAATACATTTCGCAGCTAAAAATGAAATAGGACTACGTCACACGTTTGCAACTTTCACGTTTTCACTTTTAAAATGTTTTAAACGTAGCCTTCTAATGTGCTCTAGACCCATACAGGTTCAAACAATCTCGCTGCATTACAGAAGTTTTTGGCTCGGCTGACAATTACAATTACAGACTTGATTTTTGGCTGAGTTAAAATGAGTGGTTACAGTGGTCCAGGCAATTTTTGTAATATGCAAAAAAATATAGCTGAGCTGGCACAATCAAGTGCCATTAAACTCAAATCTTTGATGCTTTTTTGCTATCAAATCAAGATTTTAAGTTCTTTGCCCGCCTAAGATTTTATGTAATTTACAATTTTAATATTGCTAGTTTAGTTATTATTACGTAACAAACACATTTGCTGATACACAATACAGTGCTTTCTTTCCTATCAATCAAGCGCCAGTGATGCCCTCAAGCTATTTATTGATTTACAATGGCAGGAGGAACAAATGTTTTGTCGCAAGTTTTAAGCGCGCGATTGGCGCTTCAGCTCCTGTATAGCGCTGAGTCATAGCTACAAACATAAACTCTTATGTACGTAATAACTGTTCAAGTAAATTGTAACGCTTCCACATGTACATCTGATGGAGCCCTGAACTGGTACAGTTGAGGCTATTCTAATCAGGTTTTGCATTTCTTCAACAACATACAAAGAAAAGTTGCCATTCAATAAAACATTTAATACCCACGTAAAAGTCCATCTTTTCAGCTAGATATTTCATTTTATGAAGAAAAGCAGTTCTCACTCTTATGCTCAAAACGTGCGCAAAAGCATTACAGTGTATTAACTTTCTGGAATTGTAAAGTAATAATCAACCTAGTGATGCCATAGAGATCTAATTAATGCACACGGAAGCATTGTGTGATGCAATAAAAGATGTGACTATAGCTTAATAAACTAATGAATAGATATTAAGGCAACCTATAGGCTAACTACAATTAGTTGATTTATGTGATTGTGCGTTCAATACCTGAGTCCACCTGAAGAGTTCTAATAGGAACAAAACCAGTCGTGGAAGTGTTTTTTTTATCAACTGATTGTAGTTAGCCTATAAGTTGCCATAATATCTGTTAATTAATTTAATATCTAAATAGGCTAACACCAGCTCCTGTAATTCGAATTATAGCTTAATAATGACTCTATTGCCAGTATAAAAAAGGTAAGTAACTAAAAAACTTGACCTAGAGGAGGAAAAATTCTTTCAGAATTGAACTGTGCGCATTTAATAGTGCTAGAACCACGTGATTCCGTTCATGCTCGTAGAAACATAACTCTTTTGTTGACCAATGTTATTCTCAAAACTGTGTTTTTGGGCTTGGGAAACCTTTTCCATTCTCAAGCGACAGTTGCACCAGTGCATTAGCGATTAATAATTAGAAATGCTCGGAGTCAAGTCCGAGACCAAATGCTCGGCCAAAAACCGGATCGCGGTATTGTCAGTATCTGGCTTCAACCGAGTATTAAACGTTGCAGTGAAAACGATTAATCGCATTTTTAGCGTTCAGCATCAATTTCCGTTTCATACACGTACCTTTGGGGAGCAAAAGAGACCGCAGTCGCCTATACTTCTAAAAAGATTCTTGGACTTGTTTACCGTATTAAGAAATTTTCCTGGGAAATAAAAAACTTTTGTTGCCTACCGTGCTATTGTACACAGGGATCTTGTTTTCTTTCTATTTCACTCCCGGCTGATTGCACGTAGTTGTGTTGCTTGCTTTCAATTTTCTGTTAAACTCAAGCTTTCATCTAATTTTTCTGAATTTTCTTTGAGCAATGAAAGGATTTGCTTGATTTAGTTACAAAAAATGAAATTTAAATTGCAGTCAAATCCATTTTATGCAGTTTAAGATGCAAAACGTTTGGTAGATTACGTCTGCTGTTAACTAGCCGCATAGTGTGGAAGTGTTTTCATGTAGTGCTTAGAAAGCAAAACTTTCCAAAAAAACAAAAATAGTGGCTTAAAATATTTTGACTTTGTTCAAGCTGTTTCTTTTAAATTATCAAAAATTTTCGGAAAAATTTTGTTCCCATCCCAAAATATTTGTTTTGATACGCTCTTGCAGAATTCCCAGGTGTGGCTAAATTTAATTACTATAAAAAGTAAACTTCTTTCAAAAAAAAGTAATCCTTTGAAAATTTTTACCAACTTTTAATGAACTCTTGAAATTTATCCCAGTTTGTGTCATTGTTTTGTTTATTGTTATTTTTGCGTCCGAAATAATACTTGCATTATCGTGTAGAACACCTTCAACTGCTTTTCTTGCAATATGGCGAGAAAATGCGAACGTATTGAGCGCCTGTGTCGCAACGGATTGACAAGCCCACGGTAATATGACACATTAACAAAGTAGAATATTATAAAGATTTGTTCAGCTTGGTAATTGCAACAAGTCTTTTGTGCGAAAACGAATTATCATGTTTCGGGTTGGGACCCGGAATATTCAGATCTCGAAATTATTATAATTTTAGCCTTTTTTCTCCCCAATTTTAAAATTAGCTTCATTAAACGAAAATATAACTGCCTGCCTGCCAGTTAGGGCCACGGAATGGGCCATGGCGCTCTTTTCGGAAACTTTATGCACCCTCCCGAGAGAGAAGGATTCCCAAGTTTAAGAATCCCTGCTTTAAACAATCCACCCATAGTCATTGTCATGACATTGCAGAAGTCGCAGCATGGGGGTTACTGCGTCCATTTCGCAAATGACAGAGATGGATTCGATTCTCTAGATGAGTCAAACTAAAGTTCTGTAATGGTGTATACAAATCTTCTGCTTGGTGCTCTAGCAATTAAAATGATTTACAAATTAGATCGTGAAACCGAATTTGCTCTGGCATTATTAAAATATTGATGTATCCGGCGTTAACAAATGTTGAGAAAATATTTACAATAAGTAATTTTATCATTTTGGCGGAAGTGATGGGAAAATTTTTGATCAGATATCATTTGAAAATTAGTTTGAAGTAGAAAAAAAACTTCCTAGTAAAGACAAATAAAAAACAAACACAAATTGGGGTTGCATTTATTCAATGTAAATGTATTAATTTTTTTTCCGTTTCCAGCTTATTGCGATACAACTTTTGCGAACTTGGGCGATCTTGGTGTGAGGACAATGGAGAAACTATCAAAGAAACAGTCCAAACGTATTTCAGTGTAAGTACATAAACAACCGTCGCGGCAGGTTAGTGGTTGTAGCGACCGCTTGGCAGCCGGCAGACGTAACTTTATTTCTTTTGTCAGTCATAACAAAGACTTAAAAAATAATATTCACACGCTCGCGGCACACTCGCGACAGACTCGCGGTTTGGCGCTCAGCTTTAGCGGTAGTGTGGAGGTGAAATATGAAAGTATGTTTACTTAGTCATGATTATGAAAGTACATGTATAATGAGACTCAATAAATGGCCTGAGCGCGTAGCCACTGCTCGCGCAAGAAGAAGAACGTAGTGTACACCAAAAATAAAGAGGGTTGCCAGCAGAATATTTCAAAAAGTAACAAATACCATGGCCAAAAAGTAACAAATTAACAATTTCAAATTTGCCATCAAAATGTAACAATTTGATATTAAAAGTAACAACTCTGGCTACCTTGACGATACGTGGCCATATTACAGGGAGATTGAAGTTGATTATTTTGGTTGTTTGGAACATGATTGGGTTCTTTGTCTCATTTAAACCAATATTTCCCCGTTCTGCCACGTCGCCAGCCAGGGCTTCCAGTTAGTTTAGTGTCGGGTTAGAAACATCAGTTTAGCCGGCTCGACTACTTTATTACTTCTGAAAGTAGTAATGAAAAGTTGGTATAAATGGGAGCATTGTACCAATGGCATAAATGGGAGCATATTTTGAATTAGAATGTACAAACTCTTTATTATTCCACTAATGGAAAGCCGAAAAGACTTTTGTTTTACGACAACAGAAATGACTGATTTGAAGGGAGGCTTTTTCTCGACTTGATACAAACCTCCTGGCAAAGATATTAGTGACCGCAAGTTTCTTGGCCGTTAAATAGAGAAAAATGGGTTATAACCTTTTCCAAATGTGTTGTGTCTGATCTCTCAGTCGGCTAAATAACTCATTTTCAAGAGAAAAACTTTCTTCATAGGTACGATTGTGTACTTGTTGACTATGATTTCACCCTGTGATGTAGACCTACTGACCAATTTTTTATTGATTTACCCGCAAATTTTGAATTTCTTAAACTTTGTCCGTAATATTAACCTCCCTGCTGATAAATTAAGACTGTGCTTACTTACAAACAGCAAAAAATTTCACATACTTTCATGCGATCATTCTATTAAGAGCACCGGGATAGAAATTTAAAGTTGTGAAAGGACGCTGAAGAAATTGATGTATGTACAGAGATTAAGCTATGAAGCAATAGCCCTGGTACTGAGAACCTATTAATAATTGTAGACTTATTTATAAAACTTAATAGCATCTGGCTGCACGTATGTTTCTTGCTACCGGTATAAACGTGGCCAGTGGATTTCAAAATGACGTGGAGCCTAGAGTCCAACATGTACCGTTGAGTTGGTTAGGTTATAGCTCAAGTGGATCACCCGCGGGCTTGATTTTGTGCTAGATGAGAACACAGTTTTTCCTAAATTCTGCAAAACTTTGCATTAAAACTCGGCAGTATGTTTCACTTTGGTTGCAGAGTTAAAAATGCCTTGGAGGCTAAGACTACTTAGGCTCACGACGTGACTGTTCTACAAAGCTATTCTAACATGGAGCCTCTCTGCACCTCTGTCATTATAATTTTCGTATTTGCCATTGCATTACTAAAAAGCCAGATTTAAACTGATGTATAAGAGCCATAATATACAATCAAACTTTATTAGGCAGCACATCAGTTACATGATTTACTATTTACACTTGCTTTCAAAATAACAGCAGATATTACATAAGCTACAACTGCTGATTGCTGTTGTTTTACCTGTGGTGGTGCCAGCAGCTTTATGAAGAAACAGTGTTTTCGGAAGCGTTTCAAACAAATCAAGAAATCATGCCTAAAATACGCTTGAATGTTTAATCACTAGTAGCGTCGTCGATAAAACTGACATTCTAAGAAACTATTTTGTCCGCTGCAGCTTGATTACAACTCCCGAGAAAGCTAATAACCGCGTTTCTACGATATTTTTTGAAAAAACGAAAAACATAAATTTTACAGTCTGTCGTCACTTATTACATCATCGTACATCGCAATTGTGAAAAGTCTTGAATTTGATATGGTCGAGTGCTGACTTTCGTTTCAACAAATAACCGCTCTCCTCCGTCGAGAAATGCGAATTAAAAAACAATTGTCTTCAGTTGTGACGTCAATAATCCTTTTAAACACTCATTCCGAGATGGTGTTCAATCGTGCAAGTTTCATGTTTGTACGTTCAGCAGTTTTGGAAAAGTCAAGCGCTTATAAAAAAGAATTTCGCTTTATAGTACAGATGTTGTTCCGATGTATTTTTTTGTATTTTTTTTCATCCGATACATATTTCTTAAAATTTATTTTCCTTTTGCATTATTTTTATTCTTGATATATTGATACGTGTAAAGTAGCACATATGTTTTTCGAAAATCTTCAATTAGTAAAAAAACTGGGCTAAACCTTATTTGTCCGTGCTAATCTTTAGTTGTTCCAAGCCTTTCAGTTGTTAGCTTTGCTATATAGATAAAGTGAAAATACGAGAATCCAAACCTTAGAGAAAGGTGTAACCCTTTCCCCTCCCAACCATGATGCTGTGGCTCGAAAAACTGACCACAATTAATTTGTCGCAAAACACCAAAAAAATGGGTAATTCGCCAGGAAAAAAGCCACTCCAAGACAAACAGCATTATGAGAGCTACCCAACACTTGGCCATAATATTGCAGTTGTGGTTTGGCTAAACAGTCTGTTTCGAAGCTAGCTTTACAAGTTTTTCGTGCAAATAACAAAAAACATCATTTACTGAAATATTTTTTTCTTTTTCAGAAAAACTACAAAGCGACAAGTTCAAGTTGTTGTGCCAAAGTTCCACACCGCTCAAGAAAGCAAAAAGAAAACTTGGTTGTAAGTAATCGCTCAAGGTTAGGCTTTATTCGACAAATAGTTTTGGTTTTTAAAACCATATCTGCCTTTCAGCGACGCCTTGGTCTTCCAAATTTGTGCCTTTGCGCATTTTCATGCATGGCGCTCTTCCTTAAAAGTAATAAAAATGTAAAGAACAATATCGTGTGAATTTACTCAGTCATGATTATGGTAAAAGAAATGCCGTAGGCAGAAAATGGACTGAGCACGTAACCGAAAAAACAAACAGTGAAACATTACCCAGCTGTAGAAACCACGTACATGTATTTGAAAATATCATAAGCCTCATATTTTGTATCTAGGGCCTATGCTATATAACAAATTATTTTATACATAAAATGCTTTTTGTTTGAAAATGGAACTCTGATTCAGTAAAGTTGCTACGTTTTTAGGGCATCTATTGAAAGTATTTTTTTATGGCGGATAGTCATCAAAGAAATCTCACGCATTCCAATGAATACATGCATCTAATTAGTAGTTTTTGCCTTCAAAGAAAAGAAATTATCGTTAAATATATGCCTTAAACAGAAACAACTTATGGCTATCCAAAAAAACTGCCCATGAATTAACAAAGTTTACAATCGTGAGTAAAGTTGTAAGCTTTTTGCCCCATGGTTTTGCACTCGTAGTTATCGGGGAAAGTATTTTGAAGCAAATTGCTCAGCATGGCTGCACTGCTGCACTGCACTGCTGGCTGCACTAGAAATGCATAGTGTCGATTTGCAACTCTGAAGTTGATCTAAACACAAGCTGTTTTGTAACAACAGATTAAGTAATATACCGTTTTCTAGCTTGCCAATTTAAAATAGATTATGACCTTCGCATTACCTCTTTTTGCCAGTCTTCATTTAGACTAGACCACCACTAAGGGTGGACTGCCTGGCCCCGCCTCCTGTCTGCCTCACAAAGAAACATCGCGTTAAGTGCCTTGCCAAAGGACACAACAAGCAAGCTTGCTGGATTGTTCTCCACACTATCCCTTTTGTGATGAGTGCCAAGCAGGGAAGCTGTGAATAGCATTTTTTAAAGTCTTTTGGTATGACTCGACTCGGCAAAAGAATCCCGGGTCTACCGACTGTGAAGCGTACGCTCTAACCACTACGCCATCACATCGATAAAATAAAACAAACATATTTTGCAGAACTTCAAAACGTATGAGATACTTGAGTACATGAAGCGAGATCTCGGTGTTTTTTATTCCAAGGTCACCGGAATTATGAAAAGAAAATGTCTGGGTTCTCATTAAATATAGTAATTTGCATGACCATTTTGTTTTTGGCAGTGGTGATTGTTAACCACTTTTTGGCCCTGTAAACCATATTTTAAATTTAAGAAAACATGTGCTAACTATTGTAACAGAAGAAAATAATCTGCTTATTTAGCGTTATAACCAGAGTACTTTTCTTCTGCAAACTTTCTCTCACCCAGCAACCCAATTAAAAAGCTTGTTGTTGAGGCGAGAAAAGTATTTTTGTTAGTTTCGTCGGGACTATTTAATTAATTTTTTTGCTATTGCATTTGCCATTTTATAATGGCAACATGACTCTACTAAATCTTGGTGATACAAAACTACTGTAAAATTTATTTTATTGTGGGATTGTTTTTTTAATCGCAAGACGTAAGAGAATGACCGACCGCAGTAGCAGCGAAAAATGTCCCAACGATTGTTGTAAAGAGTCTAGTGGGCTAGTTGTATTGCATTTGCCATTTTACAATGGCAACATGACTCTACTAAATCTTGGTGATACAAAACTACTGTAAAATTTATTTTATTGTGGGTTTGTTTTTTAATCGCAAGACGTAAGAGAATGACTGACCGCAGTAACGAAAAATGACCCAACGCTTGTAAAGAGTCTAGTGGACTAGTTGTATCGTTTTGAAGTGAACATTTTGATAAAAACAATCTCAATGCATTAGTTATCCGATTTTTTTTCTGCCAGTTTGTTTAATTAGTACAGCAGCGCGCGTTTTTAGCTGACTTTTGTAGATTTTCACTAAGGTCTTGATTTGGGTTGCAGATCATCTTTATTTAACAAAAATTGCTTTTGTTGAAATGATTCTTAATGGCATAAACGTGTGCACATAGCCACCACGCAAAAAATGTCATAATCGAAGTGTCTTGGCGTTTTTTTCACATTTAAATGTGCTTTATATTGTGTGCTTTAATTTTAAAGTGTACTTTATCTGCTAATCAGAATATTAATATAGTTTCAGTCAAGTCTTGTCTAAATTGAAACAAATTAATACGACTTAACTGCTGTAAAATAAAGTCTCATAACGTGGTACGTATGGTTGTTAAAAGATTTTTCTAGTCACAGGAAAACTTCGCGTTTCTAGAGCAACAGCTCCTTCTAAACTATTAGCGATGCTAACACATTTTTGCCAAAACATTTTCACCACAAACATTACTATCGAGTAGAAAAATTGCAGCAACTGCCTTTTCCAAGAACACAAAATGCAATCATGCCGGCGGTGTTTGCCGGCGTCTTATTCCGATCAGTTACCTTCCCATCTGACAAAAATGGCGACACGTTTTTTGATCACACCTTTGAAGCATAAGTAGCAGTTTGTGAGAACTTGGATGTTGAAATACCCTCTCGTTGGGACTTTACGCACATACACCCTTGTGCAAATTAATTGAATCAAACATCAAAAGCACTAAAAATTTAGTTGCTTTTAAATATTTTATTTAACGAGTGTTTTAATTCACAAATTTGTACATAATATCACCACCACGATTATTAAGAAGCATTTTGATGCGTTTGGGCATTGAGTCGAACAATTTTGAACGATCTGTTAAGATTTAGGGGTCCTTGTATGACACTTGAATTAGAGCCTAAATCAGCTTTTCCTTCGAGGTACAGTCCATTGTACGAAGTCTACGCTTGCAAATGGATCACAAATTTTAAATTGGGCTTAGATAGGGAGAGTTTCCCGGCCACTCCAACAATTTAATGTGATTTTCATTCATAAATTTTTTGACTTGTTTTGATATGTCACATGGGGCTAAATCTTGTTGAAGCACACCAAATCCATCTGGAAACAATCGGTTCATCTCTGGCATGGCTCTTCGTCGGATCACTTTGACATATTGCGGAAAGCGCATCATACCTTCAACTGGGTGCAAGCTACCAATGTCATAATAACTGAAACATCCTCAAAACATCTGTTTTTGAGGATGTTTTACACGCTGGTCAATGTGGGCATTGCGAATCTTTTCGTTTGTGATCTTCAAACACACTGATTTCTTTGTCCCTGGACAAACATATGAGTTTCATCGCTGAAAATTATGAATGAAAATCACATTAAATTGTTGGAGTGGCCGGGAAACTCTCCCTATCTAAGCCCAATTGAAAATTTGTGATCCATTTGCAAGCGTAGACTTCGTACAATGGACTGCACCTCGAAGGAAAAGCTGATTTAGGCTCTAATTCAAGTGTCATACAAGGACCCCTAAATCTTAACAGATTGTTCAAAATTGTTCGACTCAATGCCCAAACGCATCAAAATGCTTCTTAATAATCGTGGTGGTGATATTATGTACAAATTTGTGAATTAAAACACTCGTTAAATAAAATATTTAAATACAACTAAATTTTTAGTGCTTTTGATGTTTGATTCAATTAATTTGCCCAAGGGTGTACCATTTCAGCATTTTTTGGCATTGCAGACGAAGTGATAAATAAATACATTTATCAACTAACAGTACGCTTAAACACGTCAAAAAACGGTATCTTTTTCATAATTAGACAGATTACAAAGATAATTTCGTAATTTTATCAAGATGCCAAAATTTTTTTACCGATCGCATTTATGATTAGGCGGCTAAGTAAATAGAAGCAATGTTGTCTTTTAACCGTCAGTAACAACGTTGTTGTGGTCTTGAGAAAAATATATTACTTTGACATGCTTTTCTCTTCTTTGCAGATCTTTTGAAGCAGCAAATTTATCGAAAGTAATGAGCTCAAGCAATTCAAGCAAAACGCTAAAACTTTGACAATTCAAATCAAATCGGGAGAATTTTTTTAGCACCGCTGTCAACGTTTTGTAAGTGTGGAAGATGAAAATGTTACATTGTACAATGCAAAGGCTCTGCTCTACTCTCTGTAACGATAAATACCAAAGCCGATCTTGCATTTAGGAGCAGTAGCCTAGAGACAATAGCATTCGTGCAATAAAATATCTGTTAAAGCCAAGTTTCTTTGCAAAAAATCGAGTCATAGTGTCAAATCAGCCATAGTGTCACTGTTTGCCGTTTGGTCAAAACGTTCAAGAAGGTGCAGGATGGAAGATTTGAAACAAAACTCTTTTATCGTATCATCCTTGGTTGACGTAAAAGAAATTGTGAAACCGTTTTAAAGTCATACTATTTGATTCATTTTTGAGGAAGAGAGAATCTGAAAGTTTTAAGGGCGTGCAAGATTAAAAAAAAAGTGATATAAGACGGTGACGCTTGTACGGTATCCAGTGGCGCTAAAGAAAGTTCCTTGTAGTTTGCCTTTATTCTGTTCTTTTACACCCTGCATTAATCTGACTGCACCTCCAACAAAGCTGTATCAAAAGCAATTGGGTAGGGCAAAAGCCCTACGAAAACTATAAGTTTTTTTTTATGTAAATCGTGTTTTTACTGTCTTTAAAGCCTTTTTTGAAAAGAAATTCTCCCTGCTTCCGGCTGAAAGAAACCCTGAATCGAAAATACTTTCCAACAACAGTACTGACGTTGACAAAACAAATATGGCTATCGCGTGGAAGAGACTTTAAAACGTGGACAAAGTTTTGCAAACAAGCAGAGGCTATTTCTAGCTAAAAGTTTATTTATAATGTAAAAGCTATGCAAATACAAACTTTATGAAAAAAGCAAAAGATTTGGAGAAAAGAAAAAGAGCAAAAAACCTACGATGGCAATGATCTTGAGTGCAAATCTTATCACAGCCATGTGGTTGAGTTCTTGGCCAAAACACTTTATGGCAATTTATCCTGCTTGCTGGTGGTACTGCTTGCTAGAAAAGCTTTGCGCAAGTATCCTAATGTAGGTTTAAACACACAACATGTTCTAAGGCAGAGATTCTCAACCTTTATTCTCTTATTTACCCCTTGACAAGCTTCAAAAGTAAAATTTACCTCCAAATTTTTTATATATTTTTACTTCTACAATGTCTACCGTAGTAGGTAAAAGTGTGATTTTTTTGCCAACAACTTTTACCTCCGGTTGAGAACCCCTGTTCTAGGGTAAACGACAAAAAGTTTTACTACGGCAAACGTTTTCACCGCTGCCTGAAAATAAAACTATGGTGTGTACCGCAAACTTCACTCGAAAACTTGAATCAATCTGCATCATACCGACGAGATCATGGAATGATTAGAGCGCCCGCTTCGCAGGCGGTAAACCTGCGTTCGATTTCTTGGTCATACTACACCACAGATTTTACAAGCAAAATTTGCAGCTTTCCTACTTGATGCTCAGAACGAAAATACTAATTTGGAGAAAAAAGCCGACGTGCTTTCTCGTTGCGTGCGCTGGGAAGGCTACTAATTGGGATTTCCCACCTTTATGTTGCATACAGGTAATGAGGGAGAGGAGTCTACTTGTATTGATGGCTCAAACGGACAAAAGAGCTGCAAACAGAGAATGAGTTTGTAGACAGGAATGAATGAATCTGCAACATCACCCACTGCTTTGTTGAACTATCAGCACTTACGTTCAACTGAGCTTGAAAAAAACCTAAACCTTTGTAAATAGTTACCTGTCGTGGTAAATCTACTATTGCAGCAACAACTTACCAGCAATTATATAAAACGTTTTTTCGAGGGGTTTATAGAACAGTTTTGAAAAGTCCATTCCCAATGAGTTTCGCAGTTTTGGCGAACAAAAGACATTCTAATGTCAATAAACACAAAATATCTGCAAGCGGGGAAGAGGCAATCAGCAATCGGGGGGTAAAAAGTTTTCTTATAAGAAAGGCATTCAAACAATTAAAGCTAGAATCTGTATGCAGCATTGTTTTACCAGATATCCAGTTATTCAAAACACTGTGCACCAAACAGCAAACGTTTCTTTGATTCCTATTTTTGAAAAGATTGTAAGAAGAAAACACAGAAAAGTGGTGATTTTGTCATTTTTTTAAAAAGAAATAAAAAACAGCGTCAACCAAATCACAAGCGTAATTTTGTTTGCAGCTACGCAATATTTGAAAAAATTCAGAGGTGTTATTTGGGGGTATGTGACCGTACGTCCGGGTATTGCCAAGTTAGGGAGCAAAACTGAGCAAACTCGCCTTTCTAAGATATCTCATATTGAATTGATTAACGCAATGGTTTTTCAAATTTGGGGGCACATTTTTCGTGTCAATCCAGGCGTCACAATTACTAAGATCACATAACGTAAAGATAAAATAATTGAGATAAAGTATTGGTGCCGAAATAAAAAGCAAAGCTAATATCCCAAATAAGAATTTCAAAAGATTGTGGACAATTTTTTAGGATTCTATTCTCGCAATCAAAAATTCTCGTGATCTGGCCAACAGCTTTGGAGGAAAGCAATGGCAATGCTTTGAAGCGACTCAAGATTTCTACAGTTTTTTAAGGTAATATATTAGACATAAGAAAGCTTTTATGATCTGTTAGTTGATGATGATTTTTACATTTGTTGAATCAAAATTTTCATCAACGTACTGGTCTTATTTTTAACTTTGCGTATTACAACTAATTTCCATCCTCAAACTTTACACTTTTTTTTGCTTTGCGTTGTTATTCTTTACACCAGTGACTCTTGGCATTCGACCATTTTTTTAGTCCTTATAGGCCGTTTTCAAGCTTTACAACTTTGCTTATCATAAGAAATCAAACAAATGTTATTGTAAATATTACATTTGAAGTCATTTGCAAAGCGTTTCTTAGCATAAAGTAAATACTTAGCGCTGTGCATTAGTCGACGGTCGTAACAACCAAAAGAATAAGATAATCAAAAAAACAAATTTCATTCTTTTCATGAGCACTTTAAATCAAATAAATGGACTTTTGGTGTAGTAGCAGCATCCAGTGGACAGTGAATTCAGTTGTTATCTAACAGAAACTGACAGACAATATCCGTGATGTAGATTTGTAAAAGGTTGTCCCTCGCGCGAGCTGGTGTACGATTGAGATTTCAAATAGTAACTAATACATCGGGTGATTAAAAAAAGAATTGCATGCAAACGTCTTGATTGCCTTGTGCAATTAAAGCATAAGATAGGATGTAGGTGCAACCACAAAATGATATATCTACGCTGTGAAATGTAAGCAACAGACAAACTTGTAAACAAAAGTAGCAAAAAAATTAAGATTAAAGTTCAATTTTAACATGATTCCGATATAATTACTTAAAAATATTGGTTGTCAAATACTTTAAATTAAAATCCCTGTGTCAGTTACTTTTTAGTCTGAAATAAAACTTAGAGATACAGTAATTCGCCATCGTGTAGTGACCTGAACAGAAATTATTCAACGCAAATTAAGCAAGAAAGTGACCATTGTAAACGCATAATTCTTTAGCTTTAGTCACAAAAAAATTAAGTTTTCTTTGATCGTCGAGGCCATGCGAAAACTTTTGCACAAAAAACTTATTCGACATTTGCTCTATTCTAATTTATGAACAACCCCATTGGTAATAAAAAATTGTCAGCAAAAATAGCAAGTAAATTAAACAAAGATAGAAAGACAAAGATAAAGAGAGAGAGAGAGAGAGAGAGAGAGAGAGACACACACACAAAGATTAAAAATTAGTTAAAATCTAATATAGAAAGCGCAATTCTGTCTGTCTTTCTGTTTTAACTCCTCTGAAACTGCTATAGGTACAAGCATCAAACTTGGCACGATTGATTACCACCCCGTGGTGAGTGTCATAAGGGTATTCAAGCCGTCATGATGACTTCATAATTAAAAATAATTTTTTTAGAATTTGCATTACTTGACAGAGGACAGCCGCTTTTTGCTTAAACAAAAACCAGCTTCAGACTTACCACATTTCAACAACTTTTATTTGTTTGGGGTCAAAAATGACGTCACAATCAACGATCCATTGAACAATCTGTTTTTGTTTTTTCTCAAAAATTACTGATCGCAGAAGCACGATCAAACGTTCTTTTAGGAGATATTAATTAGCTGCTTTTGATAAAAACAACTTTACAACAATTAATGTTTATTTGCTTATGCCACGAGCAATTCTTTATTTAAGCACTCACAGCCATCTAAGCATTTTTTCTTCTCTATTTCGCTTGAGCGCTTAAACTGGCTCTATGACGTCATAATATGTCTCGTACGATTAACACAAATGTTCGCTCCCACAGATCATAATATCAAGATGTTTTTAAAAATCGCAACATTTTTGCAAAATTAGTTTATTAAAAAACTGATATGCGACCTTATTTCTCAAGTGACCAGATGGCGTAGTGACCGACGAGATGGCGTAGTGATTAGAGCGTCCGCTTTGCAGTCGGTAGACTTGGAGTTCATTCCCCTTGTCGAGTCATACTAAAAGACTTTAAAAAATGGTATCTATAGCTTCCCTGCTTGGCGCTCGGCATTTAGGGGAGGTTGTGGAGAACAAACCGGCAAGTGTGCTTGTTGTGTCCTTGGGCAAGGCACTTAACGGGACGCCCCCATCTTCATATGGAAGACAGGTGGCTCAGACACTTCGGAAATAGCAACTCCCAAGCGAGTGCGGACATACCGTCCAAAACATAGCGATACAATTCGCTTTCTCGTGAATGGAGGATAAATATGGCAAATAAAAAAAAAAGTGATTTTCAAACTTTATTCAACAAATTAAAGGTTATTTCAAGGCGATTCCGATAGTGTATAATATGTTCAATTCATATTAGTTTTTATACTAAAAAAACTAAAGTTTGATACATGTGGTGTAACTTTTCACCTCTCCCAAAACTGGTGAGCTCAGTGAAAACAGGTGACTTTAATACAAAAACGTTATAATAAAGTACTGACAATTACTATCCTTTGAAAGCATAGGAAATTTGCTTTCTAGCAATATGTCACTCCAATTACTTGAGGCTAAGAATTAGTTTATAATGGCTGATCAAAAATCGGTTGCCATACATGATGTTTCATTTTTAGTTGTACAATTATCCTAACCAGAGCTAACAAACTTGCAATTGTCAAACAAAGTTAGTTCTTTGGTACATTTTGACTACTTTTCCTTACGAGCATGGTTCTTTTGCATTATCTGTCGACGTTTTCAAACAGATCCATCAAAAACTGAAGTCTCCAAATGTTCATGAAATGTAGTCTACTGGTTAAAAACAGACAAAATTTTAGTGCCTACAGTTCATAAAATTGGGATTTCTAGAAAGACTAAGTCCTTTGGTACATTTTGGGTATTCTTTCTTGATAACATGGATCTTTGACATTATCAATCAAATTATTCAAAAGACTCAAAATCTACAAATTTTAATATGCAGCCTACCCCAAGCAAAACACTTGGTGATCACCCAAGAAAAAGACGATGGGGGTAAAGATAGTCCTTTCTTATCGTTTGCAACAAAATGTAGGGGTCGAGCTACATATGATCCAAATGTTGAAGCAATTTCCTTTGCAATTGGGCAAGGGTGTCGCAGCAGCCAGCTGATTTGATGTTCTCAACCTCGACATTATTGATGGGGGCTCCCGCTACTGCTATAACTTAACTGTGAGTGCTTCATTTTGGGTTAGTTTGCTCTTTACATGGCGGCGTTTATGCCATGGCCAAGGAACATGCTGGCAGTCAGAAACGTTAGTTCATATTAATTCGCCTACATTAACGAAAAAGTGGTAAGTAGCAATCCTAATAATAATGGCTTAAAACGCATTATGAGGTCATAATGTTAAATGCCATCACAATGCTTGCCACTATGTAGTGGAAACAGTAGTAGGCAGCAAAATTATCACTATCATTTTTATAGCAAACATAAATGGTAAAGCCTATTAATGACGTTTGTGATTGCAAGAATTGGCCTATCAGTACAAAATACTAATGCTCATTTAAAAGTAGGGAGTTCTGGATTAGGGGCAAAGCTAAATGTAATAAAATCCAAAATTCAAGAAAAGATCAAAATTAAACAATAATAGCATCAATCTGTAACACTGGATTAAGATGAAATGTTTTTGTTTAAAAAGAGCTTAATAGGCGCCCACTGCAATAGGTTGTATGACTTAAAGGAAAAGCAGGACCCCTTTTCATGCTATGGCCGAATTAAAGCAAACAGCGCAGGCAAAAATCTTAATGTCACCAATACTAATACGCAAGCGAGCCCACCAAATCGTCGAACATGCCTACCACCAAACAGGTCATTTCTTTATGAGTCAAAACGACCACCATTTGGGCGATGCCATCAATTTTGACTATGTTTCATCTCCTACCACCCTTACTCTTTTAAAAATTACGAATTGTAGTTTGTGTCATAGTTCTTTCTGTTTGAATACTTCCAGTCTTGATTAACAAACCAACATGATCACCATTACATGTACAGGAGCTATGGCTTATATTTACTAAAACATTTCGTTGTGGCTCAAACAAATGTTTGTACGGTAAAGCTGACGCAGCTGCATTCATTGATACGTTTTAAATGAGCGCGAGTGATAGCATGCCTGCCGGGTTTAAATCGCACCATACTTAGGAAAAACATGTTTTCTATTTTGCTTGATAATAGCTTTATAGAGATACCGAAATCCAACCTGAAAATTGGGGAAAACCAAGAACTTATTTAACTTCTATGAGCATACTTAAGAAAGGAAAAACAAATATGAATCATAATGCGTTGCCAGCAGGGACTTAAGAAAGTTTGAGGCGAAATTAAAATTAACAACGTCACTGTGTTAAATCGCACCTCATGGAAGATATTATCGGTATTTTGCTTTATAATAGCTTTATAGAGATACCGGAGTCAAACCAAACATTTGAGGAAAAGCAAGGACACTTTAAACACCCCAGGGCACGTCAAGCAGGGAGAAAAGAACATGCAACATAATGCGTAGCCAGCGAGAACTTGAAAAAGTTTAAGGGGAAATAAAAAAAAACAGCCTCACTGTGTGAAATCGCACCACACGAAAGACATTTTTGCCCTTTTGGTTTTTTTTTACTTATTCCGTGGCGATCGCCGTTGGGGCGCTGCAGATGACCAATTTGTTTTGGTTGTGTTCATCATGCAGCGAATCCTAGGCTAAGACGCCTGGCGCAGCCCATCCCTCTCCAGGCCTGGCTACCTGTCTTCCACATAAAGGCGGAGGCGTCCCGTTAACACTTTCGCTCCCGTCCGCCATTTTGTAACACTGGCGCGCACGTAAAAAGAGCTTCCACCGAAAATTTTTTTGCCGGTATATTTACCGTCGCGGGAGCGAAGCACACAAAAAAATTCAATTACAAACCACAAGCAGAATGTTAGAAAGGTTCATATATAAAGCGTTTTTGCTCGAACGAATCGTACGCAAACAATTGCGCCCATGTCCGCCATTTCTTTTATTGCCGGTATGTATACCGACGCGGGAGCGAGCGCATGAAGATCGCTTGCCGGTAATCATATCGGCGCGGGAGTGAAAGTGCTAAGTGCCTTGCCGAAGGATACAAAAAGCGAAATAACCGGTTTGTTCTCCACAACCTCCCCTAAATGCTGAGCGCCAAGCAGGGAAACTATGAATACCATTTCTTAAAGTCTTTAGGTATGACTCGACAAGTGGATAGAACCCCAGGTCTACCAACTACGAAGCGGACGCTCTAACCACTACGCCATCGCTTTTGCTTTAGAATAGCTAAATATCAGAAATGTGTTCGCACCTTCCAAACTACGGGAAACGCAAGGCTCCCTTGGGTTAGTGTCAGCAATAAACAGAGCACATAGACTTAAGGCATAGCCACGATCTTGAAATAGATATTCTATTAGGAAAAGGAGCACAAAAAGTCGTAAACATCTTATGTGCAGAAAACACATAAACGTTTGGCAACTCTTCATACCAGAGCCTGATAGGTAAAGCCGGCTTGGCCGGCTGAACCGTCTCTGTTAATCCCGACGTTGCTGACGGTGTCTCTGCGGGTGACTCCGTCATATATACTATAAAGCAGGGATTTTTTCTTATGCTGATATGCTGCCTGTTATGGTATTTATGTCTATACTCTACATCAGTAGTCCTCAAAGTTCTTCCACGGAGGGCCACATCCCCTGATATTTTAAAGACCCGAGGGCCAAAGTTAACTCAAGGTAGGTGGGAATTAACGGTCAGTAACATTGGAGAGAGCGCTATATTGCCCGAAAATTAGGTAATCTAAAAAAAAACAAAAAAAAGGTCATCACCTCTCTCGCTGCCGCAAATTATGCTTTTCGTGATCAAATTGATCGGATCGAAGAGGCTCTTTCAAGAAAACACTGCACTGTACATTTGCTTTGTAATTGTGAAAAGGGCCAATGCAATTGTAAAATGGGCCAGATTTGGCCCGCGGGCCGTACTTTGGGGACCACTGCTCTACATCATTGTAACAAAATCCCAAATTTAAGAAAAGATCAACATAAAACCTTAACCAGAACAATTTGTAAAACTGGATATAGAGAGAACAATAGCCGCTTTTTCGCTATGCCGGAAACAAGACCAATAGCGCAGCCAAACTAGGAACTAAATGCGACAAATATAAATAGGAAATCGGCAGCACCAATTGGCAAAATAGGCTTACCATTAAATAGTTTTTTCTTTAATTGTGAAAACAAGCAGTTTTGATTATGTACAATCCGTGCTCCCTCAAAAGTATTAATGATAATTTGTGGCAAATTCTTTGTGAGCATTGCCAGTCACAATTAAGAGAATATGATGATCACAATTTTGTGTAGAAGAATTGTGAAAGTGCATAAAATTCATTAACTTTTTGCTACTGCTCACACAAGAGCCAGATGGGTGAATCCGGCTTGGCCGGTTGAACCGAAATACTAAACCCGGACATTACTAATGGAGGGCTTCTGCCGGGCGACGCCGGAAAAGCCGGCTAGTAGCCTATAAGAAAAGCAAACGTTCATGAGAAGTCTCAGCTGCTTTTGTCGAGCAATGCAAGACAAATTTTAAGAAAAGACCCATCCATCAAATCCTTTTTGCCACACCAAGTGGAAAGAACGCTAGGCCAACCAAGGGCTAGGTTGGTGGGTGTTGCTGAAGATCAAGAGATGTATAGGAAACTCCAGGCGGCTGCATCAGCTATCCTATCGAGAAGAGTGATCAATTGGAATTCACAAGTATATATGGACGTATGTATGTATATGTTGTATGTAGTTGTGTGTGTGTGATAAGTTATGTTATCTCCATGACATTGAGCACTCTCTTGGCTTTCTGAGGTATGTATATATCAATGTACGTAAGAACAAAATCATGTTTTAAAGAATAAAACGCTTTTGCCGGTTTAAGTTTCTATTCTACTTAAAATGGAGTGTAAAAAGTAATTCTATGTGAATAAGAACTACCTCCTGACAAGCCGCCTTAGGCGAAACAGACTGTTGAGGTGTTTTTAACTGGAATAAATTTCATTTTATAAAATGGAGTGTACGTAAATTCTTTTTTAATCGGCGAGCGAACATTTCTTATTCATTGTATTTTTACGATGTGCTACTACAGCCATCGTACCCACGACCCCATTATTGACATCCCCTCATGTATTCTCAATTAAAAGTTGTTTCCTGAAATTTTATTTTTAAGAGCACAATTTCGATGAAATTGTGATAAATGTTTGTTGAAAATTTTTTATTACAAAAATTAAACTTGAAAAGAATTTTTGAGTGACACTTTTTCAAAGCGACCCGGATGTTACATTCTCTAGTGACGCCACTGGTTCTTGGTATGGCTCGACGAAAGAATTGAACCAAGGTTTACAGATTACAAGGTGAACACTCTAACCTGAAGTTTCTCAGCCACGTTTTTTGGAAACTTATTTAATCTGCAAAATGGCTTGTATGAGTTCGTAGGGCTGTTGTGTTACCAACAACATTAAGAAACATAGCAATCTTTAGAGCTATACAATACTGTGTCTAGAACAAGTGTTTCTTCGCTTTTTTACGTCCCGCCCAACATTTGTATCAAAAAACTTCCCCCACCACCCTTTAACCATCTTCCCCATTAAGGTTGATTTCCGAAAAAAGGTGTTTAGCGGAAAGAGTTTTCTCATTTAGTTGACACAAAAGATTGATTTTTCCAAAAATAGTTTGTTCTATTTCGCATTACTCTTTGAATGCGTAAATAGTCCGTTGCATGAAAAGTACTACACACTGCCCTTAACTTCTGCACAATCAATTTGGTTCGTTTGCTTATCAATCAATGCAAAATCTGCTCCCAAATATAAGCTTTACGTTAGCTAATATTTACAATGTCGCTCATTACACCATTATAACGTGCAACAGCAACCATCTCATTGCGAGATAGAAGATAAAATCTGGAATATTTCTCACTATGAAACGCAGATTCTCAACTAACTTTTTATTTTCTGGTTTATTTTTTGCTTTTACAGACACTTTTATTTAGGGGAAAGTGAGGTAAGTTGAACCAGTTGAGCCAAGTTGAGCCACCCCCTATATTACGGAAAAAAGTTTTTTCACTGTTCTAGCGATACGTGTTTGTTGCTTGTAATAAGATTACAACTTTGGTATCAATATTAAAGTTCTCTCTTTGTTTGATTTTGAGAGAAAATGCGATGTTTGTGCACTTGCTATGGTAAAGTTGATGAAAGCATCAGTCTTGTTGCAAGGAAAACAGCCATACCGGCTGTTGAATATGTGGTTTAATTTGCTTAGAAAGCGAATCTGTCTCAAAAGTTGATGGTTCAAACCTCGATAAGGTTACGGAATTAGTCAACAAAACATTTCTTAAAAATGACATCGGAGTTCACAAATTTTCTGCTTGTCGCTCAGCCAGAAATGCCAAAACAAGGCCCGTCCTTTTACTAAGGGGGTATTCCTAAGTAATTATCTAATTAAGATAAATTTTGAACATTGTTCCTTGAAAATTTTGTAAATCTAGGCTGTATTTGTGATGGGTAAATAATTTGCTGTACAAAATTTTGCACGATTAAAAGTAAACCTGTAGCGAGCTTGCTTTTGTTATTTTTGTGGCACTGTGATTCTTTTTAGAGGTTCACTTGTGATGTGAGCCTTTATAGAGTGTGGATGTTTTTTATTGGGTTAGGTCAAGCAAAACCTTTAAAAAACTTGACCTTTTGGTGCCACTGCACTTAACGCAAAAAAGATGGTGGGAATAAAAATCTCCCGCAGTGGTCGGTTGTGTCATTGATTGAAATTCTTCACTGTCATAATGCAGATGTGCGGTAGGCTAAAAACAATCTACCTGTCAGCGTGACTCGGTCTGCCCATGCACAGCAAACAACGCGAGTTCATGTACCCGAACAATTTCTGAAGCTTACAAATTAATTATCTATTCGTTAGTTCAGGTAAATACCTATCATTTGTGCCGTTACCATGGGAAAGGGCATGCCCCCCACTTTTATAATTGTGCTTGACCAATTTTGGCACCTACATGACTGTTTAAATCCCTTTTTGAAACACCTACTCACTTTGGTCATAGCAGTAGTTTCAAAATATTGTAACCGAAAATCTAGCTACAAAGATCTTAGTTATAGCGTCCTCTATACCACTTTTAACATCAATTAAGTAATAGGATGGTTAATGCTATGAAACGGAGGCTTTTGATAAATCTTTTATCAAAAAAAATTTGATTGTAGTTGTAAAAACAGTCAGCTGTAGTCTGGAATGATCTCCATTTTGGTGACCACCATTTTAAGTTCTAGCGAAGGTACTGCTAATCGGATAATGTTAAGTTGAGTTCATACCAACTATACGTAATATGTACAAAACTATTTTTGAATTAGAGCGATAGATTTTTTCTTACAAGTTATTTTAAGCTTAGCTCTAAGGTAGGCTATAGACAAGCAAGGTTAATCCGCCAGATGAATCAAATTTATTCCACAAATTTAAGTCACCTACCACATACTATGGATTAGAACACAAATACCAAAGAATAAAATAATGCGGTAATGTTAGGTTTATTTACTTGAAACCAGATTCGTGGTAATTTGCAGAACACTCCAAAAACACGAAAGACAACAGCAACAACAAAAGCGATGAAACACGACAAAATGCAAAAGTATTTAACCAACGTGCGCAAAAAAATCATAATTTACATAGCATTTGGAGGTGGAAAAAATTACGTAAGCAAAAAATGCATATGCTGCCAATGGATTTATGGAAGGAAATGGCATTTCTGAAGAAATGCTAAAGCAGAAATGCCATTTTCCTTTCATAAGTTTATTGGCTGCATACCGGTATGTATTTTTCTACTAAGTGTGTGCAATACACCATATACATTGTTGTATGCTTTTCGTATGCGATCTTAGGGGGTAGCCGAATAGTAACACCAAAAATTAATACCACAAATATAAGAACGAAAGCGGCGGAAAAGAAAACTTTTAACGCCAGTGGAACGTTTGTTAAATCTCGTACGAAGCATGCTACTTCGGCAAGAAATATATCTTACCTAAGCTTTAATACGATATTAATCAGATAAATCATTGCAAGTTACAATTCCAAGATATTTGATTCAAGTTACAAATTTCAACATGTGGATGATTTATGCTATAAGTAAAGTCGTTTGGAAGCTTTAATAATTAAGTTGGAAAATATATACAGCTTTGTTTTTTTTACCGTTCAAAAACAATATTTTGTACAGCAGCATTATTTACGCATGGATTTGTAAAATACTTGGTGCAAAGCAACAGATATCATCAGCTTACTTGATAAATACAGTTATCTCCATTATAGCTATTAATGTCTACTTGATTTAAAAGTGATGAGAGTTGCTCCAAATAAAAAATTGAATACGTAAGAGCTTATAAGCCCATATTGTTGGTAAAACTCTGTGTGAAAAATATTATGCGTTCAGAAATTATTAAGTTTGATATAGAAACTGCTGCACCTGGTGAACCGAACCCGGTTCGTGCTGGTCTGTCCCCACAAAAATCTTGGTTTGTATTGCTAATCCGGAAGTTCGGATTGGTATAGTTTTTTCACATGCGAAAGCAGATGCAATTTTTAACCGACCACAATCACCAAACAATCGAAACCTAGCTTTAAGCACTTTAGTGATTGTTAGGTTAACGATCACTCGATGGTGCCAGTAGTATGTAATATGATTTTTGATCTGTTTTTTGTGGAGCGCTTTGTGGAGCGCCACGTCATTTCCGAGCGTGACGTCCGAACGTGGTGATACGTCATTGAACGTGTGGCTACGTCATTCCCGAACGTGGTGATACATGAACTTGTAACAACTTGTAAACACGTGTAACAACTTGTAAACAAATGGTAACACAAAGACAACGTGTACTTGTAAACAAACGACAACGTGTACTTGTAAAACTTGTAAATAACAACTTAAACAAATACCAATACAAAACAAATGTCAATACAACTTGAAAAAAAATGTTTATAACAACTTGTAAATACATGACAACTTGAAATTGATTGGTTGTACCCTCGCTTCAGAATACCCCCACTTCAAAAGTTCTCCAATTAATTTCACTTTTCAACTCGTTAGCAATCTTTGTCTTATTGTAAGCGCAGCTATTGTAAAACGGAAATAGTAGCTTTAGATCGTGACTGCAGCCTTTGATAACAATTTCCTTTCGAGCGTGTAATCGATCACGTGTAATCGATCGCTTCGTGAAATTGTTTATAAAACCTCTGAGCGATTTGATTCTCTAGAATGTTGTTTCTTTACTCTTCTATTGGAGGTATTTTCCTTGTTATATTTCTGCAGTTGGTTGGAATTAATCTACATCTATTTCAGTATGTAGGCAATGGATTCAGCCCTATTACAATCTTGGAGAAAGAAATCTTAAAAATATAGTATAGATGCCAGTGAGATGAACAATAGATGTTTCAGGGGAAAGTTTGCATGTTTACCACTAACTGAAAAACCTACAGAAAATTATTCAGAACTTTTACAACCTCCAGTTCAAAACTAACAACAGACACAATCTTGAACAAGTATAGATTTCAAAACTAGGGTAGATACAATGTTGTGAGTATAGATTTCATTACTAGTCGCAGATAAATCTTGGAGGAGTATAAATTTCATTACTAACCGCAGATTAATCTTGGATGAGTATAGATTTCATTACTAACCGCAGATAAATCTTGGAAGAGTATAGATTTCATTACTAACCGCAGATTAATCTTGGAAGAGTACAGATTTCATTACTAACCGCAGATAAATCTTGAGGAGTATAGATTTTAGAACTAACCGCAGATACAATGTTGGGGAGCGTAGATGTAGCTACCAGTATAACGAAAGACAAATGTTGAAGGAGAAAAATCTGCTCGTTCATCACTTATTGTAAGTTTACAGAAGAAGATAATATACAGTTTTTCTAGATCATACAAGTATTTCAATCAAAACATTTACCTTTATTACAGCTAGTCGTTAGTTTTAGGGGAAAATAGCCAACAGTTTTCTAGATTATCAGGTTTGCTGGGGAAAATCACAGGCAGCGACGTTGCTTCCAGAAGAGTGCCTTCAACTTGGCTACACTAAATGCTGCTGCGTCCTATGCCTCTGGGATTCCAGAGCTCATAATAAGCATTACATTGAGAAGACCTGACCGCAGAGATTTGTAGGACATTATCATAAAATTCATATTTTCCACAGTTTTCTCAGCTCATCTACATAGAAATAAGCACAACTTTTAACAATATTTCAAGGACATTAACATAAAATTCATAGTTTTGTAGTTTCCTCAGCTCACTTCATAGAAATAAGCACAGCTTTTAACATTTTTGTAGGACATTACCTTAAAATTCAGAGTTTTACAGTGTCCTTAGCTCATCTACATAGCAATAAGCACAGCTTTTAGTGTTTTTGTAGGACATTACCATAAAATTCAGGATTTTACAGTTTACCTAGCTCCCCTACATAGCAATAAACACAGCTTTTAACATTTTTTGAAGGACATTAACATGAAATTCAGGGTTTTACAGCGTCCTTAGCTCATCTACATAACAATAAGCACAGCTTTTAACATTTTGTAGGACATTACCATAAAATTCAGGGATTCACAGTTTACCTAGCTCCCCTACATACCAATAAACACAACTTTTAGCATTATTCGTGGGACATTAACATGAAATTCATGGTTTTACAGCGTCCTTAGCTCCCCTACATAGCAATAAGCACAACTTTTAACATTTTGTAGGACATTACCATAAAATTGATGGTTTTACAGTGTTCTTAGCTCATCTACATAGCAATAAGCACAACTTTGACCTTATTCGTGGGACATTAACATAAAATTCAGGGTTTTCAACATTTATGTTTATTACAGCTAGTCGTTAGTTTTAGAGGAAAATAGCCAACAGTTTTCTAGATTATCAGGTTTGCTGGGGAAAATCACAGGCAGCGACGTTGTGAGTTTGGTGGAAGAAACAATATTAAATTTGACACAATTTCAAACTTTTATCGTTACTTTTTAGATTAAAATTTCAGTAGCTTGACCAGACCTTTGAGTGAAATATAGATTTGGTTCACATATGACAGTGAGGTAGTTACATTTTTATGTTAGCTTCACGCTTTCTTGGAAGAAAACTTCAGTACATTGACCAGACCTTTGAGTGAAATGTAGATTTGCTTCACATATGACAGTTAGGTGGTTAAATGTTTATGTTAGTTTCACACTTTTAGGTTAAATTTCCGTAGCTTGACCAGACCTTTGAGTGAAATGTAGATTTGTTTCACATATGACAGTGAGGTAGTTATATTTTATGTTAGTTTCACACTTTCTTGGAAGAAAATTTCAGATTGACCAAACCTTTGAGTGGAATGTAGAATTGCTTTTCATATGTCAGCGAGTTAGTGAAATTTTTAGTACAGCGGTTGAAACATTTTGAAAAGATTACAACAAAGAAGCTTGTTTCAATTCAGCGTCACTACTAAATATTATTGAACCAAGAAGACCAAATCTTTATCGTGTTTGGAGACTACTTCAAACTTTTACTTGTAAACATTCACCATGCATCTAATTTACAATATCTTTTCATGCAGCTAGAAAACAATTATAACACTTTTTTAACTATCAAATTTTCCACCAACATAAAATTTCTCAAAAAACAGCTAAGCTTACTATCAACAAAATCTTATGCAAGCGGAAACATCAGCATCATGTCAACAAACCTTTAACCAATCACAATCGATGTAGAACTTCAAAAATGGTTTTCTATCAACAAAAAATCTGACGCCAGCGGAAGCATAGACCATACGGAGGTGATTACGTCTTTAAAGTTATAAACATTCTTACCTCTTATTTGACCAATCACGAACCAGCGGGTGTTTCGATTTGCACTACATCACAAGTTTTCATTACACAATTGTTGGAAAGAACAAGACAGGTCTAGGCAAGAATAGCGATTTTTATTCTTTCTTTGTTAACATTTCTCTATAAAAGTCGTATGTTTTGCGTGAAAATTGGAAGAAGAACAATGGAAAACTGCGGCGAGACACACACTTCAATTGCTGACGACTATGAAGAGAGGGCAAAAGAGGTCGACGTTACAACGACCTACCCCTACTCCTCATGCTACGACGGGTTGATGGAGCAAACAGAGTTGTTGGGACGTGCAAGAAAACACCAAGAAGAAGCAAGAAAAATACGAAAAATCTTCCTCGACATTGACAAAGAAGGGAAGTCAATACCCGCAGACGGTGAGATGTTGAGAAAAGGCGTGCTAACTGTCTCAAGAGGAAAAACTCTCTTTTCAACCAATCAGCTTATTCAAGTGTGTGAGCATATGTTTGAAGGTCTACCGTTTGTGATTTTCAAAGGTCCAACAGACGCCCGTCCTTATGTGGTGATCATTTTCTCAGTTGACTCTCAATACGGTGATGGCTGCGAAGTGAAAACAAGATTGGAAATCTTCAAAAAAGAGGCGGCTGTAGAAAACTTTCTTATCAGATTTAAAGTGGAATCTATCTTTTCACCCGAGAAATATTTTCAACATCTACAAGATCGATCATCCGGATTCATCATTAGAAACGAAAACTATGGTATCAGCAAGGAGCTAGCCGCTCTTGTGAACACCTTGAAAGAGGTGAAACACACTGCCGGAAAGAAAAAACGATCTAGTAGTCTGCCTAGAAGTGCTGAACTTTATCAAAAGAAGAGAAAACCCTCTCCACTTAATATAAATGTGTGATTTTTAACGCATGTAACCGTCTTTAGATTTGAGTAAAATTTGTTTAAAAATGTTGTGTCCTTCTTTCGAATCTGAAGAAACGCGAATCTTAACCTTCTCAGACAATTGGCCTCACCGAGTCGATAATTTAAGTCCTGAACGAATGGCTAAAGCTGGATTTTTGTACAGAGGCAGTGACGATCGAGCATTTTGTTTTTATTGTGGTGTATCTATTTATCAGTGGGCGGACACGGACATCCCAGAAATTGAACATGCGAAATACTGGTCCGCGTGTGCGTATCTAGAGAGAACGTTTGGAACTGGTTTCATTAACCAACACAGTAACTTCCGCATTCCAGAAGAGGAGTTTTTGTCGGGAACGAGATTCGGGTTTGCTACCCCTGAAGAAGCAGCAGATCCAACACTTGCGAGAAACCCTCCAGTAGAAAATGAAGAACCGGGCATAACCCCCCTAACTGAAGCAAAAGAATGTGACACATCTCAAGAACTTGTATGCAAAGTGTGCTTCGATGCTCGAATTAATGCTTTAACGATGCCTTGTGGACATTGCTTTGGATGTCTGAACTGCTCGGCTAAGCTTTATTCAAAGGAATGCCCCATCTGTCGCGTGACTATTTTGGATGTAAATCGTATTTATATTGTATAATAAACACTCGATTGTATTCAATTCTGTTTATTACAGTTACACTTTCAGTGCATTCTGAATAAAGTGCTCAACAGTTTTATCGTTTACACTAACATTATCGGAGAAATGAGTCAATATCTCAGATAGAGAGCAACCACGCGAGCGAAATATGTAGTACACGGTATAATGTCCACAGACTTCAGATATCAAACTCTGCAGGGTCTTGGAGTTGTAGGTCCAGGATGAGGAGTGAGAATCTAAAAAATCCGTCAAACCATAAACAATTGGATGTAGGTCATAGCTATCGAAAAACTCAACAGATCTTTGATTGTTGAAAAACATAGCAACCCAGTGCTCTCCAGGAGCAGTGCTCGGTGTTAGCAACATAACTCCCAGGATACTCCACAGTAGGTAGCTGATCTTTAGGATAAACACCCTTAAAAATCTTTTTGCACAGGAGTCATTCCTCTCAATCTGTAGTGTATCCATCAGTCAACACGTTTCGATCAGTCGGTCAATCAACCAATTCTGCATGAATTACGACATTGCTTCTGTTGGAGGAGTGTTAAAGGCTAGACAAATGATTTTCATCAACTCCAGATGCGCACAAGAAGCCCCAGATCTGGCGCAAGAATTCAAAACATGACAAGAAAAAACTCACCGCCAACAGACATAAAATTTCATCATCTCCGCAAAATTAGGTAGAAATCTGTACAGTAGGTTTTATTTTTCCAATCACAATACCTATTTGGGACACTTCAATGCTGCAGTCATCACCACACCCGTACAAAATAAGTGCCCAGACCCGGGTTTGAACCGGGGACCTTTAGATCTTCAGTCTAACGCTCTTCAAACTGAGCATCTAGGCAGTAATGGTCAGTACGGGGCTCGAACCCGCGACATTAACACGACACTATAACCGACTGAGCTAACTGACCACTTGTTGAAATCCCAGAAATTTCTGTATTAAGTGAAGCAACTGTCTTTGATGTGATGCGTCTGTAGGAAATAATGATTTTCTTGAAAAAGGTATTACAGATTTATCTAGTTACAGTGCTTCCCAACAAGCCTCCACTTTCAAAATCACAATTTCCTTTCTTACCTACTTGAGGGTTGCTGATAGTTATTGTTTTAGGCACTGTATCAGTTCTGATGTGTTAAAGATATTCATGAAAACCGTAAGTTTTAGATCTGCAACAGTTTATAAGGGTAATTGATAAAATTATATTTTCTTCCTCCTGGACAACATGGAATGAAATATTTTACGCTTATGACAAAGTATAGTAATTTTAAAAGTTTTTCAAATCTGATTCTGGCTCCAACATTTGGAGATTCTTTAAAGCTTGCGAACATGTCGAGTGCAACATGTAAAGACAACAAAAGAAAAAGAGACTGTAGAAATATTGGTAACGCTGAACGAAGATTAAATAACTTGACAAATGTTTGGAAATGTGTAGTTTTTGCTTCACCACATTCAACTTTTACGTCAATACACTTGAATTCGTACCAAAAGTTAAGTTTCATTGGTTGAAAATGCAGTGGGAGACTAACATTTCTTTCAGATTACTTGTTAAATTCTCACCAAATATGGAACACGTTGAGACAATTATTTTTATCTGACACCCTTGTGAAGACCGCTAAACAACCTTGTGTGCGCTCAATGTACAGTATTTTCCAATTTTAAGTTATCAATCACAACTATTATTTCTGAGCTAAATCAAAAATGGTGAATGAGTGGCGTAATGTTTCGCACTATGTTAATTCTTTTGCTGTATGTTTATTCTATCCTATAAGGTTTTCAAACTTAAATTTTCTTACCTCACCACATATCTCTGTACATAACAGCAAATCAATTCTAATATTTGTAACTTTCAACACTACATAATCACTGAAACGAAACAACACCAATTGTTTGTCAGATTTTGATTACCTTACAAGTTATTTTATGCAACAAAAAATCAAACTTATGACGATTGAAATCTACAGATAGGTGGTGGGTTCGGTGTACCAGCTGCAAACATAATCTTGTATCGCCACTACATGTAATTTCAAAGACCACCTGTTTCCAATCTACACCTAAATCGTTCTATTGCTACTCCTCTTCTCCTATTTGGTTTATTTGTAGTACAAATTTCTAGTGATTGTCTCTAACATATTGTTGCATAACATCCAGTTTGTGTATGAGAAAACTTCCTAGTTTACAACTCGGGGCTATTAATCTAAGAGTAATAACTTTACCTTGACAGATATTGTTCTTACAGCTGAGAAAGTAACTTTTTGAGAGTGTACTACAAAGTTGATTGGGGTTATCACATTGACCAAGGTTTGTGCTGCATAGAGATGGGTCTGAACAATTACATCTTATTTGCTAATACTTAAAACTGCAAACAACTTTAATAAATAAACATTTCAAATTTCAAACGTTTTCAAGAATTAAAATCTGTAATAATTTCAAATAATAAAGATATACAGTGTGTCCAAAAAATAGGTACCGTTCAAAATATCAACGTATTTTCCATCACTTTTTCACAATAAGTCGGTACCGTTCAAGACTTATTGTGAAAAAGTGATGGAAAATACGTTGATATTTTGAACGGTACCTATTTTTTGGACACACTGTATATCTTTATTATTTGAAATTATTACAGATTTTAATTCTTGAAAACGTTTGAAATTTGAAATGTTTATTTATTAAAGTTGTTTGCAGTTTTAAGTATTAGCAAATAAGATGTAATTGTTCAGACCCATCTCTATGCAGCACAAACCTTGGTCAATGTGATAACCCCAATCAACTTTGTAGTACACTCTCAAAAAGTTACTTTCTCAGCTGTAAGAACAATATCTGTCAAGGTAAAGTTATTACTCTTAGATTAATAGCCCCGAGTTGTAAACTAGGAAGTTTTCTCATACACAAACTGGATGTTATGCAACAATATGTTAGAGACAATCACTAGAAATTTGTACTACAAATAAACCAAATAGGAGAAGAGGAGTAGCAATAGAACGATTTAGGTGTAGATTGGAAACAGGTGGTCTTTGAAATTACATGTAGTGGCGATACAAGATTATGTTTGCAGCTGGTACACCGAACCCACCACCTATCTGTAGATTTCAATCGTCATAAGTTTGATTTTTTGTTGCATAAAATAACTTGTAAGGTAATCAAAATCTGACAAACAATTGGTGTTGTTTCGTTTCAGTGATTATGTAGTGTTGAAAGTTACAAATATTAGAATTGATTTGCTGTTATGTACAGAGATATGTGGTGAGGTAAGAAAATTTAAGTTTGAAAACCTTATAGGATAGAATAAACATACAGCAAAAGAATTAACATAGTGCGAAACATTACGCCACTCATTCACCATTTTTGATTTAGCTCAGAAATAATAGTTGTGATTGATAACTTAAAATTGGAAAATACTGTACATTGAGCGCACACAAGGTTGTTTAGCGGTCTTCACAAGGGTGTCAGATAAAAATAATTGTCTCAACGTGTTCCATATTTGGTGAGAATTTAACAAGTAATCTGAAAGAAATGTTAGTCTCCCACTGCATTTTCACCAATGAAACTTAACTTTTGGTACGAATTCAAGTGTATTGACGTAAAAGTTGAATGTGGTGAAGCAAAAACTACACATTTCCAAACATTTGTCAAGTTATTTAATCTTCGTTCAGCGTTACCAATATTTCTACAGTCTCTTTTTCTTTTGTTGTCTTTACATGTTGCACTCGACATGTTCGCAAGCTTTAAAGAATCTCCAAATGTTGGAGCCAGAATCAGATTTGAAAAACTTTTAAAATTACTATACTTT